>OZ023138.1:8027267-8660031 GCA_963675895.2 Styela plicata
GATTGCGGACAGAACAACCACGGTGCACTCTGCATCTCAGGTCAATGTCATTGTCCGGCCAATAAGATTCCCGGAGCTTCAGCTTGTATTGACCGAACGTGTGCCATTGATACCGATTGCACAACAAATGGTGATTCCAATTCAGTATGCGATACTACTAAGTGTGCTTGCAAAACTGATTGGGTTGAAGTTGACGAGTCTTGTAAAAAAGAATGTTCCAGTGATTCTGTTTGTCATTCAACAAATGGTTACTGCAACACACATTGCTTCTGTGATGTCAACTACATGGGCGATGGTGTCACCTGCACCCAGAAATCCTGCTCAGCCGATTCTGACTGTACTGCGGTACCTGGCGACCCAAACTCTGCCTGCTCTGGAGGAAGTTGTGCGTGCAAAACTGGATGGACGAGTAATAACGAATCTTGCAAAAAAACATGCACAAACGCAACTTCTGATTGTCACGAGGATGCTCATTGCAACACCTACTGTATCTGTAACATCAACTATGAAGGCGACGGAGTTGCTACCTGTACTCAAAAAGCTTGTACATCTACAGCCGAGTGTGGACATGTAGATCTGGTTTGTGATACTTCTAATAGCAAATGTGAGTGCAAATCTGGTTTTGAAACATCTGGAGCAACATGTGTCGAGTCAACTACAGCAGCCCAAACAACAACTGGTAATGGAAGCACAGCCGTATCACTCTCTGTTCCATTGATCTTCTTTATGCTCGGATGTTATCGTGTAGCAAAAATGTTCGAATAACTGTAGTCAGATATGTATTGAATGAACGAAGCGACAAATTTAGGTTTCATTTTCCACATTTAAATAATATTGCATTAAATAGCAAAATACATAACACGATTATATACTAGTATCACTTTTACAAAAGTACAGTAAATTTACCGTTTTTTTTTTATTTTTTTATTATTATACAGAAAAGGCGCTTCAATATCTTAATCCCAACATAATGAAGGTGCAGTGAGTGGCATCTCCCATGATCGATGAAAAAACTGTTATACTTTTGTTCATAGTTCTGTTCTAAGTCAATTTTTTAGATTTGATGGTTCCCTGAGTGAATCGCATTCATTTTATCATTCATGAATATGGTAACACATATGGCCACACATGCCTCAGTATTGCTAATGCACCTTTGATTCAAGCTTGGTAAACTACATCAACAGTTTTTCCTTATCAACTGGTTTACAGTTCCTTTTTTTACAATTTAGTTTTCAACTCAAATCAAAAAATTTATTTTGTCAAGCATGAGTCACTGGCGGCGTGCACCTCGTCGGCGCGTTGCATCAATGACTCAAACTTAACAAAAATATGCTTAGACGTAATTTTTTCTGACTCGGAAGATAGATGTTTCATGAATACAATATATGACGGAGTAAATCCTGAAACTTTTACTTGTTGCATTTGTGTGATATTAAATAAAAATATATTTTACTACTAAAAATCAGGAAAATAAATATTGCAAATAACAGTATTTGTGTTATTCGTAAGAATGGAGGTTTTTAAGTGAGAGTTTTGCGAGGATTTTACTTTTTGATGTCGATTATATTTTCATAAAAAATAAACCTTCTACCTTTTCATTGTGCTTTAAATTGCTTAACAAATTTTTAAAAACCTAAAATAATTTGGTTACAATGTCGCAAATGAGGAAAATTGAACATTTCCGCTATTTCGCCATTGTTCACAGGTTGAAATTGATTAGAATGATAAAAAATGTTTATAATGAAGTCAATCTAGCCAAAACGAGAAAAATCTAATTCTGAAACTTGTATGCTTGGTGTTATCGAAATCAGTGTCCAACTTATACCGATACCCTAATAATAGCCGATAATGATACTGAGAACTCGATATTTCTCCTATTGTAACATCCGGCTACGCACATTTCTTCGTTCTTTATTCTTTTCAATTCAATACTCGCACACAATAGGGACACAACTCACAAAACCAGACGTTGATCAAACGTTTATATAAAAAAAATACCAATACACTAAGTAATACTACTTAGTCAGAATCAGAAAATGTATTACAGCTGGGAGCAAATTTGCATAGCAAACACGAGTGAAGTCACTTAAAGTTATAGCTAATTGCAGAATATTGGAGGGTTGTGCGGCGCCCTTGAATCAACAAAAATCTGTTAAAAACTTGGAAAAAGGATTTTGCGCGCGCCTTGAGTGTGATTTCCTCTTTTCCCGCATTTCACGTCCAAATCATATTGTAAGATCATGTTTTGCATCTGGATTTTAGCGTGCTCTGCAAAACGACTCAAAATTTATTTGAGTCGATCAATTGTTCCCGACATGCAATTGCTCTCACAAATGATTTCTTCGAGGCCAGTTAGCTAAGGGTTTTTGGAATTAGCCCCCAAAAAATGCAGTCATGAAATATTAGAATTCGTATTAGATCATTTTCGAATAAGTTGTAATATTTCGTGTACAATGAATACTGATATGATCAAGGGGCAATGTCACGTGGGGCCAGTTTTGTCTCAGAACTAATAAAATACTGTAGAAACCATTTTCGTCTGGGTGCAATTGTACATGGAAACAATTTATTTGTAAGCAATTTCGTCTCTGGGAAAGACTACCGAAATGATGATTCCTTTGGCTGTATATTTCAATGTTGTAAAATATTTTCCCGTTTTTTGTTCAATTTTCAACTTTTCGACCGAAATTTTTTTTAAATACCTTTTAATAATGGGTGAAATATTTGTATTAGCGCCTTAACGTAACGCTATCATATAGACCATTTTCATTGTAGCAAGCAAAATACGCTCTCGCGAGACCACACATGTGTTGTGTTATTTCATCTCACATTACGCTCCACACGAACTTTTATTGTCTAAAATTTGATACGAAAATTGCTTCACTGAAATATTAAATTGTGATAAAGCAAAAATATAATTGTTTTTATTTTAAATAAGCATATCTTTGCACACACAAGTATCAAATTCATTCAGAGTTGTGGGATACCATTCATTGCCTTAGATTACAAAAAAACTTAATAGCTCGTCTGTTCCGCCAACCAAGAAATATCGTTTATCCGATTCATAATCCAATGGCCTAAAGGGGCTTCTGTGAAGCCTCCACTCGATTCTGGAACTCAGCATTATTTTTTTATTTGTTGTTGCCTGTCCGTAAACCTACGGGGGGCTTATACCCAACAACCGTTAGAGGCTCTTGTATAGTGACTGATTGTGTATCCGTTCTATTTTACAGCTACCCCGGAAGTGCCTTGCAGACGGGCTTTCCGGAGAACGCGATCGTAATTAACCGACCGAGCCACCAAGCTGTGCTCGGAAATTCAGCATCTCTTTGGTTTAAGTCCAATTTGCGACTCTCGGTTACCACCTAAAGGACGCATTAAGTGAATAAATCGAGCACGCACCAATGCATGAATCTTTGCGGTTAAACCTAGCTCGGTGGCTCAGTCGGTTAAGCACGATCGTATTGACCGGAACTACGATGGTTCGATGCTTGACCATTTCACTACTGGGCATGTATTTCAGTAAAGCACTTCGCGGAACGCTGTCACATAGAACAGATACACAGTCACAGCAAAGGCCCATGCCTAACGGTTGAAGGGTATAAGACACCCCCCGTTAAATTAGCAAATAATTCGAAAACAAAAATAATTTTTGAGAAAGAATATCGTGTTTGACCTATAAGGGCAATTTTTCTAGAAGTAGTATCGGCAAATAGTGCAAATATAATGGTTCGTCCACTTAGATCAAGTGTGATTTTAAAAATTGTCTGTTATCTTTGAACTTTCTTGATGTCATGTTTTTTTAATTAAAACCTAGAGAAATATTCCTTTTGGGCCTATTTTGCGATATCACAATAGCTTATCTGAAATTCCATTCATCTAACTTGTGGGATAATTGTCTTTCAAAATCAACTACTTTCATTTACACCCAAATAGTTTCATTGTATGATTTATAGGCACTACCTACTTTATAAATTATCATTAAAGTTTTTTTTTTTTGTTTTTGTTTTTTTGTGTAATTTTTTTGTAGTCCTAATCTTCTAGTTACACAATCCGGTAACCCTTTGATCATAAAACCTTTGAGCGTTTTTTAGATATTTCGGTTTGAAAATAGCAAGTATATATTAAGTATTCCGAATAATATAATTATAATTTTAACGAATGCCCAAAATGAAGATAAGGCATTGGGAATAACGAGTTTTCGTGAATATATTTTTCCAGGTCGATTTAAAATTAAAAATTTAGTACAAATCCATGCAAAGTACCCAAAACAATATTTTGATTAGCTCGAAAAAAGTTGACTCATTTCATTCAATAAAAGGCAAGCCTAAGCGAAAGCATTTTTATGGTGAAGACAAAATTGCTGTACACATTGTATATAGAGAAATTGGCGCAAGCCACTGTCGCGTCATAAAATGAGCCGAAAGAGGGTGATTCTATAGGCTGCCCCTAGACTTCCTCACTCGCGCTTCCCCCTATAGAATAGCCGCCGTAAAGGATTGCCCCAGACGGAATTACCCATCTACGAGATTGCCCCAGGGAGTATTGCACCCATACAAAATTGACCTCGCACAGGATTGTCCACAGACTGAATTGGCCTGGCCCCACGCAGATAACCCCAATGCGCGATGATCCCCTACGCTCTGCCCAGCACTGATTGCGTACCTTATACATAGGTGCGCCGAGAGGCCACACCAAATTATTCGGAAATAATCTAATTCCAATATATTCTTGACTGCAATCATGTCGTTTGCAGTTCCGCCGTGGGTAATCCCTTGCTTGAGCATTTTTAAGTGGAGGCAAATCCTGCGTTACCTCATGTATCCAATCCTTCATAGGGGTAAACGCCCTATTTGTGGGATGGCTTGATCATGGGGCTTGTCGTACAAAGGGGCAATCTTTCGTAGAGATAATTGCACATAAGAAATCAATGCCGTACTTGAGCAATCCTGCATTAGATAATACCGCGTGGTCAAGGGCCTCTGATGCCAATAATTCGAGTGTGTGATGACATTCCCGCGCGTAAGCATTCGATGTTGTGTCCAATGCCAGGTATGAGCAATATCGAGAGGAAGTCATATCGTGACAAGGCAATTCCGTGCCGGTTTAAATAATTTCGGCGCAATTTGGTATAGTGATAATTCCGTGGCATTGATGAAGTTCCGCAATCCCAGGATTAATTCTGCTAGTGGGCAAATACGCTAAGGCAGTTCATCTTGACGGAGTTCTTTCATATAGGAGCAATCCTATGTCGGAAATACTTCACGAGTCCAACTTGGACGTAATGCCGCTCGTGTCTAGAGAAAACCAAGCTTGATTGCAATCCCGCATGTTCACGATTCTGCCTTGACCTGATACCAATCTCGCGTGGGAGCCATCTTGGATTGCATGGGTCAATCTCGCGCGAAAGCACATTCGTATTGAGGCAATCCGACGTGGAGACAATCTCGTGGGGAAGCAATTTCGATTCCGTATGTGAGCTCTTCCGTCTGAGGCGAAACATTATCGGGTAAATGGTTTTGAGTGCACTACAACACGTGTACGACTCTACGTTGATCGACTTCGATATGCAAACTTCTAGGGGCGGTATAGCTTGAAGCATATTCTTTGATCAAATGGCAAAATATTCTCAGTAGTATATGAATATCATTTATTATATGGAAGACCAAATAAACGCATTATGACGTCATATCCGGAAAATATATATCCTCAACAGCATTTACCATATTTTGTTCACAACGCACCAGCACAGAACACAGAAACAAGTATGTATACCATGAGTATAAATGAAAAAAAAATAATGAAATATGAAAATACCTGCTCGAATAGACGTCGGGTTTTGTGCTCAAAGTGAGACATAACTTACAAAATATTATTCCATCATAACAAGTAGTAAAGATTTGCTTAAGCTTTGGATGCAGCGATTTCACTGGTAAAACACATATTAATTCAAAAAAAATTTCGAAATACAACAAACAATGTTTACATTTACACGTTGTTGGTAGCACATATCAAAATAACAAGATCAAAATACAACAAACATCAAAAAGTTTACGAAGAAGCTGTTTTGAGATTTTAAAACTAAAAGATTGAGATTATCAAAAGCCGTCGAATAATAAACGCTCCCTAAACTAGTAGTAGTAGTTTGTAGCTCACTGAATTTACATAAATAAATGAATTCAATAAATTTTTCTTTAATTTACATTGACTTTTTTTACTCTCTCTAACTGTATCTATTAGAAAAGAAGAAACAATTTAATGCATTACAGCCCAATGTTATAATATTGTTGTTAACTTTGCCAGGCTCCAACACTATGGTATTACTGTTACTTACTATTGTATTATTACTATTATTTACAATTATATCGCAATGTAGGAGTTCGAATTAATTATATTGAATAATAACGTGAATTGACTACTCCAGTTAGACATCCTATTCATGAATCAGACTCGACAGAAATACGGATGTGATTTGGGTATTACCCGTTTTTTTATGAAATTTGTCTCGACACCAATTAAAAATACTCGATTGTATCGACCAATACCTTCGGACTGATATTGTCTTTGGCGATTCCCACATTATAGTAATAATAAAAAGAAAACTGGTACGCATCTTCCATTTCTCTTTTTATATGCTGATGCAAGTCTTCTCCTCACAAGATGGTTCCAGTATACAACACAATGTCTGATAGATGAGGCGTTTATTAGGTCTCGTTCCGTTACGTAAACAACGGTGAGAGTTCATCCTTAAAAATTTATATATTCGTATAACTTTCTGTTCTAACAATTAGATTCTGCAATTCCCATCGCTTCGAAACACAAATGCTTCGAATCAATCGTGAATCGTCCATAGGAACAAAAATTTGCTAAATGCATTGCATTTTTTTCATTTTAACCACAAAATGAAATCGAGTGTATTACGTCGTTAAAATATGAAACTTTTTTTTCTCAGACATGGAGTATCAATTGAAAATGCATTGCCTTTGAGTCAATTCGTATCGATAAATTTTTTGATTTTCATTATGGTGACAATTTGTAATAGTGAAAAATGGCAAATTTTGTTAATATTATAAAAGTAACTATATTGCCATTGTAACTATACTGTAACAAATGTGCAACAATTATAATGTTCATTTTCAGTAATTGCAAAAATCAAATATTCGTAACTTTCTCACTAATGAGATGAATGACGACTGTTGGGGGGTTGATGGTCGCACCTTGACGATGCGTTACATCGATATGCCATAATTCAACAATATATGCTGAAAAGGGCTAGTTCCAAAATAAGCTAGTAAACAAAACATAAAATACTCAAAGTAAGAACATAAATTGCTAAAATTAAATGTCTAATCCTATCTGCGTTGAAAGATAGTCTGATAAGCTGTCGGAAACATGCAACCCTTCTTATCATTCATAGTCTGTGATATGGTGTTGATATGAAATGATTTCAAAAATAGTCCTTTATTATAATGATCTTCTCTCGTTGGTTACTGTATACCTATACGATTAATAATGAAGGGTTAGACCCAACTCCACCCATGTATTTCTGGGACTTGCACCACCGAACCGAATGCTAACACTTGCGACGACGCCACTCCAGAATTTTGTGTATGAAATGCGAGTTTCCAAGTAAAGTTGAATACTGTTAATTCAAAAATATATACATTACATAAGTTTCATCGATACCAGTATATTTATCATTGTGAAAATATTGATGTAGTTTGATATAAATCACTCCAAGCTAATCCAAAACCCATCCAGAATTTGATTATTAGAATCACGCGAATAAGCTAATAAAGATGAACTAACGAATCAGTTTTGGACTTACACTTATCCTATCACCATTATCCTATCCATGTATGAGTCACTCTTGGGAGGTGCTGCTACCGCGGTCCAGCTATAGCTCATATAAGCTTGACGCGTTCGCAGATTAATTTTTCATTAAACAATTTTTATTCCAAATTTAACCCACCACTGTACATAATTAAGCTATAAATACCCTAGTCATTATTAATGAATAGACTACGTAGTAGCCATACACCGTTTGATTTTGAATATTTTTACAAGTCTATCATCCGGGTATGACGCCATAAAATCGTTTTCTCATATATTGTCTTACATACTATAAATTTTACCGGTTTGAGTTTTGTCGCAAATGATTCCGAATATTTCTCAATTTAATATCAGACATAATCAATTTTCACAGCCAGATTCATCTAACACTGAATGCGAAGCCAGATATTGCACTTCCACCGACGAGTGCATATCTATATTGTTTCTTTGCTACAACCACCACGACATCTAGTAAATGCCCAACAACATCTTTCCATGTTCAACTCATCTTGCTCTCGGAGTTTACCATGTAACAAAGATGTTCCAGCAACTGCAACAATTAGACGATTTTGGCTCATAATACTATATTACTTGTTAATTATCAATTGTTCTTCGATCAAACATGAAGGTTCAAATCATGACTACTTATAAAATGAGCAACTAACACTTTATCCGCTTCATAATGTCTTTGTCATGAAAGGCGGGTTTCGAGAAAATCGGGGTTGAGAAAAAGCTATTTCTTCCGGCTATTCAGTTATCTTACACGGAAAAAGTCAACTCATGCAACACTGGTGCTAGAGTTTTTGCTTGTATGAGTACGTTCAGCTTCAGGAATTCCAAAAATTATATAGCAGTGAAATTCATCCACAAGCGTTTTTGAAATGCGTGTCAAGGCATATAAACCCTTTTCGTGTGGTAGTTGTTTGCTCTTTTCATAGCCGATTTTTTGCAATTGATGATTGCAATTCAGGAAATAGTGAATCAACGTAACTACTTCACGGTACCCGAAAGTCGCGACGTAACGTCACGACGTTGCATGATAACAACTTCATTCATGTATTTACGAAAGACGTAAGGACATAATCCGTGCGTTAGAACCGATCGCGATTTTCTTGGGGTATGCTACAAGTTTATAACACAACAGCTACTCTAAACGGATCTCAAAGTTCATTCAACTATCGATGGAGAACTAATTTGACTCTGTAGCTCTTTATCTCGTTCGTTTCATGAGAATAACGTTAAAAATTAAGAAGTCCACAAAAATGAAATAAATTTACACATTTTTGAAAGCAATAATGGAACTTTAGACAAATAATTGAACATTTTTCCGTCATGGTTTTGAGTAGTCAATTTTTTAAACTTTGATATACAATTTATTTACTAAACCAAATGGTTGCAAGATACTTTTAATATTATAAAGTACCTAACTAGTGCTGTTCTAAACTGATCAACAGTAAATTAACTTCTGAATCTCACACAATCAGACATTTTATTTTATACTGAAACCACCTAGCAACGCGAAGAAGTTTTGCGTCCGCAAACGAAAAAGAGAAAAGGAAATTGCACAGATCCATGTTCGACAATAGTACGATTGTAAATCAATTAAACTAATTAATCAAGGTGGGTAAAGGCCAAGAGATGAAATTGCTTCCAAATAACGGTACGGTTGCCCCCAGACGAAAAGGGTTTCAACAACTTTGTTCGTTCCGAGACCAAACTGGCCCCACATGGCATTGCCCCATGGTCAGGTCAGCACTCATTGTACATCGCCGAACATACGAAACAATTGTCCGTGTCCGGTGGATTTCGCATATGCGTTCACTCCGATAGGTTCACATAGAGGCTATAGAAAATTATTCGAAAATGATCTAATAGCAATTCCAATATTTCATGACTGCCTTTCCGTCCCGTGCAATTTTTGGGGCTAATTCTAAAATCTTTGGCTAACTCGCTTGGAAACAATCATTTTGTGAGAGCAATTGCATGGGGGAACAATTTTGGGCGTGTCAATTCTTTGTCAGGGCAATCCCACGTTGAGAAATTCTTTGTAAGGCTAATGCCAACCTTGCGTGTTGGGGCTAGATCTACGTAAGGGCTATTCCATGCCAGGATAATTCTGTGCAGGGAAAAGGCCGTGCAAGGGCAACTGTCTAAAAACACCTCAAATAAATTGCAAAGCTGAGACCAAAATATGGTTTTAGTGGCTGTACCAGCCTGCAAATTTGTTCAGTCACGTGTGGATGTGAAAGTTTAATTTCTCACTGCACATGTAAAACATAATCTTACGATGTGATTTGGACGTAAAATGAACGAAAAGAAGAAATCACGCCCAGGGCACGTGCAAAATCGCTTTTTCAAGTTTTTAACGGATATTTATTGATTTAAGGGCGCCGGACAACCCTCCAATATTCTGCACTTGGCTATAACTCTAAGTAACTTCTCTAGTGTTTGCTATGCCAATGAAAATTTTCTACAAGCTGTAATACATTTTCTATTTCTGACTAAGTAGTATTACAGAGTGTATTGATATTTTTAAATTGGACGGTATGGACATGTAAACAATACCGAAACGGCGGAAATGTTCAATTTTCCCCATTTGCGACATTGTAACAAATTATTTTAGGTTTCTACAAACATGTGAAGTAATTTAAAGCAAAATGAAAAGGTAGAATAGTATTTTTCATAAAAAATATTATCGACATCAAAAAATAAAATCAACGCAAAACTTTCACTTAAAAACTTCAATTCTTACGAATAACACAAATACTTTTATTTGCAATATTTATTTTGCTTAATTTTAGTAATAAAATAAATTTTTATTTTATATCACATAAATAAAACAAGTAAACGTTTCAGGATTTAATCCGTCATATATCGTATTAATGAAAACATTTATTTTCCCAGTCAGAAAAAATTTATGTCTAAACAAATTTTTGTTTAAGTATGAATCATTGATGCAACGCGCCAATGAGGCGCGGGCCAATCAGTGACTCATGCTTGACAAAATAAATTTTCTGATTTTAGTTAAAGACTACATTCTAAAAAAATAACTGTAAACGAGTTGATAAGAAAAACTGTTGATATAGTTTACCAAGCTTGAATCAAAGGTGCATTAGCATTACTGAGGCATGTGTGACCATTTGTGTTTCCGTATTCATGAATGATAAAAAGAGTACGAATCACTCAGGAAACCATCTAATGTAAGAATTTGAGTTAGAACAAAACTATGAATTAATGCACATAAGCTTTTCCATCGACCATGGGCGATACCACTCACTGCACTTTCATTACATTGAGATGTTAAGTGCACTTTGTGTGTAACAATAATAAATAAAACAACGATAAATTTATTTTTGTAACAGTGATACTATAATTTGATCTTATTATGCATTTTGTTATGTAGTTTGATATTATTTAAATATGGAAAATAAAACCTAAATTTTTCACTTTATTCATTCAATTCATATCCGACTACAGTTATTCGAAAATTTTTTGCTACACGATAAAATCCCAGAATATAGAATATCAATTGAACAGAGAGTGATGCGGCTGTGCTTCCATTACCAGCTGTTTCGACTGTTGTTGTTGACTCGACACATGTTGCTCCGGATGTTTTAAAACTTGCCTTGCACTCACATTTGCTATTAGTAGTATCACAAACCAGATCTACATGTCCACATTCGGTTGTAGATATACAACCTTTCTGAGTACATGTAGCAACTCCGTCACCTTCCTAGTTGATGTTACAGATACAGTAGGTGTTGCAATGAGCATCCTTGTGACAATCAGCAGTTGCGTTTGTTCGTGTTTTTTTTGCAAGATTTGGTATTACTCGTCCATCCCGTTTTACATGCGCATTTCCCTACTGAGCAGACAGAGTTGGGTCGCCAGGTACCGCAGTACAGTCAGAATCGACTGAACATGATTTCTTGGTGCATGTGATACCATCGCCTATGTAGTTGACATCACAGAAGCAATGTGTGTTGCAGTAACCATTTGTTGAACCACAAACGGAAACATCACTAGAACATTCCTTTTTACAAGACTCGTCAGCTTCAACCCAGCCACTTTTGCAAGCACACTTACCAGTATCGCATTCTGAATTGGAATCACCATTTGTTTTGCAATCTGCATTAGCGGTACACGCTCGATCAATACAAGCTGAAGCTCCGGGAATCTTGTTTGCCGGGCAATGACATTGACCTAAGATGCAGAGTGCACCGTGATTGTTCTGTCCACAATCATCATTTTTTGTGCATGTGGATTGCGTACAAGCCCCAGTCGTTCCACTAGCCTGTGCCAAGAATCCACATTTGCATTCATCTGTGTCACAGTATGAATGTGCTTCTTCATTAAAAAACGTTTTATCGATATTAGTACTACAAGATCTTCGTGCACATTCTCTATTTGATGTATCAACGAAATTGCTCTTGCTGTTGCATTTATCAGGATTTGGACTTGTATTGCAGTCACTGTTGCTATGTTTGGTGCTACACTCTTCTTCGTACAAGCTGTCTTTTGACATGCAGTTTCTTCGTTATTAGACTGAATTATAAATATTGTACAAATGATTTAAGATAAACTCTGATACCTGTTCAAAATACCTTGTTTCAAAAGCATGGGTAGTTCATGGGTAGTTTATTTCGCCGATTCAAAACACTTGTACATTAAATAAACTGAGATACAATTGTTTTGCAACAGGAGGTTTTAATGGCGTATTTCTACAAAAATATGCAAACAAAATTAAGTCAATGTTTACAAAATCTCGTGAGATTGCAAATATACTCTTTTGAAAGGATTATTGATATTTACAGCTATAAAGGACGCACCGGGCGCTTTGAAATTTAAAGCAATATCTATCGACTGACTGTTAGTGAAAATAAATTCAAATTCAAATGGTAATTCGATTAACCAAGAAAGAAATTTGATGAGATAGAATGAATGAATAAAATAACTTTCCTGTCATATTGAAAAATAGACTCTGTCGTTTCAATCGGAAAATGTTTTTATATATTTCCTCATAGTGAACATTAAAAACACATTCTGTGCCTGTGCAAAAATCGGAATTGGCAATCTTGGCCGGTCCTGTACACGCACCATCAGGAGCATCACAAGCTCCGGGCAACGCTGACTGACCTATAATAAAATATCGCTTGATTATTATGTAACAAATAATACCAACAATGCGCAATAATAATATTACAATAATATTACCGCGCGTGAGCATTCGATGTTGTGTCCAATGCCAGACTTCATCAATATCGCGAGGAGGTCGAATCGTGAAAAGGAAATTCCGTGCCGCGCTAAATAATTTTGGGCACAATTTGGTATAGTGACAATTCCGTGGTCTTCACGTAATTCCACAATCGCGGGATTAATTCTGCTGTTAGGCAATCACGTGTACGGACAAGCTGTGTGATGACAATCCCGGGATGGGGACAATTCCGCAAAGGGGCAAAACCACACGGTAATTCCTTGTGAATACAATTCTTCGTGGGCTCAATGTCACCTCCATTAAGGGCAGTTCGTCTTGATGGAGTTCTTTCATATGGGAGCAATCCCATATCGGAAATACTTCACGAATCTAACTTGGACGTAATGCTGTGCGTGTCTTTAGAAAACCAAGCTTAATTGCAATCCCGCATGTTCACGATCCCTCGTGGAACTGATACCAATCTCACGTGGGATCCATCTTGGATTGCAGTGGTCAATCCCATCGTCATTTTTGCAACTAATCATATCATTATATTGGATACGGTGGATTAATTTATATCAATTATATAATTTGGAATCGCTTTTAAGAAATATGCATTCGAAAATCGTCATTTCCAATACCTTATTTCCATTTTGAGCATTTGGAATATTAAGAATTGTATCTTAAATTATTTTTAAAACAGTTTCTTGCGATTTTCATACAAAAAATGCAACTCATATCTAAATAACTACATCAAAGTACAACAAATATTAAAAGATTTACAAAGAAGCTGTTTTCAGATTTTAAAACTAAAAGATCGAGATTATCAGAAGCCGTTGAATAGAAAACGCTTCCTAAACTATATTTTTGTAACTCACTAAATTTACATAGAAAAATGAATTCAATCAATTATTTTTAATTTAGATTAACTTTTTGCAATCTCTTTAACTGTATGTATCAAAACAAAAGAAGCAATTTAATGCATTACAGCCCAATGTTATAATAATATTGTTAACATTGCCAGGCTTCAACACTATGGTATTACTGTTACTTACTATTGTATTATTACTATTATTTACAATTATATCGCAATGTAGGAGTTGGAATTAATTATATTGAATAATATCGTGAACTGACTACTCCCGTTAGACATTCTGTTCATGAATCAGACTCGACAGAAATACGGATGTGATTGGGTATTACCAGTTTTTTTATGAAATTTGTCTCGACACCAATTAAAAAGGCTCGATTGTATCAACCAATACATTTGAACTGACATTGTCTTTGACAATTCTCACATTATAGTAATAATAAAAAGAAAACTGGTACGCATCTTCCGTTGCTCTTTTTATATGCTGACGCAAATCTTCTCTTCACAAGATGGTTCCAGTATACAATACATTGTCTGATAGATGAGACGTTTATTAGGTCTCGTTCCGTTCTGTATAACTCTCATAGCCAACAATTAGATTCTGCAATTCACATCGCTTCGAAACACAAATGCTTCGAATCAATCGTGAATCGTCCATAGGAACAAAAATTGGCTAAATGAATTGGATTTTTTTTTTCATTTTCAACTGCAAAATGCAATCGAGTGTATTACGTCGTAAAAATATGAAACTTTTCGTTCTCAGACATGGAGTATCAATTGAAAATGCATTGCCTTTGACTCAATTCGTATCGATAAATTTTTTTGATTTTCATTATGGAGACAATTTGTAATAGTAAAAATGGCAAATTTTGTTAATAATATAAAAGTGCTGATTCTATCATTATCTTTAGGTCGTTTTAATTACATATCAGATAAAACTTAGCCATTGTAACTATACTGTAACAAATGTGCAACAATTACAATGTTCATTTTCAGTAATTGCAAAAATCAAATATTCGTAACTTTCTCACTAATGAGATGAATGCCGACTGTTGGGGGTTGATGGTCGCACCTTAACGATGCGTTCCATCGATATGCCATAATTCAACAATATATGTTGAAAAGGGCTAGTTCCAAAATAAGCTAGTAAACAAAACATAAAATACTCAAAGTAAGAACATAAATTGCTAAAAATAAATGTCTAATCCTATCTGCGTTGAAAGATAGTCTGATAAGCTGTCGGAAACATACAACCCTTCTTATCATTCATAGTCTGCGATATGGTGTTGATATGAAACGATTTCAAATATAGTCTTTTCTTATAATGATCTTCTCTCGTTGGTTACTGTATACCTATACGATTAATAATGAAGGGCCAGACCCAACTCCACCCATGTATTTCTGTGAGTTGCACCACCGAACCGAATGCTAACACTTGCGACGACGCCACTCCAGAATTTTGTGTATGAAATGCGAGTTTCCAGGTAGAGTTGAATACTGTTAATTCAAAAATATATACATTACATAAGTTTCATCGATACCAGTATATTTATCATTGTGAAAATAATGATGTAGTTCGGTATAAATCACTCCAAGCTAATCCAAAACCACCCAGAATTTGATTATTAGAATCACGCGAATAAGCTAATAAAGATGAACTAACGAATCAGTTTTGGACTTACACTTATCCTATCACCATTATCCCATCCATGTATGAGTCACTCTTGGGAGGTGCTGCTACCGCGGTCCAGCTGTAGCTCATATAAGCTTGACGCGTTCGCAGAATAATTTTTCATTAAACAATTTTTATTCCTAATTTAACCCACCACTGTCCTAGTCATTATTAATGAGTAGACTACGTGGTAGCCATACACCGTTTGATTTTGAATATTTTTACAAGTCTATCATCCGGGTATAACGCCATAAAATCGTTTTCTTATGTATTGTCTTAAATACTATAAATTTTACCGGTTTGAGTTTTGTCGCAAATGATTCCGAATATTTCTCAATTTAATATCAGACATAATCAATTTTCACAGCCAGATTCATCAAACACTGAATGCGAAGCGAGATATTGCACTTCCACCGACGAGTGCATATCTATATTGTTTCTTAGCTACAACCACCACGACATCTAGTGGATGCGCAACAACATCTTTCCATGTTCAACTCATCTTGTTGCCGGAGTTTACCATGTAACAAAAATGCTCCGGTAACTGCAACAATTGGACAATTTTGGCTCATAATACTATATTACTTGTTAATTATCAATTGCCCATCGATCGAATATAAAGGTTCAAATCATGACTACTTATAAGATGAGCACTTAACACTTTATCTGATTCATAATGTCTGCGTTTTAAAAATAGGGTTCCGAGAAAATCGGGGTTGAGAAAAAGCTATTTTTCGACTATCCACTGATCTTTTGCGGAAAAAGTCAACTCATACAACGCTGCTGCTGGAGTTTTTGCTTGTATCAGTACGTTCAGCTTCAGGAATTCCAAAAATTATATAGCAGTGAAATTCATCCGCAAGATTTTTTGAAATACGTGTAAAGGCATATAAACGCTTTTTGTGTGGTAGTTGTTTGCTGTTTTCATAGCCGATTTAATTGCAATTGATGATTGCAATTCAGGGAAATGTGAATCAACGTAACTATTTGACGGTACCCCAACGTCACGACGTTGCATGATAACAACGTCATTTGTGTATTTGCGAAAGACGTAAGGAAATAATCCGTGCGTCAAAACCGATCGCGATCTTCTTGTGCTATGCCACAAGTTGATAATACAAAAACTACTATAAACGGATCTCAAAGTTTATTCAACTATCGACGGAAAACTAGACTGAATCCGTAGCTCTTTATCTCGTTCGTTTTATGAGAATAACGTTAAAAATTAAAGAATTCCACAAAAATGAAATAAATTTACACAATTAAACAAATAACTGAACCTTTTTTCATCGTGGTTTTGAGTAGTCAATATTCTGAACTTTTATTTCTGACTCTAAACTCTGAAATAACTATATTTGTCAAGAAGTTATACAGCTTTAAATTCATGCAAATTTTCCATTTTTTTCGACTCGGTTAGAAACAGTACCGTGGTCGCATAAAGTGAGAGATTATCGTCATTCTGGCGCGTCGGAGTTCGAAGAGTTAAAGAATCGTTTCGCAAGTAGGGGTCGCTGATGGACCGCGTTGATTAGACGCGGTCCATCTGTGGCGCATGCTTGTCAAAATATAATTTGTGATTGGGTTATGCATCAATAAGAAGGGCTTTCATTTTTTCTCGTGCTCCCAATAGCTACTTTGTTAAAAATTTAAAACACTAAAACGAGAGAAGATTTTCGTTCATAAAATCACATAACGCGTGGGTTAGGGGAAGTGTAAAAAAATTTCAATATCATTTTGTAATAAATCAATTTTACCCGCGATATTTACGACCATTGACCTCTGTGCACTACTATTTCGTCGTATTCTCCATCATTATCATCGCAGTAAAATATCGAAGTTTTATCTTATTCTATTTTTATTTAGTGTTGTTAAGCTCGTTGAACATAAAAAAAAACTATCAAGTATTTATATGTATGATTAAAGTGTTCTTTAGTAACAATGCAACACTTTTTATATTGTTGAATATTTGTGAATGGGAACACTATACAAGAACTATACAATGGTAACACTGGCTGCAGAACGAATCGTATTTTCAATTTTTGTTGTTGAAAGAGAGTATTTCCTCTGACCACAGTAAGTAACTATATATATTAAAAACAAAAGGGAACAAAAGTTATCAACGCAAAACTCTTTTTCTCACGGTTCAATAAATAACTCCGAGACATTGCCTTGTAATTGGTGTTGTTTAAAACATAATTCCTTAACGATGATTCTTTGAGAGCATATTGTGAGTATATTTCGTTTAACAACAATATGCAATTATAAGGATTTCAAACCCAATCAAAAAAAAGTTCGAAGATCTGTGTTAAGCATAATCAACTTGATGGATAGCGCCGCCGAGGCGCGGTCCACCTGTGGCTCATGTTTAACAAAAATAAATTCAGTTTGACCCGGTGTTGGCAAAACTAAGTAAAAGAACCAAGTATACTGAGCACTTTTGCCTGTAATTATCTTTTACATCTGATTCACTTTGTTGAACTTTTGTCAATTTATTTTTGACTTTGCTTTATCTGTTATCATTTGCTTTATTTGTTATTATTTACTTTATCTAGTTATCAACTTAGTACACGTCCAAATTATACAGCTATCTGTTTTAAGAAGCTAAGAGCAAAGCATATATTGAGCAAAAGTAACACCGAAAAAAGTGTCATTTATAGGGATCTCAATATTTAAATATATTTTGAAAAATGCTTTCAATTTGGACCAACATTGATTAACTATTTTAATTGATTTACAATTGCACTATTGTACGTTACAATAGGTTATCTGACAATTAACGCTTTATACATAAAAACTGACTAGGTTGCCATCACAAAAAACTACCTACCGTATTTACTCGATTATAAGCCGCGGCTTATAAAGTTTTTTCTCATCATGTTTGCGGCATAAATTCGGAACGGCTTACACTTTTTCTTTGCGATGTCGGTCAGCTTTATCAGTCATCAACCCCTATAAGCACCGGCACAGTGCCGGTATATGCGGCTTACTCTCAAGGGCGGCTTACATTAAATTTTTAACACTATCACATGTGGCTTACAATCAAGGGCTGCTTACAAGTAAGGGCGGCTTACAATCAAGTAAATAGGGTATAGATAGAGACTTCTTTAGAATCTGTGAATATGATATGTCCGTGGCATTTCCCTTAAAATTCTGCAAATTATAAGGTCAAAAATAGAACAAAGAGATCAACCTAATCAGAAATTTTATTTTGTTAGCCATGAGCCGCAGATGGACCGTGCCTGGAGGACACGATCCATCAGTGACTCAAGCTTAACAAAATATTTCGCACTCAAAGTCACCAATATTAGTTTGTCGTGCATGTGCCACTGATAGATCGCGCCTTGAAGCTTACTATAGCAAAACATGTTTGAACAAAATATTTTTCTTAGTGGGAGTATGTACTCAATTAATCAATAACATTTTACATGCACTAACATTAAGTCTGACATGATCCTATTATGGAAATGTGCAAGAACTCGCGGTCCATATGTCATTTATTGTTAGAATTGTTCCGATTCTTTGAAAAATAACGGTATTGGAATGACACATTCAATCGCTTGTAATTGGTGTAACTTAATCGTGTAGAACGCAAGACAAAAGCATGATTAGAATTCGAGTTTCTTAATAATGTTTTCTCGAAGTAATAAATTTTCGGACGACAAAAGAAATGAAATATCGTTGGATGATTTATGTACAGATGTTTTTTCTTGTCCCATATTTGTGTTGTAACGTTGCCCTTATATATTTGTAACACTAGTACGTACGCAGGTATTGAGATGTCGATATTTTTATTTTAAAAATGTGTTGGAAACTTTCATTGTTGCCAGCAGTGTATGAAATATGTTTTGATATGGAAATACTGAATAAATACCATCGTCATGGACAGATATCACGCGATTTAGCATAGCGGCCAGTTCTGTATGTAGTGTTTTCTGCTTATAGCACAGTTGATGTTTTCAAGTTTTATATAGCTATTTTGTCACATTAGTGATCGTTAGTCGATTCATTCAGGGTGCTACTTCCGACCTTGCTTAGACTAAGCTTCTAATAAAGGTGAAAAAGGCAGTTGTGAATGGAACTGTTGCATTAACTTTTGATAAAGTTAGGGTTTTGCACTTCATCCATATCATACATCGTCCTGACTCTTACCTCCATCATTTCAGGAAACGACAAAATATTCGCGATTTAGAATACCTTTCAAAGGTACCATACTCCAAAAGTTCATTTGAAACACAGAACCACATCTTACAAAATTAATAATGCTAAACTTTGGGAAATGTTCGTTTTAATATGTTACTGCAAATGTGCTTGATATTGAGCGTTCGACTGTTGTCCGCCTTGCTGTATATCATCCAGACATGTTATATGTATAGTATATGTTACATGTAAAATATCGCATGGTTGACACCCGTCCCATCTGTGCCACATGCTTGAAAAAATCAAATTTCTAATTCGGAAAAGAAATATTTTGATCGGGAAAATTTTGTTAAAGATTTTTCAACTGTGAATCACGTCGATGAGACGCCTTCCATCTGTGACATGTGCTTGACAAAATAAAATATCTAGTTGAGAAAAGAGATAAAATTTCGTATTGAGTAATTCCACGACTTGGTTGAATGAAAAAGCTTTCAGTGCAAAGCTACAATTGATTCAATACAACTTGCATACAATCAAACTTGTTTCGGATAGTCAAGTGATGTCTTTTATTTTCCAGGCATTATTTTCTTAATCATGCTTTGTTAGGAATGGGCACATATGGATCGCCAATCCGAGCTGCGTTTGATTTGTGACATATTATTGTCAAAAATTTCGGTAGTTTAGACTCCCAACATATGAATGCTTTTTCATTTTTACATATGGGACACATTTGGAGATGCATAATCCACTAGCCCCTAAAGCCCAAAAACTGAATCAAATAAAAACATCAATTTGCGCGACTCCGACGAGTGGTATTATAAAGAATTTGTGTTGGCAACATTTTCATAAATTCAAATTTTTTTTACACTTTTTGGAACGTTCATTCAAAAATTTCGCGCTTTTATATCTACCCCTCTATTCGTCAGTGAAATTGTATGTTACATTTAGAAATTTCCGCTTGCGTCGCACACTATGATGTAATAAATTTTACGACTAAAATCATCGCGCGGAAATTTCTAGATCAGCTAGTGCGCGCATGTAAACTTTGTACTTATGTTTTACCATAACGCTTAGAATATTTACAACGTGTATTAACAAGTGTTAAAAAGTGTACTAGCCGCATGGAAACCTTCAAGACAACTCTCTTATTTTCACTGATGTTCGCGACAGTGACCGAAGGTACGTGATGTTTTCAAATATTCATTTTTAATTATACATATAGAGGAAGATTTTTACTTACATCCAATGTGGCTCAGTTTCGGTTTTCGACGTACCCGAAATGTTTGTGTCATTTTCTTTGGGTGGACAAAAAACATCAAAACCATCAACACTGCTATTTCATAGCAGTAGTGATGATTTTCAACCTTTTTATATTTGTATTTGGTTACTACCAGATACGCAAAAAGACGTTCAAATCATTCTAACCATAGATAGATCATGAAATATAGCCCATCTGATATATTTTTTCTGATAGAACACATTTTCTTCTGGTGTCTAGCATAGGTGGCATTCTGCCAGTCTGATTTTGTTCAAAAAAATTTCATGTAAACGTGTGATAGCGACATTATATATGCAATAAATCTTGAATCGAATGAAATATCTAATTTTAATTTTGAGAGAGTATTTTCCTTATATAACATAATTTTTATATTCATTTTACAAAATATTCAGTATTGGGGATACTTTTTACGGCGTCAGATGCGGTTAAATCTACAAGCGGGATGTCTAAAAATGCATATTTCTTTGAGCTAACCAATTCCTATGTTATGGCAGCAGAATAATATTTGCATTCAAATTGTTTAAATATCTCAATAGTGGGGGGTAATTTTTAGGGCGTCAAATTTGGCAAAAATAGCAGGTCGTCTCAAAATATCAGAGATGTAATATGCTTCCCAAAAGCCACCTTTTTATCATCAGAACGGTGACTGTACACGAATTGTTCAAAAAACTCAACAGTGGGGGTAGCTTTGGGGCTTCCCCTTACTAAAATCAGCAGGCACGGCAAATAAGACTTCGGTTTTCGTAATCTACTGGCGAAATTGAGATACTCAAGCATTTGCACTTGCAAAGTGTTGATATAAATGGGTGTCAGGGGAGGGACTATAAGTTAAAGCCTTCGAATCGTTTATTCATTATGTTATCCTTCTAAGCAACTAATAGGAACTAATATCGTTTACGTTTTTTTTTTAACTTCGTTCCAGTTCGTTCACAGCTCGATACGTGTGCAAACGACGGTGAATGCAATGGAGAACCTAACGCCGATACCTGCGACGATGTGAACACAGTATGCGTGTGCAACATTAACTACGAATTTGACGCGGCCACCGATTGTAAGTTGATAGATTGTGTAGCCGGATTCGATGATCCAACAGCTACGTGTGGAGGAGGATCGACGGTGTGCTCGACTGCAAACAAATGTAGCTGCGTTGCGAATTACCACGAAGTTGGGGCCGCATGCACGCAAATTATTTGCACTAGCGATGCATTGTTGTGTACCGATCCTAACTCTTACTGCGACAGCACTAACTGTGTTTGTAAAATTACGTTTGATGGGACTGATCTTGCCTCATGTAGTGCGAAACCCTGTGGAGGCGCTGAGGCAGCAACAGCCTGTGGTGATCCAAATACCGCTTGCGATGGAGGCGACAACTGTGTTTGTTCGGTCAATTATGAAGTAAATAACGGAGCATGTACTTTAATTGATTGCACTGGCGGTAATGATGCGTTATGTACCGATCCAAACTCCTATTGTGATGGAACCAACTGTGTTTGTAAAATAACTTATGTTGGAACAAATCTTGCCTCATGCAGTACAAAATCATGTGGAGGCGCTGAGGCAGCGACAGCCTGTGGTGATCCAAATACCGCTTGTGACGGAGGCGACAACTGTGTTTGTTCGATCAATTATGAAGTAAATAACGGAGCATGTACTTTAATTGATTGCAGTGGCGGTAATGATGCGTTATGTACTGATCCAAACTCCTATTGTGATGGAACCAACTGTGTTTGTAAAATAACTTATGTTGGAACAAATCTTGCCTCATGCAGTACAAAATCATGTGGAGGCGCTGAGGCAGCGACAGCCTGTGGTGATTCAAATACCGCTTGTGACGGAGGCGACAACTGTGTTTGTTCGATCAATTATGAAGTAAATAACGGAGCATGTACTTTAATTGATTGCAGTGGCGGTAATGATGCATGTACTTATGTTAATTGATTGCAGTACAAAATCATGTACTGATCCAAACTCCTATTGTGATGGAACCAACTGTGTTTGTAAAATAACTTATGTTGGAACAAATCTTGCCTCATGTAGTACAAAATCATGTGGAGGCGCTCACGCAGAGACAGCCTGCGGTGATTCAAATACCGCTTGTGATGGCAGTGATAACTGCATATGTGTGGCCAATTATAATGTGGATAACGGAGCATGTACTTTGAAAGATTGTGTCGGTAATCCAGGAGCTAACTGTGTTCCCAATTCAGCTTGTGATGCTAACGGTAAATGTTCTTGCGCTGTTAATTATGAACCAGTACGTGACTCTTGTGAATTAATCGATTGCAGTGGCGGTAATGATGGGTTATGTACGGATCCAAACTCCTATTGTGGTGGAACCAACTGTTTTTGTAAAATAACTTATGTTGGAACAAATCTTGTCTCATGTTCTACAAAATCATGTGGAAGCGGTGAGCCGGCGACAGTATGTGGTTTAAATACCGCTTGCGATGGAAGTGATAATTGCGCTTGCTCGGCTATTTCTAACATTGATAACGGAGCCTGTACCTTGAAAGACTGCAATGGAAACGCGTTGGCTAACTGTGGAGTAACTAGTGTGGCATGTACCACGGATGATAAATGCAGCTGTCTAGCAAACTATGCTGCAACAGATTCCGAATGTGTCTTAAGGACATGTGTAACCGACACAGATTGTACGTCAACGGATTCAAACTCGTACTGTCATGAAAACAATTGCGCTTGCTTGTTCACTTACCACGGGACCGAGGTTTCTGAATGCACATTGAAAGATTGCAATGGAGATGCTGAAACAAACTGTGGTCCCAACACTGCGTGTGATGCCAATGGCAAATGTGCTTGTGCAGATGGTTTTGCAATTGTAGGTGGAGCATGTGTGATTGATTGTAGCTCTGATTCCAGTGTTTGCACATCCGCAGATCCAAACTCGTACTGCAACGCGAATACTTGCGATTGCAAATTAACATATGCTAACTCCGGCGCTTCCGCTTGCACCAAGAAAAACTGTAACGACGATGCTGCAACATATTGTGGAACTCACACTGCATGCGACGACGAAAATAAATGCAGTTGCAAAGCAAATTTTATTGTAGATGAAAACACTTGTTCTCAAATCATGTGCGGCTCGAACACTGTTTGTACTACAAATGACATTAACTCTTACTGTGATGGAACCAAATGCGTTTGTAAGTTCAATTTTGATGGTACTTCTTCTGCTGATTGCACTCGAAAATCTTGTAATGGCGATGCAGGTGTCCATTGCGGCTCCGACACTGCATGCAATGGCGACGGTAAGTGTAGTTGCATAGTCAACTATCAAGAAGTCGGAAACGCCTGTATTCAGATAGATTGCAGCTCAGACCCCTCACTGTGTGCTTCATCAAACTCCAATTCCTACTGTACAGACACACAAATTTGCGCATGTAAAAAAAATTTTGGGGCTTCAGGAACAACGTGTGAACCTACATCTTGCGAAAACGACTCGGAGTGTGAAGAGGTAAATTCAGTATGCTCAATATCCGGAGAATGCTCATGCCGCTTTCTGTTTACAGCCGATAGTTCAACAGGGGAATGTACCAAAACAACATGTACACTTTCTGATCGAATAATTGCATGTGGTTCAAACGCGCTCTGTACCGGCACCACTACTGATCTTCAATGTTCTTGCGGGGTTAATTTTGAACCAGGTGCGACAGAATGTGTTCAAAAAACATGTTCAACAGCAAGCGATTGTAATGCCAACTCCATGTGTAACAGTGAGAATAATTGTGAGTGTGAGAATGGCTGGACGGCTGTTGAAACATCTTGTAAAAAAAATTGCTCACAATCCACAGATTGTGCTTCTGGCGCTATTTGCTATGAAAGCTTTTGCGAATGTCCGGCAAATTGGAACGGTGATGGAGGCAAGGCATCATGTGAACAAAAATCTTGTTCTGGTAGCGATACGTCCAATTGCCTAGCGAATTCAAAATGTGTCTCTGGCCTTTGCGAGTGTGCCGACGGATGGAGTTCTGTTGGTTCAGTATGTCAACAGATTTGCAATAGCAATGACGATTGCATCAATAACTCTGGCTGTACCGATGGGAACTGTGAATGTGCTTCTGGTTTTGCGGGCGATGGCTCAAATTGCACTGCATTATCGTGTACAGAGGACACTCATTGCGGCGAAGGAGCATATTGCAATAATACAAGTAGTGCCTGCATCTGCAACGAGAAATGCTTCCAATCAGCTTCCGAAGTTCTTCATGTAAAAAGATTCTATCATATTTTTATCATTGCTGGGATAACATATTGTTATCCCTATTTTGTGTAGTTATGCATATTATGCATATTATAATTTACACCGACAACTTTTATCAAAATCAAACCAAAAAAATCAATTGTCGTCGTTAAGAATCTTTTAAAGTAACCAATTTTATACTTCATTTTTGATGCTAAACTAATATATACGAATTATTTCTTCATGTTTATATAATATTATTTCAGTCACATTCACATACTTGATTTAATATGCTCATTACTTTTTATTCAGAAACCAAACGTTTCCAAACCAAAGGAGGTAACAAAAAGGAAATTAGGATTAAAAGTAGAAGATGATTTCATCATTGCCTAAAGCAGATATCACTCCCCTGTACTTTGTAAATTATACCCTGTATTATAACGGCACAGTCCTTTCTGGGTTGTTGTCCCCTTCGTGTGCTGTAATACATACATGCTGGAGTAATTCTTTGCAATTTAGGTGGCCATTGTTCGGTTTCTTTTAAGCCTTGAATCTTTTCTTGCTTAAACCGAAACTCACTTTAATAAAACGTATAAACTAAAATCTTTTGTCGAAATGTCACAAACCAATATAGTTCGCATAATTTTAGTCAATATTTTTATAGGATGGTACGGGAATTGTTCCCCGAATGTACTTATATCAACGTTATCAAGTTTTGGGAGTAGAAAAAAGGCTCCCGAAAAAAAGTTACCCTCTCAAATAAGCTTTTTTAGTTAATACGGTTAAAGGTTATATGTACTTGCAAATTTAAACTTCCCAGTATGATGAAGTATATCTCATGCAGTATTACCCCTCCCAAATTAGAAGTTTTATTTTGCCAAGAATAAGCCACAGGTGGACCGACCGCGCCTCAGCGGCGCGATCCATCAGTGACTCATACTTTACAAAACTCTTTTGGGCAAAATCTTTCTGTCTGGGTAATCCTTGGGTTGTAAATGACTGAATTGCGATCGGTCACTTATGAAATGTTCATGACAAAATTGCCACGGAAGACAAGCAAAATACATTTTTCATATATTTTTGGTGAAGAGCGATTTCCGCGATATTCTGTTTATACATATTTTTAAAAAACAGTCCGCCACTATTCAGAACGATGCATTCTACCCGATTTTTTTTTAAGTTTATCGAGCAAAATTTAGTCAACGCAGTGAAGTTGTTAGTTCAGTGCTTAAAAACCTCTTAAACCGATGTCGTATACATAAGAGATGATGACGATTATATTTTTTACTTTTTGAATATATGCGTAGATGAGTAAGGTTGCAAGTTTTCTTTATGGATATTTCAAGGCCGATGTATAGTCATCGGCCTGTTGATGTAATGAAATGATTTATACCCTAACAATGATCATGGAACATGCATTTTAATAAACATTTACGTTCAACTACCAGTATTTTACCAAAAAATGTACTGTTGTTATAATGGTTTGAGATCTAACAATTGTAGAATGCCATTAGCATTCGATAACTGTCATAGATGGGACAATTATTGCTAAAGCAGGCAAACTAAAGGAAACAAATCGAAGACCGTTATTATTTTTTTGCTTAATCGCTATGAAATGCGAAGTACTCGATATTTTCATTATATTCTACAGGGAAGAAAATTCGATAATACGGCTTAAACGTATGGTGCACCACAGCTCTCGCGCAGACATCAGTTTAAAGTTGGTGGTCTTTAGCGTAACAAATGCAAACAAATGTACTTATTTCGCCTGTGCAAGGACATGGCTGATCAAGGAGGTCCCACCCAGCGATTACGTAAACCACCGTGCACCGACGACCAAGTGCCCATTGCCCAGCAATCTCTCGCATATATTCATCTCTCACGAGAGTCTAACTGCGTTGCTCGAAGCGCATTTTAAACGACTTTACTGTTTGACCTCACGGAGAAAAGTCCAAAATATTATCAAAATACCTACCAGCACTGTTCGGTGATGTCACTGCCAATTTTATGCTTGCTAATTTGTCTTGCGGAGCTTGTACGCACAGCTGATTTTAGTAAATGTGCCATGATATTTATAGTCAGATAGTGTATGTATGACGGCTCGCGAAGTCGACAAAAAGAAAATACGTTGATGCTATTCTAAATCGCACATCTATGGGACTGAAGGTCATTACGCTCAAGCAAAACCCGACATCTTCGATTGAATTGTCATTAAAGGAAATGCTTGTTGAACTGGTCGCGCATGGATGCACAAGGTTTGTTTTGCTACAAACCGCATAATCATTATGCAAAATACATTAGCTGCTAAATTCGTCGAAATTTCCTACACGGGTGGGGATATACTTCCCTTGATGGAAATTTTTAAATCAAATATTCGGCTTTATATTGATAGTTTAATACATTTCGACTGACCTAACAAAATACTTTATAAATTATAGAATGTTTTAATATATATAATATAATAAGCTTTTTCTATTTTTATTGACAATGATAGTATTCGGCTGATCATCAGTCGACCGAGCATGCTTTAAGATAAAATATTAATGAAGCTACGTCTAGCACTAAAGTAAAATTCTGTTTCATTGGGCATGAGCCGCAGATGGATCACGCCTGAGAGGCGTGCGTGATCCATCAGCGGCTCAAGGAAAATAAATCTTTAATGGGCAATTTTCACTAATCGCCATGTATTGTTGTTTTGCCTTGAGAAGAAATATATAAATTAGACAGTTCATCTTATTTCTGTTTACTTTGAGTGGTTGAACAGATTCAATGGCGGACATTCAATTTAAAACATGTGGATGGTGAAGGCATTTTTTCTGTTTTATATATTGGGATATGGGGGTGAGTGAGAAAATGTTATTTTTATACAAAATTTTGTCTGTAATAGAATTTTCAAGTTTGTGGCGAAATGATAAATCTTTAAAACAAAGCAAACATAAAGCATTAAAATTTTTATCAAAATTCGTTGTAATCAAGGTCGCACAGAGTGGCTAAAAGAAGCCAATCAACGGTCACAAAGAGCTACTTCCGAATGTATTATCAACAACGATTCTCTGAGTGTAAAACGTCCGGAAAGATATTGTAATAGATATTCCTTCTTAGTTCTTCCGTTGGCTAAAAGTGGACAGCATACTGCGGCGAAACATAGCAGTAATCTCAACAGTCGGTCGTGTAATTGATAAAATTTCGTAAAAATATATGGCTATTTTGTTGTACAATTCTAACTAGCTGTATACATAATTGGCTATTCGACATTATTCTACCACGCTGGCTATATCAGAGACTACAACTAAGTAAAATATATATCATTAAAGTGGAATGATTGCTGGGACCGTTTGTACATTCAGTAGACGGTGTCAACAATAATTCTATTTTAATGATATATTTTCTATTTGTTGTAGTTTCTGGTATAGAAAGTGTGTCGTGCTGCAGATGATAAAAAATGGTTTCCCGTTAAGAGAAATTTGAACAAAACAAATGGATGACAAATATTATTGAAATACTGGAGTAATTCTTTTTTAAATGAAATAGTTTCCAGACAGGTCACATAACTCATTCAGTAAGCACTTCTTTCTAATGTCTTTAATTCATTTTTATACAGAATCAGAAAAAAATAATGCGAAGACATCAACTTGGGAAGGTCACGTCTCGGAATGTTCAAAATATGAAACGTATATGAAAGTAAATGGACAATATCAATGTGTATGTGACGAAAATGATGAAATTATTTGTGGCAAGGATATGACTTGTCAAGTGAAAAATAATACCAAGACCTGCGAATGTCAGCCGGGTTACGAAAAGCATTATGGAAAATGTTTTGATTCGAATGAATGTTTGCTGGGTCGGCACAATTGTCCAAAAGATCGTACATGTCAAAATTCTTTGGGAGGATACAACTGCGTGTGCCCGAGCAGTTATTACGGCAATGCCGTGTTCTGTCACGATGACATATTTCAATGCACGGCAGACGATAAGGACTGCACGGACTTTCTTCAATGTCTTCGTAAAAAAGCCGTAATTGCTTTTCAACCTAGTAATGAAATAGAATGTGTGTGTAGCGGTCTGGACGCATGTGATCCACATCTAATGACTTGTTATTTTGGTTGTCGGTGTTTCAGTGGTAATGAAGTCAAGTATGTGGATATTGGATCGTGCGCTTCTCGACACGCGTGTGCTATGTTCATTCAAGAACATTGTTATAATGCTGTCGGATCAATACAATTTTTTATAACACAATCCAATGTACAGCAAACTAATATTTCAATATTTCTTTACATAATAATCATATTATTCGAATTGCATTTTTTAATATAAACTAACTACGTTGCTTTATTTGTATTTGCATCATTTTTTACTATAAGAAACAAAATGATAAATTTTACTCTATACAAAAAGCTTGAACCAGTCATAAAATGTAGTCAACCATTTTTGTTAAGTATGGGTTACAGATTGATCGCCCGCTGAGGCGCGGTCCGTCTGCGACACATGCTTGACAAAATTACATATCTGGATGGAAAGAGTAATCAACTTACTACCAATTATATATACCAATAATTTCCAAAGATTTTATTACTTGGAACATGACTCGGAGGAAAAAAGCATTCAAAACAGATGATCCGCTATAATTAAGTACAGCGAGAGCACAGGAAGTAGGTTGGGGTAATTCTAAAATCTTACCATACAGAACGTACACTTTGGGATGTACTAATTACTGGTTACTGATCTTGAATCTGACAGATATAACGTTGCATGAAGTAGCTATCTTGATTAAGTGAATAAAATCAGAGAAAGGAGTTTCTTTTTCGGAAAGGATGTATGATAGTACATTAAGAATACATTATGTTCTCTTAAATTTTTTTTTTGAAAAATGAAAAAAAAATATCTTTTTCCATAGAAACCCTACATAATTCCATTTGATGAGCATAAAAAAAGTATTAAATCATTTTTGACAATATTTTTTCGATTTCATCAAAAAATACTTATTTTTTTACTTTTATAAATATAGGTTCCATCACCAACACGTGACTGAGCAATCCATTATGTGTATATATTACGGTTAGTAGAAATGTCAGTGTTGCGTTGTCAATCTCCTACATTAAAATTCATGATTGCTTTGAACCTTAATAATGGCGAGTTGTTATTTGAACTGGATTCCGATTGTCCTGCCTTTTTCCCATCGCAACCGAATTTTAATATTTTCCCACTGCGCCGAATGAAACATGTCTTTTCGAAGTATTACGTAGGCAATTAAAAATTACTCAGGATTTGGCAGTTACTTTCTACTACTGTATATAAATCAATATAGCAGGGCTATATATACTAGTATACATTAATAAATAAACCAAGCACACGTAGGTCCAGTTCCCACGCTGCGACATTACGATCGATCGTTAATTTACCATGATTAGTATCCCCGTTGTTAACTTCTTAAATTAAATCCTATTTTTTTTGTAGCGCGGGGCTTCAACGATTTGAGCTCCAGTACGCGGATCATTGATGGCTCTTGTTTGAATGACGAGATTTTGAAGATTGGTAATTGAGTAAGTTTTATCACGTTTTACTGAATCCCTACGCCATTATAAATTTTGTTGTGTTGAGCATGGGATACAGATGGACCGCGCCTCGACGGCGCGATTCATCAGTATCCCATGCACAAATGAATTCAAATTCAATGTCTGCGTGGTTTCTGTCATAAAAAGTGATCCGATTTTACTAAATCTATTATGGATTTACTAAATCCAAATCAACCTTCGTCGTAAATTTGTCGACTTCCGTTCGTTTTAATGGCGTGTGAAATTTTCCAATCATTGTTATTGTAAATTCGACTAATTATCGAAAGTCAACTTTATGATAATTTATGACTTTAATGACAAACGACCAGAAAAGAGAAAAAATTGGGGAAAATATATGAGGCAAAACTATTCTGAGTAGCAAAGAATTTTTTATAGTCATTTAAGTTCTAGTGTAAGGAAAAAGCACCTGAAATCAACCAAGTAATGGCCGCTCTAAAAGAAAACATAATAAATAAAACTGGATCGCTATAACAAAGTGCAGTCCGTGGTATATTCCCTGGGTGATGGCAAGACCATCATCTACTTTTTAGTCTCCTCTTACAACACTCCATGGAAATGTTAGAACAATTTTAAAAACCGTGTCGGTGCAGTGAAAGATTGGAATTTGGGGTTGCTTGTTTGAAGGGAAGTGAGTTCAAATTATAATTATGCTAACGATGATATCTGTTAAATTATCACTGCATTTTATTAACTGACTTGTATACCTTATAATTGTTAAAATCGTCCGGTAAAAACATTAATTAAACCGATTACATCCACAATTCATAGGACGCGCACGCTTGACAAAATAAAATTTCTGATAGGATTTGATAATCATAAACCATTATTAATAAAGTTAGGGATACCACAGCACATCAGTATACAACACAAATGATTTAATATGATGTTTTAAACAGTGTTGTAACATGACATGCAAATTTCACACCTATTATATTTCCTCGGGGCATTTTTGTGACGTAGTTAAAATCACTCAAGTGCGGCGTCGTAAGTTGTCGAATGGATATGACGAAATGAAAGTGGGCGTCGTATATTTTATAAAACAATCGCGGAATAACACCTTATTAAGATTGTAGTCATTTTTAACAGATATCGTCAAGATTTTCAAGCAAACTGTGTAGAAACTGTGTCGAAATATAAGTAGAAGTTGTGATTTATATCTCTGTTGAAAACTTACTGGTATATTAAAGGATATTCTGCTTTAAATGATAACAAGAAAGTACTGCCAGGAAAATAAGTTGAAAATTCCAGTCAGGAAATCTATTATGACAGAAAATAAGTTTTTACAAATTTTAAAAAGGAAAGGAGAAGAAAAGTCACGTTCATGTGAAAAAAGTTTGGTCTAAACATAATTTTATTTTGTCAAGCATGCGCCACAGAAGGACCGCGTCTCATTGACACGATCTATCGGTGGTATATACTTACCAAAATATGTTTTGATAATATTTTCCGCTTGGTGACGAGAAAGCAGATTTTGTGTAGTTTTTTCTGTGTGTAGGTTACTTTTCTGGAAATGCTAAATCCCTCGGTTCAAAACATATTGGTAAATTTACCTCATTTTGTATGTATCCGCTAACCTTTTAAATTGTCCAACTTGTTGCCACTTTCAAATTAAATTCTTCTCGCATCGAACATTGAACCAGTTGATTTCGAGTCAACCTCTCGGAATCTAATTCAGTTTTGATGTAGGGATAAATAGTAACGCTAAAGGACATTTGCTCTTCACGTTATGGAATTATTGCTTAGATCCGATATGAAAAAAAAAATATCCGAATCAGTCTCACTTCTATCGTAACAGATTTACTTATCGTGCCAATTTAACCAATGATTGCATGTACAAATGCGCAACTGGCGAAGGTAAAACGATAAATACAGCTCCTGAAGAATACGAACTGCATAGAATTTCGAAGCAACGACGATGTAATATACATTGTCTTATGTTCACCAGTTACTTGGTGCCAACCACTCGCTAAATTAATGATATCGTTAAGAGCTGAAACCATCAATGGTTTGTTGTCTTAGTATGAATCGCAAACATGTTGTGCCAAAATTTGTACAACGCATTCGCGAACTCTAAATTGTAATTGAGTTATGATCTGCCTAGGTCTGTATTTTTTTCTTCTATTTTTGTTTCAAAAATGAGTGACAAGTTAGGCGATCGTCGCCTTGACGAATACCGTGTTCAGCAAAACAAAAATATCATGTCATTTCTCACGTCTAACTAATTTGGAATAAAGTCATAATCTCTGTTTCCTAATGTAAAAATTTCTAATGAGATATGTTTTGTTGGACATGGGCCAATGACTTTGTCACATCTAACTAATTTGGAATAAATTCATAATGTCTGTTTCCTAATGAGGAAAATTTCTAATGAGATATGTTTTGTTAAGCACGGGCCAATGATGGATCGCACGGAGCAGGTGGGGTCCATCGATGGCGCTTGTTTCACAAAGTTTGGGCGTATTGGTAACCTTTAAGAATTCTTTGAGTTCATTACAAAGAGAAACTTTTTTTTATCAAGCATGAGCCACGCATCGACCAGGTTTAAAGAGTGTGATCTATCAGTGAACCATGCTTGACGGAAAACAAATTATATCTATAATAGATCACGAACTCAGTTGACCTTTATATGTCATCGAAATTTTGTATTATTTTGGTTAAACCATAACCTTGATTTTCCACTTCTTTCTTTCATCATAGGATTTATTATGAAATGTCATAATATGATATAATCAATAAATCGGTTGCTGGTTTTTAGTTTTGTCTCGAGTCAGTTCAGAATACTCTGTTGCTTTGGTAACAACCGAAAACTTCTTGTTAAAAACGGAGATAATGCATTGCCTGAGGGCAGTAAGTACATTACATGTAATCATCACTACTGGGATACTTTTTGGTGAGTAATTATGTGTTTTTGCTTTAAGTTGGGTTTTTGCGATTTCTACCCATGTCATAATTTTTGTTTTGTCTAGCATTAACCACAGATGAACCGCACGTTGGCGGTGTGTTCCATCACTGCCTACTTGAAAAAACGTGTTCTTCGAACATTTTCTGGTTGGTACAGTAATAATCTAGAATTCTTCAGAACATTGTTCAACTTCTTGAACCCTGAAAGGCACCGTGGTGTCTTTCTCGTGAACGTTGTCTGACCCCGAAAGACACTATTTCTTGTTTCTGGAAAACAGGTCGGCTTTAAAAGCTTGTATTTCCACAATCACAAAAGAGATTAATTAAGTACATCACATAAAAGCTTAAAATGCGAAAATATGTGGATATAATTTCAAGTTTAAATGTTGTGATTATAGGCGATAAAGTAGTTATCAAACAAACCCTCTAAAAACTTACTTTACTATAGTTTTCAGATGTTCAAATAGTTCCCTTAAAGTTGGGCTACTACAACTAACTGAAACGTGATCTAGCGCGCTAAGATATTTTCTCTCTGTTAATACCATACCAATGCAAACCAATTTTATTGCTCATTTTGTTAGGTATTTTATAGTCTGATTTGCGTCTATGAGTCCGCCTATGAGCGACGTGAAATTGTGCGTGACAGCGTCTATGAAAATAGGAAATCCGTGCATTCCCCTCTGTCCGAGCCATTACATTGTTGAGTCGAATTAAATTTGATGAATGGCATTGTGTGTTTGGGACTACGGGACACTTTTGACACCGAAGTCCATTATAAAAGAATGTAAAGCGTGTTATTACCTAAGTTTTACTATTATAAATAAACTACTATTGTTCTGTACTTCATACTCATATACTTCAAATATGTTTTAGCATAATTTTATATTGGTGTAAATATTCAGAATATTCAAATTCATAAACCGTTTGAATACTGGGATCTAATTTATCTCATTTCTAATTTAGTATATATTTGGAATTTGGCATTCATTATTTGAAACTGTCGCCAAGTTCATTAGTTTGTTGGATTAATTTTGATACTGGATTTTGATTGGTTGGAATACTGGATTGATTTTATTTTACCTCGTCTTTTCAACGTATCGACTTAACCAGGTTACGCTACCCGAAAGTCGCGACCTAACACTACAACGTTGAATGATAACAACGACGTCGCGTGCATATTTACCAACTTTTTTTAATTACACCGCAAGTTGATGACACAAAAATTGTTTTAAACGGATCTCAAAGTTCATTCAACTCTCGATAAATAAGGGAATTGATTTTGTCCTTTTCCGAGAATAATGGTAAAAATAAAAGAAGTTTACAAAAATGAAATAAATACATACAATTTGAAAACAATAATTTTGATAAAGCTACACTGTAACAAAAAGCACTGGTCTTTGACAGTAATTTTACTTTGCGGTATTGAAAAAAAATCCAAAAGTGACTTTTTTGGCCAAATATTGGGCATTGATGGAACGCATCGCGAAGTTGCAGTCCATCAGCAGTTCATAATTGGCATAAATTTCATTAACATGGCGTTTTTCAAATTTGGAAACATGCAATTACTGCAAATGATCAGCAAATTTACCGGGCTTTTGTTATAGTGTTTTATAAAAAATAGGCGATTTAGGTTCCAATTCTGCATCAAATTCCAAGTTTTGTTTTCACTTTTTGCACGCGTGCTTGTAATATTAAAGTACATTTTGTCTGAAATATAATATCAGGAACTATGCGTCGACAACAATAGCAAAGAGGGACGCACTGCGTGTTAGGAGTACGTATAATATGGAACAAACCTTTTGAAACAATGCTTTAATTCATGATCAAGGCTAATTTTAACGTGAATGTTATGGCATATGCTACGATATTAATGCAAAAAATTAACGCTCTGAATGTATCCGCTCCTAACTATGAGCTAAAATTTCGTTTATGCGTTTTATAAAAGCAAATATTTAGAAACTCAATTTATTTATGTATACGATTCGTCCGATTTTGGGAAAATGAGCAAAGAATTGTTTAAAATTTGTTCACAGCCATTTTGAATTGAAATTCAAAAATTTCAAACTTTTTCATTACACGGAGTGGAAGAACCGAGATATTTCTATCGGAGTGCGGTTGGGATAATAGATATGCACTTGACCTTTTAACAGTCATTTCATGACGGAATGTTATCCACAGCGCAGACCACAGGACGATATGGTACAACCAACTATGCGTCAATGTTGGCGATAGCATATCTGTTGTTGTGTTTAAAGAATACTTGGATATATTTGGAAACGAGTAACAGCGCCGATCGGTCCTGGAGCAGATCTCCAGGAAAAAATTATACACCCAACTCGTTTCGTTAAATATGAGCTACCGATGGATCGCCTCCATAAGGCGCGGTTCATCTCTGGCGCTTTCTTGAAAAATCACAATTTGTTATTGGGATGGGTATAAGATTCTGATTTCATTCTTATCGTGCGAGAAAAGAAAATCAGGAGACGTAACCATATGGAAACTACGCCTTCTCCTCCAGCAAAAGAAGTTAATATGTAGGCCGTAATTTGAAAACTACAACAGGTGTCGAAATTGTATAATTGGAACTTCGCTATATCAGTTCTCGTAACCAGATATTCCAAATATCCTTGATATACCAGAAAGTACTTTTGCTAATGAATGTATACAAGCTTATTGCACTGAATCAGGCTAATGTGCACTTCCTATCGTTTTAAGACTTTTAATTTCATTCATGCATCGATTTCTTTGACAAAATTAATTTGTATTTGAACCATCACATCGTGCTATTTTTACCTCTACCGCAATTGAGCTAATAACTTCGATGCATTGTGGTGCAACTTTTAAGGCTTTATATTCTCGTTGACAGTTTCTGGTCAAAGGTGCAAAACATCTAGTGAATGTCCGGAGTTTGCCTATTGTTTCATGAAGGTTTGCAACTGCAACAACGGATTTTTCAAACAAGATGGTCAATGTGTCGACATCAACGATTGCGAAGTTCGGAATACTTGCAGCATAAATGCAGTCTGTGAAAATCACCCAGGTGGACACTCGTGCGGATGTCGAGAGGGTTACATGGGAAATGGTCGAGAATGCATTGATGTTGATGAATGTAATGATATCGGAAATGTTTGCAATCCCATAGAAACATGTCAGAACGAGCAAGGTAGTTACAAATGCTATTGTAATGGAAAAGTTTGTCACAAACAAGCATATTGTTTGGACGACCGTGGTAGGGTCGGTTGCGTGTGCAATATTGGATTTGCTGGGGATGGACAATATTGTCAAGATATTGACGAGTGTTTAGAGCGTACAGATAATTGTACGAAGAAGGAAAAATGCGTCAATACTCTTGGAGGTTTTACGTGCAATACCGCCATCCCGAGGTTAAAACTTGATGCGATGTTTTTTGTCATTATTATTTTGATATCACATTGCCTTTTATATAATTGATGCAATATTTTGCATGCGTTCATTAAATTTTTCTACTACAATCTTATGTTCAGTGTTAAAATTAATTTTTAAGTAGTGTGTGTATTTTTATATTACAATGGTAATTGACGTTATTAAATGAAACAATTGCACAATTGCCAAGGCTCGATGGATCGAACGATGAATCAAAATCGATAATAGATCCAGAAGTACATCAATCCGTGTAGATTTTGTTGTGACTTTATCAACTTAGTCAAGGATAATAGAGAAAGAGTTCAAAGTAACATTGGAACATACGCAATCACTAGAGTAATGAATGATAAAGAATTATGGAAGATGGGATAATTCTTTATAGTCACATATTTAAGTGGATCACCTGAGCAAATTTCTGTACCATAGGCCACTTACAAGTAAACGGAATTAGTGTCGTTGGAAAGATATGAACTTTTCGATTCGGCCAATCATACCTAAGTTATTTTACCCTGGGTTGAGTAGTGGGAATGAATAAAAGAGCCGACTCGAATATGGAATCTTATTTTTATGGTGTTAGCTTTCAATTTCATTTCAATCATCTTAATGACGATTTTAGACTAAAACCTGACGACGGTGATTGACAGGGCAACATGTGCGCATTAGCATGTTATATGAGACATAAGTGTCATCTTCGCAACCTACTCGCCTTAAAAATCGCGCAATGGCTTTTCAAATGATTTCCAAATGCGCATTTTTAGAAAATGACGTTGAAAATGACGGCTTAACTTGACATCACAAACACAAATTTCATGCCAATCAAAGATGTGCATTTTGGCTTGAGATCACATATTAATTTCGAAACATAAAAATATCAATGACGTTTTTAGAATATCCCGAAATTTTTGAGCGGATATATAAACTTATATAATCCTGCAACTTTAAAAAAAAATCGATCAAACTCGACACAAATATTGGGGTAAATTTTATTTTTCCATATTATAAAGAGTCACCAATTACAATCTCAATTTTTGTAATACATTATTAATACCCATTTTAGTTTTTACGTTTTTAAAGCAAAGAATATAAACAGTATAAAATATGTCACACAAAATCTTGTAAAATGCGCTCCGCGTTGGCTCGGCCAATGTAAAACTAATTGTAAATTATACCATTGTGTCTAAGCTTAATCTCAGATTAATAAAAAAAAGTTCGGGATTCTGTTTTTAAAAATGAATTTACTAAATTCTTCTATTTGAAGGATAAAAAGTCAATTATTTGGCTTAAAGATGGACGTAATAGAAGTGCATTGCTTAAGAAAAAAGATGACGAAAAATCGATTGTGAAAGTTTAACATCTCGTAAGAACAAATTTAAAAAATACTTCTCAACTTGCTTATATTATTAACATTTTACAAAATTAGATAAAAATACTGTTTCCCAAACACAATCTCGCTCTTCGACAGTGCAGTTCACTGATTTAATATGCTCAATAAAAATACCAATAAAAAAAACAAATTTCCAAACACTTTGACAAAGGGATACTCGATTTACCATTGATTTGCAGTACCTGCATATTTCTACAATTCTGCGGCCGATTTGATAACAATTTTTGCCAAGGATGGGTTATTGATGGGCCCCGCATCAAATAGTGCGTTTCATCAACAGCCCATAATTGGCAAAAAAGTTGTGTTTACAGTTTTACTTCTAGGCTAAAATTATATCAAAGCTCGATGTGTTTAATGCATTTTTTAAATAGCACAGTTGACGAGAGGTTAGACATCCAAGCTCTTTTCATTGAAATAACTAACTGGAAGTAAAAGTGAGCAGTGAAGTGGTGAAACCGAGAACCAAAAGTCCGACGGAGATGGACAATACATTTCCAGTGTTGCATTCTTTCCCATCTCCTGAGTAACCTTCTTTGCAGATACATCTGAAACTTCCAACTGTATTCTTGCAAGAAGCGTTCGAATGACAGTCGTGCTCATCTTTTTTGCATTCGTCCTCGTCAACGCATGATTCACCGTTTCCGAAGTATCCTGGATTGCACGCACAAACAGTAAGGTTATTGAGAAGCCTTGTGCAAAATGCATTGTCGTGGCAGGAACGTTTGTTGCCGCAAATACAGTCGAAGCTTCCTTTTGTGTTATTACAAGTCAACGGTAACTCGCAATCGTGTAATTCTCTCTCACATTCATTCACATCGTTGCAGATAAATCCATTCCCCTCGAAGCCTTCGTGACAAGCACATGAATAACTACCTACTGTGTTGTTACAATCTGCGTCGTCATGGCACAGGTCAGATTTTACTACACATTCGTTTATGTCGGAGCAATATGTTCCGTTACCGGTATAACCTGTATTACAAACGCAGTGAGTCGAGTTGGTTCCGTTCACGCATTCATCTACGCATTCTGCTACGTCATGGCAGATTGTATCTACGTCACCGCAAGTACAGTTGTAACTACCTATGATGTCATTGCATGTTTCTGGCTTGGTGCAGACTTCTGGCGTCTCGACGCATTCATTTATGTTGATACATCCTCCGTTGCTGCCCTTGTACCCCGAGTTACATGAACAATTAAATCCGGAATAATATCCGACGCAAACCGCATTAGAGTCACAAGTTGATGCAGAAATGGCCTGAGCTAAAAATAAAAAGTACGTGACGTTAGCTGGATTATTCTTTTTTATTATTATTATTCATTTAAATCATGCACTCGATCAACAAGGGCTTTTGTGCGATAAAACTATGGGCATACATACAAATGATTAAGGGGACAGCCTAAATAAACCACGCACGTATAACTGCGTAAATAATTTAGATTGGTAATATATCATTCTCAAAAGTTAAATTTATTAGTGTAAAAATTGAACATATATTTGACAAGACTTTTAATATGGGCGCAATGGAACGCATTGACGTAGGTTGTTCGACATTTTGCAAATTTTAATAGGAGCCGTGGAACCGACGGATCAGGCAAACTAAATATATAACTAGACATCTTTTTTCATTTAAATTCACTCTAAACAAATATAACTGAATCTCTATAATGAAAGTGCAGTGAGGTATATTTGCCCTGGGCGATAGTAAAATCACCTGCAACTTTTTGTAAAGCAAGACTATTTTATGGAACAACAAAAATATAGTAGTGTTTTTTTTACAATAATTTCTCTTACGAAGTCGCCGTATGTCAAAAAATACCGATAAAAGGAAAACATAACAAATATTTACCTCCACTGAGAGCGACAACTCCCAAAATCATCCAGACTGATGAGAAAGCGATGAGAGCCATTTTTGTCTTTTAACAAACAGATAAATCTAATGTACAACTGCGATTTAGAACATTAAGTCATATTAGTCGTCTATTGCAATTCGTGCATGCATCCATCTATTGGCCGTCCGGGCACACGAATAACGTCAGAAACATAATAAGATATCTAACAAATTCCGCCGGATCCTTTGGGAATCAGACAGCCAATACACTGCCTTATGCCACATGCAGTTGGTATTATACTTTTGAAAGATTACGTAAGTTTACTGGCAACCACATGTATTTCTTTTTATTAATTTCAGTTCAAGCCTTCAATTACGACATTAGCGATGGTCGAAAAGTGTATCGTATATGTAATTTTAACTTGAACGATTTCAAGATGCGTCACATATTGCCTGTTCCTATATAACCCTTACTAAACAAAACATTTTCTGATCAAATGGTTTGTCTTGCCAAAGAGGAACCATAAATGGATCGCGCCTCGGCGACGCAATCCATCAATGATTCAGGCTTGGTCATACTTTCAGCAGCACATATTTCAAGTTTGGTTTCAAAAAACCTGATTAATGTGGGTACGCATCAAGAGAAAATTACCATGAAGCTCCTGTATATTTCGATGCACTTCTCCTATTTGCGTTGATTGCAAGAAGGGTCAATGTCTATGAATGGTTCAGTCCCTTGGGTATGTAACTGCGTACTGTATAGCTTAGTATTAACAAACACGCGGGGTAAGATAAGTTTGACGATCGTCATTAATATTTAACTTATTATTTATTAGCTTAATAACTCTGGTTCGACTTTTAGAAAAATAAACATTTGGTCTGAAAAATATCCAATGTAATTTTGATAACTTTTAATTCCTTCGGAGCTTGGATACAGAAGAGAACCTGGAAGAACCAACTTGCCACCACGCGATTCATCATTGAGTAATGTTCCACTCACGAGTGAAAACGTCGAATTTTCTACAGAGAGATATTGACATTTTTGATTACTAGATTTTGACCATCACGATGGCTATTGTGCTACATCTCTATAGATGGTTTTACTTTATTTCACAAATCTAACTCACACCTCTATTTGCATTGCCTTAAACTAATAAGAAAACTTTGTGTTCTGAACTCTATATAGTAAATCGACACTGAATATCTCCACGCAGTTAATAGTTCCCTACTCTAGCTTCAGTTGTTTATCAAAACCATATCTACTCTTTGTGACCATTCCATTCGTATACCAGAACGGATACTATGCCATATCCCTTTCTGCAGGGCTACTTATTAGAAATGAAATAGCTGCGTATCAAATTAGATCCTCATTATCACTGTCATGGCGCCAATAACCTACGGAACTCAAAGAAGTGATTCATTCGAGTTGCAATTGAGCAATTTCATTAGCACGGATAAATGAACTAGAATGTACCAACAACACCATTAATGGTGTTAAAGAAGTCGCCGACAAGTCTCTCTATCAACCGGAACAATTTTGTAAAAACATCTTTTGTTAAGTATGGTTCACTGATGGATCGCGTCGACAAGACGCGGTCCATTTGTGACATATGCTTAACAAAATAAAATTTCTGATTAGTTTAGTCCGAACAAGAGGTCACCTCCCAGTCGAGGAAAAAAACTTCTGCAAAACCTGTTTTGTTAAGCATGGCGCGGTCCATATGAGTCTCATGCTTGACAAAATTGAAACTCCCGTTTACCCTATTACATACACATTGGTATGCACTACGTTAAAAAGTTGAATTTTGAATCAAATCGAGGTCGTATATCATCTATACCTTATCAACTATTGAAAAGCAAGTATTGGCAATTATAGGTAAAAGTGTCAATGTCCATGTAATTTACCGATTATATTTTTGAAATAGATTTGTATGTGAATAGGTGAGAGTGACTTGTTTATGTAGTGTACCTAATTTACCAGGTTATATTTTAAATATTTTAGCCTTGGTCTCTCATGTTTGAAAACTTGAAGTTGACAACACGTTTTTCGACATTGTTTTTTAATAGGGCAATCTTCAAATTCATTAAAACTGCCCCAAATTCATCCAAACTCTGTATACTTAACTGGTTTGGGGACACACTACCATCTAACTTGACCTCAAACCAAGTTATCTATTGATACTTCCACCTGTTTCATGAAAGTATTGTTGTATTTCGTCTCACTGTGATGAAATGCTTTTAAATGGTCACTTCAATCGAGGAGGTATGTATTACAAACTTTTCGGAATTTAAAATTTTGAAATGTAGGACAAATATTGGTGCAATATCGCCATGAAACAAATAATTTTTTGGCATATATTGAATATTGGTATTGATGTAGACAGGAATTAAAATATATTGTTAGTGTTGCCAATTTTATAGAAAATATACAATTTTTCTTAGGACACCGACTATTTTGTTTTTTATTGAAACTCGACCTCAGCGAGGCCGGAAACAGTTTCCAAAAAGAACCAACTAACAACCACTATTATTGCAAAGAGCTATTACAAAATGTAGAACCAGTAACTTCTTTCCAGGCGGAAATCTCCCAAACATAACAGAACTACTAAACTGTTAAAATATATTGTAGGGAGTGATATCTGCCCTTGGCGGTGGTAGAACCAAATATAACTCTTTAGTGACAATAACGTGACAATAACGTTTAGCTAGTTGTACCAAACATCCCCGCAATTTTATTTTCTCAGTTATTTGGTTAATTACCTAATTAAAATAGACAAATATAGCTAATTTTTTACAGTGTTACGATAAAGGCACAGAATATCTGATTCCTATAACTGTAGGTATCGAATAGAAGAAACTAGACTAAGTATACATTTGTTTCAAAATAGCTAATTATCTGAACTACTGAATATTTCGCAGATATTTGTAAAATATATTACCTTTTCTCGTATCTTTCCACCTAGAAGTGAAACTAGGTTACCCAGCGACTCTTTACCCAACGCGCCTTGTACAACAAGAATTGTACACATGGTATTGTCATGCCCCAAATTCTACCATAATATGGTAATTTTACTTTATCAATCTCGAGCCAAAGTTGGACTGAGACTCTACGGCGTGATCCATCAGTGACAGAAACTTGACAAAAAAATTTTTGGCTGGGTCCCATGTGGGGCTGAGAAAAATCGAATATTTGGAATTCGAATCTGATTCGGATAATTTTTTCGAATCGGATCGAATCGCTGATTTCATAAAAATAACAAGTATGCCATTTTTACTATTATTGTCTCCTTCATAACAATTAAGAATTTCACAGTTAAAAATTAAAAATAATATCTTAAACAGACTTATAAGCGACACATTTTTAATTACATTCCGGTACAAGAGCGAAACATTTCATTTTAACGACAAAATACAATCGATTTTAGTCAAATTTTCGGAGAATGTTCGATTCGAATTGCCCTGTCCTAGACTGTCGCTGTTAGTATTCCCATTTCCAGTGACAATTTTTTATTTGTTCAATCGAGAGTCACAGATGGACCGCGTTTTGACAACATTGGTTCATACTTGACAAAATATATTAGCAAAAACTAAATTGTCCGATTGGCTTATTACCACTGCAACCCTTGGTCGAAAGCAACATTGCTGTTACGAAATTCTAGCACGTCTGACCTCACCTCGAATATACAATATTTAAAAACCCTATTAATATTTCTCTATTATGATTACTGGTTACTTGTGACCAGAAAATCCCCCGAAAATATTATGAGGGTGTTGAATTTGTCAGAAACAGAGAATAAAGCAAAGTTGATAATGTTGGCCAGATCTTTGCCTGGTTCGTATTGTTGATGAATCCGGTCTTGTGACTTACATCAATGCACCAAAAATAGCAACTACAAAGCCTAACGTTCATGAGGCAATATATTTAATACGCAATATAGGAAATCGTTCGTCTGGATTGAAATATTGAACATTGACCGATCTTTAGTATCGAGACAGAGAGGTATTCCTATTCGCTGACATTAATATAAAAAGTATTGTAGAATGTATTGAATGATAAAAATATAAATTGAAGAAATGAAATTCTGACACAAAAAACGTTTTTGTACGCATTATCGTAAGATAGATTAAAGCATGTTTTTTTATCATCGTGTGTTGTACCAGATCAATGTTTCAATTATTTACCATTATCTCTAGAAACTCATGTTGCACCATCAATGGGGATCGTGACGTAATAGCCGAGGATACGCTCAATTGTTCGCCACGTGCTGGGAAAGGGATATTTGAAATGCACAATCGAGAGGGGCACGACTCAGAAAAGTCTGATGACCACTGTTGGGTAGTTAGTATAAAAATCATGATTCAAGAATGTATTATCCAATATTTTAATGATAAAATTACTAATAAAATAAAATGTGCATTGAATGAATAAAAATGCGTCATCAGCTTTTGTTCTTCCGTTTATGTTCAATAATTTCTATTTCCAGTATTATTCCAGCATCTGGTGGTATTGTGTTTTGTATTAAGGAAAATTATCTCACGGTATAAAACGATAAAAATGGAGGAAAAAAATGGGAACAAACCTTGATAAAAAAGAATAAGAAAAGATACTGACGGAGGAAAGGATGGCGAAAGTGAAACGAAGAAATGATGAAACAAAAGAATCAGCATTGATTCGATTCGAAATATTTATTATTTGAACCTCGAATTTTTCATAAGAATACAAACTTGCAAAGTAAAAATTTTAGGTTGTTACGATAAGATTTTTGTCACATTAATGTCTACCCGCATACCTCAAGTGTATAGTACATTACCTCATATCATTATTAATGAAGTGATAGATATCATTTTAATTCATTCTGATAATTAGGCAAAATGTAAAAAAGGAGATTTGTTATTAATATGGAATTAGGAATTCAATTACATATTTTAAAATTTTATCTGAATTTTAATTGAATTATAAATAATTTTTTTAGGCACAACCCTATATTATGTCTAATTAAAATGGGCGAAGAATGAGAATAGAAAAAGAACGAAATAAAATTATTTAAAGGATATCCCCACGCTTCAAACCCATATTTTCCATATGCTTTTTTAGCTTCTATTTTCACTCGGCTCAACTCATGTAGTCGCATAGATCTTGTACCTTCATCCCAACCTGGAATATAAGATCACACTTTCCTCTCATATGCACAAATATAGTTTGATAAACTAAATTGTTTATGCTATAAATTCACTCCGAGCAAGGTCGGAAGCAATGCCCAAAAAGATCTAACGATAGCCTAGTGAAGTTAGAGATACATATAAACTAGCACCCAAACGGAAAACATTTTATAAGGCACTGGTGGTTCCATTATCGTTCGATATGACATTATTCTGTCCTGGAATCGAGCAAGAGTAGGACTCATCAGTGACACTAATTCGACTTTACTGCACTCTATTACAATGGTTCACTTCAGTTCAGTCTAAAATGTTTTCCGAGCAGCTTGTAGTTTTTGGGTTTAAATTTCTTGGTAGATCTTTGCTATGTTAAGGGTCGTTAGTAGATACCTTCTGGGCGCTTTTCTCCATCTTGATCGTGGTGAACTTGATTAAGTAAAAAAAAACTAGAGCGTAGTGAGTGAAAACCATATATAATGAGGGTTTTTTGGTTCTTTTTCCTGTATTTTATATAGCTCTTCACACACTAGTGATTTTAGGTAACTTTCAAGTATGATATGTCTCTTGCACCCTTGCTCTGCGCGAATTTTAGTGAAAAAAATCAACACTTTTTGCTTCCTTCGCTCGAAATGACACCTATAAAAATCGTTATAAAGCCTACGCCAACAGATCTCAAAATAGAACATCACAAAAAAATGAAATGAAAATGAAAAATAACATATAGAATCTTGCCCTTGATGACTTGTCTTTTCCCAACTGCAAACGTGAAAGGTTTTTGTGCGGCGTCTTTCGTACTCCAGAATTTTTTTGGTGGATTTGTATCTAGATAACCAACACAATGAATAGTCACAACATCTCCAATCAAAATATCTGATCCTCTACCTCTGGTAATTATCTTCTTTGTGACTCCGGGAGATACCTGGATATATCTGGCAACAGGAACATGTAAATGTGGATTAAAAATTATTAAAAATTCAAAATTTTATTTTGTCAAGTGTCTCAACTGGCAGACACTTCACAAAACATGTATTTTAAAATTCAAAGATATAGTAGAGGGAATAATATTTAAAATATGACTGTGTGACTTAGTAGTTACAATACAATTTTTCCAATCAGAAAGTCGTTTGTTTGAATCTTAAACCAATTGTCAATAGTGGTAATACTCGTTATCGATAATTCAGATACTTATAGATTAGGAAGTTGGTTTGATACTGCAATTTTCTTACGCTTTTTAATGGTTTCATACAGAAGCTGCTACTGGTCTTAATGAAAAACAAATTGTCCCCCTGTGGCTCACAAATTACATTCATTCCTACCAGCCGTGCTTGAACTTAGCAAAACATGTTCAAGCTAAATTTCCAGACTGGGATAAACAGAATACTTCGCCATCACAGTGCAGCTCTCGGACTTGCAAAGAACGAATTCGAAAACGCGTTTCGGATTGCCTACAGCAAATGGAGAAATAAAAATGTTAAAAACATGACAACTTCTTGGCGGCTCCATCTACCCGTGTCTATGGCTCAACTAAGCATCAATTTTTTGCTTAAATTCTGACAAATTTTGGAAAAATTCATGATATTCCTCGAAACTTGATCACGCAAATCAAATGAGGAAATTAATTTTTGTACTGACCCTTCTACATCTTCAACAGATCCCTTCACAACATAATTTTCATCAACACGATATGCTTTCACTTTTGTCGCGGTTCCGCCCATCGCAGTATCCAAATAGGTTTTTGTCTCCACAAGTTTGCCAGGGTTTTTCAAGTCTATTTCTTGCTCATATTTCGGCTTTTCATCGATGTCAGTATTATCAATATTATCAGAACTATTTTCAGAATCTTGAAGATTTTCGTCATTATCGTTGAATCTTGACTCTTCCTCTTTCTTTTGTCGGCCAATTTCATTTTCAGTGTTTTTGTCGTTTGAGTTACCTTTCCCTTCTGCATTTACTTTTTGAGAACTATATATTCCAGTCATAGAAATTTCGTTTTCAATCACGTCATCATTTTTATCCTGGTTATTTTCTATTACTGGTTGTGTTTTTTCCGCATCAGTCTCCATTTGTAAACCGGAGTCCGTGTCTGAATTTTGTGTTTCGAATTTATTCTCCGATTGTGGACTATCCTGCTTAGATTCTCCAGGTTGTACTTTTTCGAATGTTTGATGATCTTCCTGAGAAATTTCAGATACGTCAAATATTTGATCGACTTCTGACAGGGTCGATTCCTTCCATGATATCTTGTGTATGCTCATCTGGTGTTGTGTTGCCGTTACTTCCATCGTCCTCCTTCGAAACTCTGGGTACATCCGCTTTATTTTCTGATTGTTTATGAAATGTATCTTTGACGATAAGATCGTCTTCTGATGATGTATGTTCATTCTTGTTTTCAGATGTATCAAATTCGACATCATTTTCATTCTTTGTGTCTTCTAAATGAATATTGGATGAAATTATTGACCTTTCATCGGTGGAACTTGTTTTCAATTCGGCTGTTTGTGGAATGTTATTAAACTCTTTATCCTCCACAACCTCTGATTTTTCATCGGAGTTAGAATCAGGTGTTTCAGAAAATATTGGTATAGGATGGCTTCTTTCTTCTTGAAGTGATTCACTGACGGAAGTTTTTTCGTAAATTCTACTCTCAATATCTAGCACTCTATCAGTATGCTTATCATCACTTGTTAAGTCACTAGAATTGTCACGAACAACCTCGGTTTTCGTTTCGCTTACAATAATTTCTTCCTGTGCGCCTTCATTGTCTAGATTTTCTACTATTGCTACATCTTCGGGGGTATTCGGTTTTGTGTATTGCTCGCTCGATTCCATATTTTCACCCTTACTTTGAATGTCAGGTTTTACCACAGTAATTTCTTCATATTCTATTATTTCAAGTGTGAGTGCATGTGTCAAAGGATTGTTAATCTCACTGTTCGCCACTTCAGTGTACTCTATATCAATTTCAATATTTTCTTTTTTACTTGATGCATCACTAGATGATAATTGTAATTCCTCATCGGTCATATCGCTTGGATATGAAACTTCATCCCCATCCTCTCGTGAAAGATAATTTTCTTCTTCACTATCATCCATTTGAGTAAGAATATCAACAATCACTTTTTCAAATTGTTTTTCAACCGAAGCAGAATCCTCGGTTTCCGCAATATTACTTTTAGTTTCAATATTTTCCTCTTTGTTGTATTTTTCTATATTTATGTTGCTCTCTTGTACGCCATCTTTGTCGATCTGAAACAAGTAATACATTTTGGCGGATCGGAGAAAACTATCCCTAATTTTTTTTTTTTTTATTATTTATTGGGAACATTCGGTATTGGGAACGCATTTTATATCGCCATTTTAAACTGCTCGCTGTAATAAAAACGCAGTGAAATTACTGGTTTTCGGCAGTACTTTAATTGGAAATAACGGAATAAGACTACAAATCGATTTTTTTCGCACATTATTGGGTGTTGATAGAACGCACCTACAAGTTGCGCTCCATTAACAGCTTTAATTTGGCACGATTATCCTCAACAACGCAGCTCGAAATTTCAGAAATATAAATTTACTGCAAATGCACCGTAATTTTACTGCATTTTTGTCACAGTAAATATAAATATATTGAGACCATGACGCAATAAATAACAACGCATTTTTTGAAGTCCTCAGGATCATAGTGCTGAATAATATAAAATAAAAATTTCCACGTGTTCAACGTAATCAAAGTATTGATAAACCGCCACTCCTCTGATATCGTACTGTATTGTGAAAACTTCCAAATCAAGCAGTTCGGACTTACAACCAAGCCATTGTGTAAAATGGAATATCATGCGTAAGAGTTAAGTTGAGAATACGATTAGACCACAATATAGCGAACTCCGACCTCTCGTGCAGTTGCTATATTCTTGTCATTAACACACAGAACAAAAATTGATATCGCCAGAAATTAGGTATGGGCAGTGATGAATCACGCCGCTGGGGCGTGGTCAATTAGTGACCCATACCCAATTTCTGGTTAGGTAGTAGTTGTTACGCTACCAAACATATCCAGAGACATTGTTTGTTGAGAAAGCATCTTTGATACAAAGTTTGAAACAACGAAACCGCGCGTGCAGTAGTTATATGAACTAGCGAGTAGCAACGTATAATAATCGATTTACTTTACTTTCTTCATCTTTATTGATTGTCTTGATATTTTCTTGTACTTCTCTGACATTATGCAAAACATCATTTTCAACTTCTACAATTTGTTCATTCAATATTACCCGAAACTGAGGTCTGAATAGGACAAATAAGAATATACCAAAATTTTGAATAACTTTTTATGCTTTTTTCACTTCTGGTACTTAAAAAAATATCACAGAGTCACATTTTGCGTTCAACTGATTATTAGCCCGTTTAAAAGCTTTTACGTAGAAAGACCAAACTTTTTATTGTATTTTTGTGCAAGCATGTTTTGTTAAGCATGAGTAACTGATGGATCGTGCCGACGAGCCCCGGCCATCTGTGGCTCATAATTGACAAAATATATAATCATCGATTGGGTAAGACGTCGCTAACGATTGCGATATTGGAAGTTACGTTTAATTATATTTCCTCTAATTAATTTTTATTTATTCCAGCTTTTCGCAAAGGACGTTGCTGAAGCAGAAGCCAGTTGTTCAGACAAAAATTTGAAACACTCACATGATGTGTGTAGATGACGTCGGCAGGTACTGGAATATACAAAACAATAGTATTGCAAGAATCGCAACTAATACGGAACAAATGTATATGCATGTAGTTGAAGACAGAGAGGTTGCAGGTTTTCCTTCGTCTTTCCTGAAGATAGCCGCTTTAATTAGTCTTTATGATTTGATTATAACTTAACTTTATTATAGGGGTTGAGTTCGACTTGGGGTGATCGCCGCTTAGGATGTAATTGGTGATAATGCGTGATGATACTACTTTTTTTGTTTTTTCGAATTCTTTGGGGGTAATAATCGTTAGGCCTGGGGCTTTGTAGTGAGGGCGTACCTGATCTATCTACCGGATCTATGATCTATACCTGCGAAGATCCTTGCTGAAATACACACGCTCCAGAATCGTCTCGTCTCAGACATCGAACGACCGCCTTCCAAACAATACGATGGTGATTAACCGACTGAGCCACCGAACCGGCCGCACCAAAATAATACAGGTTTATGGTATATTCTATGCCCTATTTCATAATAATAATTTCCATCCCAAATGTTTTTGTAGGCATAAACAATAGACGAGATTTAATGGTATAAACTGGGTAAAATTTATTCGCTGATCGTAAACCACGAACGAACAACGCCACATAGTTCAGATATTACATTTCACCTTTTCATAAAACAAGGTTTCTAGTATATTCGACAAAGATATAGGCATACTTTGGGTATGTCCTATACAGATCAGTGTGCAAGCTTGGTGTTAGCATATGGGGTCTAGAGACATTGGTGTGAATCTGCTAATGCTATGTCCCGACTAAAAATGACAATGTGCCAAACGCATGTGTGCCCTTTGAACGAAGTGTAAATTGAAAATGTATTACCTCTGCAAATTGTTTAAATTATTATATTATGCCCAGTCCTATTTCAAGCAATTATATCAGCGGCCCAGATAGTAACAGACTTATTAAAAGATTATACCCAAAACATACATACCCAAACATACGCACTCAAAAGATATTTTTATATATATATATATATATATATATATATATATTTTAGGAAAATTTCTTCATTATAATACCGTACCCATGAGATTTTTGTGATTTTGATTTTCTTTTTACTCTGTCGTCGCTATTTTCTTGCGATTTTGTATTCTTATTTTGCTCAATATTCTGATTGGTAGTTTTCATCTTGGAAGATTTCCCCTTCTTGCCCATTCTGATGGTTTCAGTACAGCCGCTAAAAAAGACCTTCTACCTTCATAAGCAAAAGTCAGCTTTTATGCACTTTAACTAATGTGCTGGCTACTGACTTTGCTCTCTATAGTGTGTGACACGTATGCCAGAATGATCCGTCAATTTTTTATTAGTTCTCCTCGACCAATATATTATTTCCTGTATAAAAACTAACCAAGTATGACCATTACATGTACCGCATTGTTCATCTTTAAATCATATTTGGCATATTCTAATTTTTTTATCTAACTCCCGATTGATTCTTTCTAGTGCACTTGTCGGAGAAAGAGTACGCACTTATTCCAGAGTGTGACAAAAACATGCGCCCAGTGCTTCGAGACAAAATTGAAACAATGTACGCATTTTGATACATGTAAGCGAGAGTATATTTTTTTTTCAGTATTGTTGACAATTTTAAATAAACAGAAATATCCCTTTTTTCAATAAAATTTTTTTAAGGAAACTATCCTGGTTTTGCTATAAAATATATTATAAAACGAGTTGGAATTAAACGTGCTCAATTTGATCTTGAAGAATAATATCGGATATTCAAAAATGCTGTACCTCCCAGTCGAAAAGGTATTGATCAAACATGTTTTGTTAAGCGTGGGCCAATGATAAATCCCGTCCAGGACACGCCGCCCACCTGCGACTCATACTTGCCAAAATAAATTTTATGCTTGGTTTGGCTTTACTGCCTTCATCGTGAACATCATTTTCGGTTTTGATCACAAAATATTACACATAACACAAATTGGACTGGTATTAAAAATTTTATTTTACGATATATACAAAAAATAAATACACACAAACTCTGTTATTCCATCAACAAAGTTCCGATTTCCTGCAAAAACGTATAGGACTCGTAATACCAAAGGGATTAGATCCAGTCAGAAACTTTTTGACACAACAAGTATTGTCAGTTATGAGTCGCTGATGGATCGTGCCGCTTAGGTATGGTCCACCTGTGACTCATGATTGGCAAAATGAAAATTCCTATTAGGCGTGCTAAATTCAAATACTGTTCTCAGGGTAGTATCGTAAAGTTTGAGTTTCATCACATTAAAAATATGGTTTATATATATATATCTTAATCATTATTGCCTCATCATCGTCGCATAGGCACAGGAGAACCAAAAGCGACTTAGAAAACAATTTTAATTACTGAAGTTTCCAAAAATTACGGGGCAACCATATTTTGTTAGGGATAAGATCCCAAGCTTTCCGAGTGAAAGTGGTGAGATCACGCGCCAAACAAAATTGTCGTTGTTTCAATATTTTGCCCATCTTTGGCTTTTCACACGATCAGCGAACCCAAAATATCAGCATTTAGATTTGAATTTAAACACTTGTTCTCTTTGCATCAGACAAAACATATTAGTAAAAGAAAACCGCAATATTGTAAAATTCCAAAAGGAGTACTTGGTACAACAGTTGAATAACGGTATAAAAAAGTTGACTTATACTATAAAATTCGACAAAAATCTATTTGAAGTATTTCAAATCAAAGAACACCAAAGAGAGGTCATATGACATAATCAAGCAAAACAATAGTCTTTTCATGGCGCAAAACTCATTGATCTGTAGTCATTACAATTGTCAAGTAAAAACTTAACCTACGCAAACGTGTAGTGCGACCTTTATCCTTATAAAAAGGACGGAAACCGTTGAGCTTTCAGATACCTCTGATAGCGACCCAGGTGAAAACCCCTGGTTTTCGAAACGGGACTAGAAAATGTCAACTACACTGTGACAAAAGTACACTATATGTCTTGTTAGTTTGCAGTCATTGTATATTTTCAAATTTCGAAACCGCCTTACTGATGAGATTATGCCAAGTTAGGACTTCTGATGCACCGCACCTCGGTCATAATTAACGAAAAAGTCGTGTTAGACTTTATTTTATAATCAAATAAAAATACCTGCCAAAGACAGACGATTTTACTGCCTTTTTGTCACAGACTACTCTGAGAAAAGAGATAAAAAGCAATGAAAATATTAACTTTATGTGCCTTGTGCTAAGTGGATCTAGTAATACGATTCGAAATCTTTTACACTACTATCAGCAGAAATTGGCGACCTTGGAATATTAACTCAATTTTAGTGACTGCATCAAGCATTTAAGCCGCAAGCATCCATGCTTCATGACATTCCAAAGTGTTTAGTTTTGTAGAAGTTTGCCTGTTTTTACTAGCAATATTGAAACAAAATAGCAAGCGTTAAAAGTTTTATTATCAATAGAATATAAGACAAAAGGCGTTGAAAGGGTTAAAAATGCATTTGGTTTCCCATCAGTCGAGTTTGAATGTTAACTTGTTGTTTGGTATCAATCGCTGTATACCTAATTTTTCTTTACAAATTAAAGGAACATCATAACCAGACGAAACGCTAAATAACACAGGTTTGCCTCACCCCGAGGCGCAAACTAAATTAAAATATTTTCCAAGTGCTTCCAAGTACAAGAAAAATGAGTGAAATAGATATGGATGCTTTTATCGCATCATCGCAATTTTCTCTTCCATCTCCGGTGAAACCCTGTTTGCATTCGCAGGTATAATTTCCGGGCAAGTTCGTGCAATCTGCATTTATATGACAGTCGTTTGTCCCATCGCATTCGTTGATGTCCGAACAATGAGTGCCATTGCCTTCATAACCAGTATCACATACACACGAAGACGTGCCTTGTGATGCACTACAATTCGCATTTACGTGGCAGCTCGAGTCCTCGCCGCATGTGCATCCGAATGTACCGTCTTCATTACTGCAAGTCATGGGGGATACGCAAGTATGCGCACCTGTTTCACATTCATTAATGTCGGTACATTCGTCGCCGGATCCAGTATAACCGGAGTGACATTTGCACGTAAAACTTCCTACGTTGTTTGTGCAATTGGCGTTTGTGTCACATGGATTAGATAAAACGCACTCGTCTACATCGCTGCACGTTGTACCATCCCCGTCGTAACCATTTTGACACGTACAAGTGTCTGAGACGCAATCGGCGGTGTTGGCACAAATATTAGATATATCTCCACAGTGACAAGTATAGCTGCCTGGGGTGTTGGTACATGTTTCGCCCGTTTTACATGTTGTCGATGTGGCACATTCATTTATATCGACACACCCACTAGTCGTCCCTTCAAAACCGACGTTGCATGTACAACTGAAACCAGTGTCTGTTTTACTGCACACTGCATTGTCGCCGCATGTCTGTGCATAAATGTTGTTTGCTGCTGAAAGTCAATAAACAAATCAATTAGCACATACGCGCTTGTCATACAAAAACTATTGGGTACCGCAGTATGGTCGCCAAGCGGAGAATTAAAATACATGACATAAAATATATAAAAAAATTGACAAAATCCGTTTCTTCGATAACCACACGCTCGAGCACACTTTGCACTGATTATTCTACTGCGTAGACCTTTGTTTGTGCCCGTTCATCTCATCAACAACAAAGAAATGAATATTTGCTTCGGAAAGAAAAATTATGTCGGAGACACCAAGGACTGGATTTATTTGAGAAAAAAACAGTGCCGAATATTTTTTCGATTTTCCCGCTCAAGAAGTATTCCAGATATCACGGAATCACTTCTTGCCCTGTAGGTAAGGGCTTCAGAACAGTCCTAACGTATTATCTGCATGTTGTAGGATGCGACTAAAGGAAAACAAAGAAGTGGTAGATAGTCTTACCGTCACCCAGGGCAGATACCACTCACTGCACTTTACAATTGACGGCTCAGTTCCGTTTGGGATGTTTCTGTTCAGAGTGCAGTTGCTGGTACTACATCTTTTAGCAGCTCTTTGTCATTGAGTAGACGTTGGTTAGTTTCCTTTGGGAGCTGCTTTCGGCCTTGCTTACTTAGGTGAATATCCATAAAAAATAGCCCATACTCTTCATTCCCAATCAGACACCAATAGGCACAACCGCGCTCATCACTGGAAATAAACAACAGCAGAACCATTGCCAGAAATAATAATGCGAAATACTGATGCTGGTCTAATATGATGTGAATGAAAAACCAGTAACTGTACCCGAAACCAAAATCTTATCCGAATAAATACATTTTTCTATAACTTTGATTTGGGATTCAAAATTCTAATTTTTGCAAGACTCTGACCGCCCGTGAGCCTTGACTTGGGATATTTAACTCGGCTTAGGACATAAAATGGGATGACTTGTTTCTATCACGGAAATGGAAACAAAGACTAAACTGCGGGTTCAAACTCTACCACAGTAGATCACCTTGACCAAGGCCCTGTACGAGCGGCCGCTTATAGACGGACATGGTTAGAACTGTTGGAAATATCCGATATTTCCGGTGTTCGTTTATTACACCCTGGGCTGAGTGATGGGCATGAATTGACGAGCATGACTCGCCGAAACTAGAATCCGAAATCTTGAACCTGCGATGCTAATATGATAACCGGTCATTTAGCTCTTGAAACCCCATACTCGGAATGAGTAAATTAAATTTTTCGGAATAATTAAAAGTTTGAGAACATTACTTACAGTTTAGCCTACTTCAATTTTTAAGTAATTTAAAATATTATGAAATTTTCTTACCAGAAAGAAATAAAATCAGAAGAAACAGGTTCATCTTCTTAGGAAGTTCATACAAATATATAAATCCTAAAAATAACTTTTAAATCTGGTATTTTGCTTCCTTCGAAATTTGTAGAACTACCGGATCTATATTATATACAAATTATCATTATTTCTGTAAAACCAAGGACCCATAAATAAAATCGAGTATCGTAATCTTAACACTCTGGTGTGAGCTGCAGAGCACTAAAAAATTTCATCTGACAAGAATGAGTCAGAGATGGACCGCACCTTGACGGTAAAATCATTTCGGAAAATAAAAATTCTGACTGATAAGCATGCCAGTTGAATTAACCATACCTGAGCCAACCTGTAAACTTTTCTACTTGTCATCTCTTGAACATTTAATCAGGCTGATTGATAGGCAATTGAATGGAATTTTATTCTAGCGAACGACCAATCAGAATTTTTTTCAAGCATGATTCACAGATGGACCACACCATGGTGATGCGATCCATCAATGACTCATACTAAACAAGAAATATATAGAAAACAAATTGCGACTTGTTATTATTGTGAAAAAGTAGGGTGTACTAATATTGCTGGATCCGCCCTTGAAAGCAAAAGCCAGCAATAATGGAGTCAAATTTTCCATTGTACTATGATATAGTTGGATGAAAATGAAAGGGTCAAAAGGGCGTTTTACGTTGAGCCTTCATTTCAGATTCGTCACGGTAATTTGTGACCATTTCGAGTTACTAATTGGTCTTTTGTAAGTTACATTGGGCAAAATTGTCTTCTTATTAAACATTTCTTATTTTACAAACAGAAAAAGGTAATCTGTTTAACTTTTACTTTTCAAGCGCCACACACTTTTCTGTGAAAAAACGTACAAACGCTCATTGATTCCGGACGTCTAACTGTCCTTGCTTGCAACTATTCCCATGAAATGTAATACTACTGAATTTTTCTAGCCCAAAAGACATTTACGTTGCGAACAGTACAGCAAAATAAAACATAAGGCTACTATTGAGAGCGACCACAGCAATTCTTCTATTGGCATTTTCGTCTAAATTTAAGTAAGTTGGCGTATCACAAGGCTCAGTAAAGCTATAAGCCTGTTCGAAACAATTTACACTTTTACGACCGCAGATAAGGTCTGACGAGATAATTCTCGTATGCTCCCTAAAATATTTTCAAACCGCCTTTCCTAAAACCTATTGATCAGCAACAGCTACAAATGGCAACAACTACAAATGGCATATGTTTTTAAGGAATCGACGAGAAAAAATTTAATTCCCCTTTAGTGTAAAATTTTTCTTCCTCGAAAGTGGGAAAGGGAAGTGCGGAAACGTAGCCATAAGGAGATAACAATAAACCGCGTTGGTCTTTTCATTGAACACGACAAATCGCCTCCTTGTACAGTGTAGTTGGATGGTGTAATATATTCACGTCAGTCGATTTTATTGTCATGAAAGCATTCTTGCGACATATTCAGTAAGCAATAAAACCCAGTCTATGTAGGCGTAAAATTGTGTGATTCGATTCCAATGTAAATACTTTTATTATTTAATTTCACTTCAACCAATCCCGGTTGCCGCCCCTAAAAGAAGCTTACGACAAAACGTCAATATTTTTGCACGTACGCGAAGTAATTAATATCTTTCTACCGCAACGGGTTTAGTACAGAATATCAAAACGTGACTTTATTTGGGTCGTTAAGTAGGGAGTTTAGAATCGTCTGATCGTATTTCGTAGTGGCCTAGTCCAGATTCCTCTCACTGCATTCTGCTAGAACTCTGTTCAGTACTGTATGGCACGTTTGCCACTTGGAGCGCAGTTGCCGAAGCTACATTTGTAATAGCTCCGTGACATAAAGTGGTCGTTGGTTGTTTTTTTTAAACACTGCTTCAATCCATGCTTGAAGTGAATTTCGTTGAAGGTGCAACATTTTGGCAATTTCTTCATTATCTGAACGGCGGAAGATCTCTGACATTGGGGAAGATCCAATAGGCCGAACAAAAAAGTAAATTGACAGTTTCCTACTAACAAAAATACGCGACGGAGGCGTGCAAAATTCTCATTTTGCAAAAAAAAAAACGACAATATTTAGGTAAACAACATATTCTCACAATACAATAAGTATAAATGTATCTAAATTGTGTCCTGATGGAAATAAGAATGATTGATAATTTGAGTCCGACAAAAGTTTATTTGTATACATTTCATGAATGTCGACATCAGGGACGATGGAATTAATTGACTAGAGACGTAGAGCGCCGAGTAGGGGTGCTCAATTGGTAAAGCGTTGGGAATGCGCTTCGAGATACGGATTTATGATCGTCTAGACGCAAGTTCGAATCCTATGAGGGATGATGATTATATTCAAGAGGTCTGCTGGGCGGCTCGCCCGTACACGGTGTTTAACGCAAGCACTGCTTACAGATTCTTCAACAAACCAGATACATGCACTCGAAAAATGAGAAATATGATATGCCAAAAAACCTTCACTCCCATTCAGAATTGGTATATGCACGAGGAGAGGTCATATGATTAAGATGTATTCTCGGCCGTCCTCTCTCGCAAAATAAAATCCTATTCTATATGAAGTAGAAATTACAAATTGAGAGACGAAAGCTAATAACATTATTCAACAGTGTTTGTAATACAGACATGAAATTAAAACTTGCCACCCTTCTCGAATTCCTCTATAGCATTATATTATTTTTGAGTGAGGAGCACTGTAAAGTAACTGAATCCTGCGAAAAATGCTATCTGGATGAAATCAATCTGACACTAGAGAACCACAAAAACATTTATTCACAGTGTTCCATGTAATACTGTCATCCGCAAAATACAAAAATATATTTTTTTTTTAGAAACTATACTACACACATTTTGTAATTCAAAAAAATAGTCTTGTTTTCAAGCCGCTCCAGCTAAAAATCTTTTTCGTTCATATAGCTTGAGAGCTTCTTTATAATCAGATATAGCTTGCTCCTTCTTGCCGAGTTTTCCTCTAACATCTGCTCTCTTTTTAAGTGCTCCGTAGTCACTTGGATCAACAGTAAAGGCTGGAATGTAGAAAAAATAAATACCGGTGAAAGTTATGAACAAAGAAATAAAGAGATTCGTGTTTGCGATGGCCTAGTCGTTATCATGTTGGCATTTCAGGTTAAGTCTTGCTCAATAATCTATGTCCACCACTCAACAAGGGTGTAATAACTTCGGAAGGCTCTGCCGAACTGGAAAGTTCATCCCTTTCCAATATAACTAACCCTGATCGCCTAGAAGTGGTAAAGTGCCTTGATCAGGATGATTCGCTCAGATGAGGGATTATAAAATTATATATATTTAACACAGTCATACAAAAAACTGGTTTTGAAGAATTGTATTGCTTGAGAAAAAGAGAGGTTCTTAAGAGCGTTGTTCACACAATCTCAGTTATCTTGGTCAAATTATTCTTAACTTTCATACTAAATTAATCCAATCCATGACTCATTGTAGGGAATCAAGGGAGAAAAACTGATTGAATAATGTACCTGCTGTGTAGTCCAATTCAGCTTCTTTATATCTCTTCAGCATGTTCAATAAATTTCCTCGATTATAGAAAGTATGAGCATTGGTATCATTGTATATTATCGCATTGTTGAAATCATCGAGAGCATGCTGAAAACCAATAAGATGATGATAGGACTGGAATTACATCATAGATGGAAAAGTTACATCTTTGTTATTGAAAATTCAAGCAAAGTAAGGTATGAAGTAGCACGCGAAACAAACTTATTAATAGTAACCACAAATATGGGAAATAGCTACAAAGTTGGATCATGCTTCAACTCGCGTCGAAAAAAATGTCGCTTGGGTTGGAATAATACATTTAATACAAAGATTATATGTGCAGTCCACAACAATGTCAAACTATTGACTGATGAAACATCATGCAATAAATTTGTGCATCTATGAAGCATAACATGAACTAAACTACTAGCAATCTACATTCCTGTTACATATCAATGCCATCTAGCGCAATTCCCTCGAGACACTATGTCATAGAAAAGGATACGTAGCTCTTGCCTTTAGTGTCATAGCAATTGAGGTATGTTGAAATATCTCACCGTAATGTATTTATTATTTCATAGAGAGAATAAACAATAACTGATGGATTGGTTATAAGATGTGTTTTGTTTTTTCTTGAACATAATTGTATACATATAACGAGATAAATGTTATCAAATATCACTGAATATTATTCAAACGTTCAACAACAGGTAGGCATAGTCCTTTTTTGTATTGTTTAAAAAAACAATGCCACAATTGTCGATTAAAATTACATCCTCCATTATATATTTTACTTCTCTTTGTAACCAGAATAGAAGACAAAACAAGCTAAACATGCCTTTTTTTGTATCACTGTCTATTATAAAAAATATCCTAGGTGGGGATTTTTTATAGTCAAGTATTCTAGAACTAAGATTAAAAGTAATTTTGTATAAAAAAAATAAACATAAATCGTGACTTTGGTCTGAAACACATAAGATATGCCAAATATCAGCAGTTTGTCTAATTATGAAACTTTATATATGTGATGAATATCCAATAACGCTTGAACAAAAAAACTACTATAAGGTATTTGCATATTCGATTTAATCAAAATATTTGATCAAATTTCAAATTTGATATTTGTATCATTTGCTTCACTAAATCTAAACCTTGTTTCACAGACCACTCTTAAACCAAAAATTCTAAATAGAGGAACTGAACATCTATTCATGAGATTCGTCACAATCAACTAGATTCCATGAAGGGTATAAAACACACCTCTGTATCATTGAGAAGCACTTTAGCTATACCGCGATTAGTTAAAGCCGCGTCATCTTCAGGTGAAAGTTGGACAGCTTTATCCAAGTAATCTAACGCTTCTTGGAATCTACGATCGCGTAAATAAAGTGCTGCTGCGTTGAAGAAAGCGACTGAATACGATTCATCCAATTTCACGGCTCGCTGAAATATATGTGAAAAATGGATTTGTTGTCATTTTGTCTCAACCATTGGATATTTGGATTGAAGAAATAAATTCTTCAATCCAAATCTTGAATGGTAAAGATAAGAAGTTACAAGATATTTTGTTATAGTAATTATTACTAAATTAGCATAAGCAGCACCTGAAAAAACAGTGACCACTGATTTGAAAAGATACCTAGTTAGCTCAATCGGTCACGCATTGGGCATCTGCTTTGAGCTACACATCTCTGATCATCCTAACATATGTTCGAATCCTGTAATAGATGATCATATGCGAGAGGTCTGCTGGTGCAAGGTGGTTTAAGCAAGCACTGCTTAAGGTTTCTTCCACCAGGTCTATGTATAGGAAAAATAATGTTAACCCAAAAAAAACCTTCACCTCCAATTCGCACCTGGTGTCTGAATGAGAGGTCATGGTTCGCTATATGGTTATACCTACACCCTAGTCTCTGCTTTCCTCTCCCAATAGATAAAAATGATATCTCATCATATCCTATCCTTAAAATGACAAACCAGAAATTGCATCTTATGTGAGAAACATCTTGGAAGATACCTGATAATCAGTCATGGCACTTCTAACATCACCCATATATTGATGAATAACTCCTCTTGCTGCATGTAATCTTGCAGTGGGTTTTCCTGCTCGGAATGCAGCTGTGATATCTTGGAATGCTGCATCTATATTTCCAGCTCTCAAACAAGTTACAGATCTTCCTTCAAACGCTTGCTGAGATTTTGGTTGAAGTTCAATTGCTCTTGTGAACTGCAGCCACGCTTGATGTAATTTCCCGGTCGACTGAAGAATATAAATTTATTTTAATCTAGGAGATGAAGTATGGGATGGTGATTGTTGCAACCAATTTCAGCCCAGAAGTCAGCACATCGTAAATTTTTGTGTGTGATGTCATTTTCTCTCTATATCGATTTGTGAGAGGGAAAATTTGTAATTTATATTCGACAGCAGAAGACAGAATCTTCATTTCTTTGGGTATCCAAAATGTCCGTGGCATTTTCTTTGGAAGGTCAGCAAGCTTCAAAACCATCAATACTGCTACTTCATGGCGGTATTGATGAAATTGAAACTTTCTGTATAGTTTAACTGCTACTGGACAATCAAAGACATTTTCATCATCTAGCAAGAGATATAACATGAAATATATATATCTCAATTGCCATATGTTCTTCGAGTGGAATCCATTTCCTTTAGGAGACTGAGTAGCACACTGGATGGCATTTTCTCAGTCTGATTCAACAAAAATAATAAATAAGCTACATGTTTTGCCCTGATATCAGTGAAAAGTACATCAAACATAACATGCTAAAACAATAATTCTCAGAGCACAAAGATACATTTTCTGACACAGGACAATAAACAGTGTAATTGTTTGAATGTTTATTCAAAAAATAAGCATAATTATATATGTAGACAAGAGGTTCAATAGTCTTTCTACACACATGTATGTAGAGAGACTCTTGAACTACTAGTCGTTCAAATTCTTTCTATAATATCTTTGCATAAATTATGCGGATCCAGTTTCACAAAGGCATAGAGGAAGGATAAGCAGTTAGTCCCAGATAAAGTCGACCAAGAGAATAGTAATATAAGTGGGCAGATTTGTCAAATACAAACCCACCACAGAGGGGCCGCACTTCGGCAACATGATACATTTATGGCGTATTTTATGGTCTCAAAGACAAATATAGGAATATACCAAACACCACTGAGGTACTGAATGTAATAATAATGGGTCAGCAACTACATTTTAAGCAGAAAACTGGACAGTTATGATGATATTTAGTGGATAAGTTGTACATGACAAACTCTACTGCATTACATAATCACGTCACCATTGCGTAATTCTGGTATAATGTAAATTCAGCTCAACTCTAACCAACCGTAAAAGATCACCACCTGCAAACTATATCCTAAGTTGATACGAGCAGAAACACAGGTAGGATCAAGTTTTAATGCTCGTTGATAATCGTATCTCGATAAAACTACATTGTTCGCATCAGCATATGCATCACCACGTCCGATATATCCAGCCAAAAAATATGGGTCAACTTCCAAACATTTTGTGTACGCATTGATAGCTTCTTTCAACATTTTCAATCTGAATAATAATAAACGGTAAATAATGACAGAAAAGTCTTCTATTGCCAAACAGGATGGAGGCATAACCTTGGTTTCCTTCAACCGTCTGAAATGTTGATGTCTTTGGATGAATAAAAAACCTTCAAAACCATCAAAACTGCTATTTCATAGCAGTATTGATGATTTTGAAGCCTCATTATACAGGTTATACTTAAAAAGAGATATTTAAAACATTGTCCATTCACAAAATTTTCTTCTGGTGTCCAAGTAACTGAGTAACTGACATTCCTCCAGTATGTATCCACATTTAATACTGAATCATACTGAGTATTTTATGATATTCGCTAAAAAACGGACGGTAGTAAACAAACTAAGCATACTTGTGATAGCAAAGTGCCATTGTGTGCAATACTTTAATATTCTTCGGTTGCATTTCAGTAACAGATTCAAAATCGAGTGCAGCATTATGAGCATCATCAAGATCTCGTAAATAAAGTAATCCTCTATTTACACAAACTCTCAATCTCAAAGGTACAGCAGCTTTTTTGCTTTTCTTCTTATTTTGATTTTCTTCTATTATTTCTGGACGAGATTCATCCAACATCAAGACAATGCTGTAATCCTAAGAGTTGAAAAAATGAAAAGTTAAAAAATTAAAACTCTTCATTAACATGTTTGTAATAAGGAAAATACTGCAATGGATACCAGTAATGATATAGAATCATTGGAAATCAATAATAATGTTAAAAGTAATGCCATTAAAACAATTTAAAATATTTTACATTCAAAAAAATGGAAATCGAAATCTGATTTGACATATTTAGTTTGACAACGATTTGAAAATTCAAAAAACACACAAAAGCTACAGAAAATGTGGCTACCTTCAGTGCTTCACTGAATTTCTTCATTCTTTGAAAACATGTCGCTCTATTGAAGTAAGCGAGGGCACAAGTACGTTCCAACTTGATAGCAGATGTTAAATCTTGTACGGCAAGTTGATAAGATTGGATATGATATTTCAATGCTCCTCTGTATAAATAAGCTCGAACACTGGTTGGTCTCAAACGTAAAGCTTCATTACAATTTAGAATTGCCTGTAGAAAAAAGGACTTGGCTAAGCAGCTTCAAAAATGGATTTAATATACATAAGTTATATGTGAGCCCCTTTTTCCATTTTTCTAAGTTCTTTTAGCAAAGCATCTCGACTAGATTTCCAATTTGATAAAATGAGAACATGATATTATATAAATCACAACTTGAAGACAAATTTGGGAGATACCAGTAAGTATTAAAAACGATTCCTTCCAAAACTAGTACATTTTTGTAGCTTTTCATGAAATGTCAGTGATTGTTTCAGTGCTTGAGCAGCTTACTATATATTAGTTGAATTAATATATCATCACTTCCGTACATACGCACCTTACTATGTCTTCCTTTAGTTCCATAAAATGCTGCTCTACTGAGATAGGCTTCGAATAAAGTAGGATCGAGAGCAAGAGCTCTGTTCAAATCTTGTACACCTTTGGAGTGATCCATCTTCAATCGACACAAACCACGACGATAAAATGCAAGGGCGTGGTTAGGATTTGCCTGAATGAATTGAAATAATATTTTTAATAAAGACATAATACATGTAAGAAATCAGATGTGTTTCAATTTGTTTTAGATGTGAAAATTAAATACTGGTACCCTTATCATTGTTTCCATATCAAGAAAGAAAGTCCTATTAAAGTCCTGCAAACATAGATTTAACTTCTGCTTCAATTTCCAACAGTTTCTGTATAATATTTCTGTACATCTCCTGAACACAATGTGGTTCACACACTACTGGTTACAACTTCCTCCCCTGATGACATCCAATGCATCAGAAAATAAGTATAGATACTCTGAAGAGTTTTTTGTTTGTTAAAAATCATACTTTGTTACATCCCCAACACAAAATTATTTATATTCTTTTCCATGAGATAAGAACGATATGTTTTGCCGTATGTGGAAGATATCACTCACTACACTTTTTTATTTTTTTTTCAAGTAGCTCAAACAGTTCTGTTATAGAATATGCAGCTACTGGTTTTCAATTTGATGCGACTCTTTGCATATCAGTATTCTCCAGTCAGTTTCATTGAGTTATTTTCCAAACCTGCTTACTAAAGTAAATTTCCGTGAAAAAATCCCTCAGCACAAATATAATGTACCTTGAGTGCATTATTATATGAACTCAATGCCCTAGAGTGTTGCTCAAGTTGAGTATGACACTGGCCAAGTAGAAAATGTATTTCAGATGATTCCTCAGAACTTGGTTGGTCATGACTATATTCAGATTGCGATGTCACAGAAGAAAATGCATAAGAACCAAGGAGATCAAGCGCATTTTTGAAATTGAAGATGGCATCCTGAAAAAGATAAAGATTTCATAGAAAAACGAAAAGACTGAGAAAACCATTATTACAATATCAATGCTCGTAATGGGATTTACATTCAAAGACAATCTGACCCAAACTAAAATTATTGACTCAGCTATGTTTCAAAATCGTGGATATTCTCGACCATACTTAAGCCATTGACCCAATTTAAATACTGGATTAGGAAGACCAAAACAATTTTAATCCAGATTTTGAAATCATTTTGATATGATTAACTCTAATTAACGAGAGTTTATAACTTGAATAAATCAACGAAAAAAACAAATTGTGAAGTGCTGATTCTTTGATAAGTCACTCAATCAGTCATATCCTGAGATACAATGCATCTCTGATCATCCTGACGGAGGTTTGATTACAGTGATGGATGATTATTGATTATATGTGAAAGTTGCATCAAATGGGTGAAAAAACTTTAACTCCAGGAACTTGTATCCGCACCACTCAGGTTACAGAACAAAACTGATATCCTAACCTAATGCAAGACTCATACCTGCCCAATACAAAAATTTTATTTTGTCCAGCATGATTCATTGATGGATCACCTCTTGGCGGTGCGATCCATCAATGACCCATACTTAACAAAGCATGTATTAACAAAATTTCAGTTTTTTCCACAGGCAGGCAGCGAAACAGTTGATCTGAAATGACATATATATGATAAAACATTAACATTTGTAGTTCTAGGCATTTTTAAAACATTTTTAAACTGTTTGCATCTTCACTGCATTTTGCTTTTTGAATCAAAGCCATCTTGGATTGAAAAACCCGCTGACTATTTTTATTTGTTACTCTACATAAGGGCAATCTTGATTACCTAGTCACCACAAAAACTTACTTTTCTGCAGAAATCTAGATATCATTTGAAAATCATCATAAGTATGCTATAAACGGTAGAAACTAACCTTAAATTTCTTAGCTTTCATCAGTGTTTTGCCCAGAAGCACATACATATGTGGAACTGGTTTAACTTTACATGCTGCAGTTAAACTGTCGACAGCAACATCGTGATTTTTCAAGAATGACTGGACGACCGCTTGCTGCGTGGCTGAAGTTGAGACAATTCCCTGTCAAACAATCAGCAAAATTTATTGGAAGGAAAATTTATCTTGACGATCACAAAAATATTGTGAAATATATTAAAAAGAGTTTAAATCAAAATATTGTAAAATATCAGTTAGAAAAACATCATGGAAATACATAAGCACATATTTAACAAAACAGCATTTTTCCTAAACTTGAAGAATAAAGAACAAATCATTGTGAACCCAGAAGTGAGCAAAAATTACACTTTCACAATCAAATATGTGACCTAAGCGACGTAGTCCATTGTTCAACAGGGGAAAATTTAGTGGGTAAATTTATTTATAAACTGTGAAAATAATATCTCTTCTTGAAAATAGGAAAACTGTATAAAAAGGTTTATCCATAAACTTATGAAATAGCAATAATTTTGAATCTTTTTTTGTCAACAAAAGAAAATGACTGAGGAAAAGTTAGTGGGTGAAATGGACAATATTTGATGAAAAGAGAGTTACATCTTTCTTGAGTGTCAATAAGAATATGTATAAAAAGGTTCAATATCATCAATACTGCTATGAAACGTAGAATCCAATCTTTTTCAATCGAAAGAAAATGACCGAGGAAAAGTTAGTGGGTAAATGGGCAATATTTATGATATATCTGTGGCTAGAAAATAATATCTCTTCTTGAGTGTCTGGTGAGTGTTCTGGAAATAATAGGAAAATTTGTATGACTGAAAAGTTAGTGGGTAAATGGACAATATTTGATCAATATCTGCTATGAACATAGTGCAGTGTTGATGAATTTTCAAATACTGCTATGAAATCTGTTTCTTTTTTTGTCAATCGAAAGAAAATGACTGAGGAAAAGTTAGTGGGTAAATGGACAATATTTGATGATATATCTGTGGCTAGAGAGTTACATAGTGGGTAAAAGAAAACTGGGTTCACAATACTTATGAAATGCATGTTGATATTTTGAATCTTTTTTTGTGGAGGAAAAGTTAGTGGGTAAATGGACAATATTTGATGATATATCTGTGGCTAGAGAGTTACATCTCTTCTTGAGTGTCTGGTAATAGGAAAACTGTATAAAAAGGTTCAATATCATCAATACTGCTATGAAATAGCAGTGTTGATGATTTTGAATCTTTTTTTGTCATTGAAAGAAAATCGAAAAAGTTAAAAATGACAATGAGGAAAATCTGTGGCTAGAGAGTTAGAGTGCCTGGTAATAAGAAAACAGTATAAAAAGGTTCAATATCATCAATACTGCTATGAAATAGCAGTGTTGATGATTTTGAATCTTTTTTTGTCAATCGAAAGAAAATGACTGAGGAAAAGTTAGTGGGTAAATGGACAATATTTGATGATATATCTGTGGCTAGAGAGTTACATCTCTTCTTGAGTGTCTGGTAATAAGAAAACTGTATAAAAAGGTTCAATATCACCAATACTGCTATGAAATAGCAGTGTTGATGAATTTGAATCCTTTTTTGTCAATCAGAAAAAAAATGACATGAACTTTACAAAAACTCAAAGAATACCAAGACCTTGGTAGTGTCCACATTCATGAGGTCATAAAGGTAATGCTTCATTCTATATCCTTTTGCTTTTGTTTAAAAAAGAAAAAGAAAACGAAATACAGAGAAAGATTATCATACTTCTCCCAAAGTAGCAATGTGACGAACGCAGAACCCAGCTAATTTCAATTCTCCGAGTTGAAGAAGTAATTGTCCCCTTCTTAAATATAAATGCCTGTCATCAGGTCGTTGTACAATAGCTCTCGTGACATCATGTAAAGCTTTTTTGTGCTCACCGATTTGAGCATAAGAATCAGCTCGACACATATAAGCTCTGGAAATGAGAACATCATAGTGAGTTATTGAGTGAAATAAGTGCAATAAGCGTTTTTTTATAGTTTAAACGAAATTTGAAAGCTTATTTTATGAATAGAACAATTCTTTAACATTCCAGATAAATCCAGCAATTATTTTTTTTTGTTGTTGTAATATTTTAATTTTTCTGAAGAATAGAAATAATTTGACGCCTTTTGACACAATGAAAGAAGAGGGCCCTTCAGAAAGACCGGGATGTACTGGATCCTATGACATTCAGTATATGAAGTTGTGTATTGCATGCTGTCAGAATGTCAGCCACTCTGTTACCCAGACACCTGAAGAAAAAAGGGTTCATCCAGAAGAAAATTTAGCAAATGGGTGATATTTCATAACGTACCTCTTGATAGAAGATAAAAATGTCTCTTTGAACAACTAAACTGTAGAAAAAGGTTCAAAACCATTAATGCTGATATGAAATAGCAGTGTTGATGGTTTTGAAGCTTTTTGTTCATTCGAAGAAAAACAAAATTCTGTTACCTTGGTGTATTGCTTCTGATCAATGATGAAAAATATTCGATTAAAACAACATTACCTTAAAACTCACCTTGTATATGTAGGATCAACATTGATAGCATTGGTAAAATGTTTTATAGCTTCTGCATAGTTTCTTGTTATTTGATGATGAACGAGACCAATATTGACATGAGCGCAAGCCAATCCATGATCAAGTCGGAGAGCCTCCTCAAAATCAACGACAGCTTCTGGATATCGCTTCAATTCCGTATATAAAATGCCACGGTGAAGAAGAGCCTGGAGTACGATCAAAATATAGATAAGATTTGGAGATAAAAACAATATTGGGCATGATTACAGAATTTCTGTAATCGAAAATGATTAAAATGGCATTCCTTGCCTAAAATCCACTGCAATTAATCTGCAATCTAAACTGAAATTATAGATTTACATCATAAATACATCTTCCAAAACAGATACCACGAAAAAATCTTAATTATTGGATGGCTAATCGCATCACTGACAAAAAAAGGAAACCTGACAATTTAAACTTGAATATTGAAGGCATGACAAATATTTGATCATTCTGTAAAACAGCATAGTGGACCAGTGGCTATTTCTTGCTCATGAGGCTGAGTGGATTAATATTGTCTGGTAAGATTTCTTAATAAAGTATATAAACAATAATAATAAATAATAGCCATATTCCTTCACCAGCATAAAGTACGTTGTATTGTTTTTACATCACATGTTGCTGAGGCAAATGCGTGTCACAAGACAAGCCCCGGTTGTATCATTTGCGTTATGTAAGGGCATGAATTTTTGTCCGGACATAATATTCGTATAGGTGTTTCAGCGTCGTATATTTTTGGGATCGGTTAGCGTTAGAGTTTGTTGCTGAAATTTTTAAGTGAATTATTTATGTGTGCTTGATGTTAATCGAAATAAACTATGTCAAGGTTTTAATTGATCATATCTCGAAATATATTCATTGAATTTTACCCTTATCTAATTCTTGTGTGAAATTCATCATATAGTTCTATAGTGAACTCTCAACTTACCATTGCATTATCATACGTATCATTGATCATTAGAGAGCAACTGAAATCCTGGAGAGATTTCTCTGGAGCAAGAGTTCTCAACAAACATGCTCTGTGATAAAAAGCTCTCCAGTTGAGTGGATCGAGATGAATAGAAGCTGATAAATCAGCCAGAGCACTCTCGTATTGTTTCATCGAAGCATATGCCCTTCCTCTATATGTCCTGTGATGACATTTTGAGCAATATTAAATCTAGTACCAATATATAATTTTTGCCGCTATGTTTTTCAAAAATTGTCATGTTAATGTACCATCATATAAGCACTTCATGTCTGACACAGCTGATGCTTCAATCTAATTTCTGTCTCAGTCTCCTATATTTTATATTGACTTTCACCAAATATCAAAAGCATCAACAACACTCCTATTGTTGATAGTCTAGAATCTGTTTATACCATTAGATCAGATGCTAGGTCCTTAAGTACGGCATTTTAATTTTTTAGCAAAACATTTATCATGAAATAATGCTTTTTGCTGAACATTTTTCGGATGTGATCAGGTTTCTTCCGGTGTCTGAGCAACAGAGTTGCAAAATGGAATAAAAAATATATTGTAAAATCGTTACAGATTTTTACATTGCCAGATTGAATTTGACCATATCATTTTCAAAATTTTAAATGTTAAAAGTGTGTACCTTGCCCTTGTAATTTAAACTTCTCACTGAATACTCATATACGAAGCAGATAATACTACCTGGCTAATGCGTTGTGAGGTTCTCTTTGAATCATGAGAGTGAAATCCGCAATCGTACTATGCCAATTTCCCTGTGCAAAATGAAAACGACCTCGTTTTAATAATGCATCAGTTCGTGAAGGATTAATATGAACAACTGATCCATAATCTTCTAATGCTAGCAGCATGTCTCCTATAAAAGAATAAACATAGTAAAATCAAACCAAGAGTAAATTACGCACAGTCAATTATTGACGATTGCCATTCCTGTTTCTACCTTTGACATGTCTTCGGTATATTAGAATTCAGACTAAAATCAAATTAATTTACATGGTTAAAGTTGGTAAAAGTCATGATTTTCTGTGCAGTCAACCAAATATCCTCAAATAGAGGTCTTGTGAATATTCAAAAAGTTTGAATCATAATTCTGTAAACTAAATTGAATATTTCAATTAATTCTTGATTTTGGATTTTAGAACCAAGAACATGATTATCAACCTATATTTTTGTTTGATTGGTCCTATGAAAAGTTGCATCCTTTCTTTGCCTTATTTTTAAGTTAAAACTAATGCCTCTACTCTATACGATTTCAAAGCATTCAATTTCAAAATCTGTTTTGCCTGATGTATTATAGAACCTCAATTTCTTATTCTGGGCAATACGGAACAACTGTAAATGTCCAAAATAATATTGTCCACAAACATATTATGTCCGGATATTGTGATATACTTAATAAAAGTTTCTTATTTGTTTTTGTTTTTTATGGAAATTCACTTTAGGCTAAAAGCAGCATCCGAAATGAACCATCCACCGACCCCTCAACAGCAAAGAGCTACTGTAAGATTTAGTACCAGCATCTGCACTTTAAACAAAAAACATCCCAAACAGTACTGACCCGCCATGGTAAAATGCACTGAGTGGTTTCTCCCCTGGACGATGGTATAAACACTTACCACTCCTATGCTTCCTTTTATTCGTGTCTTACGACATTACACATGGCATAAAATTTTACTTATGATACCAGAACATTTGAAATAGCAAATTTAGTCAACTCAGTTGATTACCTTTCTTCTCGTACAACTGAGCACGTTGAAAATATGCTTCTTCGTCATTAGGATTGAGTTTGACAGCTTGAGTATAATTTACAATTGCCATTGTAAAATCTCCAAGAGATGCAAATATATCAGCTCTTGATCTAAAAAAAAACTGGCAAATATAAATTTGTGAATAAAGAATAAAGCGTTCCATCTGTGGCTTACGCTCTACAAATTTTCAGATTTTTTTTTCTGTTTTTTTTTTTTTTTTTGAGTTTTACATATATTCCCTCTGGTACTATCAATTACCCTATGTACCTATGTAACACTGTTATCTAAATCATCTTCCGAACACGTCAAAAGGCTTACCTGTATGCATGAACATGTTTCTTATTTAATTTGAGTAAACTATTCAAATCATCCAACGCTTCGTGTGATTTATTCTCAAGTAACTTGATCAAATGACGATGCCAATATGCCGCTGATAATCTGGGTTCCAGCGATAGGGCTTCATCCAAATCAATCATAGCTAATCTGAAAATTGAATGTTCGATAAGTAATTGAATAATGTATATTCAAGAAGTAACATACATTTTTTATTTTTCAAAAATTTCAAAGTAAGGTTGCTGTGTGGTATAACAAAAGGCAACTAAAAGGAAACAAAGAAGTGGTAGATGGTTTTACTATCCACCCACGGCAGATACCACTCGCCGTGTTCAACCAGATTGATTCAGTTCAGTATGGAATGAAGAAGTCCACAGATGGTATTATTATCCACCCTGGGCAGGTACCACTTGCTGGTTTCAACCATGTTGGTTCAGTTCAGTATGGAATGAAGAAGTCATAGATGGTTGTACTATTCCCCCTGGGCAGGTACCACTCCCTGTATTCAACCATATTGGTTCAGTTCAGTATGGAAAGAAGAAATCATAGATGATTTTCCAATCCATCCTGGGCAGGTACCACTTGCTGTATTCAATCATATTAGTTCAGTTCAGTATGGAATGAAGAAGCGTAGGACGGGTTTGATATCCAACCTGGGTAGATATCACTCACTACATTCAAACATAGTGGTTCAGTTCAGTATGAAACGTTTTCCACTTGGAAAGTTGCTGATGGTACATCTTGTAGTTCCTTGAACATACTGCTTTCGGCTTCGACTAATACAGTGTTGTAGTAATATGTAATGACTGATTCAATAAAATGCTCTAGATTGCTACCGTTACAGCTCTATGCTGTGAGACTTGGCATAAACTGATGAAACTCGAATTTTCATCATTCAAATATAGGTACCGTAGATAAAGTTATACTAACCGAATTTGCCCAAGTTTTCTGTACATTCCTCCTCGTTTTGATAAAAGGATTGCTTTAGTAGAAGTTTGAGTTTCCAATAATGTTTGAAGTTCAATTGATATTTTTTCAACTTCTTTCTCCATAATGTCAACTGTAGTCTCTTCATCTGAAAACAATTCTTATATGAATAAAATGAAATCTCCAGGTAGTGTACCACTAGTTGTCCAGTGTGGAGAAACAAGAAATGTTGGTTCAAACTGAATGGGGTAACAGTGCACGAGATTTCTGCACACTGCGCTGTCACAAGGCGGTTCACATATCGACTCATTACAGCTTGGCGGCACAATCAGGGCCGGGCAAAGCCGAATCATTTGGAATTCTAATTTGATTCGGATAATTTTTCAAATCAGATTGAATCATCAATACCATATAAAAAACAACTGTGGCATTTTTACTATTGCAAATCGTCTCCGAGTAATTTATAATTATGAATTACTAATAGTAGCATAAAATAGGTTTGAAAGAAATGTATTTCCAATTCAGACTTTGTGTCTGAAAACAAAAAGTTTCATATTTTTAAGACACAATGCAACGATGCAACGATTTTTGACATTGAAAATAAAAATTCTTTAGTTCGTACGAACAATGCAAGATTTATTCAAATGATTTGTGCTTTGGATCACTTCAAATCACTAAATTACATTGCCCAGCCCCAAGCGTAATCTATTATTAACCCGTACTAAACAAAACATGTTAGGCCAACATTTTTCAAAACTTGGTTGGATTACAAAGTATTACAAACCTCAACCCTCAAATGCACAAAGTGTTCAATATCTACTACTCGAAACAACTAGCTAACTAGTGAAAATTTTAACGCCGATAAAAAGCACAAAAAGATGTCAGAACATACAATTTTTTAATGTTTTTACCCATCAGTTGATAATCCTCAACAACAGAGGTGTGAACAACAACAGGTTGCAAAACATCTGGTATTTTAGTCGGAAGTTTGGCCTTTTCTGTTGCAGACAATCCTGAACCCGGATGAACCACCGTTGTTGATTGTTTGGCGTCTTCTGTAAAGGTATTCATAAAGTCATATATTATTACAATTCCCCATTAGTCTATTCATAAGTAAAAAATCCATCCAATGATGAACCAGTATACGATTTATGCTTGACAAAATAAAATTGTGATTGAATACACTGGTAGAATGTCTATGCTCTACTACCTACATAGATATGGCAAATGGTATTGGTACTGATTTAATTAAAAAAACTCAATTTTTCCTTCAAACTGAAATGGTATTCAAAAAAAATACTGCTTTAATCACTGTTTCCTAGATTTTGCAAGTCAATATTTTTCCTCCATAGGAGAATCGGGCAATTTATCCAAAACAGCAAAATATTTGTTTTTGGCTGGACATTCACCTGTATGAAACAATTTTTTTGATTACTTATATGAAACATCTGAAACTAGAAGCTTTTGATATGTACTATGTTATATCAAATTTTGCTATTGAACAAATTTTAAAAAAATGACAAAAATTGAAGGAAAATTTTATAGTCGAAATAATCAAAAAAATTCCGAATGTGACACATTTGACAAAAAAAAAAATGGTCCAAAATCTTCCAAATCACACAGCCTAAGTTTAATTACAAACAAAATATATATTGAAAATGAAAGCATACCCATTGCTTCTTCTTCTTGTTCAGAAGAACTGGTCGACCAAGCATCACTCTCATCATCTGCTACTGAGGGTGGAATTATCTATAAATTTGAAAACCTTATTTTGTTTCTAAATTTGAGATTAAATTGAAATTTCTGATATTTGATTCAATTTTAGTTTATTTTGCAGCAAAATCCTAACTTCGTTTTTAATGATTTTTTTGCAAAACAAACATTTTATCCAAATAATCGACAAATGAACATAATTTAGGTCAGAATTCCAAAAAGGAGAGATCATGACTACAAAGTTTGATGAAGTTTCTGATTCAGTTTCAATAGATTGGATCAAACAGACATGCCTAAAAGGATGAATGCAAACATAGTAATCATCATCATTTTTCCGTACCTGCACAGTATCAGTACGGCAACCTTTCATGGCCTTAATTCTACTAATCACAACTATGAGATGTATGAATTAAACAGTACCCCACCTCATCAAACCATTCATTCCAAATATCTCGAACCCATTCTCTCATATCATCAAGTCGCGCATCATCGTACCGATCAATGAAATCTTGAAAATTGAGACCTCTTGGAAGACTGAAATGCAAAAATGAAATTGTGTTAACTACTGTTTTAATCAGACACCTAGATGAAACAGTTGTAGTTCCATAAAAAGATGCGTACCAATTTTTTTACCTTTTTCTATTTTTTACTAAACCACATGAGAATCTGAAAATTCATCTTGCCAAGCATGTATCACAGATGAATCATGCCACCAAGGCATATTATCTGGAATTCATACCTGACAGAACATGTTAGGAAAAACTTTCTGACCGGCATTTTACTTTCATTCAAAATATAATGACAACTATCAAAGTGAAGCAAACTTATCAATTCTTTAAAACCATTTTAAATATTCAAACAAATTTGCATTTGATCTTAATTTTGGGTCCCGTCCTCTTTTCTAAGTTTAATTTATGTACGTTAGAAACAATAAATTGTACAATCTATAAAGTGTTGGGAATATGCTTCGAGCTATTCATCTCTGATCGCCCTGACGTAGGTTCGAATCTTGTGAGGGAGAATTATATGCGAGAGGTCTGCTGGACGCCTTGTCAGCGTCTGGTGGTTCAAGTAAGCACTGCTTACAGATTTTTTATTAACTGGGTCCATGCACAGGGAAAATGAGAAAAATGTTGAAGCAAAAACTCCACCCCCGATTCGGAATTGATGTCCATGCAAGAGACAGTGGTTCACCATATGGATATGTCGTTTTCTCTGCTTTCCTCTCCTGAGGAATAAAAATCTAAAACTTATCCTATCCATCAATCATATAGGAATATTCTCACCTTCGACTCAAATGACTGTGTAATTTTCTATGATGAGTACTACGTCTGGTTGGTAGTCTGTCTTTGGATTCTTCATGTTGTATTGGAAAGATTGTGTTTAATGATCCAGATCTTTTCAATGGAACGGGAATATAGGATGCTAATGTTCTTCGAACTTCTTGCACATGTGGAAGGACTTTTTTGATACTCTGAAATTAATAGAAGTCAAGATTCCAACATGTGATTTATCAATGCTCAATTTACTGTATATCCTGTTTGAGAAACGTTGTACAATATTTGTACTCACAAAATATTAATGAAAAACTCAGTAAGTGCATGTGTACAAAAAAGCATTCGAAGTTTTATTTGTTAAATCACTTTTTGATGCTTCGTTGTTAACCTAAAATCCCTTGTGTAAAGATGCAATTAAAATTAACTGTGCATGATGTCTGTACCTTTCTTCTGCTTTTTCTTCTATGAGGAACGTATTCTTGCCCACCTTGTCTTGATAATTCCGCTTGACTGATCTTTTGTTCCGGAGGAACTGGTTCGAGGAATTTCATTGATTTAGCTGCCTGTGATGAGATAAGTGGGCCGTTATTTCACTTTCAGTCACTAAGACTAAGATGTAAGTTAAAAAATAGGTATTTATAAACGTTGATAATGAGGCCTTTTGAGTCAACCAAAGGTAAGTTACCTTGGTATTTTGGACTTGAACTACAGATGTTTGTTGATTAATACTCATTATTGGCATTGCACTTGATGCAGGTATTGTCGTGGTGGACACGAGTAGTCGTTTTGCATCTTGTTCTTTCTCCATTGCTTGAACCCTTTGTTGTCTGAGTTCCTCCATTGCTGTTGAGTAATCTGACTTGAGCTGAAATAAAACGAAATGTCTTTTTGTTCTGCGTTCATGAATATGTAAGATTTGCCACTGTCGGTATGAGACAAAAGCAAAAGTTATCTTGTGATTATAGATGATCAAAACTGAATATTCCAGAATCAAATTGAATGATTTTTTTTAAATTAGTTCAATATAGGAATAAAGATCTATTATTTAACAAATGACAATGTCTAATTACATTTAGATAATAATTGATCTTATTTATATAACACACTACAACGATGTGGTTGAAAAACAAACATTATAGGGTTTCATGAAACGCAGACCGAAATTTCATTGAATGAGGCATGAGACACAGATGGTCACCATCCTGAAGTTGCATTACAAGATGGAAGAATCTTGTGTTTCCGTAGTTGTCTGAAAAGTTCATGTTATTTTTTTCTGGAGATCAAATAGCTTCTAAATGATGAACACTGCTATGTCATAGCAGTATTGATAATTTCGAAATTTTTTCAAGTTTGGTTGCAATCAGACACTCAAAATAGAAAATTTCATTCCTCTAGCAAAAAATATTTACTAAATCCCATTTTCTTCGAGTATCTGGATAAAAGAGAAACCGATATCTGTCTAGTCTGGTGCAATCCATCAGTGACACATACTTAATGAATTACATTTGGTAAAAAATGGAGTCTTAATTTAACTGGAGTCTTAATTCTTGCCCTGTGGGTCGAAGATTGGTCAGAACTGCTTTATGATATTTGAGTATGTAATGTTACCGTACCTCTACCTTTGGCTGTTCGGAAGCTTCAGCTTCAGTCATATCAGGAATTGAGTTTGATCTTTCACGTCTGGCGGATTCTTCAACACCCATTGAAGATCTTCTATTTGAAAGTTTCGAAAGATCCTGTGATATCAAAAGAAATATTGAACAGCAGTTTTGTTTCAGATCCTGAACAATGCTGCTCTTTTTTGAATAAAGTTGAGCAAATGGCATTAATGATAATTTCAAAATAAAACTGAATATTTTGTTCAAATTGAATATATGAATACATATAGAAAACAATTCAATACAGTGGAATAATATTATTCTGTCCTATTTGAGGAAAAAAATAGGAATATTTCAAAAGAAGAATTTCCACGAAAAAAAAAACTGACATTAAAATGTATTAATGGTTATACATCATTTTCATTCGAATTCAACCAGGTTAAAAATCAGACCAATCATTTTATTAATATGTTATATTAAGATTAAGTCACTGATGAATCGCATCCCTTGAGAGGCCAATACAAACTTGTAATCAAGTTTTCAATTATAATTTCCTTTCCAACTTTATCAACTTTAAAAAACCCCAGCCCTTCTCAACTGACCTCTTCAGATTTATGTCTTCGATTCAAATAAACTAAATTGAACTCATGTTCCTTCTGTTCGGTGCCATCTTCATTTTCTGATTCACTTTCGTCCTGATCAAAGTCCTGAAATGATTGAATATATTTTTTATTGGAATTCACTTCAATCAAGATTGAAAGTAGCACCCGAAAGGAACTAACCCAGGAATAAGAATTAGACTGCATCCTGTGTGGAAAACGGAAAACATTCCATACAAAACTGAATTACATGGTGCAGCAATCTATACTATAATCTGAATTGGATGATGATGAAACCACCCACCAAGTCTCTAAGATAAAAAAAAATGTGACCCAAGGAGAAAAATATTAGTTTGAGTGACGTCGAAAAATTAACACAGTATCTTAATTTTGTGCACAAGCCTTTATGCTTGTTTTTTTGAATCTTTGCTCAAGTAGAGATGACCCCCTATCCCCAAAATTTATTGCAATAACCACTGGAGTCCTTTGAGATATTTGAAAATGGAATCAATACCTCACACCGAGTAGCAAACCTTTAAGAGAATGAATTGACCTACAAAATGTAACCGCTAACATAAGATATCATAAGGGGGAATCTTCTTCAGGTGTTTAAAACAATCATGTTATTTTCTTCAGGTAATCAAAAAGCTTCAAAATCATCAACACTGCTATGAAATAGCAGTGTTGATGATGCTGAAACTTTTTATGTAGTTTGCTTGCTATCAAACACTCAAATAAAGGCATTTCGATCCTTCAGTAAGAGATATATTGCCCATTTTGCCCAAATTTCTTTTGATGACATAAACTCATTTTCTTGGGAGCTGGAGCAGAAGATTATCTCATCTTATGCCATTATGTACAAACCGTTCTAGCTCCATCCACTGTACCAGATGATATTTGCGCACTGTGATATTTAGGAAACAAAGCTGCTTTTACTGCAACAGGTGGAATAAACATCTTAGGTGGTGCAGATTCCCATATTAATCTCCAGATGCTAGACTCTTTCCCAACACAACTGAAGTAAGAATTAAATAACATATATGATAATGCGTCAAATAAACCTATTTATTCAAAAGTGAATTGCTTTCATCTCAAATTTCAATAATATTATAACTGTGCATAAGCTACAGTCCAAATCCAAATAGATCAGCAATAAAATATTTAGGTGATATTTCATGATATGTATAACTTTTGTGGCTGCGATGACCTAGTGGTTAAACACGTTGGCATCGCAGGTTGAAGATCTCGGGTTTGTGTCCCTGACGAGTCTGGCTCGCTCATCCAGCTAACCACTCAACCTAGGGTGTAATAACTTGGATGGGCTAAGCCGAACAAAATAAGATGATATCTTTCCAGCAATTGTAACCACGTCCATATATAAGTGACCATTGTTACAGGGTTTTGGACAGGGTGATCCACTCTAAGAAGTGGCTATAATTAAAAAAAATAAAAAATAAATAGAATAATAAAATGTCTTATTTTGGAAGTCTGGTAGTAACCAAATTGTAGAAAAAGATTCAAAATCATCAATACTGCTATGAAATAGCAGTGTTGATAAGTTTGAAGCTTTTTATTTATGAGAGATAATGATAAATAAGATTCTGTCACCCTGAAAATATAGGAACTTACGTCTCGCCCTGTTGTGTCATGTCATTGCTTTCCAACATATTATCAGCCAATTTTCTCCAAGCATCAATGTCAAGAGGATCAATCTTGCTTGTATCAAGTTGGGTTGATTCATCATGTTTTACTTGACGATGGCTCGATAATATCACATCTTTTGAATTATGTTGTGTAACTTGATTGTTATATTCCTCAACCTCTTGTCTGAAAAACAGATATGATACAGTTTAATTGACATTTTACTGATCTTATAAAACCTAGGTATCAATTTTAGAGTCTGAATTACCTGGACTGACATCTTTGATAACCATGTCATGCCAATGCAGGTTTGCAAATTCGTTGCGACTTCAGAGATTCAGAATTTTTTTTATCCTCTCATATCAAGCAGAATATAGTAGATTAGAAGGAATTAATACTGGATTACACAGAAAATAAGTAAAAGGATCCAGGATTCATTCAATCATCCTTGAAATGAATATTCCAAACTTTCGTCATGGTTTCATGAGAGTTTTTGTGAGACTCTGGAAACCAGTAACCCCACAAATTTGCAAGCCTAAAACATGATACTCATAGTCGACCGTGGTTACAAAATTGCTGTTTCTATTAAACAGGTCAGATTTATAACTTATGGAAATACTCACAACACAGATGGAATTCTTCTTTGGATGCCGTACTGACTTTCATCCATACAGCTAATATCATCAGCAGCAGACATTGTATGAGCTTGAGAAGGAGGGGGTGCAGGAGGAAAATCTGTACCAGTAGCAATTTTCTCCGTCTTCCTTGCGAACTGATCTATTGTTTCCATAGCAATTCTTCGGTTTGCAACAGCATGTGTCAGTTGTGAAAGTGCAGCATCAGAAGGGGAGACCCCAAATTGTGAAGAAGAATTTGCTTCTAACAAACATAAGTGATGAATTCGACCACCTGTCGTAATTGTTGAGGATAAATCTGCAGGATGAAAACGCTCCGTGTCTGATCCTGATGTCATTCCACTGTCATAATAACCTGAAAAATGAATTTAATTTCAGTAAAACTTACACGATTGACAATTGTATGTATATAACTTTCAAACAATAACAATCAAACAAATGTTTGACTCGAATAGTTTGGATACTCATTTCTGTGACAAAGGTTTTGAGCAAAAGTTTTGTCACTTATGTTGTGATTTCACACAGATTAACTCACCAATACAAAGAAAATATTGGCCTTACAGTGATTTAATTCAAAATAAATGTAGCTGAAAGACAACAGGCCTTGCATTGATTTAATTCAAAATAAATGCAGCTGAAAGACAGCAGCTCTATCGACATGGGTTCCAAGAAGCAAGATAAGTTAAAGTGCCTAGTAAAAATTGTCATCTCTAGCTCTCACAAGATATCTCGAACACAAAAAATAGCAACGTAACTATGGGAATGTTCAACATAAATATTTAAATGCCACATTGTCTATTATTATCTGAGAAATCCTGTTTTAGAAGACGTCATAATGGCAGACTGTCAGTCACTCAGACAATCGAAGAAAAAGGCTTTTATTAGAGGAAAAGAAAGCATATGATCAAAATTTTATGAAAATCTTGTGCTAAATGTAAATGTCCCTTTTTAGGTGTCTGTAAAAAAGGTCCAAAATCATCAACACTGCTATGAAATAGCAGTGATGATGATTTTGAAGCTTTTTATCCCATCCAAAGAAAGCCCCATGTATAGTTAGTTCAGCCGGTAAAGGGTTGGGAATTCGCTTCAGGCTTCGCATCTCTGATTGTCATGGCACAAGTTTGAATCCTGTGAGGGATGATGATTATATGCGAGAGGTCTCCTGGATGCCTTGCCGGTGCACGGTGGCTCACGTAACCACTGCTTACAGCTTCTTCCACCAAACAGGTCCATGCACAGGAAAAATGAAAAATATGATAAGCCAAAAACCTTTATCTCGATTTGGAACTGGTATCTGCACGAGAGGTCGTGGTTCGCTATACTAAAAATTTGTATTCTCGACTTCCCTCTTCCACAGGATAAAAATGGAATCCTATCCCATCCATCTTATAACCAACAATTTTCATAATTACAATAATACCTTCGTCATCGCTTGTTGACTGATATTTAATGATGGGAGGAGGTTTTCCTTCAACACAAATTATATCTTCATTTGTTACATCTAACGATATATTCAAATCTCTGAATGCTTGAGCTGCATCAACATAATCATCTAGAAATGGAATACAGATATAAAATGTGTCCAGAGATTATCGGTTAATAATGAAATCATAATAATATTTTTTCCCCAAAAATTTCAACATCAAACAAGTCTGGCTCATTAATCCTTGTCCACCACTCAACTGAGGGTGTAATGAAATCATTCCAACAACGCTAACCCTGCTCATCAATAAGTAATCGCTAGTACAAGGCCTTGTTCAGAGTTATTCAGTCAAATGAGTGGCAATGAAAAACAAATTCATACATTCGTAAATAAACACTCTGCGGAACAAAAGTGAGATGATTTCAAAGTAATAAAACCGTACGACTGCAAGCACATTCAGAAAGTGAATCTATTTACCAGCATCCCCTGCACCCAGAATAGGAGTTGAGAATCCACTATAATCAGAATCTTGTTTGGCTCGTTGCGCAGTTTCTGATGATTTTCTCAACAATATAGCAGCTACATCTGGTATTCCTATATATAAAGAATCATAAGTAATGTTGAAAGCTTATAAAAATCTCTGTACAATAGAATATCTGAACGTCTATTTCCTATCAGAAGAAAATTTCCAAAGATATAAGATTCTATCAAACATCACACACGAAACAGTAAAAAAGCTACTTTTATATATTTCAGTATTTAGGGAATCGAAATCAATTGCTTGGGCGTGACTGATTAGAATTATCCCAATCATAATTACAAGACCAAGGCAATAGAACATTAGATTTTGGAGATAGATAATATTTTATAGCAGTAAAAATGAGTTTGAACGCTTTTTTTACAATTATCACTACCAGACAATAAAAAAGAGACATTCAAATCTTCTAGTCGCAAATATATTATGAAATATTGCTCATTGACGAAATTGTCTTCTGTTGAAACCCATTTTTCCAGGTGTCTGAGGAGCAGAGTAGCTGACATTCAGGCAGTCTGTGTGATTGCAGCCGAGTTCTTTCCACCAGCAGTGATTCAGGCGAAGTATGTAAACTAGGATGCACAAGCCATTTAGTTCATAATTTACCAAAGTTTTTAAAAATTTTCTGTAAAAGGCCAAAAAACAAAATGAAACAATAATTATATTTTTATTATACCCGCAGGTGCAGAGATTTGACTGGCAAGGGTAGAAACAGTGTCTGATATATCAAAATCTTCCTCTGCATCAGATGTTGACAATCTTTTATGATCCTTCGTTGTTTTGAGACTTGGTTCATCTAGTTTTTCTTCCTCTACTGTTTTCATATGTTCTTCTTCATCCTTTCAAAATCGTGGTATTGAAAAACTAAATCAATATGGCAGGAAATTTTGGAATAGACTTGACCATCAAAACAAAAGCAATTATTGTTCAGTAGTTTACGGCCATCAATAAGTTGTGGATTCAAATAGGGATTGGATTTTATTTTCATCCTATGAGAAAAGAAAGTCAGAAATAAGACTTAACCATACTGGTTACCCATGATCCTATGCAGATACCAGTTTAGAGTGTGAGAGTTTTGTGTAACTGCTTACCGATTTTTCATGTACATACAAAGCGATACATATTAAATACATTCTAAATTTAGATATCTTTGGAGGAGATGGTTGAGAACCACGGCATAAAGCGTTTTTCTTATCATTATAAAGTCTTATCACCTTCTTTGACCATTCTTCTGAATGGCCGAGTACTTGCTGTAACAATTCATCGATTCTCAGGTCAGATGATGATTTAACTTCTGTTCCCTCTCGTGAGGTCCGAAGTGATTTAATTATATCATCGACTGATCTGTGAATACAATGCCAATTATTAATGTCAATTCCCAGGTTAATAAATCAAGACATCCAAAATCCAAAATCAAGACATCCAAATTCAGCTAAGAGCTGTAATCAACATTAAATTTTTTTTTATTAATTCAAATTATTATCATGCGGTATTAATAATTAATTGGTTGGGCAACACTTCATCTAATTTACATATAGTAGTTTCATAAGAACAAACCTTGCCGAACCAATATCTCGTACATCTTCAGCTACTTTGAACTCTATTTCTCTCTGCTTATCAGAAGGTGAACTTGGTGGAGCATCTACCTGTTTATCTAAAAATGAATCATTTCAGTCCTGCATATCCAAAAAATTGAGCTTAAGAAAAGATGCAAAAAATTTGACACAGGACATTACATGATTTAAACAATAAAAAATACTTTTTTTTATCCTCGCCTCATTGTAAAATGTTTCCATTTCAGTTATAGGAAATATCTTTATCTTGTGATTCCTTAGGGTATTTTTATACAGGCATACTAAAAACAAAACACCAGTGTTTCAATGTTTTCTCTAGGAAAATTATGTGATTACAGTTTTTCAAACTATTCCCTGATATCCGGGTACACCCAGAGACAAGTTTTCAGAATATAGAAATTGCTACTTCTAGGTCTAATTTGGCTTTGCATAGCGAAGTGATGATTTGTGTCAATTTTTACAACATAAAATTTGGAATATATCATGACTGAATATCAATGAACATTCACCTGAGACGTGTGATTGTGAAGAAAATACATCTACACGAGATGAAATTCTGCTCGAAGTTCTTTTACTTGTTCTGCTATTCGGAGGAGCTAGTATATGAAGTGAAGGTTTAGTAAAAACGTGGCCTTTCAATTTTGTCATTGGAGTTGCTTTTGGTTTCTTGCGATCAGAAAAACTTATTTTTCCTGTAGTGCCAATACTTGATACAATAGCAGGCATTTTTTCATGTTTTTTCTTTGATTTTTTCATTTCTTCAATGAATGTTTCCGATGGATCTTTCTGTCTTTCCATTTCTTCAATATCCTCTGAAATTTTCTGTTCTGAATCTTCCTTTTTCATACTTGTTGCTGATTTTCCAATTACCATTACTCCCATCTCGTCAACCTATAGTTTCATGAATTAGAAAAATTCAAATAGAAATGAAAAAACAGACAATCAAACAATTAAATGATAATCCCAGAATTAAGGAATCCCAAGGTATAGGTGAACCCACACAGCTGAGCAATCAGAGTCGATGAGGTGAATAAAATTCTAACAACTTCGACAAACTAGAATATTCATTTCATTTCTAAGTAATTTAAATAAATATATTTAAAAAATTAAATATATGATTTTTGATATTCTTTACTGTGCTAATATTAAAATTTCTTTCCATCAGATGCAAACTATAATATTAAATAACATTTGAGTTTCTTTAATAAAGTCAGTGGTTTGTTGAGTTGGAAAATGTCAACTCAATGGATAACACATACTTTGCATTATATAATGTCATCACAATTAAATAAAAGTCAATATAAAAAATAACCTTACCTGGGATGTCTTTCTGATTGGAACAATTCCAACACTTGAGATTTTTGGTTGAAGCCTTGTGTCAAGAGTTGTGGCTTTTTCTGGTTTGCAATATGGATATTTATTGCTCTTATCAAAATTTAAGTTGTCATTATTTCTCTTATCCAATGGATTGTAGTGTTGCCACTGTTCAGCAGATTTCATTTTTTCCATTCTTAGTATTATTATGATTGATAGTACTATAAAAAATGGTCAAAAATCATGAGTATAACCATATAATGAATTAAGTAAAACACTCAGCATAAATACAACATAAATTTCAAAAAAATAACCTTGATTGGCCTTTTTAAAGTCTGTGAACGGGAAAACGTTTTAAAATGGGTCAAACCATATTCCCTGTTTTGTTATATTTCCTGCTGCTAACTTAACACTTTTCTATTTCCTATATTATGGGGAATGTCTCAGCAACTTCAGAATGATTAATAAAAGCCCAATGCAACGGTTATTTACAAAATAAATCATTCCATCTAAAAAGCTAACAACACAAGTTTACCTTGATTACTAATTGCATATATAAATTAGACTATATACAGTATAGCCTACTTTTTATGTTATAATGGCTATAATGGTTGTTTAATTGGTCGTTTAAATTGGTCCTATCCTGTTTTCTCAATTGCCCATTTTGCATTAAAATCATGATTCATGTCAGGGTCTACAACATCACATTTTTCATACAGTAACTCATATCATGATTTCACTGCAAAATGAGCCAATTTGTGAAAAGCGACTAACTTTGAACTTATGGGTCTATTGAAGTTTGGTACTATATTCCCGAACGTCATCAAAACAAAAACTGGCAGAATATTCTCAACCTAACTAGAAGGCACCAATGCTGCAAGCATCTGGCATTGTCTCCCGGGTTAGGATGAGTCGCCTGCAACATGGGAAAGTTCTGTGATAATCGGATATACTGTATAAGGTAACGTTACCGGTACGGTACTAAACTTCATGAGACCCGAACTTATCTGTGTAAGGATATTTCTAGTGTAACGGCAAATAGGTGGTTACATTTTTAAAACTTAGCAAAATTGATCAAAAAACCCCAGATCAGTGCGTATGGGCTAAATATTTCATTAACATGATACCCTGTACCGGTAACATTAAATAACCCGATAACGCAACGCATATCGCCAATGCAGTACCGGTATGCTACCGTTACAATACAATACATTGCAGAATCTGTTCAGCAGACATTTGGTTTGTTCCTAAAAGCATCGGTATGCAGTATGGGTAGGTATTACAAGGCATAATTCTCACTAACGTTAAACAAAAAACAACCGAAATATATTTCTTGCTTTTGCTGAGCTTCCTTGTTGCCATGGCGACGTCACAGATATGACAGGTGAATGACTAAAAATGTAAATTCAGAACATGATTGGCGGTAATTACACACAATCGTCCAATTACCGTTTAATTATTTTTATGAGGTCTCCAATTTATAAGAATATGAAATATCAGATGATATTCCTGACGTGGTTTCACTGGTCATATACAGTATAGGACGAAAAGGACTCAAATCACATTATTTTTACTCTCTAGCTCCGCCTACTGTTAAATTTGTCCGAAAGCTGAAAGAGAGCCAGTCCGAAATTATGACAACGCGGGTGGGTTTTTGTGCTCGTTGGGGTCGTCGGTGGCGTGGCGTGGTCCAGGGTTGCTGAGTGTTTGCTCTTTAAATATCTGGTCTTTGAGCTAGCGTAGTTTAAAGAAATCGTCATTATAAAGTATAGTTGCTGAGCAAAGAGGGAATGGAAATGGGTACGTAAGATCGGGTCTAGTGAAGTTTAGTACCATATTCCCGAATGTCATTAAAGTAAAAACTGGCAGAATATTCTCATCCTATCCAGGGGCGCCAATGCTGCAAACATCTATTATTGTCTCCCGGGTTAGGATGAGTGCCTTGCAACATGGGAAATTATTATGATAATCGGATATATGGTACGGTACTAAACTTCATGAGACCCCACTGTATTTGGCTTCCTCTACCTACCAGGTCCATGTACAGGAAAAATGATAGGCCAAAAAATCTTCACCTTGTTCAGAATAGGAATCTGCACAGTGCATGAGAGGTTATGGTTCGCCACATGATTAAGCTGTATGGGCGTGACTGATTAGAATTATCCCAATCATAATTACAAGACCAAGGCAATAGAACATTAGATTTTGGAGATAGATGCTATTTCATAGCAGTGAAAATGAGTTTGAACGCTTTTTTTACAATTATCACTACCAGACAATAAAAAAGAGACATTCAAATCTTCTAGTCTAAAATGATAGGCCAAAAAATCTTCACCTTGTTCAGAATAGGAATCTGCACAGTGCATGAGAGGTCATGGTTCGCCACATGATTAAGCTGTATACTTGACTTCGGGCAACACTAAAATGCGGGAAAAGGGAATGACGGGAACAACGGGGAAAAATACTAAAAAGCGGGAATGACGGGAACAACGGGGAAAAATACTAAAAAGCGGGAATGACTGGAACAACGGAAATGTCGAATAGGTACGGTACTAAAATGAGGGAAAACAAGCGGGAAACGAGAATGACGGGAAACGCACTAAAATGAGGGAATGACGGGAAACGCACTAAAATGCAGGAACGACGGGAGATGCCCCAAAATGCGGGAATTACCGGAAATACTTGAAAATGTGGGGATGATGGAAAATTATATAAAAATGCGAACAGGAATAAATGCACTAAAATGCGGGAATTACGGGAAACATCCTAAAATGCGGGAATGACGGGAGACACCCTAAAATGCGTGAAATATTTTAAAATGTGGGGATAACGGGAATTGTAAAGAATGCGAACGGGAACAGGGATAAATGCATTAAAATGGGGGGAATGACGGAAAACATACTAAAATGCGGGAATGACTGGAAACATGCTAAAATGTGGGAATGACGGGAGATACCCTGAAATGCGGGAATTACAGGAAACACACTAAACTGTGGGGAAGACGGGAGATACTCTAAAATGCGGGGATTACGGGAAACACACTAAAATGCGGGAATGACTGGAGATACCCGGGGAATTACGGGAGATATTTTGATTTGTGGGTATGACGAGCATTATACAAAAATGCGAACGGGAACAGGGATAAAATGCGAGAATTACAGAAAACACATTGAAATACGGAAATGACTGGAAACACACTATAAAATGCGGGGATGAAGGAATATATTCCAAAATGTGGATATGACGGTAAATATGCCAAAATGCGAACGGGAACACTAAATGCATTATAATGAGGGAATTACGGGAAACACACTAAAATGGGGGAATGTCGGGAGATACCACAATTGCGGGAAATATTCTAAAATGTGGGGATAACGGGAATTATGAAAAAATGCAAACAGGAACATGGATAAGACATGTCTAAATGCATTAAAATGAGGGAATTACGGGAAACACATTAAAATGCGGGAATGACGGGAAACCCACTAAAATGTGGAAATGACTGGAGTACTCTAAAATGCGGGAAATATTCTAAAATGTGGGGAAGACTGGAATTATACAAAAATGCGAATGGAAACAGGGATAAAATGCGAGAATTACGGGAAACACACTAAAATGCGGGAATGGCGGGAAACACACTATAAAATGCGGGGATGACGGTGAAATATTCCAAAATGTGGGGATGATGGGAAAATAAAAAAATGCGAACAGGAACAGCGATAAATGCACTGAATTGCGGTAAACACAATCAATTCGGGTATTACGAGAAATACACTAAAATGTGGGGATGAAGGGAAATATACTAAAATGCGAGAATTTTTATTATTGATATTCACTCTGTACAAACAGTGCCGGAAGCAGCGTCTAAAAGGAGCAAACTGAAGGCCACCTAATAGCAAAAAGCTACTAAAATATATACTACCAGAAACTGCATTCCAAACATCCCAAACGGAACTGAACAACTGTTGTGAAGTGTAGTGAGCGGTATCTGTCCAGGGCGGTGTAAAACCATCTAGCACTTCCTCAATTACGATAAATATACTAAAATGCGAACAAGAACAGGTTGCGCCGCTGAGTTACTTTTTCCATTCTTTATAATATTATTCAAATACACATCCTAGATAGACTGTCAAGTTTTTTTTCATACACGAGAAGTGTGTAGTGGGCTCTAGAATAACCATAACGTATTTACTGCATGTCATAAGATGCAACTAAAAGAAGAAAACAAAGACATCGTAGATGATTTTTTTCCGCCTGTCAAAGCAGATATCACTCGCATATTTTATAGCGGTTAGGTAATATTGAAGAAGCTTTCCGCTTAGAGTGCAGTTCCTTGGTACTAAATTTTGTACTGGCTCATTGTTTGCTGATACTTTGTAAAAGCACTATCAGCAAATAAATTTAAGATCCATATTCTACCAAGGAGAGAAAGAGTAAATTCAAAATTAAATGCAATAAATAAATATAGTGAAAATGTATATTATGAAAATTTAAAAATATTTTATTTGAAAGAGAAAACAAAAGAAGTTTATTTTGAGCAAGATAGTTGGACTCAACACTTGTACTTGCAGATCAACATGCATTAGGAGCTGACGATTGAAATCCCGGAACAGTATTTTATAATTGCATCAAAGTAAACGAAATGGGCTAGACGCCTCGCCGGTGCTCGGTGGTTAACATAGACACTGATACGGCTTCTTTCACCAACCATGCCCATGCACAGGAAAAATGTTTAAGACAAACCTTCACCCCCGGTTTGGAACTGGTGTCTGCTCGAGAGATCGTGGTTCACAATATTGTTGAGCCGTATTTTCGGCTTTCCTCTCTCGCAGGATAAAAATGAATTCCAATCTTAAACTACAATAGTTTTCACGTACCACGAACATGCATCGATCAATTCATTCCCTCACCAAGACAACTTGATTACCTAGATTTATATTTTTCTAAACATAACTATTATTAACTAACTATTTATAACTTTCATTTATGAATCTATCCCCAAGTTGTGCAAGAGTGATAAATTATTTAAGAGTGATGAACAATTTAATACTAGCGACCTCTAAACGAAAAACATCCCAAACAATCTGAACCGTCATGGTAACGTGCAGTGATTGGTATCTTCCCTGGGCATTGGTAAAACCATTTCTCTGCTTCCTTTTGGTCGCCTCTTACCACACGCAGGAAATCGGTTAGGACTATTCTAAATCCCTACCTACTAGGCTAACATTTATTAAAATTGGTTGCTTTGCTATGATTAGCACTATAAAAGAAATATACCCGGCAGTTATATCAATCTGTGACGTCAGGAATAAAACTTCATTTTTTAATATTGGTATTTCATAGTTGGTAGCACGAGTGCGTCTAGTAAAGAGTCCATAAATTGATTTTCTTTCTAAATGGAAAAAAATATGAATGAAAACGATGAGCCCATCTTTTTTGCAATAAATGTTCAATGTTTGCAATGTAATTAGCGGAAAAGTTGGAAATATTTTTGATTGTATTTTCAGAATTTACCTGGCATTGATGTGACGAAGTAGAATATGCTGTTTTGTTGCAAAAAATCGAAATATTTTTGGTTTGTCTGTTCCCACAGTTCCGGCATTTTAATGTGATTTTAATGCATTTATCCCTGTTCTCTCTCGCATTTTTTTATAATTCTTGTTATCCCCATATTTTAGAATATTTCCTGCATTTTAGGATATCACCCGTCATTCCCGTATTTCAGTGTGATTCCCGCACTTTAGAGTGTTTCCTGTAATTCCCTCATTTAAATGCGGTTCCCGTTCTCATTTTTTTTATAATAATTCCCGTTATCCCCACATTCTAAAATATTTCCCGCATTTTAGGGTATCTCCCGTCATTCTCACATTTCAGTGGGTTTCCCCTCACTTCCGCATTTTAGTTTTTTTCCCTGTAATTCCCTCATTTTGATGCAATTTTTATATTTCCTGTTATCCTCACTTTTTAGAATATTTCCCACATTTTAGGGTATCTCCCGGCATTCCCGCATTTTAGTGTGTTTCCCGTTTCCCGCATTTTAGTGTTGCTTCTTGACTTCCCCTCCCGCAGGATAAAAATCCGTTACTGGTATAATATTCACATCCCTACCTGCCTTAAAGTATGTTTAAATTGTTCTAAAAAATCCTAGCTTGAAAATACCTTTCTACTTTGTAGAACTGATGCCGGCTATCTGCACACATAAAGATGATGAATGAAATTTATTTTCAATTAATATTAGAAGTTATATAAATAGACATGCCAAAAGTACAATCGAGGCTGAAATAGGTTTTCATGAAATAAATTAAAGTTCATTATGAAAGCATTTTCAAAAGCAGTCCCTACAATCCTAACCGCGATAATGATTCCATCCATAATAGGCATCCAAAATACGGCCTCTGTCTAATTTTGCAGAAATATCCCATCTACATGATAAATAGTAAATATGTGAGCAACGTGATTCGTGACAAACTGCTATATTCATGTTGTGGCAGTAAATTTCTGTTAGCGAAAAGAGAAATTATTTACATTCTGTTAAAACACTGCTCATACTATCATGGTAATTAGACAAATCTAGTTGAAAATTACTAACAGAGTTCTCTTATAAGTTAGTGAATTGAAGCTATTGGAATAATTTTGAATTTTTTCATAAAAATATTATTGATAATGATTTGAACATACTTCCATGTTACTAAGAATCATAGGGAAGTTACGATGTTTGGATAGCACATGTATTATTGCAGAACTTCTTTTTTAATTTAATATTTATAATAGATTATTATACAAAACTTATTTAGTGATTAATAAAGAAGCTACAGGCACATACATAGTAATTCAGTATAAAAAGCATTAAAGCACTTCCGCATGACTTCAAATCCTTTGGGAACCCAGTCCTTTGACCCGTTTGACGATGCAGGCACCGGGAAAGACTCAGATAAACCGACTCAAGGTCAAGTGATACACATACGTATCCAGCAGCGAAATGGCAGAAAAACGTTGACGACTGTTCAAGGCATTGCGGATCAGTATGATAAGAGGAAAATTGTGAAGATGTGTAAGAAGGAGTTTGCCTGCAATGGGACAGTGGTTGATCATTCGGAATATGGTGAAGTAATGCAGCTGCAAGGTGATCAGAGAAATAAGATATCGGACTTTCTTCGAAAAGTTGGCATTGCAAAGGAAGATCAAATAAAAGTGCATGGATTCTAAGTGTTGTAGGGAAGGATTTTATCTGTACATAGAACAGCTTTTGAATTGACTTTGCCATTTTTCCAATTACAGTCATCATGTTTTTTGTGACTAATATGTACATCGTTGAAATGAATTTGAAATCTGATGTATTAGAATGTTCGGATTATTTTGGAAACATTTTGTAATATATGAGAAAATGGCAACTGCAGCAGTAACATTTTTGGTGTGCTTTTCTCAATGTATTATTGTTAATATGTTTTGGAATGTTTTTGCAACATTATGTGTCACAGCCCAGTCAGAAATATTTTGCTCAATTTGTATAATTTGGTGATGCAACCCATTAATGCCTGATCATATTGGTTGACAAGACTATAGTTTTACCATCTAGAATAGGTGCACTCTAATATGTTTTGTTAAAATGGTTCACTGATGGAACATGTCGCCGAGGCATGGTCCATCAATGCTTAACAAAAAAAAATTTCTGACTCGTCATCAACAAAAACAATCCGTCACCTGTATTTGATGAAAGGAAAAAACCTCAATGGCCAGGGTCACAATTTAGGGTCTTGTGGAATTGTACGATATTGCCGAATATTGTAAAAGATAAAATTCGCAAAATATTTCAGACTTTTCATCAGGCAAAATGCAGTATGCTGCTACTGCTATTAGAGTTAATGTTTTCCAATATGATTTTATTTGATGACATTCAGCAAAATAGTACTAATTTTCAGGAGACCCATAATTTGCATATTAGTTTTAGCTATTACAAAATGTTACTAAAAGGCATAAGTAAATCTCATCAATAAACAGCACCCATTTGTTTTATTTTAGTCAGTATCATAAACATTTTCGGATATGCGAGAGAAGTACTTACGTAATGCTCACTAAGTTAGAAGCTCTGTATCGAAGAATAGTGCCTAACAGGCATTTGAGACAAGGTATCCCATTTTTGTCTTTTCTACTCTTTGGATGGCTTGGTATTCGGGAATTTGCTAACATTCGCTATGATATTAAAAAGAAATATGGAGAATCCAATGCTTTCCGGGAAAGGATGGAAGAGGCCGGGTTGAAAACAGTGAAAAAAACTGATATAAATGAGGAGTATGAAAATCTTGTAGAAAAAGTTGATCTTGATTCATGGTTCAACATAAGAGGTCCAAGACCTGAAGAGGACTCTAAAACTATACAGGAAAAACTAAGAAATGAACATCGACAAAATAACTTAAACTAAAAATTGATCTTGCAACAGTGAATTATTGAATTGTAGAGATTTTATTCTGGTCAATTCTTTCCGTCCTATCCTGTAATTGCTTGGTCATGCTGGGACCATTCAGCATGTTTAAAAGAATTCTAATCTTGCAATATATAGTTCGTTTCTAAAAATTTTTTATTCCAATTTGAACCATTGTTTGGATGTTTGAATATCTGACGGTTTTCATAGACTTTCATTCAGCAAAACTTTAAATTTCGGCATACTGGTAATTGTTTTGGATAACAAGATAAATTTTTCAGCATGAGTTCTATTATTGGTGTCACAGACATTAGGATGATATGTAAACTTGTAAATGAAATAGCATCAAAAATGTGAATTTTAAGTTTTAATGTCCCCAATTAATTTGAGTTGATACGTTAGATCACAAAGTCATAACACAATATATGTCAAACTTTGCTGCAAATAGTGATTTTATTGAATAATGAATCAAAAAGCACTAGGTTATGTGTAGATATACTCAGGCATTTTTTCGACTTCTGTATAATAGGGAGAAAATGATATCCTGACTTAACTGCCATGATGGCTTTCTCAGCTGCTGATCAAGATCAATTTACACTACTTTCCCAAATATTTATTTATTCAATTTTTTTTCTATGTTCTGTATAAGGCTGTTCTTAGGGGAACAAATTCTGCACCAAGATTGGCCATGTATGCTGACCCAAGGTGTCAGGGATTTCAATCAAAGTAGAAACATACAGAAATTGGATCAGATGTGCAAAAATAGTTAGATGTAGTTTCCCTATTCTATTCTTAGCGCCCAATAAGTGTTTGCCCCATGTGGGATCCTGCGAAAGAGAGGAATGATTCTTGTTATCGCCCAGGGTATGCATATCGCTCTCTGTACTTCACTACAGTGATCTATTTCTATATGGGATGTCTTCTGCCTTGGGGTTTCATTTTTGTTACTCCATGCATACCTGTGTAATTGATAATTTGTACTACCGGTAGGTTCTGCTCCCAACAGTTCTTTGGGATGGATGGTTACAGACTCTCAAACAGGCATTGGCTAGATTTTTTACTGAATTCTAATTCAAAATGTACACGTCTACTTTGTGACACAACACCAATCATGAGAGCATGTATAATAAAAACACCTAATTGGTGTAGAATGTTTTATTTTGCTAACAGATCATTAAAATTTACGCGATTCGATGATATATTGCGATGAACTACCTATTCTTCCTCGTTTCCTTAAAATATTGGATTCGTGTGTGAGAGAATTCCCAAGGGTACGCGAATGAGATATCAAGCATATATACAAAAATATCATGTTGTCATTCCACATAAATATAAGTTTATTGTAAGCTTCATTACATTAAAAACTCTAACATTTTTTTTTCGGGGGTTGATTTCATTCAATTTATTGAATCTACATACACTGAGTTAGGTCATAATGTTGGCAAACGTCTTCCGAATGAATCTTGAGCAAAATAATTTTTGGATAGTCACAGAACATTACGTTTTACATCTTGGACGGCCACATGAGAATTAGATGGTATGACGTAAAGTGACCAACAGTGTCAGAAATATTTATTAGTGATAGAACTACAATCAGTACGAATGTGTGCAAGGGAACAATATGCAGTGTATAATAAAATACAGAGTGAATCATAGAGGCAGTTATTAAAAGATACAAATATGGCTTATGTTTAAAAAATGATAATTAATGACAATATACAAAACATCTTGCATAAAAAAATTACAGTGGGGAACAATATACAATATTTGATTCAATTCAAAATTAGGTGCAAGCGTAGTTCAAAGGCGATGATGAATATTTTTTAAAAGCATTGTTCACAAACGGATCCACTACCAGGGTATTTGGTGATCCACATGTTTTTCAAGCTTTCATTTATACATTGAAATTTGCGAGACAAATTGATAATAGATTCACAGTTAAATTTCACATATAAATTTTTATAATAGATTAAATTTTAATATAGATAAATTTAATAAATTCACAAAAAAGTAAAAATTCATATCTATTATTTCGGTACGAGCGATATCACATAAGTTCAAACAAAATTTGTATAGCAAGTAATATAAATACCGTAGTCAAGCCTTGTGGACAAAATTACTTCTCCACGTGGTTTATCAGTGAATTGTGTGTAACAGTGGGAAGTGTCTGTGATAGGATATTTGATGAAATAGGATTTCAGTTAAGCAAAGAAACCATATTATGTGGTATGTCAAATAGTCTTCTTTGTTCACCCAGGAGTAAAACATGATTCACGAAAAACTTTCGATTTGCCATTTTTGATTACTTTATTTTAAACAGTATTTTATAAGTTTCTTCTTGCACTTTTGTAGCTTTCTGTTGCCTTTCCTCATCTGATAGTTTGGCAATTTCAGCGTCTGTCACTGATTTTCCATATACTGATTTCTGATAGTAAAATATGATGAATGATTACCTTTTTCGAAATTTTACAAGGCGGCCGGCGGCCAACTAGATTGTAGGTTGGCTCATACTTATTAAGATGTTCAATTTTCGAGACAAACCGGTAAGTTATGACAAGCCAACTACAAATGATGGGTTCACAAACAATATATTATAGAAAAATGGCTTAAAATAAATCATTTTATCAAATAATTGATCCAATGTAAAATAAAAATGAAGTTGAAATCTTGTTAAACTCTTCGAATATTGAAAATATATATCCAATCAGGCTTGTGATAAAAACACTCTTAAGCAGTCGTTACAAAGAAAAATATAAAATGATGAAAATCGAATACTTATCACACCTTAATGCTGCTTTTGTTTTATTTCGGGAGTTATAAAAAAATTTTTTTTTATGATTGAATTTTTTACAATTTTCCATAATTTTGAGCAGAGTAGCAGAAATTTTATCTTTGTAATATCATGAATTACTATTTTTAAAGGTCTGATCGCATACTGAGAACAAAGTTGAGTGAGTGAAGTGGCTTAAAAAACCATTTGTGAAAACTATGTCAATGCCAAATTGTAGGTGACTGTTCTGCACATTGAGCAAAGTTTAGAAAAAATTGGATTTGGAAGGCGAAAGTCTGGAACATATTACATGACAAAAACACAGTTTCTCACCTGTGCCTTCGTGAATGCAGCAGTGAATTTCTGAAAGTCTTTTTGCGTCATCTTGTCTAAATCTTTTCTTTCCTTTTTATTCCCATGAACCACTGGAATAATGGAACACTTTAATTATCTACATCACGCTGAACAATTCATAAATAAGATTCGAATATCATTTTTGGTTGATTTCGTAATTTTATGAGAAACCCTTCATCTACTTCGTGAATTGAGGGCACCGGAAAAAATCGGCCTCATAATAATAAGTCATAAACTGCAATGCATATGCATTCAATAGAAAATTTCCAAAATGAACAGAAAAACAAGGTAATATGTAAAAGGGAAGAGTGGCACGAGTAGAGGAAAAAATGGACATTTTAATTTTTGCATCAATTTATGGGAATCTTCAGCTGTGGGATAGACATTTCAAAACACTGTGTTGTTCCTTCCTTGTTCGTCAATGTAAGAATAGAATCTTCAGCCAGGCACCTATCTAGAAACTTTGAAAAAGGGGGTGTTCAAAAACTTTTTGATATGTTATAGTGCCGACACACAACTATTCTCGAATTGCCGATCCCTGCAATAGTACTTTGGTGACAAGCAAGGCAGAGATATGCGAATAAGAAATTCCCAATGGCTGAGCATGAGTCACGAATGGACTGCGCTTCAACAGCAAAGCAAAATTTTGTGATGAATGTGTTACTAATTTCAAAACCAGTTTGGACAAAAGCGGACTCTATTAAGTGAATGTTTTTTTGTTTTATTTGATCTTAAAAAAAATAATGTACGCATGAATATTGGGACCTTCATCTGATTCTGCTTGAGTCTCACAAAGAAGGGGGTTTCAGCCCCCCTGTACACCTCCCCTAGATAGGCCTTAGATATGACTTACATAGATTGACACTGTCCATCATCTTAAACAAGAAATCATCTGTTGTTTTCCTCGCTTTCAATTTCTCTTCAGTATTATCAGCTTCAGGAGTAGGCGTTCTCGGTTTTGGAGTTGGAACTTTTAGGTGGACTTTCTGGTTCAGGTGCTGGTGTTTTAGTAACTGTTAAAATAATCAGACTGTATCAAAAATTTTTTGTTCAAATGGTAAAAATTACACTATATTTTTTGCTTTCATCTAGAGAAATTCCCAGCAGATGTTATTCGCGTGATATGGAATTTTATTTCACTCTCCCTCCACAAAAATTGCTTAGTAACCATCAAAACTTCATATCTTCATTTGCCTTTCTTATGCAATAGACATGTTGTTTCATTATATTTTTCGCTCATTGCTTTTCCTCTGGAGGTTTTTTAAAGAGTTTCGCATAAGATAAAATATCAGTTATCGGAGGCAAAAAAGCAGTACCGGTCGGGCTCTAGCCTCATCTACAGGAAATCAAACAGGCTAGTATTTTTGACACTGAAACATCATCATACTGCTATTTAATATCAGTATTGATGATGTTGAAGCTTTTTGAATGACCAGAAGAAAATGTGAATATGTCAGACATTTCATCTAAATTCACTCTAAGCAGGGCCGGAAGCAGTGTCTAAAAGAAACCTACTAACGGCCATTTAATGCCGAAGAGCTATTTGGAGATGTGGTACCAGCAACTTTAAACGAAAAACATCCCAAATGGAACTGAATCGATATGATGAAGTGTAGGGAGTGGTAACCGCCCTGGGCAACGGTAAAACCATCTACTTTGCTCCCTTTCAATCGCCTCTTATGACATGCAGGAAATACGTTAGAACTATTCTAAAGCCCATACCTACATTGATCAACTTATTTGCAAAATAACTACTGCTTATGTTCTATCTATGGGTCCTGTAGGAGCTGTCTTAATAATTGTCATAACTTAATTCTTGCATGGCAAAAAAAGTGAAAAAAATAAGGAATGAAGTGGTAGATGGATCATCATCATCACCAAAGGCAATTATTCAGTTCTTCATGAAATGTTTTTAGGTTCAGATGCTGGTTTTACACTCAGCGTGGCTACTTGACTTGGTTCCTACTGTGTACTACTAATAATGAAGTGCCCAATTAGCCCAACACTGACATAGGCTGACATGTTTTGTTGCACTTCAGTAAAAACAGTGAAGTTAGTGTGAAAAGTATATATGAATATAATATTAGTAGATATAAACATACATTCATATGTTTTATTCATTCACATTCACTATCCCATTAAAAATCACTAGTTTCGACACAATTACTAAAATTACCTGGGACTAATTACCTGGTGGTGGGGTTTCGGCTTTAGGTTGGGTTGGAGGACGAGATATAACTTTCTCTTTACTTGATATCACTGATGGAGGAGGTGCTCGCATCTCTTCATCAGGAGATTGGATATCCTAAAAATTTATGGAACATACTGTTTCAAGATCAGAAGCACTAACAACTTATAACAGTTAGCGACTATAGCTAAAAAACAGAATCAATACCCAATATTTTCAAATATTGATTTTCATTGCAATTGATACATTCACAAGAAAAAAATCCTATCCTGGAGCCTGAATCCTAATTGAAATGGTTAGAATAGAAACCAAAGTAAGTATGGTGAAAGCTTTATAAGAAAAAAAAAAAAAAAATAAGATTGATGATCTCCACCTGTCGTTGAATTTTGCTTCTTTGTATTGCATTCAATTGTCTTCGTAACCTTTCAATTTCTTCATCAGCATGTTGCTGCATTTCTATTCTTAATCTTCTCTCTCGTTCAACATCAGTAGCTAAGGCGTCCCGTTCCTGGCGCAATCTTTCGGCATCTTCTTCCAGTTCTGATTTGAGTTGTTCTAACTGCCAGTCTTGCATTGCACCATTTTCTAAATGACTCGATCTCGGAGATCGAGAGGGCCCAGGGTCTATAATATGAAAACCATATACAATACATACACAGGTAGGTATTTGTTGATTCAATATGACATATTGATAACGATGACTGTGATCATTGATAACAATCAGGGAATACAACCCTGCAAGTATCCCAGATCTTGAAGCTGATAAATTTTTTTTTACCTTAAAAAGTGTGCATGCCTAACTAACTACCTTGGACTAGTTATTTCTAAGACAAATTATTTCGCGATTCCATGTACTTTTCACTCTATCATCAATGGACCATTTACACACACACACACCTTACTAGGCATGGACTATATTAGAATGATATAAGCTAATACAAAAGTGTGCAACAGGTTTTCCGGTACCAATTAGCTCACAAGAGTTGATGCAATCTATGCTGTCTCATCTTCAAAATTTTTTGCAGGCTCAAAATGCATGGTGGTATTAGGTAACTCCACCGACTGTGACCAGATGGCATGGTGTATTTGGATGGCATAAAGCAAATCCCCTAGAAAAGGCCCGATAGAATAAATTATTTGCCTAATCGGTTAATACTGTGTTTTTTCGTGTATAAAATAAATAATATTGAAATATATTTTTTATTTTGTTTGTCAAATATAATTGGCATGATTGAAAATAATAACTGGATTATTTTTGAGAAAAAAAAATATCACCAAAATTTCTTAAACACCAGTAAGGCTACTGGAATCTCAATCCTTGGCTCACAAAGTAACCACACAGGCAGTCATGGTTTTCCAATTTAATAATTTATACACCACCACCATTTTTTCCTCGTGTTTGCATAAAAAAGCAACAAATTCATGACCATGTCAAACAATTTGGTGAGAAGTAAGTATTTAATAGTATCGCTTTTTTTGTGGCAACAAAAATGTCAAAATAACCTAATGTCTGTTGAACACTGAACACTTTGCAAAGACAATTTTACCAAATAAAAGTATACAACATAAATACAAGTTGAACTTGCTACCTTGAACAGTCAATACATGTCTTGTAGCAGCTTCATTTCTTTCATCTTGAATATGTGAAATCAGCTTTGTGCTATACCAATGTTTCCATGGCGGTAGATTACTTTTCAAAGCAGGATGAAATACTGGGAAATGATCCTGAGATGCATAGGTAATACAAAAAGAATTAATTCCTTCAGATAAATTAAAGACCAGAATAATGTTTGTCTTCAGGTGTTTAGATGTCATCTCGGGTGACCAAAAAGCTTGAAACTTTTTGTACAGTTTATTTACGAAAAAACACTCAAAAAGAGATATTTCAATCTTTCAGCAAGAAATATACCCTATCATAAAATATTGCCCATTCGCTAAAATTGTTTCTCATGGATTTCCTGCGGGTGTCTGAGCAGCAGAGTAAATAGCATTCTGACAGTCTGATGAGAGGTATTACAGTCACCATATAAAATACATTCTGAAATACTGCCTTGTATGTTTATTTACTTCCAATGACAGCCATAATTCTTCTGATGCATCTATATTAAGTTCAGTCCCCCTAATGCATCAGTATCGAAGTCAGTCAGCTTTCCAACATCTGTCGGGAAAGCTTTCTTTTCAGATTACAAAAACCCCAAACCTGGTATATATGTAAACTGCAGGTTCATTGTATTGGGTAAATAAAACAAGTTACGCACAGTACCTCTTCAGCAATGTTGAGATTTTCCTTAAGCTGCCTTTCAAACCCAAACTCTTTTAATGCAATTATCAATCTGTCTTTATGAATGCCTCGGCATCCTTGCATTATAACAGTCATTGCTTCTTTTTCTGATTTACATTTCATCAATTCTTTTCGCAGTAGTAGGAATACAGTGACACAAATATATGGCACCGGATCGTAAGAATCATGATCAAAACCTAGAAATAACTTAAATTACTTACCAATAATGTATTTCATGAGGCAATTTTAAAATATGGCTGATTTAAGACGCACTTACAAAGTCATTCAAAAATATTTTTTCAGTGAGGGTAAAAAAGGGTGTGGTGGCACTGGGAGATTTTTCAGGATAAGTATTTCATGAAATGTTTAATCAGACTCAAAAATATTTCTTTACAAAAATTCACTTATCCGAATATTGTTCAGTGTTATAAGGATTGAAATAAATCTTGTTTTTTTTTTTATTCCAAATATGATTATGTAGAAAAATCATGACATATTCTCATCAGATTTTGCTTCACATTGGATCAATTATGCACACTCAAAAACCAATGATCTAAAGGCTAAAAATAAAACAATTTTGAAAGGCATTCCAACCAAATTCATTTGGAATTTTATTTTAGATTCACAAGCATTTGAAATACATAAGCATATCCAATCGAAAAAGTTTTGTCAAAACGCCTTTTGTTAAGAATGTGTCACTGATGATCATTGAGACGTGGTCCCATCTGTGGCACATGCTATACAAAATAAAATTTCTGATTGGGTAAAGTCATATGCATACCTAATATAAGAAGATCCCATGCATGCATCACTGATTCCAAAGGTAAATATCCAACAAACATAGATCGCACGATAGAATGAAGTAACAAAGATAATACAATCTCAATTTTTGCATTTGTAACTTCTTTTTGACCAACTTTGTAATTTTCAATGGTTCTTGTAAGAGTTAGATCACGCTTTCGCATTATCGAACCAATCTTGGCTGCAAGATCATCTAAACTTCGGCCCTGTAAAACAACAGACTCCTTGCTCAAACATCCGACCTAAAAAAAGCTTGAAATAGAACTTAGTAATACAGATGCATAAACACGTGTGTAGTAAAACATTTGGAAACGTTTCAAGAATATGATGCATTCCATATCCAAATCCAATCAATTTTCTAGTTTAGCACTGTGAATTGATGTCATGCCCACTACATTCCTGCACTATATAGGCTGGATGATTTACTAGAAAACAACAAAGGTATAAATGTCCAAGTGTTGAGTAACTATTTCATAGGACAGCATTTTTCAGTAAAATTATCAATTTCAATTTCGCTGACTTTTTCAGTATATTTTTTCATCAGGTTTTGTAGGCCCCTTAAAGCAAACTCGACGAAAAAAACTATGAGAGACATACACTCACCTTCAGATAGAAATACCATGTTGGGCCAATAGCATGTGGCCAAATATGTGCACTATTAGGACGTTATCATGAATATTCCAAAATTAAACATACCTGTGAAGTCATCATATAACCTGGTCGTTTGTTCATAAATGCATCAAATTCTTCAATCAGAGTAGCAAATGATTCTGTGGTCAATTGTTGAGGCGATGTAGAGGATTGACGAGCAGACAATGTACAAACAACAAAAGGAACTGCCAATAGATAATCAGTTTCAATCAATCCACCACGAGATTTCTGTTTAGTGTGATGATATGATAACAAATGTCGCATAACGGAACATGCAGCTGAAAAAAGAAGGCAGCAACATGAGGAATAGTCTGGTGTGTGAACTCTACAATAAACAACAGAATTTGAAAGCCTACAACAGAAAATATTTGCCATACTACATTTTGAAAATATGTTTACCACGTATGAGTCGCTCACTGTTGTGGAATATGCTTGACAACATAAAACTTCAGATGAAAAAGACAGAATCAGTCAGAAATTTTTTATTCAAACAGGTATGAGCCCGAAATGGTCCTCATCAATATTACCAAAATACATAGTGTTTGAAGATGAGTGATTACCGCCAGAAACATTCATAGCAGTATTAGGGAGACTCGAGTCAATGATTCGCCTCAAGTCACCTTTTTCAATGGCTTGACTTGATTAGACTTGTCTTAGCAAAACAACTTGACCAGTACTCGACTTGACAAAATGCAGACGTGACTGGACTCTAGACTTGATAAAAAATTAGCCAGAGTCTGCAATCACCAGTTAAAAAATCAGGTCGGTTGCGTGACCTATCGAAGAAAGCGCACCTCTCAAAGGACATAAAACATGCAATGTAACCTGCTGTGAAATCCTCGCAACTCATACCGTGGAGGAATGGTCCATCAGTGACTCATGATAAAAAAAACTTCTGATATGAAGAGAAAACCATAGTATGGTTCACTAGAGATATTCAATCATAATTATGAACAAAACTCATAGCCTAAGAAACAAGTAAAATATAGTGAAATACCCTGGACCATGGTATCCTGTTTATTTTATCAAGCTTGGCCACAGAAGGTTCACACTCCAGTGCCACAATTTAATATTCACCCAACCTTGTTAAAGCATATTTATAAAATGAATTTCTGAATGGGATAAAAATTCGGAGCATTGCGGTTCATATTTATTTATACTAAATCATAATTATATTAATTCACTGTATAGATTTGTAGAGAGAAATACCATGCCACTGTGGGGCCCATCTGTGGCTTATGCTTGGCAAAATAAAATTTATGATTGAGGGGTAAAATATTGGGTAGCAATTGCAAGTCAAGTTTATTTTACCATTTTGCATAGCAGAAGTTGACATAATTTGCTTTAGTAGGTACAGGATCTATGCACCTTTCCTTTGTGGCATGGATTTTATTTTAAATCGACAAGCCTTGGTCGGGTGCTAAGGGGACAATGGACCTATGCATGGACAACTGCCGTTTGCTATATTTCCGTATGTATGTAAGCTTTTTATTTACTAAAGGTTTGGTTAATGATTGGGTACAGGAACATTTCAACAACGGTGATACGAATCAGAAATTTTAGTTCATCAAGCATGTGCCACAGATGGGCTATAGATTCATCAGTGAATCACACTCGACAGAATATGTTTGGGCAAAACTTTTAACTTTGTATGACACCAATTACATTCTCGTTGAGCTGTAAACAACATCGATGGACCATGTCAGGACACGCCCTGAAAAACAAACAGTGCGTGATGTAACACGAGAGAAAACGTGAGCCAAGAAGTGGAACCAGCCCGTTTTTATATGAACGCAATGGTAGAAGATATGTGGAGAATAAGCAGGTGTCAGTGCTGGTCAGCGCAATAGCGGTGCTATCTACCAATAGGAAATTTTATTTTGTTAAGCAAGAGCCACAGATGGACCACACCTTATTGTGGCGCTTTCCATTAGTGACTCCTACTCAACAAAAGATGTGGGGAAAAGAAATTTGTGACAGGGTAACGTATCTTATTTGAAACGGACTTGTATTTCTTGAACAATTCCAAACAGCATTGCCTAGCGCTTCGACAATTGACAAGAAGGCGGAAATTTGATCATCATCGCCGACTTCAACGCCCATTATTAGCAGCATCGATATTATAGAGCCGATGACATGGTATAGTGGTGAAAGTAGTAACTTATCTAGTAGATACGATTTTGAGCGCGGATCGATATAGTAGTACTTTTGTGTAAAACAATTGTCAGTGTTTACGGCATTAAATATACAATACAAGCGTTATAAAATCGCTGTATACAGTTTATAAGCGGATAGCGCAACATGACGTTTCTAATCTTCGTAGCCAAACTACGAGTGAAGAAATATTCTTAAGATATCGAAAGCAAAATGTTACAAGCTACAAGAAGTACGCAACCAGTAGACACAAGACCATCCAAGGTTACCAAATGTAGAAAGCAGAAGGAATGACATACACACCCATAGCTTATTTTGACAGCTCTGTCGACACAAAAGATGATACAAATAAAGATATCACATAACAGAGTCATCAAGAAAGTAAGTAAAATATAAAACAAAATAGGTTTTAAAGATTCAAAAGGATGGGACAGGTGTTTTCTTATCTTATGTTTCATGTTTGTGGTAGAACGTACCTAAAATTATGATCAAATTGAAAGCCACCCCGTCAAATTATCCGAGTATGGACGTTGAGGAATCGTGTCACGTTGCATGAAAGGTCCGGTTCCATGCCAGGCAGATAACAGTTTTTCGCCACGATGAGTAGTGAATAGTGAGTGGCTGTGGATTGTTTCTAGCACCCTCCTTGATAAAAGCCCTATATAATAATAGTAGCCACTTGAACTATAAGCCTATACGAAAACAAATCTTCACAAAAGGTCACTCCTGATGCGACAAATCAAGCATAGGAAATCGCTAAAGGCGATATATTATACCACCGTAATGAAAGCAGATTTGAGGCGGAAAACGTAATGTTGTACTTTACGCGAACACGAAATCGTTACTTATAAAGTTACGCGTGAGTGAGGATAATGGCATAAATATGGAATCTTAATTTGCGCGTCCGATTAGCTCAAGCGCGAAAAGCGTGAAAAATATAATGTATCGAATCAAATTTTACCACTTAGGGAAACGTACGTACCCGTTAGAGTCGGGCTCATTGACCCATTACAGTGAGATTGGTGAGTTTTATTAGCCTTTTCCACTAAAAAAAAAGAAAAAAATCTAATAAAAATAGCATTGTGTGACAAAATAGCTGTGTCTACAGGACCAGACGTGGATACAATGGATTTATGAGGGTTGCATTTCTCCCAGTGATAAAAGATGCTATATAAAAATCGAAAAAAACGCATTTTTTTATCTAAACACAAACAGTTAGCTTTCGCCACTCTCCGGTGGCGAAAAAATACGATAATGTAAAACTTTCTATTTGTTGAACGCTAAGATACTATTTCACCCTCTTTAAATTCGCCGCGCTTTTTCCTTCTTTTCTTAGTATTGCGGCCACCGAGTATTCGTAGATCCGCCAATGCAATACACAAGCAAATTTTATCGTAAGTAATAAATTTTGCGGTCAACACTCCTTACTCACTAATATCAATTCACAAGAGAAATTGAACGTCATAAGATTGGCTGTCCCTCGGGGCCTTGAATGAATAAACCGATTAAGCCGCAGACTAAACGAATATATTATTACAGTCTCGTTGATTTGGATGGTTATTAGAATAGTTACTGGCACTTGAATATTGGTATTTTATTGTATATTTTACAATGTATGTCACTTGCGCGCAGGCAGCAACGATAGAACAAAAGTTCATGCACAGACGAAAATTTAATTGTGTATTCCGAAAAAACTGAACTACTACTCATCAGGTTCGTCGGAATAGGAAAATATATAATAAAAATATATTATAAATTATTCTAATTACGAGACACATTCAATGCTCGATTGCACAAATCATGATATGGTTTGAATATGTGCCAATCATGGACCGCGTCGCTCAATGGCAAATTTTGAACGGAGAGATACTAAGCAATATCGGTAATACATCCTTGACCTAAAGGTGATTTCGCTTTATAATATTAAAGGAATACAAATTGGTGAAGTGAAACTGGTAAGTCCGTTCGATAAATGATGAAGAGCAAAAGTCCAGGTTGTTTTTACGACTATTGCGATTTCCTATATATAATGCCATATTCTCTGTTATATCAATATTTGTTATGGGCATTTTGTAGTTTTGACGTATCAGAAAATTTTGTCACAACATCTTTTGGTAAGTAGGTGTCACTGATGGAGTAGTTGTCTTTGACGCTTGCTTAAAAAAATGAAATATATGATCGGAATGCCTATTATTCCCCTTATTTACACCGATCGCACCGACGTGCATTGGATAACGGCTTGACAATTTCGAACTTTATTGTATTTGTTCACCTTCACATAAAATCTTCGTTTTACTGTAGAAGTAACAACGTGTTGAGAAAGCAGATCTCGCGCCTTTTCGATTACGTCATGTCCTGATCGATTTGAATAGCATAAATATTTTATTGCATTCTAACTGCGTCTGAGTTTGTGCACGAAGGAAAACACATTCCACGCCACCAAGAGCTTAAGCGTTAAAGTTGATAGTTTTGCTTGGCGCTACTGTCAGCAATGTGTGAGCTACTGTAAAATCGAGCAGCACCTATACGGCGCGGTCCGTCAACGGCCGATATGATAGCTGTTATTTTTTTTAATTGATCATGTTATCTCTGCTGATACAGAATCTAAAATATGATTACGTGAATTCATTTTGAGCACATTAAACTCTACTTTGACAATCATGCAGTAGCAAATAAATGTAGGCAAACTGCTAGTTTTTGGTGCGCAAAAGCGGAATCCACATGGACCGTGATCTATCAGCCGTCGTTGCTTTACAAAGTATGATTCACAAAACCGCGCTTATCATTAGGCAAAGGCAACGTGCTTTCCTAGATATTTGCTTAACGCTGGTTGTGCGTCTGCTATGCCGCTGCAACAGGGGATTACCACCGGAACTATCATGCGTCAACTTCCTGCCTGATTGTGCGTAGTTTAACCCCTTTACACACCGACCAAAAAGCTGGAGCTGCAATGGACGAAATATTTTTTGGGGTATTCCATGACAGTTGACTAGATGTAAGGGTTGTAAGATAATTATAGGGTATCAAGTATTTCCATTGTACCTCTCAATTTATTGCTCATAATATTCTTATTGTGTATGACAGTGTTTAGTGTATTGATCAGCATTATTTATATGTGCTCATATCTTGTATATTTTTGTACTCTCACTTGGGATGGTTTATAATTAACTTGAAAGATTCAGCATATGTACATAATGGATGCCAATAAGTATATGCTTGCAACAGGTTGTTTGTCTGGATTTAGTGTTTTCCTTCATTTGGTTTCTGCTGGAAATTTTCTACCAGATGAAGAAGTATGGTTACTCGGAACTGTATTCTGGTATCTACATTACTGGTTAAACGTTGTGGGTAAGTCTCAGTTTTATTGTGTATACGACATATCATAACACCCAAGAACCATATTTGAAGTTTACAATAACAATCCTTTTCAACCAAAAGTTACAAATTATTTTCCATATCTCATTTCTTAAATGTATCTTTGTCACTAATGTTGTTGCAATACTGGCCTTCTGGTGACAGTGGAAGATCATCAGCAATGGGGGTACGATAAAGCCATAATTATGGCGTATTGGTATTCTTCTGGTTTATCATGTTTTTTAGCCAGATTAGGAAGTGCCATCTTCCAGTGGCTACAATAATGAAATATTTTTAATATGTATAAACTCATTTTTTGCTTTTTTAAGGAGACTCATAAACACCCATATAATCAGCATTGGAGTATCAGACCTCTTGCCCATGGTGCCTTCCAACAATTTTTATGGAGCTTTAACAAACATAAAAATGTTTGCTTCATTGCTTTTATCATTCATCGATTTTCCCTTGTTCACAATTCCCACTGAGACTCTTGTTCTATATTGTAATTACTGGGTCAATTTTGATGAAATACTATCATCTTCTGTTTCATTTAATAATTTCGACCAAACCACTTTTCAGCGCGTATGTTGCTGCTGAGTTCTGCAGTAATGACTGGATTGGAAATATATAAACCAAATTTAATTGGAACTTACACATCTATGGATAGCAGAGTTCAGAAAAAATATGTTACCAAGATGCTGGCAGTGGCAAGTATGTGAAGTACTTCATATATATTTATGTAAATGCAAAAAAATCTTATAAACAGCCCTTTTATATTCAAATATAACAAGTTCACTCAGAGAAACATCTGTAAGACTTCTAAGGAAGATACTACACACCAGTGCTAAACTATAACCTACTAAAGTGGGGACAGAATGTTGTAATCCCAGGCAAATATCTGTTGATGTAAGATACGTTTTGCATGTTTTTTCCTAAATTTGAGATTTTTCAAACAGAATCAATATCACCCAAATAATTATAAATATTCAATGCACAGATCTGCACTTTAAAATAGGTACCTATTTTGCCAGTATCCAAATTACATTGGTGTTCCTAAACACTTTTTATACAAAAAGACTATGTGTAAATAATATTCACAGTATAATATTACATTCATTCAACCCATGTTACATAGAAAAAAAATTGTCTTGTAAAATACAATAAAGGTTATTGCTATATTATGCTGATTTAAAATAGATAAAGGTTTTTAAACAAAAACAATGATTTTCAATTACTGACAATCTTAAGACTACATTTGAAAATGGGTATTCAATTTTGAAAGGCCAACTTAAATCACTTTCGTGAGCATGAATAAGCTCAGGGTACTCAATCTGTATAAAGCGTTGGGAATATGCTTCAAGCTATGCATCTGTGATCGTCATGGCGAAGGTTCAAATCCTGTGAGGGATGATGATTATATGTTGTCTGCTTGGCGCCACAGTGGTTCACATAAGCACTGCATTGGCTTCATCAGTCAGGCCCATGCATAGGAAAAATGGGAAATACGATAAGCCAAAAAACCTTCACCCCAAATCGGAACTGGTATCTGCACAAGAGGTCATTCGCTGTATGATTAGGCTATATTCTCAGCTTTCCTCTTCCATAGAATAAAAATGAAATCCTATCCTTATTTGAAATTATTGGTAAATTGAACCGATTGTTTTTCAGCATTTTGCATCTTCATTCGTTTCGTGCTGCCCGGACCAGTAACAAGCTTCGGTCGCCTGTACAAGTTGTGTTTCATGACATCTCTGTCTGCTGCTGTCATCACAGTAGTTGAAGCAAATGAGGGTGGAATAGGAGGAGGTAGTCCATTTAAAAGAAGGTACGGGCTCAAGAAAAAAGAGGCATCAGAAGATGATAATGATGCTGATGAAAATATAAAGCGAAGGTCAGGAGGGTCTAAAAAACTTCCCAGTTTCAAAACCCAATGAGATTACTGGCTTATAATTCTGTCACTTTGCATATTATTAACGAGCCATTCAAAATCAAAGTATGTGCTTTTAAGTAACTGGGACAAAATTTCTAAAATATTTCATTAAAAAATGTCTTTCGTTTACGGCTCACTAATGGATTGTACCATTAAAACCATCTGTGGCTCATTATTGATGAAGCAATATGTGATTTTAATTAGATTACTCATTTCAAAGGCATTCTTTAATTAGCAGTGTGGCAAGTTTTTAATTGGTCTGATCTGTATATGTAAACCCTTCAATTAATATATACTTCATACATTTTCATCTTCGAATATCCTGCACACTAATAAAAAATAATCTAGTAATATTATCATATTAACTTAAAGCAAATGCAATTTTGCAGCACAAACTTTGCATCTCAACTTCAAAATTGAGCAAAAATTTTATATATAGTTTATGTAGGAGTTTGCATGATATATGTAGTTGAACTTAAATATTTTTTGTTGTTCCCATTTTCTATATTCCACTTCAATTTAGAAGTTTTTAGTAATGTCAAATTTTTCACCAAAAACCTGACCTGTTATTAGAAGAAGTATTATCATTAAATATTATATTGCACATTTTTATACCCTGCCTTCATAATACATTTTGAATATCAAGCAATATCTTGCCATTCATTCACTACCCATTTATCTTCATTTACTACCATTTAAATATCAAAGTTAGATTTTCAAAGGCACAGAAAACATTCTTTTTTTTATTGATAGAAATAAATCATTAAAATAATATAATTGGGTGGCAATGACATTTTATTAGAAACAAATGGCAACATAGAAGATTCAAAAACTGTTAGATAATTGAAGAAAGGAATACGGTACCCTTTTATTTTGGAAGAATTTTGTCATGCATGAGTCCACTGATAGATCATGACTTAGCAGCATGCTTTATCAGTTTACCATGCCTGACAAAGCAGAACCTTTTGCTTCGAGATATGATCTGATGCGATCAGAGCATAAGCAATAGGAAATACAACACTTGTTTGTACAAACTTTCCACCGGGTGGTCTACCCATTGTGATTTAAACATCACAAGACCAAACTGCTTATTTCAGTTTCCTTTTGTAAATCACTTAGTCGCTTGAATTTGAGAACTTGCATAATGGATATTATTTATTTCAGTCCTTAGGCGGTGAGATTACGCATTCCTTTGTTGTGGCAAGTCCAGGAGCAGCATATAGTCATAGTGAAATGTTTGAAAGGAATCAAGCCTAATTTCCTGATCAATAGTAAAAAGTAAAAACCAAAAATAAATTTATGTGTTAGTACCAGTCCTCGTATTCTTGTAGCGATGATAATGTACATGAAAAGCTAGAATAAGTATCACATAGTTGGTAATATATAGCAATAAGTATATACAATAGGAAGTCATAAAATATAAAATGGCCATTAGTATGAGTCAAACCCATATGTCAGGCATTAAAATGTTGGACTACAAACACACATCGTACTGTGACTACTCGCATGTATGTCACACGTTCAGAAATTTTGCTTCTAGTGCGGATGCACAGGTTTTATTAAGAGCAGAATAACAAATTAAAAAATGAATTTCTGAGGGTTTTATGTCAGTTAGATAGAAAAGTGTTTTAGGAAGATAACCAAAGCTGGATTGAAATGTAAACTCTGTCGCTACACATTCTTCTATCATAATATGGGAAACTGTTGGAGAAAATTTATAGACTGCATATGTTACTACTGCTATACTGAGGTGAGACCTATTTGAAGCTTATTTATATTCTGCTTATTTGACCTCGCTAAAAATTGTAAGCCAGTCTGAAGGTTGATCTAATAAACAAAGTACACTAGCAAAAAAGATTTGGGCTGTCATTCACAAATCCAATGACTGAATTTTTAAACTTTTTTTCTGTGACAAACAGGATTCAGAGAAAAGGCCATTATTATTAAAAGATGAGGAATTTGGATCAAGTGTAGATCCACCAAGATCAGAAGTACAGCCATCGAAACGAAGAGTACGATGACTTTCCAGACTCATCAGAAGCTACATCTTTGTTAGCTGAACATGATAAAAAATATACACACTTTGGTGAAGAAAGAAACAAGATTGATATTCAAAGGACTAAATCACATAAAGTTGTTTTGCCATATGGAAGCCCGAAAAGTAAATATAGAAGACAGGGAAGTGAATCGATACTGAGTACATGGAAGGAGGAAAATACAGAAGAAACGTATGCTGATTCATTGTCAGTCACCTTTATCAATAACTTTCATTATCACAAAGCCTGTCATATAAACTAGATGGAATATTGTTTTTCCTTCGGTCGTCCTAAAAATTTCCGTAATGATTCAAATAGCATGAATATTATCAACATTTCAGTAGGTCAGGTACCATTAAATATTAGTGTTGACGATCAGGAAATCCGATGGCAAATTTTCTGATTGCTAGATACTACGAAAAAATTGAATAAGACATAAAATAATATCTTAATAGTGAATTTTACTTCTGCTACAGAAGTTTTGCATTGAGTGCCCAAGTAGAAAGAGTATCTCACTTTGCAGCAGTCTAATATGATCATCTTTCTTGATGTTCTTCAGAAAGTTAATAATTTTTTTCTATCATAGGCAATTTGCATGTTCACATTTGCATTCACTTTTTATTCTTATATTTTTATTCCTTGATGTCTTAGTATAACATTCACGATACATAGCATGGCAAAAATTTTACATTTTATTGATATTTAGCCAATTATTAAATATATCTTTTCAAGTCATCGGAAACTTTTCTGATAATCATATTATTGAGAAATCTCAAAATATCAAATCTCAGGATTTGAGCTAATTTGGTGCCATAAAACTTTTGTTCCAGATGTGTTACAACAAAAATTGTCATTTTATTTCTAGTCTTTATCAGTTACCGTACTCAAAAATAATAATTGTCCATGCAAAACCAGAAATTTGATTTTGTCAGAAATGGACCATACACTGGCAACAAGACCTAGTACTGGGAAAACAAAGTTTCCCAACAATGATAAAATTATTTCTATGAGAGACATTTTTTGCACACTCGTGACGCAATTTATTACCGGTATAAGCAAAATCTGAGTAAACAATATGATTTCCTCACAAGATTTTTTAATTTACTTGACGATGCTGGTGCAACAATAACTAAAAACAAAATAATATACTTTTCACAACATCCTCTGACAAATTTTTCACTGATTTGATCGCTCTATTATTATAAAAATGAAATATAAACAACTTTATTTACAGTGACTCAATATCAGGAGTGGCTCCCACAAAACGTCAGTTGACTGCAATGGAATTACTTCAAACAGAGACCACCTACATACGGAACTTGAAAATAATTATTGAAGTTAGTTAAATTAAAATTTCAAATTGGCAAGAGTAGTCGTTGTAACGTTTTATAAATTCGTGGATTTTGTTCTCATAATGCCTAATTTTCCAAACCCAATTGACAATCTTGCTTTGCTTTGGGTGTCTAAAACCTCAGTGTTATTTTCTTTGAATGTATCAAAAGGCTTCAATACAACTTACTACTAGTACTGGAACTGTGTGATACTAGATACTATTCTCAATTAACCCACTTTCTGTAAGTCTAGGTCATATATAATCTAATAATAGAATTTTTTAATCAGGAGAAAATCATGACCATCAAATAACAAATCATTCGATTGAACTAATACTGAGGATTTGAAATCCACAGAATCAAACAAATTTTTTTATGCCATTGACAACTTTCACTTGAAATGATGAAAACAAAATTCATGAAAGATTGATAATATAGCCTTCAGCTAGCCCAGTACTCAACAGTATGACTGCAACAGCTTCCATGAGAATTGTCAATAAAAATATTATATATTACTCAACAGATCTACAAGCTGCCACTTGAAAAAGCATCTAAAACAGAAGAGCCTATTCTTGCTGCAGAAGACATACGAAACATATTCGGTGGAATATCAGATATTTTAAAAGTTCATTCTGAGATGCATCAGGAACTGAGTGAAATGATTTCAGAATGGGAAGAAGATTGTTGCATAGCTGACATCATCACAAAATATCAACTTCAACTAACAAAGGTTAGGAATATTAGTTATAGACTTGCTAGTTTGAATTTAACACACATTTTAAAAATGTGAAAATTAGCACATGTTTTTCTGGGTGAATGAAAATTTGACTAAGCATTTTTATAGGACATAGAATCTATCAACATTGCAATTGAAAGAAAACAGTGTTAATATTGCTAAACCACTCAAAAATCACCATTCAAACACCATCAAAAATAAATGCAGATTTAGAGTGCTTGTCATGTAAATATATTATTTAATGACTTATCTGCAAACTAACAAATTGATGTCTTTTATGAGAATCATTAAAAAAAAAACATTATTTTAATATAAACACATATATCACGTTACATATTCGAATCTTTATTAATGAATTAAAATATCATGCTGGAATTATATTATGATGTTTGATATCATCATTATCATGGTGATTATAAATACACAAACTGAACTGTTCGGTTTTTTATAATTCAAACTTGTGATTCGCCACTATTGAGTTCTACTACTTAAACTCAAAACATTTTCTATCTTGGAGAAAAAATAAGTTATAAGGGAAGTGTCAGTAGCATACAAAGGATATAACACTCCATTTTAATTAACCTGTTCAATTTATATTCTCAGGTGTATCCACCATATGTGAATTACTTCGATATGGGTAAAGACATCATTCTAAAGCAGAAAAAATCGAATGCTGCATTCACAGAATTTCTTATCAATTGTTTTAATAATCCAACATGTTTAAAACAACCATTGGATGCATTGCTTATAAGACCTGTACAACGTCTACCAAGCATGTCATTGTTGATAAGTGGTAAGTACCGTATTTTGCGAATTTTTAATTAAAGTATTTTTTCCAAAACTGTCTCTTTCGACACTTATACTTTGCTTCGACCTATGTATTATGAAGCGAATTATGAAGAGTTTTATATATATATATATATATATGTAGAAACCTACGTGACGTGTGCACTGTGTGCGACAAAGTTTGTGGTTGTATGGCAACCAAGGTCATTTTGCACCGAGGATAGATTTCATAGATTTTAAATGTTCATATTCTATTTGCACAATAAATTCGTATAAAATACATCACAAAATCCCCCTGCGTATTGTCCATCAATCATGTGTCCATATTTGATAATTTTAATTTCTAATTGCTAATATCAGTATCATGGTCAATCCTGGTATCTACAAAACCAAGAGCCTTAAATGATGATGATCCAATTATGGATGGTTTGCAGACTTTGCACAACCTGGCAATAAGGGATTATGTTTTTTTGTTTCATGCAGTATCATCTGGTCTAGCAGGTGTATCATGTGTCACGTGTGCATGGTGTCGAATAACACTACATAACCGAATTGTCTGAAGTGAAACGATTGAAGTTTTTTTTTAACTTCCCTATCTGAATTGGTGGGACAACTGAGAGAGAGTAGGGATGCCAATTTTAAATAAAGAATTTAAACTGATTTTTCTCAATTCTATACTTGAATCATTTTTATGCTTCTGTAATATTTGACAACAATTTTGACTAGATTTAGTTAAATTTTTTGCCATTCATAATTTCTAAAGATTTATATTGCAAATCAGAAATTTTATTTTGGTAAGCACAAGCACTATGCCTAGACAGTGCAATTTCTCAGTGGCTTATCCTTAACAAAACATATTTTATAATTGGAAAAGAAAAAATGGAACCCCTATTGAAATTTCCAATTCATTGTGATTGGAACTGTACGAAAAGATTAGATTCAATTGGAAAATAGATAAATCTGAAAGTGGTGGCAACCCTACAAAGAAGCAACTGTAGGCATGTGCATCCCAGCTTTTTATATATCATTTGATATTTTTCCCATACATTGGATATGTATGTATCGTTCTATTGTTAATGTATACGACTTATTATTTCCTGTTTGTGACTGATGTTTCTCCAAATTTCAATCTGTTATCTAACCAGGGTTTTTTCTCAAATTTCAAATTGTGTTGCAATAATCTAAGTAACTTTGTCACCACTGCCAAACAATACCGGTATTCAATTTTCCAAAATTGCGACATTGTTCTTGTTCAGGAACATGTTTATTGAACTGATTTGATGATCATATAAAAATATGCATACTGCATTGCAGACACGACGTTCAAAAGCCTGATATTCATTATTAAAATGTGTGTATTCTGTCAGAAAATTTTATTAAATAGTAAGCATGAGCTACAGTGAAACAGTGACTGGACGATATGATCCATGACACCTTTTTGATTCTTCAACAAGCAATTCGCATTTACTTATAGTCAACTTTCACAACACAGTTTAAATTAGACTTGTATTTAATCACATTTTGACACCCATACAAAATGTCTTCAGAGCTAATTTAACAACAAAATAGTATTTGGTGATATATCACATACGAAACATTGAAAAGGGACTATACACTTTTGATTATTTATAGCATGTCAAAAAAAAAAAAACTTAACATGTTTATCTAATGGTTTTGACACATACTCAATAGAAAACAAGATTCTGCCCACCCTGTCTAATCATAGTTTATTGCATATCCTTTATTAATTATTGTATTCGCTAGATTTATCTCGAAACTAATCAATTATACATATCCTTGAACATTGAAGCATAATATAATATTGGAACTCATTTTCACTTTTAGATATGCAACGACGAACTCCAGAAGAATTGAAAGATCATACAGAGCTTGAAAAAGCGAAAGAATCCTTGAAGCAAGTACTTTCGCATATCAATGAGGATAAGAGAAAAACAGAGGGCAAAATGAAGATATTTGATTTGATCTACGAGGTAAAGTAATTTAGGAAATACAAATATGCAGAAAAGTCTCCAAACAAGGGTGACTAAGATTTGTGACATATAGGCATCCAAGATGTCATGTCAAATACTAAAGAAAATGAACATGACTTTAAATAAATTTTGCAGCATTGTATAATTTTATTAGTATGAAACAGTCTAATATAGATATTGTTTCCGGTTGCTTGAGTAGTAAAGTAATTTACATTCAGTCGATGTTAATGTAGTACGTACATGATAGCTATTGATATGATACTTATTGTATATTGGTAATTAACCATGTGCTCTTTGAGCTATTGGCACGCAATTCACAATGTTTGGAAATAGTAATAAATTTTTGAATGTTCAGTACTGTCCTCCCTAACTGAATTACAGCAAAAACTATTTTGTTTTTGTGATTGATAATTTGCTTTTGCTAAAGATGGTCTAATCACTCTCAGTTACTATACTTCAATAAACTGGAGCAACTTTTTTAGGTCCGAGCATGTCAACCAATATTCTTTATAAATATTTATAGCATTGCAACTCATCCATGAAAAGATACAATTTATAAATAAATCATATTTACTCATTGGTAGTTTCATGAGGAAAGTAGACAATCAATCACATGATTTTGTGCACAGGTACCCTCATCAGTTAACACAAAAAGTTCCATCTTTACACACATAATGGTGAAAAGGCTTGCCTATTGTTGTATCTGCATGATACAAAAATTTGCCATCTCCGAGAGTTTACAAAATTTGGTACAATATTCTAGAAACTTTATCATCGCTACAAATTTACAATAATAAATAATCGCTTAAAATTACACGCGTAGGGATGGCTATTTGTTTAATTCAGTTCAATTCTAATGTTAATGTTTGAGCTTTCACCCCCCAGTTAAAGTCGAGAATTTTCAAAGTTTAATTTTTTCAGGTGGAATCTTGTCCAGTTGAAATTGTATCTTCAAATAGGCTGTTTATAGCACGTGTCAATGTGACTTCGTTAAATGAAGGATTATATAGAGCTGGAGATAGATTAGCTCTATATTTACTAACGGATATGATTGAAGTATCCAAGTTTAAACGTTCTCCAGGAAGAAATTCGCCCTTACTGAAGGTAAAAGTTCCTGGCATTGTTATTTCTGCAAATAATTTGCAGCGCAGTTTAATTGAAAGAATGTTATATTAATAATGAGTCAATCACTTACTGCAATGCCCATCTATGCTTTTAAGCTTGACAGCATGAAACTTCTGATTCAGATATGGGTCATCACATGGTGACAGTATCTTGTTTTTCTTTGGATGTCTGAAGTCTCAATTTTCTTTGATGCACAAAAAAGCTTCAAAACCATCAACACTGCTATTTCATAGCAGTATTTTGATTTTGTACCTTCTACAATTTGGTTGCCTTCAGGCACTAAAAAGAGACATTTCATTCACCAGCAAGGGATATATTATGAAATGTTGCCCATTTGCTCAATATTCTTCCGATGAATGATGAATTTTATTTGAGTGTCTGATATGAGTAGCTGACATTCTGCCAGCCTGGGTCATCATAGACAAAACATGTTTAGTATAGGCTTTATGATAATATCTATGTCACAAAAAAATATTATTTTGCTTGTCTTTTAGCACATCAGAATGATTCCACTGACAGAGATAAAATCAGTTATTGACATTACTGATACGGAAGAATCACAGAATATGTTTGCAATTCATCTCATTGATGCACCATCCGATAAAAGCAATGGGAATGGCCACACAACCTATGCAAATCCACACACAGATAATATGTGTGTCTGCCAAGTACTTGATGATCGAATTTATAAAGATGAATTTTTGAAAAAGTTGAAAGAGCAAATTCAAATTAATTCAGATAAGATTAGTGATGAGCAAATTATGAAGAAGATGAATCCAAGTGAAGTTCAGGTGTGTACCTCCAATACCTGCGATTAAATTCTTTTGATTGAGTGGTTAAAAAATAAAGAAATAATTTTTGTTACACGACGATGTAGGATCCAATCGAATGACAAATTATCTGACCCAATAAGCTCATTTTTTAACTGAACCTGTACTCCCCATTTTGGTGCCATACTTGATTCACTTACCTAACAAGTCAAGAAAACATATAATTAACATCAGTTTGCAATGTTATTAATAGATTTTTGAAGTATTCAATATTGATTCAGGTAAAGTATTCAATGGCTCAATGCAGCAGTAACTCACACTCGGCGAAATATGTTCTTGCGAACTCGAAATTTTTAAGATTTCTAATACCCAATTCTATGTCACTTCAAAAAAATAAACAGCTGTGATATATTAGTTAATGGTACTAACACAAAAACTAGTTTTGACAATATAGGTAACTGAAGGGATACAAAACAAAGTAACTTTCATATATTTTAATTTTTGCAGCCACTACTCAGAAAAGGTAGCGGACGAGTTTTCAGAAGAGCAAGAGGAAAACCTAAAAAAGACTAAAAAATATGCAAGACTGAATTTTCTGGAGATTCCATAGAAAACATCGCCTGCTTGTACTCTCACACAAAAGTAAAGATCTCACATAGCTTGCATTATTTAGTAAATGAAAACAAGAAGTCTATGTATTTACCATTTGTAACAATTGCCCTACACTTAAGTCTAATGATGTTCAGTTGAATTTAGTATTACCGTATTACACAATTTGTATTTTCAAGTATTTTTCTCGAGCATTTAAACAATTAAGAACTGTTTATATCCAAGTCGAATATACTGTTAAAGATGTGCTATAAACACTGTGTTGTTTTACCACGAACTAAATAATAATAAGTTTCAAGCTACCAAACAGGTTTCAAATTACAAATAATACCTGATAATCTGTCTTGTATCGGAAATATTTGATCACACTTGAGCAATAGATCTCAGAGGGATAATTCATTTAGCATTGCTGGCAATCCATTCGGGAAAATTTTGAATGATAGCATATCGATCAAGGAAGGCCAATCTCCACAAGTTTTTTTTTTCAATGCACATAATTACTGTATGTTATTTATTTCTTGCTTTTGATATCCAAATTTAACATTGTGATGTAGAAGATATCACCACACAAAATAGAACTCCTAATTTCACATGAATTTTTCACATTGTCTAATTATCTGAACTTGAATTATGAGTAAAATATGCTATTTTAACTTGTACAATTAATGCTCAATCACATACCGGTACACAAATCTTCTTTCTGCAACATTTAAAACCCTATTATGAAAGTGAAGTTTGTGTGTGCATACAGCAACAAGAATGGAAGTATCTGATAATCTCTTCAATTCTTGCTATTCCTTTCTTACATTAAGCAAAATCATATATACTTGCATAGAAGCATTAATTAAATAGTGATAAAGAGGTATTTGTTTTAATGTAGCTGACACCTGGAGAACATCTCTAATCAGAAAAAAAAATGTTGCCAAGACTAAACATCTTTTGCTAGGCACGGGTCACTGGTGACGCCTACAGATGACGCGGCCATCTGTGGCTTATGGTTGCAATTGTTATCATTGAAAATTCTTTTTTTAAACATAACATGCTAGATGTTGTTCATATTAAAATTGTCGTTTTCCACTGAATTTTAGATCATATACCATTAGGCCACAGAACATACTACCGTATATACTTTATTGAATGAGTTTTTATTTTAAAGTGAAAGCAGCAACTTCCCATTTTGCCAAACTATTTATCAAATCTGAACTTTTTGTAGTCATCCAAAAGTGATAATTAAAATATTATAATACATCACCTGCAGTACATTTACGGTAATTACAATGTAGGTAATATTTGGATATGTTCCAGAATGTGTGCTCGGAATATGATATTATCTGAAATTCTATAAAAACAAAATGCCATATGCTTTATTTGTCTGTTGTTGGTGATATGGAAAATTATAAATGTTTGTTTCATCTTTTATCAACTGTACTTTCTTTTTGCTTGATTTATTTTATATCGAACAACAGAATCGAAATATACATCATTACAAAGAAAATCAATTATATCTAGTTCTTGAAACTTAGTGCTACTGCATAAAGGGCCATTACTGCCAGAACCAGGGGAGACAGTGGTACAATTTAGCTTATTTGAGAAAGTAGAATTTTAATATTAAAGTTCCTGAGATTTTAGGTAAGTTTTATGTCACATCAGTATATTATCCAACACACCCTAGAGCCTCTGAACATCGTGCCTCTTGTGCTCCACCCCTTTTATAAAACTTCCTCATATTGTACCTGCGTGGACAACTCCATTGCACATAATCATTATCGTGTGATACAACCTATGGTAAACCAAGTTATAAACGTCAGCTGCCTGACATAATTTGACCAGTTCTTAAGTTTTTGATTTTTATATTTGCGTATAATGAAATGAGCAATATTTTTTGCAAAACCCATTCATATGATAGGATTTCATTTTTAACTTGCAGGAAGAGGAAAGTGCTAATATGGCATAATCCCATGGCACCACCCGTGCAGACACCAGTCCCGAATTGGATGAAGGTTTTTGGCTTACTATATTTCTCATTTTTCCTGTGCATGGACCTGGTTGGCGAAGGAAGCAGCGCATTGGCAAGGCGTCCAGTAAACCTCTTGCATATAATCATCCCACACAGAATTCAACCACATCAGGACGATCAAAAATGATTGGCTTATAGCGTATTTCATAATCGTACATTGTAAAGCTAGTTTAAATAAGAAAGTAGACATTTTTACTACCATAAAGATGGGCAATCAATACAAATGAAATTCTTACCTTTTCTGTTTGGAATCTGCTTCAAAGTTGGATCGGATTCTAGAAGCATTTGGCATTTCTCTGATATTTCAAAATCCAATTTAGAAACCAGCTTCTTTGGGTCACTTGCAACCAATTTCAGGTAATCCTCTCTGGCTAATTATTGTGTAAAATATGAGAATAAAAAATTGAATGAACGGAAAAATGAAAAAACCTTAAATTATGAATGACCAAGCCATCTTTGCTGAGTGGGACCATGACCCACAGCTTCAAATCTAAAATGATTGCGATACAACTCCTCCACAAATATATTCTGGCAATTTGAATCTGTTGATAATTTTTTTGCTCAGATAGGGCCTGTCTAAATACCATGGTGCGCATTAGTTGCGATGTTTACAGGTGGCCCGGTAGTGCAAGTTAAGTGAACAATACACAATAAGGCAGGAACACACTAATGCAAGCGTGTTGTAAATCACAAACTTGATTCATAGAAGATATTTCTCTCTGTTGACAAGTTTAATAACATAGTGAATATAATTCATTGAATTTATTGAAAAATATTTTGAATACAATTCTAATTTATTGAAAAATATTTTGGATGGGATCCCCCACCACAAAAGATTTATTGAGACAAGAAAGTAAAGGATACATCAGTAAGCGAATAGCTAGCATTCAACAACCCACCCTTACATTAGCAACTTTTGGACCATAGAGCCATTGTCCTAACTTTGCAATCAGACACATCGATAAAACAAAAAGCAAGAACAAAATGTTTTTAAAGACCTCAAATTTTCAAGAATATTATTTAAAGTAAAAAGGCAGTTTAATTTGTTCATTGAAACAAAATTTATATTTATTTCAAAAACAGACTGTTTGTTTACAATCAATACAAACCTTTTGGACTTCTGAGGAAGTTCTTCCACATCACATATCGTAGTTCAAGTGGAATATTCGCATTCAAACATTGCCGTAATGAAGTTCTGCTGTCAGGCCATTTTTGAAGAAAAGATGTCTATGAGAATGAGAATTTTATGATGAAAAAACAGTGTGTTCATTAGTAAAGAATATTTTTTAAGAATTTTTTTTGCAATAAGGTATTGTAAAAAATATTATTTGAGATATTTTGTTTCAAAAACAATGTATCAATCAGCTAAGTGAATTACACAACATTCGGGTGCCTGGTTTTTAGTTTGTAATCTATACAGGTAATTGCACGGCAAAGTTTAAAAAAATAGCAAGGTGTGTATTATTGTGCATAGTAGAACACAGTGGTTGAAACTTGCAACCGACAAAACGATTTTAGCAACCCATAGAGAAACGCAATTCCAACTTTGGAAACCATGATAGACAAACATGCCATTCATAAACAATGAATTATCTATCAATCCCACATTCACTAGCATTTCAATACAATTATTTACAAATACGAAATACTAACAACAGCTTTATGGCACTCCTCTTGCAAAATTTCCATCTTGGTTTTGTTCTGCTGCTTGGTTGTTGATAATTTATTGGCTTCCTGACTAACAGTTTCATCCAGTGACTCAGATGCAGTTTGAAGAAGTTGATAATAAGCTTCACCTATAATTTTACAAAATAATAAAGAGTAGTGATGTGAGAAATATGTGAGAATATTAAACAGATTGTTATGATTCAGTAATGTCTTATATGTCCAACTACTACCCTGATACACACATTTTTATTGAAGTTCGAAGCAAGGCCTAAAGCAGCCAGGAACATAGGTTGCAAATTATCATTACTGTGTGGTACTAGCATAAAACAATTGATTTCCATTTCGTGCCAGGATAATAATATAAATAAAAAAAGGTATTCAAATATATAAGTCAATGTTGAACCATGCAATGACCTCACCAGTTTTTAATGCTTGAAATGCTCTTTGCAATAACAGATTTCTTTCTGGAGGAGCTAAATCATTAAATGAACTGACTCCCATCTCATGCATTTGATGATGAACAAGATCATACAACTTCATCATATATGTTTGCCATTCCTATCAAAAAAAATAACGTACATTGAAATAATACTAGAGCCGACCTTATGGTTCGGTTTGAACAGTATTCAAAATACACCATATACCAGTAAATTGAATGTTTTAGCATTTCAGTTAAACGATAGTGTGAAATTTGACATACCATCCCGATTTCTCTGCAAAATGAATCAATTGAAGAATAATCAAAAAAAATTCTTTTTCGAAATCAGAATTCCAGGATACATTATTATTCGTATCTAGTCTGTCGTTCTGCAAAGGTTTCAAAATTGTCGTGTTGGAATTTAATAAAATCTTTTTAAAAAGTATAAACAATTAGTACATTTAAAACCTATAATATAAAAATTTACAATTCATTTATAAATATAACATTCCTACTTCAAATAAGATTGAAAAAATCTAAGCACCACAGTAGATTTTATCACTTAATTCACTATAGTTCACTAAAGGAACTATAAATTGTAAATCACATACCTGGGTTTGTTTTAGAGATTTTTTTGACTGCTGGACCCATCTTGGAAGTCCCGAGTACTTGTCCATTGCATAGAGACTTGAAGTTCGAATTTTTTTTGTCATAAAATTTGAATGGATCAACTAAATATTTTAAAACTACATAACCAATAAAAAACATTATATGATCATTAAAGTATATTGAAGTGAATTTCAATAAAAAAAAAATTAAAAAAAATTTTTTTTCAGCTCAGCAATTTCCCTTGTTTCTATTTAGCCAAATTTTTACATACACACCCAATGTACATAACCTTCTACATACACAACCCAATTCAGCTCTATTGTTTGATAAATGTTTTCGTGACGAAAGTCATGTTGAATTGTCTGATCATTAGTACCGGTAATATAATTCCTCTGCATACAGTTTTGCTTTAAGAACTACCAGTACAGTACTTAAGAATATTTATTGAAAATCAACCGTGAGAGGATTGAAGGATATTGCTGTTTGTAATCAATTTCAATTCATAAAGATTAGAATATATCTCAATGGAAAAATTTTAACGAAAAATTAAATCCATCAACACAAGTCTGAATAAGTTCTTAAGAAAGTCTTCAAATTTAAAATATATAGATATATTAGAAGTGAAAGTTTATAAAGATATATAAAGCTGCCTAGTACCATACTGAAGATCTCAAAAGTGGATAGCATGTAATTAGATAGTGTAATAAAACAAATACCTGCCAAACTTTGTTCAAATACGCCAAAGAATAAAACTGGTTAAAAAGTAAACAAAGTAGAGTATTTTGTAAACAACTTTTGAATTTTATGATGACACATGTACGCTGGTTCTTTTATCTCAATGGAAAAGCAAATATAAAGTGAGGCGAGTGAATGAGTGCAGTAAACTTTCAATATATTCTTATAATTATGTTGAATTTACGTGATTCGTTGATATCTTGCAATGAACTACCTATCCCTCCTCCTTGTTTCCTTACAATCCTGGATCTGTGTGTGAGAGAATTCACAAGGATCACGAATGAGATAATATCAAGCTAATATACAAAAATATCATGTTCTCATTCCACAAAAATATAAGTTTATTGTAAGCTTTTGTTAGAAAATAGTCTAACTTCTTCAAACAAGATTAAATCACTTTAATCTTGTCTGAAGAAGTTAGACTATTTTCTAACGAAAGCTTACAATAAACTTATATTTCTGTGGAATGAGATCAAATTATGTTGAACCTATATTTTCCAAACTTTATAACCATAAAGGGAACTATATGAACCCAGGAAAATTTATTAATTGCTGAAATTGAAGCTGATCACTTTCAACTACTCCGGGCCAAGTATAGGACCATTTCAATGTTTCAGCTAGGGACTGTTATACCCAATATACTCATTTGTATGCATGTACTACAATGTATATTGTTTCTTAAAGTAATAAAAAAAGTGGAACATTATGTCAAAGATTAAAGTCTAAGAATTATCTCAATTAGAAAATTTGACAATTTTATCTTACATTTTGCAAATTCAAAGGTGGTTGAAATTATTCTGCATATTAACTTTTAAGGTCACACTACACGTTTGCGTAGGTTGCGTTTTTTCTAGGTCCTTTTATTTTTACTTGCGTTTAACGCAAGCCATTGCTCTGCATGCATTTACTTGCGTTTTCCTATGAAACCAAACAGTTTGCTATAAAAGCTAAAGCTTATTGCTTGTTTCGTTTTTTGCGTTTGTGCTTTGTAGGCATTTGAACACGATTAACACAAAGCAGTGCAGGCATGTATTGCCGTTTTTATTTCATTACCCGAAACGTAATGCAACGCATCGGTAAGACAACTTCAGGTGTATTGTGGCCTTTACTATGGCACTACCAATAATGTCCGGTGAATATTTTCCAGCTGGGCAAAATGCATATCAGACGGAAATTTGACCCCTTTGGCTATTTTTTGTAATTTCATCTGAATAATCATTCAAAATTGGCATGCTCTCGTCATTGCACTACATGTTTTATACACACTATTTTCAGAGAAGTTTTTTGAGTTTGATGAAATTGGTACCATATTCCCGTGTGTTATTTGAAAGTGAACCAATTTTGGGTTTTAAAAATCAAATATGGATAAATCAGGCCATGGCGCCATGCCTCCCCCCTTCACCAACTGAAAAAAAACATTCAAGTGCTTTAATGCAGAAAAATGTTGAAATTTTTCTTAAACATTTGTAAAAACAGTGAATGTTGGTTTCTGTTTTTAAGTCTAGATCTGTATAATAAAGCGCGCTTCAAGTAATATATAGTAAACAAAATCCATTTGTGGAATATTATCAAAACCAAAAAAGCAATCTATTATTACAAGGTCTAAGTGTATGTTGTCAATCCTGAATGAAGACAATCCATTGGTCAACGCCAGACCAAAACTGAGCAGTGATCGGAGAGTAATAAAACAAATGCAATAGAATTTCATCTTGCAATTTACAAAATTCACATAAAGTACTTTTTGAGTCAATTAAATCAAATCCATACAAAATAACATTGCTTTGTAAAACAATTTAAATTGAAAAGACTGTTAATATTAGTTGAATAATATGAGTTATTTTTTTATAGCCACTTCTTGGAGTGGATCACTCTGCCCAAGGCCCTGTAATAGCGGCCACTTATAGACAGACAGGTATACAATTGCAGGAAAGATATGATCTTTTCCCGTTCGGCTCAACCTACCAAAGTTATTACACCCTGAGTTGAGGACATGGATAAGCGAGCCAGACTCGCCAGGACTTGAACCAGAGGTCTTCAACCTGCGATGCCAACATGTTTAACCACTAGGCCATCGCGCCCACTGAGTTATATAGTTAAGAACTTATCCTGTTTAAAGTTAGGTAAGGTAAAAGCATTCTCCCAACAAAAGGATTTAACCTATCAGGTGCATTCCATCTGCGTATCGTTTAGACACTTTTAGAACTGTTAATGTGCCCCAAGCTACCAAAAAATAGAAAAGAAACATTATTACCTTACACTAGAAGATTAAAATGACTTTTTTGAGTGCTTGGGGGCAAGATTCACCCGGTCACCCAATCCAATATATCCAATAAGAAGTCATAAAATATGACTCTATTGGTATCTTTCGTTTTGCCCAAATTAAATTCCAAAAGCCAAAATGGAATTTTTAATATAATATATAAATATATCGTTTTTTAAATCTGAATGGTTCGATTGAATTGCACTGTATCCAATTTATAAATTACTGGTATTGGTAATACACCGCAATTTATCATATTCCCAGTTCCATAGGGCATGAACAAAATTTGAAAAATAACTGCAGGGATTGAAAATAAAAACAAAAAATCTCAGGATGCCATTGTCATGGAGATCAAGCATTCTCACGTTGCATGATTTCATTTCTATCCTGTGGGGGAGGAAAGCTGAGAATTCAGCTTCATCATATGGCAAACCCCGACCTCCCGTACAAATACTCGTTCTGAATCGGTGTGAAGGTTTTTTGGTTTGTCATATTTCTCATTGTTTCTCTGTGCATGAACCTGGGGGTCCAGTGAAGTTTAGTACCATATTCCCGAATGTCATTAAAATAAAAAATGGCAGAATATTCTCATCCTAACTAGGGGGCGCCAATGCTGCAAGCATCTGGCATTGTCTCCCGGGTTAGGATGAGTCGCTCGCAACATGGAAAATTTTTATGATAATCGGATATATGGTACTAAACTTCATGAAACCCGAACCTGGTTGGTGAAGCCACAAACAGTGCTTACGTGAACCACCGCGCACCGGTGAGGCGTCTAGCAGACCTCTCGCATATAATCATCATCCCTCACCGGATTCAAACTCTCATCATGAAGATCACAGATGCGAAGCCCAAAGCTTATTTCCAACACTTTTTACCGATTAAGCTAATGGGTAACCCCACATCCATTATTAAGATGTGATTCCAGCGTTTTCACATTCTGTATTAGGTAAGGAGTACATTAATAATTATTCAGTTAATCTGACTGGCATCGCGCCAAGAGATAATCCCCCTTTGAACGTCAGATACTTTATCAGCAATACACACAGATCATGCATAGTTCAAGTTTGGTCATGCCACGTAAAATTATAGAATTATAATGAATCTTACTATTCGCGTATCTGATATTTATTCCTACATCAATATTTAACGTGTGATACAACTTTACAAATAAGATGGATAAAACCTCTTCTGGCTCACCGAACATATTCAAATGCTGAATGTATCTGCTGACGATTCCTTTTAAACTGTAAATACTGCATTTTTATCGACAGCACATTGTCCAAATTGCCCGTATTCCGACATTTAATGATAAAACCCTTTTCATAACGATTTCATAACCGTCTCATTTTGTCTTCTTGTATAAAGTTTCACTCTACACGATGGGCGTGATACATTGCTTTTGAAATAACATTGGACTGAATATTTATAATAGCTGAGCTACTATTTTTTTTTATTGAACTACTATAGTTAAGCAGCTATAGTGTTCCCCTCTGTTTATTTATTATATTGCTGTTGAATTTTAGAATACGAACACCAATGTGCTTGAATGCTATGTGGAAAATGAGAGTGTTAAAATATTTTCTTGAAAAGTGTCATCATTTGTAAGTGCAAAGATTATTATAGTTTATTGCAAATTTTTCTTTATATATATTTGGCAGGAATGGGTGATGGCAGACTTTGATGACCAACTGGTCGTATCGCCATTCCCCAGTCTGTACCGAAATACATATGCTGTGTATCTACATACAATTTAATGTATTATGTGTTGCATTTCTGGTTGACAAAATAATAAATTCTCTCTCTCTCTCAGATGAACCTATTCTTATGCGAATCTATACTGCGAGTATGGATATTTAATAAAAAAGTGACAAAATGGAGTAACCGTGGCTTAGTGGCTGGCGTGGGTAAATTCACCAAGGCAACGATAGAATGTGTTGCGGGGTTGCATGTGAGTTCGTAGTTTACAATGTAAGGAGGTGGTATTTTTGATAATTATTTTGTCATTAATTAGCATCTTTGTTGTTGTTGTGCGGCGAACCAGGCCAATGCGATTATGAAATATGACTCTAACAAGTCCATCATATCTGGATACACACCACTGACTTTCAGCGCCAAACCAGGAAGAATTTTTCAGCTTTTGAATTCAGAATTGCCTGCCCAGTGCTGTGAATATTTTTTATTTCTCGTTTTGTCAATGTCACCGGTTTTATTTATGATTTAATCTATCGTATATGGCTACGGGACTTACTGCAGACGCATAGTGTCAGGCGCCGAGACCGGTGCTTCGTGGACAAAAATCTTTCAATGTTTAATATCTACTGTACAGTCTAACTTACCTACTCTGTACTGCTAAGATAGGTACACCAGATCAAAACGAAATCAATATACTCAGTAATGATTCATCCTGCATATCAGTAGCAATAAAAAGTTGAATCAGTATTGTAATTTAGATGTCTGGGACAATAAATCAAATAATGCATGCTGCATGTAAGAATTTGCCACTCTTACTTTCTCTGTACTACCTATTTAATTTGGCTCAAGAAGTTTGGCACAATTGTTCATCCAGCGTCACAGATTATGAACTGTAAAAGTTGTGTGTGTAATTGGTGCCACTTTATTTTATTCCATTTTTGTGGGGGGGGGTCTCCTTTTATGAGTTTGGTCGAATTTAGTAATATTCATATATTTTTTGGGGTAAGCAAACTCGTGTTACTTTTTTCGAATGTTCTTTGAAACTTATTCTGTGGCATGTTCAGTGTTTTTAAACTTCATTTCAGGTTTTGTTTGCTTTCCTGATAACTCTGTAATGTGATATCTTTATTTGCAGTTTGTATCGCCTTTCTGTCGACAGAGGTGTCAAAATAAACTAAGTCTAACGTTATCTGAGCAGTGAGATTGGGAATACTGTCAGTCTATACTGGTTGAATGTCAAATAGTCTACTCTGAAAAGAATTTGTGCCTTGAAAAATATTTTTAACGTTAGACATGAGCAAAAGTAAGATTCTCTCAGCTTTCAACCTAAACATGTCTTCAGATCTTAGTCCAACCTGGTGATGCAGAATGATAAGCATTCAATATTTCCCAAGTAATAAATATCTGAATATGATTTATTGATACAATAGAAATTATTGAAGATATGTCGCAATGATTTGTAAAAAAAGTTCAATAGGCCTGGGCTACTCCAACTGCCCAATGATCATTTTCTTTTCTTCTTCACATTTTATTATCAGAATTTTTTTACTCAAAGTTGCACGTGATACATAGGGGAAAGCTGACATTGGTGTCTGCATGGTTGTTGTTTGTTTCCTCATGCCAAAATATTGTGCTTTTTTGATATTTTTACAAGCCTGCACCAGCAGGATATTGTGTCAATTTTCTGGTTGACTAATCAAAATCTCTTTCTCTCTGCTCTCTCATAATACTGTAATAATATTATAGTAAGATTATTTTAACAAAATTAAGCTCCAAACCATAAATCAAGGACAAAATTTATTGAGAGACGCAGCCGCTCACTTATTTCTCAGTTCGCCAACACTGGTGGACGAATCAAAATCTCTTTCTCTCTGCTCTCTCATAATACTGTAATAATATTATAGTAAGATTATTTTAAAAAAATTAAGCTCCAAACCATGAATCAAGGACAAAATTTATTGAGAGACGCAGCCGCTCACTTATTTCTCAGTTCGCCAACACCGTCCGTGCTTATATTGTCAGATTCACCTGACTTGCTGAAACTTATCACCATGTCCCCGGTTATTGTTATCTGGCCTAAATATTGGTTGTAATTGATAAGCTGCTTTGTTTCAAAGCGACAGATGCTCCACAGGAAAGCAATACGCTTGAAAAATGAGCTTTATTAGAGTTCTTAGAATCTCCTTCAAAAATGTCATGGTCCACTACTGCACAGGGTGCTATTCAATGCTAGTCGTACTGACTAGGGATGGCTTAAATCGAATAAAATTTGGTTTTAATTAATCTAGTCTGATACTTATTTGTGAATTGAATATTTAATTCAAGCCAAATATTCCTTTTTTTATCAAAAATTGCCCAGAGCTAGGCTGCAAGGGACATATGATACTTGATAAGGCTCTTGAAACGATAAATTGCGAAGAGCTATATGAAATGCAGTAATGGGAACTAACGAATCCCATCCCTGAAAAGATGTCAATTGACGCGAGTGTTGAATCAATATGACCAGGAAAGAAGAGCAAGGAATTCTAAAGTTTAGAGGTTCTCGAAAAAAAAAACTTCTTGCATTAAACTGTTTGTGGAAACCACAACAGTGAATGTGAATTGGAAGCCAATCAAATGGGGTGGTTGAATATTTTGTTTTGAGGAAAGAGAGCAGCAAAATCCCTTGAACAAAAATCACACCATTAAACAAATAGTAGCATCTTTCCAGAAAATTCCGGTCAAATAACCAAAATTACATATATGTGTTGAAAGTATTTTCTAAAAATTTTGAAATAATCGTAACGAATAATTACAAAACATTTTTAAACAACCTTCTCCAATGGCAGCCATTTTCCCTCCCTATAATTTCCTATAATGATTGATTTATGAATCAAATAAACTTGGCAGGTGCACACCACACATAATATTACAATTTCAATAAAATTTAAGACATTTTTGGAGGTAAAGGCAGTTGAATCCTCCAAATAAATGTTAAATCAATTGTGTAATATGTTTGCGTTACAGACAATAGGTTGAGAACATTTATTCTTACTTACTGCAATAGGCTTTAATGAATATAGGACAGTTTGTATAAAATATGTCTTCAATAATACCAAAGATTGAGCAACTTTCGGGAAGAGTGATTCGCATTCTGGGATGCAATCCTTCGCCAATAACATTGCAGGGCACAAACACTTATCTTGTTGGGACAGGAACCAAACGTATATTGATTGACACTGGAAACCCTGGTGTTCCTGAATACATAGAAAGCTTGGGATCAATGCTGAAAAAACTTGATGTTAAGATTGAAGGAATTGTCCTCACCCATTATCATATGGATCATGTTGGTGGAATAGCTGACATTGAAAGAGATGTCATCAGTCGTGGGCAAAGTATTCCACTTTACAAATTTAGACGTTGCAGTGAAGATTGGAAGGAAGAAAGCCCCCCTAACACTGATTCCAAGTATACTTTCATTGAGAATGAATCAACAATAACTACAGAAGGTGTAACTTTGAGAGCTTTCCATACTCCTGGACACACAGACGACCATATTGTACTTCATTTATTGGAAGAAAATAATCTATTTTCAGGTGATTGTGTTCTTGGTGAGGGCACTGCTGTTTTTGAGGATCTTTATGACTACATGAAGTCTCTTGCTTTTTTGCTGCAACTCAAGCCTGAAAAAATATACCCAGGTCATGGCCCTGTGCTGGAAAATCCAATGAAACATATACAATATTACATTGACCATAGAAACGAGAGGGAAAACCAGATATTAACGACATTAGAGCATTCTCCACAGCCTTTGAGGAGTCTTGATATTGTGAAACTTGTATATGATATACCCGAACATCTTTATGGACCAGCTGATATTAACGTTAATAATCATCTTAAAAAATTACAAAAGGAAAAGAAAGTTAATGTTAAGGATGGAGATCTTTGGCAACACTGCAAATCTTTGCTTTGACTCCGTAAATAAATCTTCAACAATTTATCATCAGTGTTATAGACTTATCACATTGTTTCATTTTATCATGTTTACTTGATGTTGGGCAACATTTTAATCAAAAATCGTTCGATCAATCAATTCTAGCGAATTTGCTTATTTTATCAATAACAAGCTTTATCCTCACGATCGATTTTAAAATCCAATAGACTAATGTGCTGAACAGTTTGATGGAACAGAACCAAGAAACAATGTAATTCATTTTATTTAGTATCAATAGCCATTTTTTTTTTCTTATAAATAGTTTCCCACCTTTTCATCTGTACATTATTGGGGTTAGTGGAATATGTTTTGTTCTTTTTTGTAGTTCAGAAATTTTAATACGACTACCGGTAACTGTTATCGCACAGCATTAGCAATGATTCAGATTATTCTACACTGTCATATCTATCGCATAGGCTGACCGGTTTGTCCATCATTGTACCTAATTATGCAAATTTTTATGTTATTATAACTAATGTGTTGTAAATGCCTGTGTGTTCGCGGATCTAAATGTCTATAATTTGCTAATGATATACCAATCAGTAAATCACCTATATTATCTGGCATTAAAGCTGGGTGGCATAGCAGTAAATACCTGGTATTGAGTCTCCCGATATTTCGAACTGTGTTAATCTTCACAATGTCAGTTTGCCTTGCCACCGGGATATTGTGGCATGCTGGTGAAGCAGGCGACTTTGATATGAAATATTCAAGCCTAACATTGGTACCGTACTTTTCGTGCGTTGTCTATTGGGCGTTATTCGAAGTGAAAATATTTTCAATTTATCCACCTTTGCTTATCATATACACTATAAAACTGTATAATATGTGATTGCACACCAAAGGCACATGAAAGTTTTGCCTCTCTTGGAAATATTTTTGTTAAAATTCCAATATCTTGCAGGGGGGACCTCCTTGCACAATCTTGGGTGAACATGGTAGGCTACTTCAAAAAATTTTAAATTCTTGGAATGCAACGAATACTGTCAAAAATATTGATGAAATAGTTGGTGTCGTGCTTCAATAAGTCTACCAAAAAGGAGCTGCATTTTTAAGGTGTAGAAGGTCTAACTTCCTATTTAACTTAAAAAGAGTATTACAAGTTACTTCACAAGAGTATTACCGGTAGCATTGAGCAAGAATTAACTTCTTAGCGAAAGCAGATTTATCTTGTGGGCTAGAAATAGCTTTAAACCTTTCTATGTCAAAAATTAGGACTCTAATAATAAAAAATTCTTTGTATGGTAATATTCTTTTCGTGTTTTTAATAAGTTTGTGAAGGTATTTGATTCTAATAAGTAATAATTGATTTATTATCATTCAATGTTAAACTACCATAATTATAATGGCTATTTTTTTGAAGATGATCATTTAAAAAATAATTTATATTTATAATATTTTATTTATTTCAGAATTAGTGTGTGCAATATATAACAAGAACATCTTTTATTTAAAAATATTACTATGCCTGCAAAGGGCAAAGGACGTGGAAAAGCAGTCACTGGTCATCAACTAGCTTCAACATTACGAAAAGGAACCGAACTAAAAGACTTGAGAAAGAAATCATGGTATCTTGGAGAAGCGATTGGCTCTGGTGGATTTGGACTGATATACTTGGGTAAATATTCATTTTGATCGGTTAAGTCATTTTTTCTTGTTAAAACTAAATCAAGATTTTTCAATGGAATGTTTATGCAAAACGTTTTTCCCTTTGTAATTTCAGAATTGGGAATGGACAGTATTTGCATTTAAAAATTCCATGCTGCGAACTATGTCATAAAAAGTATTCCTTCCTGCAACAATTTTTTTTTAGTCATACATTATTGAATAGAATGGAAAAATTCATGTGTTTTGTGCACTCAAATTTTGTTGGACCTCGGTCACTGATGGGTTGCTCTGTTGCACAGTCCATCTGTTGCTCGAACCGGTCAAAATCTCATCTCTGATTGGGTTCTTAGATTATTATTTAATGTTGAGAAATTTTAGTCATGCTAAAATCAATGTAAACATGAAAAATATCAAGTTGGTTTCTAAATATTCATTTCTCTGACAGCTGATGATGATAAAAATTCTACAGGAAATGATAAAGCCAAATTCGTTATAAAAGTGGTATGTGCAGTATCAGTATGTTATATTAATATTTTTATTATAGAGTAGAATCCATGGATCATTTTCCTCAGATCTTGATCACTTTTGGCTAGGATGTAATATTGTTTTTTGGGCACTCAAGGTGTGAATTATGCACTATCAGGGTATTGATATGCTGCATGATCAGTATTTTCTATCATTTCAATTCTGCATCTGAGTAACTGACATTTTGCGACTTAGGGCATTGAAATTAGTCAACTTTGTGCAAACAATATCATAAACTTCTAGATAAATTTTCCTCCAATGCAAGCCATTTTATTTTGATGACGAAGTAGCTGGTATTCTGGATATTATACTGTTGCATGAAATATACTAATAAATTTTCAGGAACCTCATGGCAATGGTCCTTTATATTGTGAAGTTGCTTTTTATCAAAGAGCTGCCAAACAGGAAACTTGTAAGTTTCTCATTTTTTTAGAAGTTTTACTTTTTTATTAGAAACTTTATCTTGAAGCTTTTGTGACCATTTGATTTATCAAAAATGAAATGAAGGATCAATGAATATGAATTTAAAGGAAACCGATCAATTATATTCATAAGAGAAATATCATGAAAAACTGCCCATTCATTAAAATTTCTTCTTGATAAAACCTTGATTCACTTCTTTGAGTATCTGAGTAGCTGGCAGTTTGGTCTACTGATTTTCCAAATTAAATCTCATATGACATATTGAACAGGTGCATAAATTAAAAACAACATATTTTCTGACTAGGAAATTTTTATTTTACCCAGTAACTGCTTGGAAGAATAAAAGCTTTCTTCCATATGTGGGCATTCAGGCGACTGATCATGGATTGCACGCAAATGGTGAATAAAATCTTGAATTCATGGTTATGCCAAGATATTGGTGTGATCTACATAACTTATGGTTGAAAGCTAATAAAAAGTTTGGTCTATTCAAAATTTTCATTTTGTGTAGCATATCGAACAGGTGCGTAAATTACCAATAACAATTTTCTGACTGGGAAATTTTTGTTTTACCCAGTAACTGCTTGGAAGAATAAAACCCATCTTTCCTATGTGGGCATTCCGGCATACACTTCTCACGGATTGCACACGAATGGTAAAGAAAATCTTAGATTCATGGTTATGCCAAGATATGGGAGTGATCTACATAGCTTATGGTTGAAGGCTAACAAAAAGTTTCCTCGAGCCACTGTATGCCAGCTTGCTATTGAATTGGTAAGTTATTCAAATTGTCTGATGTTTATGAAATGAATTTTCTTTATTTTGAAGTGTTAAATGAATTTTTACGAACAACAAAAATCATACGCTTATCAGGAATTTTTGTCTATCAAGTTGCTCTTCGGTATGAATTGCAAAACCAGAATTGCAGTACCAGGCCATGTTGTGTTCAGTCAAACATCATATGCAGTTTATCAACTTATTATATTTCGCTTTTATCATGTATCATGGATTCGATACAAAAATAAATTTGTCTGAAAATAGCAATAAATTTATAAACAAACCCATGTTCTGAATTCTGTGAAGGATTTTATATTCGAAAGGTCTGCTGGACACCTCGCCAGTGGTTCACGTGAGCACCGCTTACAGCTTTCTCCACCAACCATGCCCATGCAGCGGAAATATGAGTTAAAATGCTAAGCCAAACCCTTCCTGATTTGAAACTGGCGTAATGAGAGGTCGTGTTTCATCATTTGGTTAAGCCGTATTCTCGACTTTCCTCTCTTGCTGTGTTTCCCATCCCATATGTTTGATATAACAAACTTGTAACAGAATTCAGCATATCATTATTAAGACAAATTTGTTAAAACCAAATTTCGGAGCTCTAATTTTTCCAGATCTTCCAAGAAAATGGTTTCCAGGAGAAGGAAATTTAGCAAATGGTTAATATTTCATAATATACCTCTTGCCAAAAAGATAAAAATGTCTCTTTGAGCAACTAAACTGTAGAAAAAGGTTCAAAATCATCAATACTGCTATGAAATAGCAGTGTTGATGTTTTTGAAGCTTTTTGTTCATCTTGAGAAAATGGCATTTAGCATTAAGATTTTGTCACCCTGCCTTTTTCACAATTTTTTATCGGCTGTTCCTACAAAGTGGCGACATAAAGTTTGGGTGTTTCCCTCTTTCTCCTAAAATGAAGGAAAAAAAGGATATTAAGAAAATAATTAAGCTGTGAAAGAAGCAAATTGTGACATTATTTTTTGCAGATCAATTCTCTACAATATATGCATGAAAATGAATATGTACATGCAGATGTTAAAGGTGCAAATATTCTACTTGGTTTCAAAAACCCTAACCAGGTATGTATAAATTGTTTTAGCGATTTGAATTTGGATTCAGAATGATTAATCATTAAACCCCATATATATTTTTCCCAGATTTATTTAGTTGACTTTGGTCTCGCTTTTCGGTATATTGTGGATGGTAAACATAAATCTTACGTAGAAGATCCTAGGAAAGCACATGATGGAACTATTGAATACACAAGCAGAGATTCACATCGAGGTGTAGGTAAGGTGATTTCATCGCATTTAATTTGTAGAAGTTAAACAAAACATTTTGTATTTGAAAGACATGGAACTATTACATATTGAATGGTAAGCATCAATTGTTGAAATGAAAGTTGTCTGGATTTGAATCTGTAATATCGGATGACCCACACACTAGCATTTCAGATACTCAGACACCTGAAGCAAATGACTGTCATTAGAAGCGAGTGGGCAATATTTTGTGAAAAATCATTTACCAGAGAAATAAAGTGCCTCTTTTAAGTGTCTGGTATCAGCCAAACTGTAGAAAAAGGATTATAATCATCAATACTGCTATGGAAAAACAGTTTTGCTTGGTTTGTTTGAAAAAAGTGGATTGGGCATTTGAAAAAAAACAAATTTCTTCACCCTTCACACTCTTCTATCTATCGTTTGAATATAGTGAGGGAAGATCCTTTGCGACAAGTTTTCATTATGAAAAATGTGTTGTGAAATGGGAAATTTTCAATAATTCCAGGAAGGATTAATTGCTCCGAATAAAATCACTGTTGTCCTCAAGAGTCTATCTAATCTGGCCAAGTAAATTATTATTCACATTCCAGCTCCTTCAAGGCGATCAGATTTAGAAATTCTTGGATATGTTCTACTTCATTGGGTATGTGGTCGACTACCTTGGGAAGATAATCTAAACAATAAAAATTATGTCAGAGATCAAAAAATCCAGCACATGGATAATATAAAGGCATTTATTTCGTCAGTTTATCCAGAGTCGAAATCAAAGAAAGGTTTGTTGAAGCTACAGATATGTTATGCTGGGAGCACTAAGTGACGTCTAATGTAGTCGAACAGGATTTATCTTCCCTATTTATCTTAAGAAAACTTACACAGAATGATAGAATCATTCAGTTACTTTGCTACTGAAATAATTAAAGAAATTATCGAAGAAAATTCAGTAAATGAGCAATTTTTCATGATATATCTTTCGCTTTTTCAAGTGTCTGGCCGTGAACAAACTGTATGAAAAAAAAATTTTTAATTCAAAAGGAGAATGACCCGTTGCTTAGTAATTAATGAAGTAACAGACACTAAGCAATATTGAAGTGGATGCCGATGGCTAATTCAGGTGGAAAGCATGTGCAGTTTTTTATTTTTGAGAGCTTATTTCTGCCTGACAAAAAGCTTAGGACAAAGCTAGAAATTTTTTATAAACAATGTTTACTTTATGTAATTAACAGCCGTAGAAATTGAGAAGTTTCTGCTAAATGTTTCGAAGTTAGAATATGATGAAGAACCGGATTACACAATACTGAAGAAGTATTTTCAAGATGCGCTTAAATCTTTGGGTGTTCCTCTCAAAGCTAAAATTACTTTTGAAAATGATGAAACGCCAACTCCTGCCAAAAAGAAGCGCACAACACAATCAAGAGCAAAAGTAAGTAATAGCTAATTGAAAAAGTTAGTTGACTGTAACTTGGGTTTTCCTATGTTATGATTTTATAACAAAATGAATCAATTTCAGAATAATCGAAAAACAAAATGACTTGCAATCAAAATATACCAGAATACATGGCTATTCTTAAACAGGCATCCCTGGATGTTACAAACTTTATAAGCTTGTTATATTTTGTCTAGTATAAGAAACAAGGCAAACTAATCACCGGTGTTGTTGAAGGTTTTATTTGAACAATTTTAGAATTATTTTTACTGAATAAATTTATGTTTCAAGATTCAGATGGGGGAATATGTTGCGACATACAGATCATACATCGGCATTTTATTCTAAAATAAATCAATAATAATTGAAAAATTGGAATAATTATTGGTTATCTTGGCAAGTCACCAGTTTTTTGTACAGTTAGCTGTTTTTATTCACTTTTTTATTAAACTGGCTATGGTATTCTCTATTTTAATTATGACCTGTACTGTTAAAATTTTGATGATATCGCGGTGTTTGCCAAATGACTAATAGTTGTTTGACATTGATTTTGTTCAAGTTTCTATTTAATTGATTGAGAATAATAACATAAACTGTCGCCTTTTGTAGGTGAAAAACAATTTGGGAATGTTTATCAAAAATTTTTCTCTTTTTTGTAAATATTCCTACTGACTGGACCGATAGTATTGAGGAGCAAGAGTGCGGTAGCTAACTTTTTGTAGCGGTTCGAGGTCCTCACCACATCGATGTTACAACTTTATATGACTCCAACAACCGTCAATATTTGTGAACCCTTATGATTTAATGGCTCCAAATAATACTAAATATTTACAATCTTCATACTGTTGGGATCTGCCACATCTAAGTCATTTTCTTTCAATGAATAAAAAAGTTCCCAGTTCCAATACTATTTAATAGTAGTTTTGATGATATTGGAGATATTTGACAGATGTTATTGGCACAAGATGCTCGAAGGTTGTTTTTATTTTGAAGTATTGTTTCACAGTATATTTAACCTATTCATTTTTTTGCCTTCCTTCTGTCCGATGGAAGTCATTTCTTTGAGTAACTGATATTTTGCCGTTCTGATATAGCATGGTTCTAATTTTATGTGCTAACAATTTAGAGCTCACAATCTGAAGAAGAAGGCTTGTGTAAAAAGCGTCCAAAACGTACACCTGCTAAAAGAAAACAAGTGACATCGAGTTCATCGGAAGAAGATGCGCTGAATATTGAATCATCTGCTACCAGTGAGACAACCCCTGCCAAAGTTACATCGAAACCCAAGAAGCTGCCAACTACGTCTGCGAGGAAACGACGGCAAAAAGTAACTTCCAAAAAGGCAGCTTTAACAAGTTCTTCCGATGAGAATATTGTTAATAATGATGACTCTTCCACAGATGCAGAAGAATACAGTCCTGAAATGTCACCCCCTAAGAAAGCGAAAAAAATTATTACAAAAAAACAATCGAAAAAGACAAAAACTTACATCGACGAAAATAAACTTTCAACTACAGCGACTGAAAACTCAGAGGAAGAAGTGAAAGTAGTGGATTCAACTTTTGATGTGACCAGCCCAAGACGAAGTCCAAGATTTAGCAGTAATATAAGAAATTCAATAACCAAGTCCCCTAGTGAAATTGCAACTGGTCCAAAAAGGTATGCTTAGAAAGTTCTTTTTTCAATTATTTTAAGCTTTTAAAAGGAAACAAACACTAAGATTGTCAGTAATTTTGCTGTATTTTCTCAAAGATATTGAAATGTATTATGGGGACGTCCGAAACAAATCGGATTTGAATACACTCGAAAATTTGCATATTTGATGTAGTTGGTGAAATTCTTGATATTAGATATTTTTCCGCTTAATGGCATACAAAAATTCATATTTTATTGCATAAATTGGTACAAGTTGAGACACAAAAACCCAATTTTGTTATTCAAATTAGTATTTGCTCCTGGGACAAAAGAAAACAAGAACTGTATTCATGAATTTATGAAAAAATAAAAAATAGAGGAGGTCTATGAATTAGTGCATTTTTAACGATTAGTATCGATAATTTTTAGTAATATTGACTCGTTCTTTTAGCATCGGTAGGTATCAAGAAAAAAGTGCTTTTTTAAAATCCCAAATTGTGTACAGTTTAGTCTTTTTATGAAAAGCAGATGTAGTTCAGACTGAAGCGTTGGGCCTAGCTACTCAATGCTGAGGATCATACTACTTTAGATACCGATACTAATAAAAAGAGATTATCAGTTTTAAAAAGTTAATTGCGTGTGCACATACAACACTATCCTTCTTATTGCAGTTGGTAAAATATGTTTCAGCTTGTATTCTTGTATTAATGTATTGGTCAACTATTTGGTAGGATAAATCATGAATATGGTGCGTATTACTTGGGTGTAAAAATATTCATTTACGCTCTTCTGTTGCTTCTGTTCATCCAATAATTTCAAGCCCTCAATGTGCTCCATTATATTGCCTTCGTTTTGGTTCAAATTTCTTTCACTTTTCGTTGGTCTTGATTTCACGCAGCCCTTCACCACGGAAGTGTGTCATTCGTCTGCTCTTTTTGATGTGGCTGCTTTCCTCCAAGTGGATTTCAATAAAAAAAAAAAACATGTTTTCTTTAGGTCGTCGATGGTTAAATCTCGCTATTCGATGGCACCACTGCATACCAAAAGTGTACTGGGTAAAGATGATAGCTTGAGTGGCAAGTTTTCAGGAAAACATCCAGGTTTGCTTCTAGGTTTCCATATTTTGTCATGAATGAGCATATTATTGCTAAGAAGTACCTAATAAAAAATTCTTGGACAAGCATTCTTCAGTATATTCAGTTCAGTATAGGACTGCTGATGGATCAGAACGTTAGCGCTATCCAACAAATATTCTTAAAACTCATCTCAACTTTATTCTTATACTATTGATATGGGCATCATGGTTTTACCTTTTAATCTCTTTCCAACATTTACAGTTACATTCTAAAAAGATGGAGTAAAAAAATTGACCAAACCATTAGCACCAATAATCTCATTGTTATGACCAATGTTCAACAAGTAGGGCTGGGGAAAATTTGATCAGTTTATAGTTTTATAATCATTGTCTGTATGACATCAATGTTTACACAGATAGTTGGTTTTTTAGATTTTTACTTGAAATTGCCTTCATTTTGCAATTCATTTTTTAGTTGTGTTATAGCAGTATGTGTGATAACCCTATTTTTTTTTTATGCTCAACATGTTTAATCACAAAAATTCATTTAACATGTGTGATATTGCCATCCATGTTCTGCTTTTTCATTATTATAGCTTAGATTTCAACATTGATGATTCAAAAATTTAATGTGATGTTTTCATGAAGCATGACTTGCTTATCACTCATGTAAAAAATTTTATTGTTACCTTTAAATAGTCTAACCGGTACAACTGCTTTATTGGTGTTTACAGTAATCATACGAAGACGAAAAGTAAAACGACCAAAAAACGATGCTACAACACAGACTACTCCGAGCTTGAAAAAGACACTTGCAAGAGCTTGACGATTATCTTACTGTTATGACTTTTTTCAATATTGGGTTGATTTTACTTGTGAATACATTAAATAAAGACAAAAAAAATTGATATACTAATAATTTAGAAACTAGTTTTCATTTTTGTAGCTTTGTAAGGATTTTTTGATCTGTGTCGATTTTGGAGGGGCCTTTTTCCCCAAAAAAACTCTCTTATGTTTTGATTGAAATTGTCTGGAATTTTAACATATTATGTTATATGGTAGCACGTTTATGACCTTCAATTTTCATGAAACTTAATCATCTTATAGTGCTCTTTTAAAATATCCGATGTTCACTTTGGATTTAAGTTTCCTTCCAACATCAGCAGAGTTGAAATGTAGAGAATAATTATATTCACAACGACCTCACTTTCAACTATTTCCCATTGATCCATTTAAAATTAGATTATTAGAAGGTGTATATACATATATATATATATATCTAACAGGAACCAACTAACAGCCATTTGATAGCAAAGAGCTACCAGAAGATCGGTACCAACAAAACACTCTGACAACGTTCAAAACTTAACTGCTATGGTTAAGTGCAGTGAGTGCTTGCTTATCAACTTTTTTTTGACTTTTAAATATTATGAGCCTATTGTGTGAATACTTTGCACTTGATATTTCAGTGAAAAATGTTTAGGTCTTTAACCAAATTCCTCTGTTGTCACAAAAATTATGCAAACATTTTTGCTTTGGAGCTGTGAATGACTGCTGTCCAGATTTCCTAGACTGCCCATGCCCAGGAAGCGCTGTTACTCTACTGTTGGTACTTCCAGAGATAAACAGACAATAAGTTTTAATTGACATTACAAAACACGTATTCGGCCAATTTTTCAAATTCAACGATGGCGAAGAAAAACCATGCAGCATCTGATCCAAAATATTCTTGGCGATAGAAATTTTAAAATGTATACTAGGCTGCACAACCATATGCAAAGTATTGGACACTTTTAAGAGAAGGTATGGTCTTGGATTTTATACACCTTTGGAACACCAGGTTATATAAATACTTTGACCAAAAATGGATCGCAATGATAGTGTGACCATGTTTACCTTTCGACCTGGGAGGTCTGCTGATATATTTGAATGTCCAAATTTGATCCAGATTGAAGAATATGAGTTGAATATTAAATTCTGTTGAGTGATATGGATTTTATCACGATTTTTTTCGAAAACCACCACTCCCAAGATGAGTGATTTGTATTCTACAGACACTGCTGTATTAAGCCAATTTCCAAAACTCAGCATAACACGATTTTTTCGAAAACCAACACTCCAAGATAAGTGATTTCTATTCTACGGACACTGCTGTATTAATATCGAAAACTCAGCAAATGAAACCATTACTTTGCCAAATTCCACAAAAATACAACTCATTTTTTAAATATTTCTGGTTCATTCGGGGTGGATTAATTGACCCATTCACCACTGTGGAGTATTGAACTTTGCAACAAATTGTAGGGCCACAGTTCCTTGAAATGTAAAACAAAATCGCAGCAGAGGCGCGTGTTTTTTTACTACAGAAAAATGTACCCAGCTACATGCATCATCCCGTTGAGGTGCTATTTTTGTGGGTTCTCTGGAATATCTGTACACCTGGTCATAATACCGATGATCAAGCTAACACCATGTTAATTATTGACAACATTAAAATATTAATATATGCAGCTAGTTAAACGGTCAATCACCAAACTTTGTACTCTTTAAATCAATTTAATAGGATAGACATGAAAGGATTAGTACTGCATGTAATAGGCAGAAGAAGACCTAAAAATCTGAGAAATCAGCAAAATAATGATTGCCACAACAATACAATTGGGCACCAGTACGGTATAGAAATTAAATATTGCACATAAATCATTGCTTTCAAGTTAAAAATATAGAAAAAAATATATATGAATAGACAATCTTTAAGGCGTCATAACTTATTTCAACCATCAAATGAATGATAATGATATAGATAACACTGAGTAAAATGATACAACCATGCTAACAGGGAGCATGAAAAACCAATAGCTAATATTATAACATCACTGTCAACATTTCGGATACATTCAGATTTCTACAAATAAGATCCATTGCTTCATAATAATCTACAAAAGTTAGAACAGTGTGATGCATATTATGTACATGTCATTCTCATTTGCAAATATACAAGCTTAACAAAAAGGGTTCACTAGGCCGCACCTGACCCTGGCAGTACATCTTCGACAACAACTCCTTGTGCATCCGATGATCCAAATCCCTGATCAAATCGACCATATGAACGTAAGGCAATATTTCTACGATAATGTAGAAATCCAAGTCCAGTCAGCAGAAACCACTCAAAGACACAAAACCATGATGCAGACTGAAACAGTGTTTGATTTATTGAACAATTATTATATAGATTGTAGTTTAATATAACATAGTGAACATCAACCACTTGACCGATAGGTCTATAATATATTCAAACTATTTCTACCCTTTGATTGGTTTTTGACCAATTTGGCAATGGGTTGTGGTATTACGAAGTATGGGGGAATAAAAGGATTTTTTTTCTTCATTAAACCATCAATACACAGGGTACAGGGCTGATACCTAAAATAACAAAACATTTTTTTCGACTACTTGGAAATTACAAAGCAAAATCACTAACGCTTAATTTTTTGCGTCAAATCCAAAGGTCTATATCATGTAAACGTCAATGCTTCCTATAGTCAATTAACCTTTTTATTCACCCTCTCAACCGGATACTTTGGATAATTCCTATAAAAACTAGCTTGTTATCTACTATGTTGCACTGCCATTTGTGATGTAGAGTATTCTAGAATCCCATTTCTGGGTTTTCGATTATTCTCAAATAGATTTATTTTGTAGTGAAATCATGACTTTGCTGCAAAATATATTCAAATATCAGCAGTTTCTGCTATCTGAAGTGTTAAACATATTTATAAAGTGAATTTCTAATAACATCAATATTTTATTTATATAATGATTTCCGGATATCGTGTAACAAACTATAAGATTAGCTCCGACTTATTTAAACGAATAAGGTGGATTTTAATTTTTACTGATGTATTTTGAATGCTGCTTCACAGTGAAACATGCTTGACTAGCCATGCAAAATCTGACATACAAATATTTACATTACACAATTAGCTTCACAAATAATCTTGCTCATTGAAAACAAACAGTTTAAGTGTCTAGTTTTTGTCCAATATATAATCAGAAAAAAACACACTTTATCTTAATGAAAATGGCACATGGCATCGGGTCAAACATCTGTGACATTTTCTTTGGATGAATCCTGATGCTTCAAATCACACAAATTTGAAACAAATAACTGATTTTCCTCAATATTTCAGTAACAGGGTAGCCAAGATTCTACCAAGCAAACAGATCCTGTATAACAAGAATTATCCACATGAATACATACTTGTGCAGTTGTCATGTATGCATAATAGTGTCCACCAGATAGGTGAGTGGATCCATAGTACCAGTCTGCATCTTGTCCCCCCTGGCAATTTCTGAATAGAATAAATATAGCACCACACCGATTGAAATTGGTGGCATGATAGTCTAGTGGTTAAACATGTTGTCAACCCAAGGTGTAGGCTAAGCCGAACAGAAAAAGATCATTTCTTTCCAGCAATTCTAACCATGCCTGTCTATATGTGATCGCTGGTACAGGGCGTCTGGCAGGGTGGTCCACTCCCAGAAGTGGCTTTAAAAAAAAGAATACTTTGTGTCCAAGTTTGTACTGCCAAATCATTCCAAAAATTTCTAATGTTCAATTTGTTGACACTTCGTGAAAGAGCACATAAAAATCATGCATATTATTTTAGTTACTTGTAACATCTTCTATCAATCAATTTACATTGAATGATCTTTGAAACGCATTACTAGGCTACATTATTTCATGATTAGAAATTTATAACTGAATAATCTTCAGCGCATGTGAACAAGCAAAATTTTAAATAAAAAGTATGAAGTTGCAATAATGAAATTTGGGTTTCCTGACACATTTAATAATGTCATCAAGAATTTTTGTGGCCCGAATAGTATGCCAAGACTATGTTTCGTCAATGATATTTTTATTTTGTCTCCGTGTACATACTGTTAAGCATGTGCCAATTGGAGAATGAAATTCAGCAAATCCTAATATACCAGAACTTATATATACCAGACTGCATAATTTTTTTTTAAACTTGGTTCCGATTTTTCTCACACATGAAGGGAGGGCTGTCCAATATATTCAATTCACGATTTGTGAATCCTAATTCGAAATCAACAGATTCAAAAGGAGTACATTTCTACAACATGGATAGGAGTTTTGGTGCGTTTAATAAGAATTTTCTGATGTCTTTGTTTATAAATTTTGGCTGACTCCTACGCATGAGTTTAGATGACGACGAAACGAGAGTGACAAAGAAATGGGTCATAGAAAGATAACTCACTTTATATATACACCATCAGTAACAGATTTGCAAAACTCTGAAAATCCAATACTGAGAACACATGAGCTGATGAACTTCAGAATGAAGAGAGATAAACATGCCAATATTGCTGGTAGAACCCACATATGTTGCCTGCAGGCATCAAATTTTAATACATCAATATTACAGACCTGTCCTTAAAGTGTGATTTGAAACGTATTCGATACATAAACAGGGTTCAAAACTTTAAGATGAACAAAATTGCTGATATTTTACCCTGGTTTACATATTTTGCATCTTTGTCAAATTTTACAGTATTAATTTAAGTTTGACATACATCACGATTTCGTGGCGAAACGAATCAATTTAAGAATAACTGAAACACAGAACTACTAATAAGTTAGAATCTAGATTTCTTAAGAAGTACTTTATTTTTTACCCCTAATACTTTGCCAAATTAAAGCGAGAATTACTTTTTCGCTAATTGTGACATATAAAAGTATACTAACGCATTTTCAACAGATTTGAACAAAGCATATCCTGAATAACTTGCCAAATTAAAGCGAGAATTACTTTTTACGCTAATTGTGACATATAAAAGTATACTAACGCATTTTCAACAGATTTGTACAAAGCATATCCTGAATAACATCCATAAGCAAGTGCATAACACACAGTAACGACTGTCAAATATGTGCAAAATCCACATGCTCCTGGTGATCCAAACTGCTTGACAAGCATTGTTGTGTTGTGATATAAATATAGTGTTGTGGCTGAAAATATGCAGTTGTCCGAGAAATCATCCTGAAAGACGAAAGAATTATTATTTCACTTAGATCAAGTAAAAAAAATTTGAACCTAGTAATCTACGCTTTAACAAAAATTGGTCTTCAGTCGAAGTATCACACCCTCCTATACAGTGACATAATGAATTTATAAAACTGACATTCCAACAAAAAGTATGGAAACCTGCTTTGCATGCTTAGATATAACCATTGGAAGATTGATATTTTTATTATTAAAATTCGCTCAGAGCAAGGCCACAGGAGACAAATCATACTTGAAAATTATCCCGAGGCCACCAAAGTGCTATATGAAATGCAGGAATAAAAACTAAGGACCCCCTATATCTGATAGATCCTATTACCGCGAGTTTTAAAGCCTTGTAGATGAACACGATCAGGAAAGCAAGGACTTCCAAAGCTTAGAGCTTATTGGAAAGAAGCTTTTTGCATAAAACTGTTTCTGACATTGTGGAACCTCCACAGTGAATAGGTGCAAATTGGTTGCCAATCGTGTTGACCGATTAATTAGATGCTGTGACAGAACTGAATTATCGATACAGACTTGAAAATTATTTTTAAGTTTAATCACCTGCGTCAGACCAACTGGTACAGATGATACAATTTCTGTGATGACAGTAGCAAAATAAATTATTATGGATGATCCAACAATCCAATCTATTTTCACCATTATTATGATAATATTACGATTTAAACTGCTACCAGACTGTAGGTAATACAGAATAGCAAACTGGATTTAACATTTAGAAACTACTAGGCCAACAAACAAATATACCCAAATTTGCATTAATATATTCCTACTTCTACCAATAGGTATTTGTCTAGCTATGTGTCGGTTTAAATTGCCTGGTTTCTTCTCTAACCCAATAACCAAGTAACCCCTTTCTCAGAGCTGGCCTTGAATCAATCGTGATGCAAAACCCACATGCTATTTGATTACATAAGAAAACAGGACCATATCGAATGCTCATTGTAAGGAATCAGACAATACGCACATTGGCAGATCTAAAAGGGGGTGATATTTTGAACATCCAATTGGTCTGTTACAACACACCACAATCTGCAGTTCCAAAAACATAGAAAAACTCAAGTTGGTAAAATGCATTACTCCAACAGTTAATAAGGAAAAATTTCGGAATAAGAGAACATTTTTTTTTGGGGGGGGGCGAATATTTGGATTCAGGAGGTCCAGGCTGCGATTGTCCAAAAATATTTGAACGAGAACTGTTAAAAATATTTGATACAATATGTGATTTGCGAATCATTTGTCATTAGATTCTATTTTTTCAACTTGATTAAAGTCAAATACTGTAATCAGCGCAGGAAAAGGGAAAAAATTGGTGATGGGATTATGACGCCCTAATAGACTCAAATAACCACCCCCATACCGAATTGCGTAAGTCATTTTCTGAAATTTTTAGAGTAACTACTTTTCAAATTCAGATTTACAGTTTACTTTCGGGATTTAAAAACTGCCCAATTGCTCCAAAATGTAAATTTTCTAAAGTCGAAAACGCAATGTTTTTATTTCATTTGTTTCTTTCCAGCCGTATTCGCAATATTTGGCTACCAACCCCTTTCCAAATTTCGGAATCTACGAAACTCAAGTTGCAATTTTGCGTGAGAGATGCGTAAGCATTATGACATCATAAGCATTGTAATATAATCAGTATATATGAGTAATATATTTCCAAGCAAAATATACAACTATATCAGATCATAAAATCCTTTGGTAAGCTAAATAAGAAATAACGCCGAAACCAAATGTTTAAGATAATTATCGCTAGCATATCATGTGCAGGGCTGGTAGTACGGTACGGTACGATTGAATTTTCCAGTACGATAGTACGGTACAATTCATTTTTCAATTTTCGTACTTGGTACGGTATTTATTTCGTACCGTACTCTTTTTTGTACCTTCGCATTACACTTTCTTCTCGAATGAATTAAAAAAATAATTTCATTTAACATCTATGCCGTTTCATAACGGAGCGCTGATAATATAAATTGTGTCTATCAAAGAATTTTTAAACTAAAGGGCAATTTTAAAATGATTAAAAGCGGCGCAGTTATAGTAATAAAAATGAAACTGATTCACTTGAGCTGATTAGATGAGCTATGTCGTATATCGGTTTTAATGCAGTGGCGTAAAACTTTGTGATTGCGTGGATTTATGACGTCTTATTCTGAATGCATTTTTCTTTAATAACGAAAGTTGTGATAGCTCAATTAAAATCGACAATATAAGCAAAATTCGTAATACTAAAAATCACGGTGCCCAAATATTTGAATTTGTACTCTGACACGCGGAAGTATATTATCAGAGCAGAAACATCAGAATATAAAGATATAGTTAGGCTGTTTTGAGTTGAATGTTAGCTGATGCTCATCTTGAATAGAAGATATATTTTGTAAAACAAAAACAGCCAAGTCACAATATAGACAACGAGGCATGTCGGGAATACGTCTGTCTGGTATAAAATAATAAATAGCAATATTCGGTAATGTGAAGAAAACGTGAATTGCACCAGAAATACCAGATGCACAATGATAACGTTCCAATAACCATGCCTTCGAATGAGACCGCACGAAACCCAAGTGTGGTGCACAACAAACATTCTTTTGTAGAGAGAGAATTTCTTGTGACGACACAATGCTGCTAATATGCTCCAAGCCAGATTTTTTCGCGAAAACTGTGCTTAACCTACCCACCATTTATCACCACCGGTCTACCATTCTCATCTTCTGCGCAATGTGAACAATGATATTGGGGTGACATATACTTAATTACGCCATGTTTTACTGTCCTGGATTTTAAACCAGATAGCATGAAACTGCATCACTTTGATGTAAGATGTTGGTGCCGGTAACGTTTCTTGCGGTGGCCAGATCTTACATGTAAAGCTGATTTGGACATTGGTAGATGGTGCGGTACGACATTGCTGCCCAGCTAATCGTACCTGTTTTCGTACTAATGCGAAGCTTAGTACGATAAATGAAAAATATTAATCGAACTTAATTACGTACTGGCACGAAGTTCGATACGATGTACGAATAAAATAATATCGAGCGGTAAGGTATGGAATTATTTTGCTGGTTCGAAGTACGATAAAAATTTCGTACCGTACTGTACTGCCACTCTTGATCATGTGCCACATCGATTTGTTTACTTTTATCACGCTATAAACTGATGCCGTTGCACTTGATTCATTTATCACGTTTACTAATTACATTAATTCAGTTTGCCAAGTTGTTTGTAAGCAGTTCTTTGGACGATGATTGATTCACTTTTTTACGACACCACCTCACTAAAATTCGGAATTCGGTTATCGCTTCACTTCTGTCCACATCGCCAATTTAAACAAGCGAAATGCCCGGATTTACTCAAAATAGATAGCATCCATGAAATAAATTTTCCCTTCTTTTGCATGTGTTCTTTGTATGATTTCGTTTGGGTAATGTATGTGTGTTGGCGATCAGACGCTTGTACCCATACTTGTTTTTAAACCTTATTTTAAGTTTTGTCTGGTTTCCAGGGATTTCCACTAGTGTTTGTTTATATTTCTCTTTGTCTTATATTTTATGCGGATATCGAAATAAACTCCATCTCTCTACAACATGGAAGTAAATTATCGTAGCAGAAACATCAGGATATTATGATTTATTCAGGCAATCTGGAGTTGAACGTCAGCTAATGCTCATCTCAAATATTGTTCAAAAAAATAGTCAAGTCACGACAAAAACAAAAAAGGCGTGTCGGGAATACGCCTGTATAGTTTGAACAAATAAATAGCATTATTCAGTAATATGAAGAAAACTCAAATTGCACCAAAAATACCAGATGCAAAAATGCACCACAACAACCTTCTTATACTCACGCCTCCGAACAACACGACTGTACAAAACCTATGCATGGTGTACAACGGACATGCTTTGGCCGTGAGAAAATTTTTTGTGACGACACAATGCTGCTAATATGCTAAATATTGCCCGATGCCAAATTTTTTGCTAATGCACAATGCTAATCCCACCACGCCTATGGTATGTTTTCAATGTTCTACACATTGATACATTACAAGGTTCATTCGTCATCGATTCATGGAATTATTTCGTGAACTTTTTTCGACAAGAAATTTGATTTTCTTGATGTATGGGCGGGCCACAGATGGACGGCATCTCGGCATAGATTTCTAGATCGTCCGCATTTAACAAACTATAGGAAATTACACACTTTATGACCATTCGTATGAAAAAAATTGCCGAGTGTCCTTATTGGGTTCAGTCTAACCGGCTTTTTGGCAATGTTAGAATACAAACTATCCGCCCACCGCCACATTGAAAGCGCGCTCACAACAAAACAAAATGGAATTGAAAAACAATAACGGAACACGACTAATGTCCACGCACCAATGGGCATTTCTTTGACCGATCATGGTGTTTGAGCCAGGAATTTATCAAACGACGAATGTAAGACACGGTTGCGTTTTTAAATAAAAACAAACAGGGCGTTATTTGTACACAGTTTTTCTAATTGGGCATCCGATTCGGGATAAATTGAAAAGTAATAATCGAATGAAAAGTTTTTCAAAATTCTAACACAAGAAACTCCATTACAAAAAGATAATAAACAATTGTGCCGATATCCAATCAAAATTAATTAAATGGCATCCAAAAGTCTTTTCACATTTAATAAACATCGCTAGTTGTTCATATTCCTATACCCCAGTCATTATTATGAAAACATACGCAGATACGTACAGTATGTGAGGTGTTCACAGATATTTTGTGTTTTTCCTACGTCCGGCAACCGTAGTACAGCACTACATAGTATATTAAATGCAGTAATCCTTCTATGTGTTGTGTGTAGATGAGATTAAATCATTTCAAGATGTGAAAATTCTGTGTTTCCGCGCAGTCCCTGCAAAGTCCCGGCGTGTCGCCTGGCATCATCTAACCTGTGACGGCCCCTATACTAGATATATACTGTATAATATTCTTTGCTCATTTATGTTGTATTGATTTATACTGTATAGGCTCATATAAACAACCCGGTTATTCAGTACCGGTATGTATATCCTTAAGGCAGAACATAAGCCCTGTGGGTACGGGCTTTAGAATACTGAATAGTCCTAACGTATTTCCTGCGTGTCGTAATAGCACAGAGGCGATTAGAAGTAAGCAAAGAAGTGCAGAGTGGTAGGTGGTTCTACCATCGTGCAGGGCAGATGTCACTCACTGTACTTTACTATGGTGGTTCAGTTCCGTTTCAGATGTTTTCGCTTAGAGTGCAGTTGCTGGTACTAACTTACATCTTTTAGAAGCTCCTTGCTATTAAGTTGCCGTTAGTTCAGAGTGAATTTCAATAAAAAATTGGAATCTAAACATTCTTTTATCGTTCAGAGTTGATCATGTTTAATTAAACTTAAAATCTGATAAGTCAATGTCGATATAAAAGCTATAATAACCTATTATGAATGTAAGTTATGGAAATACAGGCACTAAAGAATGAAATAGACAGAAGAGTTGATTTTATTAGAACATATGCGGAATTAGGAGAATGCCACATGGTAGATTTTTTCCTTCTTGAGCACTGGAATACATTGGTTCATCCACATGCTCGGACTCAGCTTATGAAATTTGATGAAAACAACTTGTACTCCGCTAAGAACGTGATGGAAAAGGGTACGTTTCACAACATACCGGTAGATTTTACTGAGAATCTGCAAACTGCATATGTAGTACGAAATTTAAAAGATTATTTGACTCTGGCGCAGGCATGTTCTGTTGAAAAATCCATGCTTTGTGAGAATACACAATCCCTTGCACAGAAATTAAACAAATCGGACAATCATTGTGGAACCCGAAGTCGACATGAAGCATCCGATGAAGTTTCACCATTAGTAGATACACACGAATACATGTGCAGCAAAAAATCTCACGAAGTGAAAGAAATGTCCTATCTGGTTCATTTAATATGTCAACAATTAAAAATTGAAGATATATTAGACATGGGTTCAGGTAAAGGGTATTTGGGTACACACTTATCATTGAGATATGGACTAAATGTAGTCGGTGTCGATTGCTCAAAAACCAATGCTATTAGTGCGACAGCAAGAGCCGAAAAATTTCTGAAATACTGGAACGCTTACTTGAAAAACAAGGAAAAATTGCATTTTGGAAAAAGAGATATGAGGTTTTTATCAATTACTGCCATGGTGGATGCTGACACTGATATAAACTTTCTTTTTACAAGCAAGGATCAAGGTGAACAGAGAAAATTTTTTCACAATGACTTGATGCTCACTGGACTTCATGCTTGTGGTGACTTATCATCAACTGCTTTAAGAACATTTGTAAGCAATCAGCATGTGAAAGCCATCTGTTTAGTGGGGTGTTGTTACAATCATTTGACTTGCAGATCTACAAAGGAAGGTAAATGAATTATGTTTTATAAATACATTAGGCGCTGCTATAATTGAGTATAGCTCACACTTAATTCAGTGATACATTCTGAAATCAGTCCATATCTTTTGTATTTGTGACAGACACAAGAGAAATGCAGTATAGATTGATGCTTTGCCATTACCATTTTTCTCAACTGATATTTTTAGACATTTAAGTACAGTGTATGACAAATCTCTATCTACTCTTGGTAGTGCCAATATGGTGGTATCTAGTTTTTGTCCATGTTACTGATTTACAGAAAGCACTTACTCACTAACCACAAATGGTTTAATGAATTCAGGGTTCTTTGGAAGAATTATGTTTTATTTTTTGTTCCCCAACAAGAGAGTGTGTCAATATTTTGGATTCTGCTAGAAGTCTTCTCAAAAACAGAAATTCCCGACTTCGATATTATTAAAATTGTGCCATCACTATTATAATGAGTCTGATGTACTGTGAGTGAAAGCCTGTCAACAACCATTCTCATTGGCCAATGCAAAATAAAATATTAAAGACTCAAATATTTACTGACTATTCTATTGCCAATGCTTTATAAGGAAGCAACACACAACAGGTTAAATGCAACGTTTTTGCTTGGACACATTTTCAAAATTGTGGAAATTCAAAATGTGGAAGTTTCATGTAATATTGCCACAGAATAGTGTGCAAATTCCAGTATTGAAGCCTAATTATAAAAAGGCGCTGTGTTGATTCTAGTGTTTAATATATTTCGTGTGAGTCCAACGACACACTTGTAAAAGTGCGAACAATGTTTGGTGAAATATAATCAATATACATTTCTGTGATTGCTGCTGCAACTACATGATGGATGTTGATTACATAATGTCAGATGTATATATTTTTGAAACCTCTACCAATATTTCAAACATGTATAAACCGATAAAAATACCTTTATACCATCCCTCCTATGTACAAAACTCCCGACCAGCCCATCAACGATAATGTGATAAAATGTTGATTAATACACTGTCTAAAATGCCAATAAACCTGAAGATAATTATACCCCGTAAACGCATGCACCCGCTTAAGTGGGCAATGACTCGACCTGAGTGAGACTTCAGATTTAATTTATTTATCCTGTTCCCTATCATAAGCTGCTTATTCAAAACAGAACTATTATAATATTATAACTATAATTTCTTTCATTCAAAGAATGTGGATTTCCTATGAGCGAATATCTTCAAAAAATGGACTTCGTTCTGGAAAGAAACACAAAAATGCTCGGCCTGAAGGCACTTGATAGAATACAGGATACTGATGTAAGGGCCACTGAAGAAAAATCTACAAGGTGAAGATGACTTACATATCAGTAGTGCAAACCCAGTTAAAGATATATTTGCGGTGTGATGTATACAGGCTTGATGAGACATAAATCAAACTATATTATGTCATGCATGAGTAACAGATGAATTCTGCTTATTTGGTGCAATTCCGAGGCTGAAGGCACTTGACAGAATATAGGATAATGACGTAAATGCCACTGAAGAAAAATATACAAGGTAAAGAAGACTCACATATCAGTAGTTCAAACCCAGTTAAACATGTGATTGCGGTCTAACATATACAGGCTTGATGAGGCTCAAATCACAAACTATATTCCGTCATGCACGAGTAACAGATGGATTCTGCAGAAATTTCTGGTTTGGTCCGAAAAATATAACCAATGAATTTAAAGAAGTTTGAAAGCTCTTTCCTCACTGCAGTTTTTTGGCAAAACAGGTGCATAATTTCGCTGATCCAAGGACAGCCTGCATGTTAGTTAATAGGTTTTTGGTTGATAGGATGACAATAATTGCGCAGTTTTACATAATGTAGTCTTAATGCTTGTAAACTTGAAAGTCTAGAATTATTTTGCTTTTCCATGGATTCAAATCAAAATTTAGCCAATTCTTGCGATCTGATGTGAGTTTTCACTATGTCTCTGTTACACATTAATATCCCATACTGTATGGAAATTATTGGGTGTTACCTATTATCTTTTTACAGATCTTTATTTTACCGTGCAGCGTTATCAGTCATATTAGCCAAGGAACTTGGGTTTAACTGCAAGTCAAAAGATCTAAAGGTTGGGAAAATTTACTCAAAGTCCAAGGACTTCATCGATTATGTGCGAAAAAGCTTGTCGAAGTTGTCCGTCAATCCTGAGGCCTGTGAGAAGTTAAGTGATGAGACCATTACTTCTTACTTGCAAACAATGGAGAAATACAAAAAATCCTTACTGGCCTTCAGTGTGCTCCGAGAAGCATTCAGTCCTGCTGTAGAAGCGATAATCTTATTAGACAAATTGTTATACTTAAAGGAGAAAAATTTCCAATCCAGCTATTTAGTTAAACTGTTTGATCCGATAAAATCACCTAGATGTTATGCGCTGGTTAGTGCAAAGTTGTGACTAAGTTTTTATTATGACCTATCTATTTTTAAAATAAATTTTATCAGAAAGTGAATCTAAATAAGGCTATGCTTGTAAAAGTTTTGGGGTGTAAACAATAGCACTCACAGGCGTTAGGTCCTAACGTATTTCCAGCATTGCGTGAGGGGCAATTGAAAGGAAACGTAAGTGTAAGTATGTACATGGTTTTAATATCGCCTGGGGCAAACAACACCACTCACTGCACTTTACCTTGAGATGTTGCTGGTACTAAGTCTGGTAGTGGCCGTTAATTTGGTCACTCATAAATCGCGATAAAAAAAATCGTTCTGCTGGCCACTTTTGGCAGGCTGGATCGATCATAGAATGATTAAAGTCTAAACAGGACCCACCGATTAAAGAAAATCCAAATTCATTCCAGAATATCAATATATATTTATGTACCGATTGCACCAACAGCCAAGTTTAACTATGATCCCACGTTCAATTATGATCTTCGCCTTCAGGCTCCCTTTCTTTTTTCATCTCCCTCAATGGTGCAACATATTCCTCAAAGCTCATCATGCCATCATCATTCTTGTCATGCCTCTTGAGGATCTCTCCAATGATGTTATCAAGTTGTTCATCAGAAAAAGTACGATCTCTTTTTTCATTCTCACTAGAGTGTTGGTGGTGCGTTATGGACATCATCAATTCATTGCCATCTGAAAGTGCGGACGAACCAACCAGCTTCAGTCATAGGGTCAATGCAACACGATTAAACACTCTTATCCAGTGCAATGTTAAGATGAATAATAAAGAAAGAAATTTGAAGATGAACGGCTTCAGCTAGGTGTGTAAGAAAAAGCCAAATCTTGAACATAATCACAATAGATACAGTGGAAAAATATGTGTGCTCAGGTATACCCACCACCACCAGAGACAATGCACGACACCGATAAAGCAAAAAAGTGATTTAGCTTCTGTGTGATAAAAACTTCTTGTACTCCGGAAAATCAATGAAACCATCCCTGTTCGAATCCACAGTTTCCAGAAAACCGTCAACTTTTCCAGTGATTTCATCATGACTTAGTGAGACTCGAACATGACTTTCGACAGTCTTATCCACTCTATTTTGATACAGCTTTGACATTAATTCAACCCCGTCTGCAGGTTTAGTGGAAGAAAAGTGAAGTGATGAAACATGCAGTTAAAAAAGTAGCACGCATGAATCAAATTTGAAAAGTTTAATTATTCAGATACATGCAGAATAAGATTCAGGACAGCAGACTCGCTGTATTGGGGACATGCATTTAATCAGAGGAATATTATCAAGAAGAGCAGGAAACAAACGTAAATTGTAAAACATGCACAAAATAAGCAACAAAATATGTTTCAGATATTAAAACTTTTGAGCATGCAAATTAACATACATCACATCTTCGACTAGCGCTAAAATTGAATACTAAATTACTTCTGATGTATATTAATTTTGGCAAACCATATTAAAGAAAAAACAAATGTACGCTCACTTCCATTATTTTTAGATTTATATATAACAAAATGTTATCTTTATTAAGGACAACCCTAGCAATAGCCTTGATGAAACAAAACACAACTCGGTGGTGTGTACAGCTGAAGCTGAATCCCAGTTGTTATGCTACCAGTTAAAAAATTGGAAAATGCAGACTTGGTGTGTAATTGCCAGCATTCCAATTTATATCGCTCTTAACATATTAGTCGTTGATAGTCAGTTCCTTACAAGTGCTTCTAACCCTATATTTCAAAGCAGAAAAAATATCACATTCATGCAAAATTCAGAAGAATACCTCCACCAAAAATATTTTACCAAGTTTTTCATTGGAATCGTAATCGTGCTGTCTGAAATAATGAAATTGCAATTCCTCTTGATTCATTTCCTCTACTTTCTTATCAATATGTCCATCCAAGTCATCCTGCAAATGGCTGAAAAAGAAATACTAGATCAGAAAAGTTATATAGGTGACTTATCTTCAAGTTTTCTCAACTGCAGGCATTTTGGCATCCAGCTATGTACATAACAGAGGCTTCTTGCTTACCTATCACAAACACCAATAAGATTAAATTTTATTACAGAAAATATTATCTTTCCCATTTTTAATCACTTACGAATTATGTTCCATAATTTTTTTCATTTGTATAGTCGTGATTTATATCATATTTCAAAGCCTAAATTACTGAATACAATTGTAATTTTTTTGCACAAAATAAGTATTTTTATAATATATATAAAGAAACTGCTCAATATCGTAAAACCCAACACATTTTTGATAGAACATTTTTATCCTATTTTAAAGAAAGGCAGAGTATCGGGCCTGCCTAAAGCATGCAAACCACAGTCGTAGTCGGAAATATAGCTTTTAACTTAGCCAGTACTTGATTTTCACCAACCCAGGACGAATTGGTTGGTGGTTCCAACGAATAAGCCCGTAATCTTAAGGTTAAGAGAACCAATATGCTGCATCGGTGACGTACAGTTAGAATTCAAACCTGCATTTCTAACATAGGACAATGCCAATATCGGCTATAACTCTCAGCTAATACAGTATTTATGACCTGATGATACAGATCTTTAAGAGTTTTCTGTGTGTCATATGAGGCGACTAGGAAAAGCCAAGAATTATCAAGTTAGATGGCTGTAGTATTCTCCAGGGCAAATATACCCCACCACAGTGACTCTTGCACGTATATATTCTGCAAAATGAATGCAAAGATTGGCTTTACGTTTTATGTACCACAACCTTGCCAAATGAGTCCGTTACCGGTAGTGGTTGTTTATTGGTTTCCGGTGTAGCCAGATAGCTTCGATCTTCCATACGTCTTTACTGCAAGGCAAAACTCATTTTATTGCATGATTTGTGCTATTGTTGAATAATAACAGCCTTATTTATCACATAATTGGGCTGTTCTTGTTCAGCCTAATAAGCGACATATGTATAAGAGCAAATTGGCCTGGACTCCCTACTGCCTATGCTGTATGTACGGTGAATATTTGATAAAACAGTTGTTGTAGAGCCTGTTACAGAATACTCACACTTTACTGTCTTCAGAGTCCGGATCGAAATGAAATTCATCACATAGTACACCAGTTGCTAACAGTAGTAGCGCCAGCGAAAAGATTTTGATAATTTTTCCCATCACAAACCAGAAACGGCGTTAACACACGTCCCGACGAATAACGAAAGGCCTAACACGGTGCCCAAACAAGATGATTGACAGATGATTTTTGTTCACAGTGAGTAAGTTCACGAAAATAGGAAATCACCGAACGACCGGCACCCACAAACGAGCATAGTTCAAACAGTATGAACTATGAAGGCCATTTTTTCGTGGCCATAAAAATATGCGACAGAGCGAAAACAAAAGTAATAGAACTTTCCCCAAGTTTTGATTTTTCTGTTTACTTCGGGGCTGGAATCCTATCACGGCAATTGGGTGCCCAATTAGCTCAATCGGTAAAAGCGTTGGGAATCAACTTCGAGCTACCCATCTCTGATAGTCATGACGCAGATTGGGATCAAGCAAGGGATGATGATTATATACGAGAGGTCCACTGGACGCCTCACCGGTGCACGGTAGTTCACGTAAGCGCTGCTTACGGCTTCCTCCACCAACGAGGTTCACCCACAGGAAAAATGAGAAATATGATTATCCAAAAACCTTCACCCCGATCCGGAACTGCATGAGAGGTCATGGTCGGCCATATGATTAAGCTGTATTCTCGGCTTTCTCCCGCAGGATAAAAATGATATCCCATCCTAATGGATTCTGATAACGTAACAATGCAAATTCAGAATCTCGCTTAGACATATTTTTCTATCAGACAGATTTTAGACTGCTTTGTGAACACGTCGTCGTTTTAATGTTTGAATATAATTTTTGTAGGTTTTTGTTTGTAAATCATTTAAAAATATGTGAATTACAAGTGATTTACAGTGTTTTAAATAAATCGAGGCAGAAATATCGAACAGAATGGACTAGGTCAGTGCTTCTTAAACTTTTTTAGTTTTGCTCACCCCTAGCATCTATCTCCAGATTTCATTCACCCTTGTCTCATGATATGATAAAACTATCCCGTCTATATATAACAGCACAAAATGACTTTGGTTATTTCGATTTTTATTAACATCAACTCAAGCTAAGTTTTAGCATTGCAAATCTTTAATTTCTCGAGTCCAGAGATATAAAACTACAAAAGCAAAAAACACAGTCACCAAATTTTTGTACTTATACACTCAGTGCAAACCATCGATTTCTCATATCCTATCAATTATCATATCCTATCTCATATTCATCAATTCTCATATCCTATCCGATTGCGTCGGAGGCTAAGGGAAAGCGTCGGAGGCTGAGGAAAAGCGTCGGGGGCTAAGGGTAAGCGTCGGGGGCCGAGGGAAAGCGTCGGAGGCTAAGGGAAAGCGTCGGGGGCTAAATAGAAGCGTCGGAGGCTAAGGGCAAGCGTCGAGGGCCAAGGAAAAGCCTCGAGAGCTGTGGGCTTTTAACGTGGAGGGCTTTTAATGTTTATGTTGTGATCACGGAAAGAAATTAAAATATCCCGCCTATCCAAGGCTAACTTGGATGGTCACAGAAAGTGAATAAAAGCGAGTGCATTTTCATCCATTAATAAGAGAAGATTAGATTGTATTGAGATTCTGAAATTATTCTTTTTGTTGAAGTATAATAAAGAATATCAAATTTGGTCTCTATCTCGTTATTCTATTTGACCCTCCAGGGTTAAGATATAATATAAGCCCTATAACTGGTAAACCCTTGGAAGAATAGTGCCTTCTGATTTGAAGTGGAAGATTGCCGTATCGTTGAAGCACGGGAGTCAGGACAAAATTTCAAATAACAGTTAAGTAACGTTTTTCACGATTAAATTAAATAGCGTATAAGGGCCATAGCTAACATTAATCTGTGTTCGTATTTTTTCATTCAGCGTGTTCAACCTCAATTAAAGAATCGATGTTGTGCAAAGACAAAGAAGACAAGATGACGTCACTTTGAACAGAAGATCGTATCAAAATTAACAACAAGAGCGGATGTGGATCAGAAAAAATGCAACAACGTCTGTCGGACTGCGTCAATACGATTTCTAAAAACGTTCTATTCACATTATCATCTATTGACACTATGTATATGCCACCAGTATAGAATATGAATACAATGGATGAGTAATCTATAACAGTGAACATAAATATGCCACACATTTACCCCGTTATAGATTTATATTTCTCGAGGTTCATTTGCATGAGTGTCAAAAAAGATGTGACGTTTGTTTTATTTTCATTTAAAACTATGAAAAAATGCATGAACTCGAACTCTTTTTGACTTCTGAGCTTGAACTAGAACTATTTAAAAATTTTCCTACTCAGTTCGCATCCCCGGTGGAAACCATTGGCACTACGCCAATTATATCGTTTCAATTGGGAAGGACGGGATGTTTTCGCCTGTGCTACAATTGCTTCTTTTTCATTTTATGTGGTTCGTAGCATAATCAGTGGTATTTAGCAGATTCCTTCCAGATGCTGCTTCCAACCTTGCCTGATGCAGTTTTAATATTGGGATAAGCCGGTTGAACCCATCCACTAATGGGTTAATAAGCCTTTTTTCAGCCTTTCTAGCTGCAAATCGAGTATTTTAAATCTGAATCTGATATCATGTAATAATTTTTTTTTCTATTTGGTCACCCAAAGATGACATCGAGGAATGCAAAAAAAAACACGTTTCCCCTTAGCGTTTCCCGCTTTCTCTCATCCCTCTAGGCATTCTTTTAGCCCCCCACGCTTCCCCTTATCCCTTGAAGATTTTCTTTAACTCACCACGCTTCTTCTAATACCACGACGCTTCGCTTTAGTCCCCGAACCTTCCCTAAGCCGCCGAAGGTATCCTTTAGCCCAGAACGCTTTCCCCTAGCCTCTGACGCTTCCTGTTAGGCCCCAACGCTTTCCTTAGACCCCGACGCTTTCCCTTAGCCTTCGACGCTTCACTTTAGCCCTCGACGCTTCCCCTTAGCCCCTGAAGCTTCCCTTTAGCCCTCGACGCTTTCCCTTAGCCCCCGATGCTTTCCCTTAGCCCTCGACGCTTCCCCCTAACCCCCGACGCTTCCCCTTATCCCCCGACGCTTCCCCCTAGCCCCCGACGTTTACCCCTAGCCCCCGACGTTTACCCCTAGCCCCCGACGCTTTCCCTTAGCCCTTCGACGCTTTTCCCTTAGCCCTCGACGCTTCCCCTTAGCCTCCGACGCTTCCCCTTAGCCCCCGACGCTTTCCCTTAGCCCCAACGCTTTCCCTTAGCCCTCGACGCTTCCCCCTAGCCCCCGACGCTTCCCCTTATCCCCCGACGCTTCCCCCTAGCCCCCGGTGTTTACCCTTAGCCTCCGACGCTTTCCCTTAGCCTTCGACGTTTTCCCTTAGCCCTCGACGCTTCCCCTTAGCCTCCGACGCTTCCCCTTAGCCCCCGACGCTTTCCCTTAGCCTCCGACGCTTTCCCTTAGCCCTCGACGCTTCCCCTTAGCCTCCGACGCTTCCCCTTAGCCCTCGACGCTTCCCCTTAGCCTCCGACGCTTTCCCCTAGCCTCCGACGCTTTCCCTTAGCCCCCGACGCTTTCCCTTAGCCCTCTACGCCCTCCACGCGCCCGACGACAATTTAGTACTACCGGATTTTCTGTGGCCTTTCCATCCACTTCAAAACAAAATCAACATCAGAATATGGTTTCTCAGTTGCAATTGCTGTTTTGTTTTTCCCGTGCCCTTAATATGGTTTCTCAGTTGCAATTGCTGTTTGGTTTTTCCCGTGCCCCTAACAATGTGGAGCGTGTCTACGCCGTATAAAACTGTCAATCCTTCGGACCACAATGTCGAAGAGGGGGAACTTGGTTACGTACCCCTACAAAGTATTTCTGGAGAAGTATAAAAATTGTATATCAAAAATGACAATTTTGAATGTCTATTTCAGTGAATTTTGAAGGAAATAGCAAAATTTCCGCGCTTGTGTGTTTTATGACATTGAGCGCTTGGAAATGAAAATTGTATGCTTTCATTTTTATCCTTCGGGAAAGGAAAGACGATGTGGCAAAGTACGCCCTCTCCGTGCAGACACCAGAATCGGGAGTTTTAATTGGCTTAACATATTCTTCATTTTTGCTGTGTATGGACCTGGACGGTAGAGGAAGCCGTAGACAGTGCTTGCGTGAACCACCGATCATAGATGAGTAACTCGAAGGGTATTCCCAACGCTTTACTGATTGTTATGGATAAGAGTGTATTCTGTAGTGACTAGCGTTCAATTAAAAAAAAATGAATCCGACACTTATTACGAGAAGCAATTATTCATCTCGGAACGAAGAGTCACAATATGTTTCAGTTTTTGCTATTTCAACCTTTTGCGCCTATATTGCGCGAAGAGGATAAAAGAACACGAGAAGAAGCTCTCATAAACTGCCATTGTTACGTCATTTTCAAGTCTTTTACTTCTCCCGATTCACGCTTGAGTACATGACAGAAACATTACTTCTGTGGCTAGTTTATAAACTCTGAACTGCTGTGATAGTGAATATCGCTGAGAAACACGGTCGTTTTTGTAGCGATATAACGGGCATATCCTTTTTAATATGGTCATTAACCCATGTAAGTGACTTTCCTGAATCCAAACCCCAACCGCAAATCAGTAGGAACATGGGAAACAGCGGGCTGAGTTTTTTGAATTCTCAAATGAAAAATAGGTATACTCAATGGCAAGTAGTTGCTACAAAAATATGGTACCAGCTACTGTTGGTATCCCATTTTCAGTGAGTGCATTAGCTATCAGGAGAGGGGGTCTGATGTACTCATAGCCCCCCAGAGTACGTCCTTGCTTCTAAGCCAGTAGTTCTCAACCACTATCTCTTCGTGGTCCATTTTCGTTGCACAGAAATTCTGTGGCCCGATAAATTTTTACGAAAGCAAGATCAAATAAAAAAAGGTTTAGAACAAACAACAGCAAAACACATTTCAAAACAGGTTATTTCATTATTCAGCCAGTCGCATTCGCAAGCCTGTGTGCACCAATTAACACAATTTTTCAATCAAATAAAAAATCTCAATTCCTCCCCAAGCCAGTATTCTTGTAAAATTGAGTATAGTTGCACAAAAGAAACTAAATTCTTCAACAAATCTAGCTTTTTTGAATGGGTCTGTGGTCCACTTCAAAATGTTTCCATGGCCCCCAGGTTGAGGACCACTGTTTCAAGCCCTTTAAAACCAGACCCAAACACCTTTGGCACGCACAAGCTGTTACACTTATTCAGCCAAGTTTAGGCCATGAAACCCACCTTCAACGCATATTTTGGGTTGTTTCATCGTGATATATAATGCGAAACACTGTTTTTTTAGGGGAATTGTTGTTCGTGGCGCTCTTTGTCACATCTTAGTTTAATCACAACACAAAGGCGCTTAATATTTTTTTGAACAGGCTGATATTTTCGAGAAAATTTTCAAAGAAAAACTGAAATCTAGGTCATGAAAGAAGTCTGCTACAAGCAGCAAAATGTAGTGCAGGAGGAATCATAATTTGCCAGAAATTTGCATAATTACTGTTAAATAATCCAAGTTAAGCAAACAATATTTGATTTTTTTTCGAATTCTGCAATGATACTTCCTACTTCACTCCGTTATTTTTCTGGAATATCTGTTTGGAAAATGAAGTCGATGCCCAAAAACGAATGTTTAACTATTTCGAATATATTTCAAAAATAAAATCCGAATATTAACTATTGAGAACGTTCTAATTCATTTTCGAATATTAGATTCATTTTGGACACCCCATCCTCCACCCCCCCGGTTATTGACCATATAGATTCCGAATATTTACAAAAAATGTGATATTATCATAATTTTGTGTACTGGCCTCCCTGTTGTATTACTTATTATTTTTATCATATATGTTAAACTTTGTTTCTGGTGTGTTTTCTCAGAATTTTCCACGTTCAACAAAATACATGCCAGTTAAATTAATTCACATATAAACATGTATGCCCCTCCCATTCCCATCAAGTGTCTGAATAATGATCAATTGACCCCTTGTGAGTGGGTATGTGAGAATGGCGAAATGTGGTAAAATAGTCAGCTAGTGCGCGAAGCAGATGGGTACACTTGCATGTGCGCAAATATACATAGACCACCGTGCATAAGGGATACTACCCGTTTCATTTGGTCGCCCAAAATAGAATTTTGTGTTTGTTAAGCATCAAACACAGATGTGCTGCGCCTTGACAGCGGAATCCATCAGCGTAGAATATATTCATCCTCGAACTATAAGGAGGAATATTTTTATATTTTTCGGAAACAATTGAGAAATTAAGAAAGGGAGTATGGGTTATCAGTCCCTAGATTGAGTTGTTTATGAAAATGAAAAGAAATTCCGGTTCCCAGATATGTGCAAATATTTCCCGTGTACTGCCCAATGACTATATGCTCTGCTGCATGTAAGCAATAAATTTCGGAGGGTAAAAAGCGTATCTTCGCAATGGCAACGAATTCGTAATTGACGTCAAATCTTGGGTAAAGGGAACACGAAAGTCCATTTTCATATTAAAACTGTTTGGATAGACTGGATAGTGTTTTATTTTTACTATGGGAATATTGACTGGATGGTTATAACAATGATGAACGAATGGTTTGTTTTGTTTTAAGGATATTTCCCCGACCTTTCACCACCACAGTTTTTAGTTGAGTATGTTTTACAAGTTTGATGGAATATTTTAAGATTATTACCAAGTTTTGCTGCGTAGTCTATGCGAATCAGATTTTAAGTAAAAATAATGCACCGAGTCCAGTGTTTCTTAATCGGGTGAATGGTTCACCCCAAGGTGAATAAAATATTTGCGGTAGTACTAAATTGTCGTCGGGCGCGTGGAGGGCGTAGAGGGCTAAGGGAAAGCGTCGGAGGCTAAGGGAAAGCGTCGGAGGCTAAGGGGAAGCGTCGAGGGCTAAGGGGAAGCGGCTCCCTTAGCCCTCGACGACATTTTAGTACTTCCCCAGAAAATCGTGTCGCAGGCGCGAACCATCAAAAAAGTTTCGTACCGAACCTTCAGAAAAATTCCCATACGTACTGTACGATATTATTTTTTCGTACCAGTGCGAAAATAAGTTACGATTAATATTTTTCACTTATCGTGCCAGTACGAAAACAGGTACGATTCGCTAGACAACAATTTCGAACTACAAATGTTCAAAACAGCACTATTTATAAAATCTGGCCCCCGCGAGAGACATCGCCAACATCTCAGATCAAAGGGATGGTTTTATGCTGGCTCAAAATCGCGTCCTTGAATCGTACGGTATTACCAGCCTCTCCTCTCTCGATAAAAAGCGTCGGGAATACGGTTCACGCTATGCATCTCCGATCATCGAGACGCTGAGTTAGACAATCCCGATAGGAACGATGACTGCCAGATGTCCACCGGCGATTCACACAAGCACTGCTTCTCGACCAACCACGTCCACGCTCTGGAAGAATAAGACAAGCCAAAAACGTCCACCCAGATTCAATTCGGAATTGGAAGAGCCAGCGGTTCGCCATACGAGTAAGCTGAATTGTGGGCTTTCTTCTTACGCGGAATAAAAATAAAATCCTATCATTCTCCACCATAACTGTTCGTTACAGCTGAACTCCCATCTTAATTTACCGCAAAAACTATACTCGTGAACAAATTTTAACATACGGTAACTTGAAAAGGGGAGACGGAATTATTTGCCACGAGAATGCAAAAAATACACAAAAAAATTCTCAATCTTCATTGGCGTTACTGCGCATAACTCGACTGCATGGCGATCACAAACAACTAATTTTTTTTTCATTCTGTGGCTCATACGAACCACATCCTTATTTTTCTAAAAAATACAGTCAATCTTTGTGAAGCAAACAAGTTGACCAAACAAAAAACAATTGGTTTAACCAGCAACAATCATTTATAACAAAACAGAGCAAGATAGTATATCAGAAGTTCTCAAAAGACAATTCTCATGAACCCCACTGGGGGTCCTCAACTGTTCAATGTGAAATTGCAGCAAACTGTAGTCACATGCCTTGAAAACACCTTCCACAATTGTGTTGTGAAAAAGCCGGAACGCAACTTTCTTGTCTATAGCAAAATATGTACAAGCACAATTATTAAATGTTGCAAAGGAAAGAATGATAAGTTATCATGGATTTACAATACGCTTAAGGCATAGTTTCTATCTCTTCCACCACTGGATGAAAAAAATAAGATCCTATCTTATATCCAGCCAGAACAGAAATCTAAAAGTTCGTTGTGATTCGGGAAAAAAATTGAAAAATGTTAAAATGATAAGTAAGACTGATGAAAAATTTATGCACTAAAAATTTAGGTGTTTTCATAATCACAACAGCAGTGCAGAATTCGGTTCGATAATCAGCAAGGTTGAAGAACACAGTACCTGTCATGAACGATAGTGACTTAAGATATCTTTCACGAAGAAATGCACGATCAATTTGCTCTTGTGTGTCATCACTGGTAGGTTTCCCAGACATGTCAACACAAAAATTTAGGAGGGTGAGATGAAAATATTTTTATGGCATAAACATCTGGGAGAAATGTAAGAAAGCATTAACTTGAAATGAAATATCAAAAGTATTATCTCCAATTTAATTGAAACTTAACTCTGAAGGACCAAACAGTTTTGGCCAAAATGAATCAAATATATTTGGAATATAAGAAAGGATGGTATATCTTTGGTAGAGCTTGGTTTTGTATATGCTTGGCATATCACAATTCGTATGTAATAGATAGAAACGTTCTTTTAGAATTAAGATTTGGATAAAGCAGATGCACGATTTGATCACTCGTTCGAGATTCTAAAAATACAATGAAATGAATTCATCAGATTTACTGAATTTTCACAATTTCAATGAAGACTGATCTATTTGAGGTTATCACTTTTTTTTCATGCCTTCATTATACACAGATGAATTTATATTCTCGATTTGTCAACTGCGTAAGTAATGTAATCAAAATAGTAAAATTCAAGCATTAGCCATCCCGCATTCTATGTCTATACTTTTTACAAGGAATTCTTTCAATATTAACAGTTAGTCCCTTTCATTATAATTGAATCACTGCAATTTGACTACCGTAAATCATGTGCATGTATCCAGCTCCGCCAGATATCGCACCTTTGAAATGAGTGGTTCTAGACCTAGATTTGAAATAAACACTTCAAAGGTGGATGGTTTAGGCATGGTCATAACAAGAGAGAACTTCTGTCGGATATTGATTGTTTTAGTAATATGAATAACTTAAGCAACAAAGGCAAGCGAAACTTCATATATTTGCCTTTCTTATTCATATATGAGCAAAATTAGGAAGTATCGACAAATTTTTGGAAAACTGTTTTAGTTACATAAAATAATTGAAATACCAATGCAAACCCGACATTATCTCAACCCAAAAAGGAAACCTGCCGCCAGTGTCCATTCATTCGAGCAGTGAACCAAGTTCATCAAAATCTTGTCATCACAAAGATTTCATCCTGCAAAAGCAGAAAGAGTATTTAAAAACAATTTGGTTGCAAAATAGTTTTCCACCTATGCACCGAATCTGTGATAATCTTCAAGACTTTGGAACTAGTGGAGTACTTGTCGTTGCTGAATCTGGAAAAAGAGCATGGTAGTTAACCAAAGGGACATAGGCAGCTGTAATCATCTTTCCAGCAAAATATCTCCCATGCAAAGCTGCAACTGATTTTCCTGCAGAATCCAATGTTCCGCATTTTACATAAACATTTCCATCAGAATTTTTGTCGACATATACATGCAAGACAGCACCATGTTTGCTGCATTCTTCTATGACATCAGAGCGAATTTCTACATCCCAATCTTCATCAGTTTCGGTTTTTGGATCAAACATGTTTGACAACTGGAAGCAAGTGGTTGCTATTGGTGGTGCAGCAGGGGAGGCCTCAGTTCCTTCAGAACCTGTTACGTTAACAGCCCCCCTCAAACCAAGTCCCATTGCTTGGCCCATAGATAATGCCTGTTGAGTGATTGAAGGGACATGAAGTCCTGTACCTTCTGCAAGCTTGGCCATCAACTGTAATCTTCCAGTTGTTCCCAAGTCAATGCCAGTTCGCTCAACAGCATCATTATCCAAAAATGATGGTCCACTCTGCCCAGCTGCAAGTGCCATTGCAGCTTGTTGATCAGCTTTATCTGTAACATTGGCCACCTTCATCGGTTTGCCAGCTATTTCAAATCCATTTAGTTGCTCCAGTGCTCGCTTAGCACAATCTGCCTCCATGAATGTGATGAAACCATATCCTCTGGAAATGCTAGTGTCAGGGTCCTTCACAAGTTGTACCTGGTCAATCTTTCCAAACGGTGAAAATATGCCTTTCAACATATCTTCGGTGATGTTTTGGTGGAGAGATCCTACATATAATTTCATAGGGCCGACATTTCCTTTTTGCACAGTGGCTTGTGTTGTCGCTTGCACAACTTTGTTTTTTTCTGACTGGGATGGTTGAACAATTATTGGAACACCCAAAACTTTTTGACCGCTGAGTCCCAGTGCTAAAGGTATGGACTCATGGTCCTTAAACTCTACATAAGCAATACCCTTTGATCGCTTTGAATGCTTATCAGCAATCAATTTCACATCACGAACAGTTCCAACCGACGAGAAGAATTCTTCAAGATCTCTAGGGCGTATCCTTTGAGATAATTGCATGCAAAATACAGTGCGGGCATCTCTGTCTCCCGGGCTAGGAGATCTTTCTTTCACGCCATCAGCATCATTGGTATCTGCCAAAGATGGTGGTAGAATTGGATCTCTTTTAGGGCTTCTAGACCGCCTACGTTCACGGGATCGAGAACGACGTCTTCTTTCACGTGACCGGCTGCGTCTATCTCTGGATCTTCGACGCTCCCTTCTTTCTCTACTCCTATCCCTAGATCGTGATCTGTGCTTTCGAGATCGACTTCTTTTCCTTGATCTGCTGCGTTTATGTGATCTGCTCCTTTCATGTTTGTGATCACGATCTCGCTTCCTACTAGACTCCTTTCTCCTATCTCGATCTCCAGCATCTCCATTTTCTCCATCTTTTCGAAAAGGTGCCTCGAGCATTGCTTCCACATCAATATCATCCGCCATGATTCTTTAAATCTGTGTACTTGAAAATACTCAGAATATGTATATCTATTCAGAATGAACTTTGATATATTGAAGCATTAAGATAGAGCAGAAAAAAATTGCATAACGTGTTAAATATATATATATATACTAATAAAAATGAAGCAGTTAAACCTCAGAATAAGATTGCATTCGATGGTAGCATAAGGTCCCCAACTTTCTTGAGCAACGATTCATTTCTGTGTAGTAGAAAAATATTTTGTAAGAGTTTGAAAACACATCGCACAATGTTATTGAAGTTACGACATTCAGTTATATTGGAACACAAAGTTCTTTACATATAGGAGAGACTTGAGAAAAATTTTGTGGAGACGAGCTAGGGGCATCTTGTGAAATGCACTCGAAAATAAAATCATGAAAAACGATTTATCATTATCGTATAAAAAGTTTAACTGTTGATTACAAGCACCAATAAACCAATACAGCTGGGAATCAAATCATTCAACAGTGACACCTTGGGACTCAGGACGCTATTTCTCAGGTATGGATTGATCTACCAAGGACATATGAATTGACTCGACTGTCAACCCTTGGTAACACTGAATATAGGTGACCTATTGGGAGGGCCATCTCTAATAAGGGAATGAATGAAAATCTCTTAATCTGTATTTGTAAATTGTTAGCTTTGCAGTAAGCAGCAAAATACATCAACTAATGCTACCACTTGTGGAATTCTGCCTATACCTGTCGAATTGGATGCTTCTGCCGAATCATATTGTTGACACTAAAACAAAATAAATAATATTCAGTGTACTTTTAATGATCTAAATAAAATTGATTCTAATATATTGATAAAAGCTCAGTGAAAGCATTTCCCAATTCTTGAAACTTAAAATTTATATTTCCGTCATCAAAGCATATGAAAGATCTCTAAATATTACAATCAATCAAATGAAAAATACAAGTCATGGGCACATGTTACAGGGACATTTACTAGACTCTTATAAGTAATATTTTTTCAACCAAATTACATGTTTATATTAACACAGTTACGATTTTATTAGATTACTTCAGCAATTATTGAAAAAATACAACACCCCTAATGAATAAAACTTATCATGGAGTTTTTAATATCGAGCAAAGCAGTGAATACATGAGTTTTTTTTGCAAAACAGACAGGGTTTATTTCTGGAATGCCCAGATGTTGAAAAACACACATTTCAAATATTTGTTCAGTTTTTAAATAAAAAAATATTAATTTCGAGGATATTCAAAAACTGAAAGGAAATCTCTTAAAACAGCAGCAATATCACGGACTGAACAAAATAAAAGCTTTAGTCTCTTGAAACGTTTATCTTACTAGCTCGGTTTCATCAAATAAATACCGGTACCATACGGTACCTAATCTATTTAAGACATTTTTGCCCAATTACAGAATTGAATCATCTGCACAGTGCATTACACAGTATCACAGTTTTTTTCAAACAATTTCACTTTCAAACAAAAATAGGCAACAGACCGACTATTTAGTATTAGTTGACTAATATCAGAATATACTCGCCAAGGCTAGGCTAATGCTATTCTGTACTAGTAACACACGGTAACCTATATTGACATAAAGGGTACGGTACCGTAGATAACGAATTGGAATAAGTTAGGTGTTACCCGTACGATCAGCATTTTAAATTTTGAAGACAAACACAAAAGGCAGCCAGACCCATTTGGGGATTCAGGATTTGCAGATCGATTTGTCCAACTCTGATATAAAAATATTCAAGCTCAATAGGTTATTAGCGCTTTGACTTTTCTGAAAAGAAGTTCGGTTATTTTAAAATTGCCTTCATTGCCTCATCATCTTGAACATTTTTTTTTTTAAATTTGCAACATTTCATACGAATCCTAACTTCGTTGACTTGGCCTAACTTACATTAAAGTCTCATACCAGTATAAAAATAAAGCTTTTATCAGTGATGTTTCTCTCTCTCTGTTAAATCTAGGGGGTGGCATAAAAAATGATAGCGCCGTTTATGGTCCAAAAAAGAATGAATACCGGCACTGTACGTTCAGCGCTTGTACAGTACAGGCGGCACCAGAGCTGAGAGTATCGGAACAGAGTATACACACTCTGCACTGTACACTGCAGGTACTCTGTGCCGTAACGTTACGGTACAGTCCGCAGTCAGTACGTTATTTCAGAGTTACCTGTCCGGTGTGGAGACGCAGACTTTTAACTTGCTCAAACTGAAATTACCGTGCCTGTAATGAAAAATACAAAAATTATGGCATTGAGCGAAATTAGCATACCACAAAAAGTATCGAGCGAGTAGGAAGCGCAGAAATGCGCATGAGAAACGCCGAAGTGCGAAAAGCGGACGGTAGACGAAAATGCTCGAGGCTGTGTCGAGACTAAGAACCAAACGTCACGTGCAGAAAAATATGAAAAAGTTTGATGCACGTAATAGAGCTAACGTAATTTTAAGATTTGTAAAATTAATATTAAATCTTTGAGCTATGCATCTCTAATCGCCTTGGCTTGGATCCCGTGCAAGATGATTATATGCGAGAAGCTTGCTAAACATCTCGCTGGAGCACGATGATTCGCATAACCACAGGCTACAGCTTCCTCCACAGCCATATAAATTCACAGAAAAAAATCAGTAGAGATCTGGCCTACATTGCGTTTCATAGATTCAAATATTTGATTTGCTGTTTTTCTTACCTTCGTAATATTTTTTAAGCCGTCATACTAGCTGAGTTTCGTATCTCTGAGCCATTTGCATAAATCTATATGCTATAAATTAAACTATTACTATGGCATTTCAAGTATGTAATGTATATGCTATTATTAAAATATAGTAAATCTCGTGTTTTTGTAAAAGTTTTGAGAATAGTAGAGAGAACTTACACCACCGTTTTCACATGTAAAATTTTATATGCAGTATTTGAGGCCAGCGTTTTCTAAAACTTAAGTACTTAAGATATATTTTAAACATTACATTTCCAAGATTTGTCAGCTTTATAACATAAATGTGTATAAATACATCTGGAAATTTCTTGCAATGAAATAATTCAAATGTTCTTTTTTTTTAAGGTCTGAATTTTTCATTCCTGCTTTCATTAAATTGTAGTTCAGCAAATGCATTCAAAAATCCGTGATTTTGTAATTATTTAATTGTTTGTTTTTTGCACTTTTTACTACCGTATAGGTATTACCTACTTTTTCATTTTTATATCCTTACGAAGGAAATCCCTATTATCAGGAAAAATATCTACCCATATAGCTAAATATCCCATCACTGGAGGTCATGCTCCCCCCCCATAATTTAACAACGGTAGGGGTGGATATGCTCAAATATTTTCACCATGTGAAAAAAATACATCGACTTAATTAACTCGGATCTCACAGAAAACCAAAATCCAGTGCTGCCACCCGCGAAACGGGATGTGTCACATAACCTAAGCGCTCCATAGCAACGAAACCGAGCGATAACCTCAAACCGCAGCTTCGCAACCATGCATTATAGTAACGCATCTCTGATCGTCGAAACGCTGCTTCTAATTCCGTGGGGGGGGGGGGGGGGGGGGGGTTTTCCCCTTTCATCTTGGTGAAAAAATACATGATTTAATTAACTGCGAGAGGTGTGCTGGACAACTCGCCGTTGCACGGTGTTTCTCGGCTTTCCTTTTCCGCACGATACAAATGAAATCCTATCCTAGCATAAGTCGCGCAAATACATTTATGTATTTTGTTATGTTCTCGAAAAAATATTGCGCGACTCCGGCGTGAAAGCCTTTGCTTGTATGTTGAAAAAAATGTGCCCACTGCCAAAACTTTTTTGGATCCGCCACTGTAGTAAGTATATTTTGGAAACTGCTTCTTACGTCATTGTAAATTTTAAATAAAAAAAAATAAAAAAAACAGGTCAAAGTACATCAAAGATGTTAACGAAATAGTAAGGATATATATGTATGACCCCTCAATCACCCAGTCCCAGTCACGCCGCTGCTGTACGCTAGAGTGTTAACAGAATAGTATGGATAACACGAAATCCCTATTTATAGACAGCAGGCCATTCTTTATTTGCACAAAATGTTAGGATACCCAAAAGTATTGTAGAGTAGGGTAAATCACATTTATACTCATCTAAACTCAAAGGTGTCAAATTCGTGATCAGGCTATTTTTATGTTGACTTCATATATACGTGACTAATACTGCGTGATTATGAAGCCAGCATTAATTTGTATGTTGTGTGGCGAATCACAGAGTCATGAACAAACAAAAGTCAGAACGCCGTGGGCAAATCATAATGCCTTGTTGGCCTATAGCTTTTGTGCACTGTGTTGTTATATTCTTACTGCATTGCTATTCATACATGTATTGCTATATTTGTGACCCTCTTCTTATTAGTATTACCAAATTTACTATCCTGCAATTTTAATAAGAAAACTAAGGGAAATATTTTAAACCTCTATCGCTGCAGAAACCTCATGGTGTTATAGATACCCACGTTCCCACTTTTTTGTATTCTACCGATTACTTACTTAATTAATTACCATTTTATGCAAAGGATATATGTCCTAATATTATGTAAACCTAATTTCATCAATATTCGATGTTTCCATTGTTGGTGATGATCACTTGGGACTAGGGGTGGGCAATGATTCGGAGATTCGAATCAATTTTGAATCGTTTATAGGAACAAATACTTACTAATGGAACAAGGATTTTCATTTTAACGACAAAATGCAATCGATTTTTGGTCAAATTTGGAATATAGAAAAATGGAATATTTGATGAAAAAATGGAATATTTATTGTTTACATCGAATTCATGATTCGAAAAAAATTATTCGAATCAAATTCGAATTCTAAACGATTCGGTTTTGCCCAGCCCTACTTATTTCGTATCGCACCTTCCCTGCAACTATCGAAAAGATTCATATTTAACAAATGTTTATAAATCTTCCGTGTTTTGGTTGACAAATATTAAAGCTCTCCATCGAGTTGAAAAGTTGAATGATTTTTCTATAATAAATGTCGCTCTAAGCAAGGGAGCATCGTCTAAAAGTAATCAAACAAAGACTACGAAGTGACAATGGCAAATGGTGTCTATATCTCAAAAAGAGAAAGAATATTTTAGTTTTTAATGAAAATTTACTTTTAACATATATAAAGGAGCCGGATACTATACCCTATTCAGATTTGGAAAATCCCTCCTGGGTAGCCCAACATGTTCAACCTAATATGAGTTTCGTGGTATTTTACTTGTTTGTGTGTGGGTGTTAATAGATAATTTTCCAGAAGGTCCACAATATATTAGTGAAATCCCACTCCCGCCACAAACAGCTCACAAGTTTCATCGAAAATTCAGGAGTGCCTGATTCTGTATTTACCTATAAAAATCTAAATACTCTTTTTTAATTTACGCGATTAGCAAAATTTTACAGGATTTATCAAGCTTATCCTGATTCCAATCAGTAAACCAATGCGGGCCCTGGAAAGGTTATCGAAGATGTTGTCGTTTACAGAGTCGCCCAGAAACCACACATTTTACTCTTTAAAAAAAGCATCGCAAGAACAGTAAGGCATAAAAACAACCTCCATCTAAAGCTTTTGCTGGGCTGACCTCATTTGTGAATACCGGGATTTTTTCTATATAAGCAAAGTCAACGTTCGTCAACATGGCTCTCGCCCTGAGCACGTTGAAGATATCCTGATATAATTCAGTAGCATTCCGACATGACAAATTATTTAACAAATTATCTGTTTATTATTACTATCATACCAACAAGAATTTAGAAGAAGGGAAAAACGCAAAAATAACAAAAAAAAAGACAAATAGCTTAAAATTTCTGTCGTTAGCATGAAAAAAAATAATGTACAAGTGAGGCGTGGCCCAGGTATTTTGTATATATATCCGAATTAAAATTCGCATGAAGTATATTGATTGCAATTCTTTGAAATCGGAATGTTATCAAAATAAAATTTCCAAACCGTACCTAATCAGTAAATTTTTGACATACTCGTATCACTTTTTCATTGGCTAATAATCAAATCTGGTACTGCTTTGTCCATAGCATGATGTAGAGGTGTTCTAAGTCAACAGTCTACAAAATGTTTTGATAACTGAACGGCGAATATATTTGTTTGGAAATATTTTGATTACAAAACAAAATAATTAATCGGAAAGGCCGTGTAGGAATATACCAGGAGTTGAAACTACTCCAGATCAAAACACTTATTTTAGTCAAGCATGAGCCACAGATGGAACGCGCCCCTACGACGCGTCCCATCAGTTTCCCAAACTTAACAAAACATGCTTGGGCAATATTTTTCTGACTGCGTCAAGCTCGTGTGTTAAAATCCGGAGATATATATTTAGGCAAGACAGGAACTTATAGCGCGAAACTCTTCCCGTTCCCAAGTGTCAACGGTCGAAGAATATGAAATGCCGTGCGTCGTAGTTGAATCAAAATTTCAAAAAAGTATTTGTACATAATAATGAGGAACTTTTGCGATATTTTGCAGTTGAAATATTGAGCTGAAATCTCTAGATATCAATTGCAACTTCAGAAAACTGAGAATAAAAAGCATTCGCAGTCATCAAATATTTTGCTATTGTTTTAAACCAGTATTACGAAAATAAACAAAATATCAAAAGGACTGGTTAAAAACAAGACATTTTTGATACATTCATTCCATACTCTCTATGTGTCTGCTAAATAGCATGTTGGGATTGGTTCAAAACATTGTGTGTACAGGATTCAGTTTCTCGATAATATTTACTCATTTGTTCTATAACAGGTAGGTTTAATAAAAGTTTTCTGAAAACAAAAATCATTGACGGTCTGTGCAACCAATGGCACATATTTACCTAACAGGACCGGCGAGATGGAAGAACATCGACCACCTTAACCGATAGCTGTGTCACAAAACTCCGTGATACCAAGCATTTATTTTCTGGGACGAAAAGAAACTAGATCAATTCTATCAACTCCAGATCAATTTTTCGTTCAATCTGACAATTATTTTGACAAATAAAATGTTCGCGACACATAACCTTGAACTTAACAAAGAGAAAGAGTCGTCGTTGGCAGGTCTAATTCAAATCTATGATATTAGCGTTAACAGGTCTTCGTTATTTATAGAAAGCTTAAAGTGTTAGGAGTAGATTGACCCAGTAATCAGGTTTGAAATGTCCTCCCCGATATCCGTAAACATCCATACCTTTTTGAATCATGCCGTATTCTTTGATTTCGAATCCTGCATTTGCACTTGAAACGAGCCCCGCTCAATAAAACAACAAATTGTAACGAAGCTGCTTGAAGCTACTGGAAAGTTTTCATTGAACTATTGCTTATCGTATCACCATCATTACTTTTATTGCTGCTCCCTGTCGTATTGATGCTACTACTGGAACTTCCTCGTCTGATCGGAGGAACCGGTGGAACTTTAAAAGAGTTTTGCCTTGTAGTTTGTTGTCTTCCTCGTGGTTGTTGTATTCCATTCATTAATTGTGGTGGCTTTTGTTTGATCGCTGGTTTAGCCGGTTTTGCTGAAACAGCATGTGTCGACTCTGAATCGCGCTCTGGAATGCTAGGTTGCTTTTCCAATGTATGGAAATTTCGTTCAGGTCCCTTCATTTTCACAACGGGCTGTGATGGTAATGAGTAATAAAATCTTTCACCCGATTGTTGGCGACTTTTCAAATCCCCGCTACTTTGACTGCGCTTCTGTAATGTTGACGTTGGGGATTGTGGTGTTTTATTAGTATTGTTCTTTAAAAGATCGTTGTTGGCATATGTAGAAATCGAATGATTTCCCACAACTTTGTTTTTGTATGAATTTATAGGACCTGTGAAACTTTTACTGTGGTACAGCGCAGGTCTGGGATGATGATTTGGTGGTCGCTGACCAGTCCAGAGTGTAAGTTGAGCATGTCTGTTGAGACTCACAGCGGGAAAGAAAACTCTCGTTTTGGGTCGATTTGTTTTTGGATCCACAAGTTCATCCTCCAGAGAAATTGGGTGCCCACGCTGCTTCTGATCGACATAGAAAGTGAGTAATTGCTTGTCAAAATCTAATGAAACTCCCAGTCTTGATCCAACGTCGATGCCGCCTTCGTATCTAAAATTCGATATATATTTTTTGAACAAAACCCAGAAAAGAGAAAGAACGGGAACAGAACCGATAGTTTCAAAATTTGTAGTTTCATCGAGGTAGAAACGATGATTAGATGATAAACATACAAGTAGGGAAAATTGATAGTACGCACAAGGAATATTTTATTTATGCCACAGATACATGGCTGGTGATTTACAAATTTTGCCGGACATAAATCACATTCGATCGCACTTAGATGATATTAATGTAAATGAAAATAGTGTTTAATAGTGAATTATAATGTAAAATTTTATTGTAACGAGCGTTTTTTCTTACTGCTGGGATTGTAGTCCACTTACCTATTCGTATGCTCTCCATTATGAAGAAACCATGTTCTTGACGCGTCAATGTACATCGACCACGCGTTTTTATCTTTTCCAAGAATGCAACTTTTATCAACCTTAGCATACGCAACTCCAACGACGACGTCCGGATTTGAGCTACCGTACCTGTCGACAGAGTACTCCCAGTAATGAACGCCCTGTGAATTAAATGTTATAAAATTGTTGACCTTTAGTCATGAAGAATGTTAATATTGATGTTATTTTTCCAAGTGAAAAAAAGAGGAAGAGAACTAATTAAAATTGAATAGGTAGAATTTTAAATCATCGTAAGGACTTCAAAATTAAAAATTTATTCCGAATACATGCAAGCAAGTATGCAAGTTAGACTGATTTGGATCCTCTTTGTGTGATTTGGTATTATATAAAATTCCATCAAATATGATGATATTTTATGAATATAATTTTGAAAATATTATGAGAAAATTGACGCTAGATTTAAAAAGATATGATTCAAAATGATAAAATGATTCGATTCGAAAATGCATGGCAACCCTGGACATAAGCAACATAGGCATCGCACTATCAAGGCTTGTTTCATCTGTGGCAGTTTAAACGAGTGATAAAATGTTATTTGAATAGGTAAAATTTCCACAATTCAAACTATGATAGAAAGAATTAATCTAAGAAATCCTATTTTCCCGAATAAGCACTACCGAGTCACCGACCAACCTATATTTTCTGATTAGGAGAGAAGAAACTCGAAAACCAGGAGAAAATAAAGTATAAAGTATTTTTATGTGCAATTCATATAAATATTTAAACTAGACTCAAATTAATTCATCGAAAATATCCACTTACCTTTGAGAAACCTATGTTAGATAAGGCAACTCTATTTTCAGTGTTTGTACAATTAACTGTGCAATAGTTATTCGTGAACTTGAAATCTTGGTGTGAATGACTTGGATCCATATGAAAAACGGCAACTGAAGCAAAGAAAATGACAACGTCTTTAATTGCATCGAACGATAAAGTAAAACATTTTGTCATTGAATGCAACACATTTTAATACTTATGTAAACTTTCCGTGAATGTACCATTTTTATCATATTCGCAAACCGCAACGCTATTTTGCAACATAATACCCAGACAAAAATTTTTTGACCAATTCGTTTTGTCAAGTATGGGTCGGCCTCCTCGGCGCGATCTATCAGTGGCTCATGCTTGACGAAATGAAATTTGCGATCGAAACCAGAAAAGGGTACATCTGAAGCAATAAAAGACATTGTGAATAAAAACATATTTCAATCATTGAGTAATTTTTTTCTTTATCGTAATTCTTCCTGAGCAAGCCAGGAATCTACGGTCACTCCCATCTTGTTCTATACGAAAAGAGTACGTCATTTGTCGCGGCACAGAACGCGCAGTTCTTACCAGAATAAACTTGGTAAAAATAATTTCCCAATGAAATGTAAGTTTCGTTAGTATAACTTGATGAAAATCAAAATTCAAGTTACCTTCAGAAGTTTGGAGTTGCACGACATCACTGCAAGGACTTCGACCTGCTTTATTGTACGCACTCACTCGTGCACGATAGATGCTGTTGAAGTGAAGTCCGTCTATTGTACATGCCGTCTGTTTGCCGTGGTATACATCCTGTGAAAGGAAAAAGATTTTTCAGTTTGCAGTTTGATATTTATATCAACTTTCACATCTAGAGAAGATAATCTCCACCCCATTAAATTATCTTCGGGACTCAACGAGACACATGCTATCCATGAAAGGGGCAAAACTAAAAATTTTCATATTTTGTTGCTTGACCCACAAAAAGTTTTCACATTTTTTCGTATATCCGGCGTGTGTTTCTTTTACAACTGAGATTGTAGCAGAAAATAACATTTTTGTTCAATCATAGAAAAAAATAAGGCGTAATTTCAATTATTCTATCTATAGTATCATTACCCAGTTAGAAATATTTTGACCCAAAAAGTTTTGTTAAGTATGAGTTACTGATGGATCTTGCCGCTCAGGTTGCTTGACATAATGAGCTTTCTAATTGGGAAGGTGAATATAAACCAACGTACTTTAACCATATCAACGCTTGGACGCTCATCCCAAATATATGTCAACCAGCGAATAAGAATATTCCAATCTAAATTTGAATCTTACCCGGAAAGGTCCTCTTGCTCCATCGTCTAATTCCAATACAAAAGCATCAACGCTGCTAGTAGGGTGAATTCCCCATGACAAGGTTACTGTGTTGTTGTTGGAAGCACATTCTGCTACTTTGATTACTGGTTTTTCAGGCACTGGAATAATAGTTGTAGCAAGAGTTAGAAAGATGTGCTGTTATTAACATAGAATAATATGTTTTGTGGTCTGGCACTTTCATTGTCATGAAGAATAGGGATTGTGTAAAAGTAAAAAATAAATTTTATTTTATTATAGGAGTCCTGACTGATCGCGTTTATCTATAGAAAGACAAAACCCATACTCAATGGACGAAAGAACGTACTAATTAATAATAGCAACAACCGGAATTCAATATTGGAAAGGTTGGGAGCTCGTGGAGGTCCAGGACGAATATTCAGCTTTTAGCTTTACAATATGAATTTGTGCAAATTCTTCAGACAATTTCTTGTTTTTTCTATATTTGTAGATTTTTAAAAAAGAAAAGAAATAATTACATCTTAATAATTCTATAAATTCTATCGTCAATTTTATAAAGCGGAAATGGTATTTTTCAACTCAAGCCCAAGGTATTTATAATGTATTCGATATTATATTTTTGGAAAGGACTCTGATTAATAAAGTATTTAAAATTGGCCTTCTATGTAGAGAATGTATTTTAAATATTCGAACTGATTGAGAATCAGCTTTAGCAAAGCAATGATTTTTGGTATATTTTACCATGTAAAATTTAGGGTAGTTCATGATTTTGCTGCAGAAACAATCATTGACAGATTCGGACCTTGGGGATTTTAAATATTTTGTTATTATCCGCAACTAACTTCAAATAGGAAGAACTTGTTCTGTTTGTATAAAACTTTTTACCTCTTCTATGCGTTACAGTAAATGACTCGATGGCTTGAAGTAATGGTGCTGCTTCCAAATCAAAATCAAATTCACTTTTTGTTCTCGGAGATAAATGATGTTCTGTCCATTGTTGTTCGGTCGCAGAAACACGTTTGATCAAGCCGGATGAAACCTATGTATAAGTAAATAAGATAATAAAGCCTAAGTTGATAAACGTTAGCAAGCAGCTGGTGCTGCCAAGGCGCGGTCCGTCAGTGACTCATGCTTGGGAAATTAAAATTTCCGATTTATGGGGTAACTTTTAGTGCCAAAAACGAGACATTTGGTATTTATATATAATTACTGATACAATCAAATTCGAAAAAAATAATGAAATCATATTTGAATTCTAAATCATCTTTTCACAGGTCTACAAGCAACCCAGTATGAAATATCTTGCCTAAGAATATTTTGTTGAGTATGTGTCACTGATGGATCGCGTCGCCAAGACGTGATTCATCTGTGACTCATGCTTAACAAAATAAAATTTCTGATTGGGAGAGAACGTTCAAATTTTTTTATTTTTTGAATGGGGTCCTATCCGTAAACATTGATACTTGGGTATGTGATGTTCGTATATGAAAATTTTCGCCTCGGTTTATACATTGTAATACTTCTTTTGTATTTGTTTCAACCTTTCATAAGTAATGTCACGAAATTTATCAAGTGTGGAAGAATCAATTCAGCCATTAATCACAGAAGATTGGGAAAAAATTTGAAAGTTTGTGAAAATCTGGTTTGATTTACAAATGAACGCGGGGTTTTTATTATTGATTGTTACACAATTTACACGTTGACGCATCCCAATGCGTCAAGTGAGACGGAATAATCAAATATTTTCATGATCACTAGGTGTCGTTCACGAGTTAAAAATTCGCTTTATTTATAGCAATAACACACTCGCTAACTCCTAGAGATATCAAAAAAGGTTAGTTCGATATCAAACATAAAACCAAAGCATAGTTAGTCCAGAATTGGCCACAAAATTTTATCATTTAAATTAACAATAGGTCAAATTAAAATACTAATATCGAGGGACAACGCGGAGAAGAAGGACATACCGAGGCGTGTGAGGGACATAGACAAATGGTACTGCAGAAGCGCTATTTATTAATTGCTTTTTGCAAGCAAAACATACTTGTAAGAATGGAGCCGGATCGTTGTCCTTCATTACTTCGATGCAATATTCTAACAATCCTGTAGTCTGCTTTAGTTTCATTGTACATTGTTGAAGTTGCTCACGGACAATCTGAATATAAAAGGAAAACAGGTGTTAAAATGAAGAAAGAAGTTCCGATCCCCGACTTTTTTCATTTCAATATACGAAATTTTACAGATATATTTCACATAGCATGATATACCAATTACAATGCAAGTTTTGGTTAATCCGATAGTATCTCAATCAGACTGACATGTTTATATTGAAATAGATATATCTTCCCGCAGCCTATATCGTTTTCGTTGTTAATATTCTTACCACAGAACAAATATAGTCACAATATTTTGATAAAATATGTTTAAGATGATTAGCCACAATATCATGTATTTTATTTGCTATATCATTATGTTGTTTTGTACTTTGGATGAGTTCTTTTTCACAATAATGCAGATTGCAGGAGAATGATGTGAATAAGTGAATCAATAGCAAGGAGAGTTTATTGAAATTTATTCTAGCCGAAAAACGCTGTCAGTTATTGGTCACTAATGGATCAGACCGATCCACTGATGGTTTCCACGGTATGCACAATATTAATAATGAGCCTACATTTGTCAAGACTTCAGCACACAATTACTAAATATTCTCTAACGTGATGAGTACTACGTAGTATTCTGGTCATAATTATTTTCACGAAACATGTTTGGTTAGGTATGAGTCACTGATGTCGGATAGGCACGAACCACCCGAGACTCATGTTTACTCCCGAGAAGACTCAAGCAAAACAAAATATCTTCTTGTAATGAGAGCACTTGGTAGCAACAACAATTCAAAACTTGAAGCTCGTTAGGGTTCGCCAGAGAAAGAAGACGTTCATTTCTATCTTAATTTGGTGAATGGAGTTTATTTTCACCAAGCACAAACCAACGAGGAATCATGTGTATAAAGTGAACCATCGATGGCCAATGAATGCACCTATCGAGTTAAAAAGTCGTACCCAGATGTATAACGGGGTAAGCTGTACTCCAACGGTCAACAAGCCGAGACGGTAAATAAGTCTCCTTGGTGAAGTGCTTTTACTATTATGTGTGTTCGTGTGAGTTATTATTTATTTTCGCCGCAACCTTCTTTTTGTAAAATCGTATTAATGGAAAAGATTAACTACCCAGGTGGCGAATCTGACAATATAGTACATCTCATCCAAAAAGCAAACATTTGAAGTAGGTAAAGCGACCCGTTACATCTCAACATCTGCCAATTGTGTCGAAACGTACTGGGGACAACATGACTTAACCCAATCAGAAAATACATTTTGACCAACATGAGTGACAGATTGACCGTGTCTTACCGACACGAAAGGAAGAGTATATGACAATACTACTGATAATTCAATATATCCCATTTATATTTTACGTAAAAACATGTTCTATGAAAGCTACATATCTTTTCTATAGTATATACAGCCGTATATCATCCACCTTAAAAATATATTAAGCTTCAGAACTAAGCGATAGTTCCGAGTGCGGCATATAAATTGTGAAGACAGAAGACCGTCAGTTTAAATGAATCATTTCGACCCAAGCAAATTCGAAAAAATATCAAACGATTTCACTGGGGTACATCTTGAACTGAAATTAAGATGCATTAAAAACGATTTTCGCATCAAACATACTGGAATAGACTGTTTTGTCGCCAAAAACAGACAAAACTACAAAATATGACGGCGTAATTCTGTAATCGCAATACGTTAAATCAATCAAAGATCATTTTGCCTTTAGGCGTAAATTAGGTAACGTTACTTCTTGCAGAGACCATATTAGGACTTCAAATATAATACCATATTAGTAAGTAGATATTTTTTACGTAATTTGAAGAAATTGAGTCATCTTAATTTTATTGTGCATGTTAGCGACCATTTTCTACTCATATTCCGATAATTACCCACTTTGAGTTTATTTTAGTGACCTAGATTAGTCAGTGATACGGCATCGTTCTATTTTGTTTGTAAATAGACCGATCCCCACGCCAGTTGGTCGACTAACATATCAGAAGCTGTGTCGTGAACAGCCAGAAATATTGTTTTATCAAGTATGTATCAAAGATGAATCGCGCCTCGGCGGACCGATCCATCATTAACACATACTCGATAAAATTTATCGAGGTATAATATTCGGACTGGGAAAAGATTACACGTTGGGCAATGAGATAAGTTATGGAACAACTGGAAAAAAGCTTCAATCACTGAGATACAAACTGGCAATGGTTCTCGAAATTCGCTATAAAAATAGAATAATGTTTCAACTTTCCATTTGCATCAAAGTCATGTTTTGTAAATTGAATGTTACTCATATCATGATTTAACTGCAAAATGAAACTATCTTTTTTTTTAATCAGAATTTTAGAATACCTGCCTATTCGTCTCTATCTAGGACGTAAAAACAGCAGCGAAATTTTGCTTTTTTATTCTGAAAATGAACCATAACGCAATATCTCCGTGGTGAAACGCAGACCAAATTGTTGGGGGATTCAAGACCAAAAATTGACAAAAACAAGATTTATCACAAATTAACAGTACTCTACTTCGGCCAACATAATTGTACTGTTCATTCAAAAAATATGACCAGAAAACGTCACCTGAACCCTTCATTGACGCACACCATCTTCCATTGAAAAAACACGCAACACAAAGGAGAAAATTGACATCCATATATTTATAAGCAGACAAATACAACATGGTATTATCGTTCATATCTTGGGTCATATTATGACTAATGTACAACCGTTTTCCTTTATGTGAGGATTTATATGATTATAATGGATCGACGGACTCGAGGGCGAGTAGAAGAGTGCTTGAAAGCAGTCGAAAATAGAAGAGGCACTTCATAACATGAATGACTCACATTTTTTGTTTATCTTTATTTTTTATATACTTTTATTTTGAATTTTGAATTTTGCACCCTGACATTGGTCTTAGTTAAAATGCGCCCGTGGGACACGATTTATCCACAGTTTATTCTTGGTCGATTATAACCTGAAGTTTTATAAAATAAAGGGAACGGACCAAAAACAAGTCCTTGTGGCCTATCCAATCAGTGCTAAGTACTTTGTGGCTGCAGAAAACAAAATTGTATGAGGCAATCTTGGGACTTTCACACATTTTCCAATCTCTGACGACGTGAATTGAAGTGAGTCACTCTTTGTAAAACGGCAACTAAGTTGACATGTTCTTGAAATATGCGAAGCATAGTTTGCAAATAAATCACGTACAAAATTCGATACTTGATGAAATCCATTTTTGACTCACGCTATATTAATTTTGAGCAACGAAAAATAGTCTGGTTTATTACCGATCCGCATGCGCCTGATTATTCTAGTCGGAAATTTAAAGCTCAAATAAGTTTTGAAAATGCTGATGGATCGCGCCGCCGCGGTGTAGCTTGACAAAATAAAATCGTCTCACTGGTACAATTTAAGATCATAAATTTTATTTTGTGTCTTAATATTTTAAAAGAAAAAGCTGCTTGCTCATCAAAGGCGACACTCCATAGATGGTTACTTCGAGTCACCCTAATGACCAAAATAGTTAGAATTCAACAAATGTGAGCCCAATTGAAAAGTTTTGTCAAATCATCCTTTGTCAAGTATGCGTCACTGATGGATCGCGTCGATGCGACGCGGTCCATCTGTGACTCATGCTTGACAAAATAAAATTTCTTATTAGAAGAATATGAGCTGCAGAATATTGTTATTAATTCAAATTGTTTCATAAATGAATTGTTCTGTGATCCATAAGAAATAGAAACCGGGTAATGTGGTATCGACATATTTACGTACCTATCTTTCCCCAACGGTTGAGTATAGCTTTGCCGGGTTACCAAGAGAAAAATTTTGTGTCAGTATTCAAGTATGAATCACGAATGGATTGAGCCAATAGCGCGGCCCATCACTGAATGATGTTTGACAAGCTATATTAATTGAGTTTGATCAACTAAAATTTGTCTAACATGGATGCTAATGGATCGGAGCACTGAGGCGCCACTATCATCCGTGACTCATGTTCGAACAACTATGACACATGCTTGACAAAAACGTTCTGATATTTATCAGGACAATAGAAGAGATCAGCTGTTGCTAGTCACTGAAAAGTACCAAAGTATGATATATAATATGTCTTCATAGAGCGTAACGTGTCAAAGGTCGAGAAGAACACCAGCTCTAATTTCAGACGTTACATGCTGCCAAATACAAATCCCGTTTGGGGTATTAACTCTCTGCATCAACAAGAAGAATTTTTGCACGCACTGGTACTTTTGTTTTAATCTGGAAGTAATTTGAATGGTGTTCTTTTTAACATTGTTTATTTAAAACTTTTATATCTTAAAATTGCGTATGTGCGATCAAACACTGATCGGTGCTATCTGTTGGCCATGATGGATTGGATATTAACATAACAACAAAGTGTCAAAAACCAAAGCAGGGTGTGTAAAATTTATTTTCTCAATTCTTTAAATACATTTTCGCGAATTAGTCTGACCGAACTCGATCAGTGCATTTACTAAGGACAAGGTTTAATTGCTTCATTCATGTTTACGCAAGCATGTATAAACCATTAGCTTTAGACGAAACAACTGTATTTTAAATTTAGGCTAAATGTTCTTACCATTTGTTAACACGAAGCTTTTAAGAAAATAAACATTTCAACGCCCACTTATCAAGATACAAAATAATTATCAATGTATAGTGAATCGGTCATACTTCATTGAGCGAAGAAACCCTCTCTTGCTTGCGTGCGTCTGAATGAGTTGAGCAGGTTTACGCTATTATGAATGCAATATTTATTTATTTATTTTCAATTTATAGCAAATTAGTCAATACTTTATCTTTTTATTTGAAAAGAAGCCTCAAATGATTCAACGTGATCCCCAATACACGCATGTAAAACATGTATCTTAAGCATGTTCCGGAGTACGAAATGTACAAATACGGATTACAAAAGAGCAGGCAAATCAAGAACGAAGAAAAGTCTTATTGAATGTAAAAAAGACCATACATTGTCACGTACATAGTTCTAAATAAAAGGGATATGTATTGAATACTTTAAGAAGCTTCTAAATAGACTGATTTCGAGGAAATTGGAGAATCCGTTGAAAATATGTTCCATTTCAAAATTTGTAACGAAAGTAATATCGCAATCGGAAATGAAAATATTCATAAACTGATGGCTGGGTGTCTTTGCGACATACTCATCTGGGAAAATTTTCCGCAAAATAAGTTAGTCTGGCATAGGTCACTGATGGATCGCGCCTACGAGGCGCGGTCCATCTGTGGCTCATGCCTGACTTAAAAGAAATTTCTGATTTAAAATTTTTCTCATTAAAACTACTCAGACGCAATTCATAACTTGCCCACAAAAACCCATTTGCTATAACAGTGACCACATTTTATCACCGCTGAAATTTGAAACTCAAGTAACAGCGTGTGTGCGGTGACCGTTTTGGTAGGCAAGTTCATGGGAAAACATCTCTTGTAATGGAAACTTAATCTGAGACGAAGTTTATTTTGGTGTTATGGATACATGAAGGTCATGTAAACCAGACATGATGTATATCGTGTAATGTCGAATATGTAAACTCCACGTACACGATATTATTTAATGAATAATATATATATGTATTTTTTAAATGAAAACATCCAAGCATAAAACACTGATAGAGGGCGTATTGGGAGGGCAGTTTATATATGGCTTATAACCGGAAGACAATATTAAAACGGTCTAATAAGAGATATCTTTGCAACGACGCCATAGTAAAGGACAAAAGTTTTAAATATTTTAAAATCAATTTTTCCAATCACCGATAACAATAAATGCGAATATAAGTAGGATGTAGTTTTTTGTGCGAAAGGAAAGCCTAGAATACAGCTTAACCATATTATTGCGAGCTCCAAGTCATGAATGCAGTTGTTTTATCTAATCTTTTAGTAACCTTCCATGAGTGGACGTGTTTGGCGAAGGAAGAGCTTGTACGTGGAGATTTGCGCTTCGCCGATGAGTCCAGCAATCCTCCCGCGTGTCAATATGGTCACAGAATTCAAACCTGCACAGGCCAATTGGGGATATGTAACTTGATCGTAGGATTATACTCAAATAGTGTGGTAGAATATTCATGGCAATGCTAGGACAAATCAAATCAAAATTTTACAGCGAAATAAACCGAATATAAAACATAATTTATATAACATCAAGATATATACTGCTGCACAAGGAGATCCTTATTCTCTAAAAATAGAAGTTCTATCATCATAATTCCATCCCCAACATAACGTATTTTTATGTGCTACAGATGGTTGCAATCCATCACTGACAAACTCAACAACAATAGGATTAAACATTTCGATATAATGTTATTATATCAAATATTTATATCAAAATCCGAAAACGAACTTCACCTTTATGTTTATCCCAGTATATCATCTGGTTTGTTTCATTTTAAGTATCCAATCATAATTTGTAAGGTAAGCCTGGGCCACAGATGAATTGCGTTTCTGCAGCGCGATCCATCTGTGACCCATACTTGCCTACACCTGATTATACAGAATATTTCCGACTGGGAATATCTATCCCACACGTGAAAGGGAATAGATCACAGTGGGTAACTTTTATGTTATGATAATGATGTATTAAAACCATTTCGGTATGTGTTTTAAAAAAGACCACCCTTTCTTAATTGAACGTTACATAAAAATATGTTTTTACACTTCACTTTAACCCTTGATAATGAGAAGGGACCCATCGCGATGATAATGAACAGATAGAAGGTAGTAATTTAGGATGTTGTCGTGTACCAGTCGCCAAATTTTTTCCAGACCTCAAATCGAAAAATATAAATTTTCATACTCTTTGTTTACATATTTATAATCGAAAATAGTACGGAACAAGATTTCAGTATCTCGAATTTGCAGTGTTCCATCAAATTCATTTCAGCCAAAGCAACGTTTCTGAAACCATCTTGTATTGAAGAATGCTCGGTCCGCATTTCCCAACAAAACAAGATTCCAGAACTGCCAAGACTTCTTTATTTCAACATAAACCTCTAGTGCTGATGTTGTCGACCAAAGGTCATTGGTGTCGTTGACTTTAAAGTACTTTAAAGTTACTTTAGCAGCGAAATTCGAGGCCCCCTCAGCACCGCCCAAACAGTCAAAAATAACTTTCCAAGTACAAGCCACGTATGAACTGTGCCTTAGCGCACAATCAATAAGCAGCCCATACTTAACCCAGCTTTAATAACAATTTTTGGTATGTATAAGCTTTCTAAACTAAATGAATAAATTCCTGAGTACGCGTACCACACATTCCTGTTTTCAATTTCCACCCAAGAGATTCCATTTTAGACTTAAATTCGGTATGTTTGTAAGGAAAGTCATACTTTGTGCTAGTTTTCATTAAATTTAAAATATCATTTGTAAAAATACCTTATCTTGTTCCTATTCAGTTTTAGTTTGGCCTTCTCACGGAAAATTCTACACAACTTTTAACTTTGGAACATTGGCAAGATCATTCACCAAATTTCACCTTCCTGAGCGTTAGGCATAATAAGTCAACCAGAAATTTTATTTTGTCTAGCCTACGCCACAGATGGATCGTGCTTCGAAGGCGAGAACTATCAGTGACTCATACTTAAAAAAGCATTTGTGTACAATTTTTTGCGAGCTTATTTCGAGTTGAGTAACCTTGTAGCAGCGTTCACTTGATTAAGTCGATTCGCAATCGAAAAAAAATTGTTAAAAAACTTTTGTTAAGTATGTGCCCCTGATGGACCGCGTTGTAGAGACGCGGTCCATCTGTGACGCATGCTTAACAAAAATAATCTGATTGGAATACGCGAAACTTTGGTACGACTTTGCCCCGTTCTTGGCGCTTCCAATGTCAGAGTCGTCGTTTTAGTCAATATACAATAGAAAATTATACAGAAATTTACCTTGCTTTTAACTTCTTTCTCAGCAGTAACTCTTTGTATCAATTCTTGTTTCTTATGGTTGATTGCTTCAACCAGAGCATTACATTGAGCTACTGCTCTTGCTTCAAAATCGATACTGTTCTTCTGCAAAGTGGAGGTTTACGGAAATTGAGCAATTTTTTTTTAAAAAAATTGTTAATATGAATGTAATTGTGGCTAAAGACTAGTGGTGACCTAGGATAGCTGTTGTACTAAGTTGTAGGATAACTGTTGTAATATAATTGAATCAAATACTGAAATCCAAAGTTAGGTAACGAGCAAATATAGACACCACTTTGGAAATTGTAAACTGCATTTATATTTTCAATAAAACTGCGTATATTTTTGATATTCAGGGTTTCGAATCAAATACTTCGGACCTCCCAGTGATAAGTGCACCAGATAATTTTGTGCAAGCAAGTAAAAGAACTATACTTGAATTATAATCTATATTTTTTTTAAATACTGAAATCTTGCATTTTAAGTCTTTGAGTATTGTTGTGGTTGGATATAACAAATTATTTAAAATTAGTTGAAATTCTATTGAGTATATTTTTGAATACGATCAAATTTCGAACCGAATAATATCTTTAGCCTTATTTGGCAAATTTTCCATCCGAGGATTTTCGCAAATATAAATTCATTCCTAGCCAAAATCATTTTGTCAACAAGTATTTGTCAAGTGTAAGTTACCTCTACAGCGCGACCCATTTATGACTATGGAATTCAGTTGAACTAATTTTGATTTCACATTATTCGTAATCTATCAAAATCCCGTTCTTTTATTGGGCATGAACAACAGATGGACCGCGCCTTCGCGACGTGATCCATCTGTGGCTCACACTCTTATTTCCATACACCCCATAGCTGAAACGAGTGGGATCAGAGATAATCTTAGATAGATCAACTCAGCTGGATCAATAAAGTAGCAGGTGCATCGAGTGTTCATGAGTATGTTTATATTCCTAATTTTGCGTAAGCCGACACAATTCATAAATTTTTCAAAAGGCTCATTCATTACAAATGCTGTATTGAAGTTAAATGTTTTTTTTCTCCAAAACGACTTTCCTGTTCTGCCACATCAAATTATCATTATATTGACAGGATTTGGTATAATATTCAGGTGTTCTTTGTACATGAAACACGAAAACGTGAGGTGCAGATATATTGTTATAAAATTGAAAATACGACATGATTTCGCTGCACAAAAATATATTGACATCGTGAAGAATACTTCAGCTAAATGCACCTATTCCCGCACGTTGTGGGAGCTTCCATACACCGTTTTAGTCTATACCACACCATAGCATATCAATTCGCCAGGAATGCATCGGCATAAAAGGCAGTAGCCTCAAAAGCAGGCGTTGAACCACGTGGTATCTCAGTGCTTCAGTGGACATTTACCAACCACTTCGGTAACTTTGAGTACAGAAAAAACATCATATTCTAAAATTAAACTGCTTGCAATTCTTGACTCCGATATGATGAAACAAATTTTTTTTTGTTGAAAATGATCGATTTGTTAAAGCACATAATAGGATTGAATTGTGAATGAACTATCGAGTCATCCATCCCGATTTAAATTCACAGTTTTTTCTTCGACGAAAACGATCAATAAGAATTATCTACAGTTGCTGCTCAGTTCAGCTACGTAATTCCACAATCCAAAATTCTTGTGTGGAAAAAAGTTTTGGAAGGTATGGGCCACCGATGGATCGCGCATAAAAGGCGTAGGTCATCTGCGACCCATTCTTAACAAAATGATTTTTCTTATTGAATGGAGATTTAGCGATGTGATCAAACGTAAATACAAGATATTGCGCTAAATGTGGATCAAGCATTTCGCACGAACGACTTGTGCTGCTTGTGCAGCCGGTTAAAGCGATCGCTCTGACTATACGATTTAATGATCAATCTTTAATGAGTCATGAGTGCATTTTGCAAGGCTATGTGTATGCATAATTGCCTGAAATAGTACAATGAAATGATAAAATCCTAATCGGACATAATTCATTGAAGATTATGATTTGTCCATCTATGAATCATACCAAACAAAAAATGCCATAAAAATCTTTGAATGAATGATTGGAAAAACGTACGCTAGTGATGAAAACAATAGTTGTTTCCGAAGGTGAAAAAAATGATTATAGAACGCGAGTGTAGTATTATGGAGCACATATTGAAACGAATAATATTTTACTTTTTCATACAGAAGATTATATATTTAGTTTGTATATACCTGAATTTCATCTTGCACACATCTCAAGTGCATCACCAAATCTTTTGCCATTCTAGCTTTATTTGATAGAGCACTCATCTGCCGGCTCAAATCAGCCTGTAAGATACAAAGAAAAATGTAGCTTAAAATGCAAAAGAGCATAGTAGGGGTAGATATAGCAAATAGACCAAATATCTCCAGAGAAAATTTGCATTGCATCGATTTTGGCAGCACCTTGCAGGATGGATTTAAATATTGATGTTTTAAACGCTATTGGGTCGATAGGACTCTTTTGATAACGGATCACGGTTTCGAGAATTAAATTTAGAATGATCAAGATCCGAATAACGTTTAGGGTTTCGAGATTCGGTTCAGAAATAGATTCTTCAAATTTTTGCAACGAACTACGACTTCATCAACTATGATTTTGGGAAGTAGAATTTTAAATTGTCTTACAAAATCAACAAATCGTGGTCACTGATAGTGGGTACGTTCCACATGTATTACGACCGCTCAAAATTTTAGAAATTTACTAAAATGGATTTCTTTTGGTTTTGATGATTTTATTTGAAATCGTTTGGCAGCAATTAAATGACATACACCACTAACATATTATAATACTACCGCGTAATACCACATTACCAAAATTAGTATGGTCAACATAATGTAGGGAAATAATGTATTCCGTCCAAACTGTTAAGACCTAATCCGTGCCCGGCAAACTCTATCCAAACATAACAGAATATTGTCCATTTTAGACAAGGTACGGAAAACCCAGACTATGACTCATGGTTAGCGGTAACCCACCATTATAACGTCTGCAATACATCATAACAAAATGACATTAACCCAATGAAAACGTATCTACCTAGCTTATCTTAAATGGATTTATTGGTTTTGGATATGAGATTGAGACGAAGTCTGAACTGGATAAGAAAGCCGATATTAACTTTCAGAAAATTTATTTTGTCAAGCATGAGCCACTGATGGACCGCGTCTCATCGACGCGATCCGTCAGTGACACATATTCAACAAAAGATTATTTAAAAAAAATTTTCCGGTCGGAGTAGCATCGGTTTCCCAGATTGCAGTTGAGTCATTTTTGCACAAAGTTGAAGGCGCAAAAAATGACAGATTCGATTATAATATAATATTGCGAATCTGTATGTTTGGTGCTCTATATGGATTTTTATTTTATAGAAAACGAGCCGCAGAAATAGACCGCGTCTCGATGGCACCAAAAAGTTTGTTAAAAAACAAGTATAAGACACTGATGGATTGCGTGGTCCGCCTGTAGCTCTCATACTTCACCAAATAAAAATTCTGGTTCGTGAATGATTCCATCAACAGATGAGCTGAGTTGGAAAGCTAGATCGAAATTTGTATTTACTGTATCTGTATATTCCATTTGTATTTCATTTTGATTTTCAACAATCAATTGGATGTAGTGATGATACATTTAGAGTCAAGATGCGAATATAATTTATTGATTGGTTGATTCTGATAATGATTCGAATTCTCATTTCGTGATACAGTATGATTCGGCAATGGTTTTGGGCAAAATATCCACTGAGAATAATATTATATTACAAAAGGTATGTAAAAGTGTTAACCATCGTGCCATCTTCACAATTTCAATCAATTTTCAGGTTCCTTTATTCATAACTGAAAGATAACGGAAAACCTTGAATCTGCTTACAGCTACGGAAAACGCATAATGTGAGTAGCGATATTGTGATGGCCTAGACTTGGAAAATATACTGGCATTTTTATGTGAAATTGAAGACATGACATCACCATAGTTATTAATTTCGTTTAATTTCATGCTCACTTATATTACGAGCGGTGCGTTTACATAAAACTTTACAACTCAAAAGCAAACAGCATAAATTTATCTACGCCAACAGTTTTAGGGGCATCAAAATGAGTAATGGGGCGTATAGCACGTGTTAGACGACGGTAGACCGGTGAGATGGATAAAAGCGAAAGCCGTAGACTGCTTCTTCCTCATTCAGTCCACTTTCATCAAGTATGAGTCACTGATAGAACGCGCCGCCTAGGTACGGTGTATCTGTGGCATAATCTTGCTAAAATAAATTTCCTGCTCATGCCAGCAATCACATGTTGACTCAGCGTCTCACAGTCTCGGCGACGCGACACTCCGGGTTAAAGAACGACGAAGCGAAACGTCAGATGTTATCATTTTGCTGTGTGTATACTTAGGCGGACGCAGAAAAGTACACAACGCGGCATTTAATTTTGCAGACTTGCTTTAATCTGGGTGAAAACCATTGGGTCCGACTTCATCTTTAGTGACCAAATTGAGGTCCAAAACACTGCCCAATTGGGACGACATGTACATAGCTTGTGTTATTTTTTTCTTTTTCATTTACATTCACGCACGTTACGATCCATATAATTACATCATATCTGTATTGTAGAACTAGAAAACAACATTTCGAATAGATCGAACATCAAAATGATATAAGATTGGGGAGAGATATTTAATTAATGGATTAATTTTTCCACAACATTCAATGATAAATTTAATAATGGCCACTTTTTCATCGTAAGGGTGGAAATACTCGAAATATATGTGAAACCACAACTTACAAGATAGAATTTTAGTCAAAACTTTAGACGAATCCCAGACTTGAGTATTTGCATTACCCAAATCGGACATGTTTTCGGTTTTATGGTATCATAACTGATGTCCCACAAAATATAATATTCAATGCACTTGCATATTTAAGATCGTCTTTTGAGCGTCTCAAAATGTAATCCCAATAAAGTTCGCTCGAATATCGGACTGTTTTACCCTGAAATATATTGATAAAGCTATTTTGACTCCCAATGTCACCGCGGCACCCATTATGGCGTAAAAATTCACCATTTTTCAGATTTTTGCGAATAATTATTTGTGTGTATGCTCCATCATTTCCAATCGATTCAGACGCATACTTTGCTTTTAAGCAGTTAAGAATTGCAATTGCATTAAGCAGTATCATCTTTCAGCTTTCATCAACAGACCAGTTAGATAAAATAACGTCATTTTATTACCAGACAGGAGACGGACGATTTCCAGATTTATTCAATATTCTTAACCACATGATAAGCGTCTGTGCCATGCTTTCGCCAGACAGGTTAATTTTAAGATGATAGAATCTAATCTAAAACCCACTGTATTATCAAATTGCTTTGAAACGATATTGAAATTCTGCGCTATCAAGTACCGTTTATTTCTAACAGAAATTTGTCAACCATGAGGCACAGATAGACCGCGCCTCTGCGTCGCGATCCATCAGTGACTCAAACTTAACAAAACATACGTAAAATTCGCTCCTAAGGCCGGAAGCACCCCCCCCCCGGCCCGAAAAAATGGGCCGATTGTATTGAAGAGTGCTACTGCAAAATGTAGTGCCAGCAACTACATATTCATAAATGGAAAACATCCCCAAAGTTCTAAACCGCTATCATACATGCAAAGAGTTTGGAAGATAAAATATCGACCAGTCTTTGCCAGAATTAAAGTTTAATCAAAGTTCTTCTACTTAAAGTTATATTGCCCGGATATGATTTTATTTCGTCAAGCACGAATTGAAATAACATATAAATTTCGTGACTCGTGTTTAACATAGGCTATGTTTATTCATGAAATGTTCTCTGATTTGCTAATGTAGTCTTCAATTTACATGGTGTTAATTCTGCAACTTTTGATGTGGACAGCACAGCACGCCCTGTGTTGTCTGGATCTCAATTATTGAAAAATATTAAATAGGAATAATGGTGCAAAATCTTCCTACAATTTATAATGAAAACCATCATAAGAGCCGGTATGTTTACATATTAAATTACTAATAAAAGTATTTGACTATAACACGAGAAACAAACTCCTAATATAGGCTTTTAGCAGTAATGTGAACTTTCATGGGCTCCGCGGCCTAACAATATCTTTCCAGATAGAGATCATGCAATATATACATATTTTGTCAATAAGATAATGCTGGTGAAAAGAATTTAAACGAACTATTAGTTTCATGCCCCCCTCCCCTTCTCGAAAATGGTTTTAACGAATTTAAAATTAAACATGATGAAAAAGTAAAAAGTATGTATCGCCATGCAACCACTTAATTATGTTTCTTTTCTAATCATACTCATTTGAGTGCGTCTGCTTGACCACACACTTCTAACCAACGGCCACACAAAGGCATTAAACTTATTTACCAGACGTGCACTTATGGTTTAGTTGAGCTATGCCGATATTATTCTTTAGGTTCGCAAGAGGGCATTGATTTTGCTAACAACCATTATATAAAGCATCACAGATCATAATATTAGGATGATAAAAAGCGACTAAAAGAAACTAAAGATGTAGTAGTTGTTTTGCCACCGCACATGACCGATAACTCTCATTGCACTATACAACAGAGGTTCAGTTCAATGTGAAGCGTATTCTGCTTAGTATACGGTTGCCGATCTTGCATTTTACTCTCTTCAACCAACCCTTCAATAAATCTTTAAAACTTGTTGTTGTTATGTTGTCTATCTGTAATATACACGCGACAAAATGTGGCAATACATACCTTTTCTGGCTGTCCCAATCAGAAATTTATTTTGTCAGGTATGCGCCACAGATGAAATAAAGCATGCTCTTGGCAGAAAATTTCTGTCCGGAATGAGAGCTTTGCAGTGTTATTTACTAACAGTTATATACACAAAATTTAGTTGAGATATATAAGGTTTAATTCTTTTGTTTCGCGCTAATGGAGTGAGTCATTTTAAGCTAGTAATTGGAAACGCACGACCGGTTTGTGCGCATTCGCGTGCAAAATTTTGTCAACGTAAGATTTTCTTTAGCCTTTGTGATGGTTAAAAATAGAAAATTTGAGAAAATTGGGTGCCGCTTCTCGGAAATATTAATCCTTTTTCAGGCTTGAGAAAAATGATTATGCAAAATATAAACTCGAGCACTTTTTATCAAGTTGCTAATTTTCAAATGTCTTGCCATGATAAACGAGGAGCGTTATATCATTCAATATACACTTCGAATTCATTGAGGCCGATGTTAAAATTAGAATATATCTATTTGAGCCAACAATTGGTTCGAGCAATCTAGAATGGGATGGAGCACTCCCGGCAGTTTACAAACTAAACCTCACGAATTTTTCACGAATGTAATAAAAATATACATCATCCTAGTGGCGTTAGCCATCCCCATCACTGCTAATATTTTTCAAAACATAATATTTGGTCGAAATTAATTCTATTAATAGCGGTGGAATTTATTCGTATTTATATCCATACGGTACCCTTTCTCAAACTCGTATAATTTCTATACGAGACAAGTGTTATGACTAGTTGTGGCGTTAATCTTATTTTCAAACTATAATGTCATGGATTTATTTTACTGGGACCAAAATGCTGACACTCATCCATGTACTTGTGTGTGATTACCTTTTAACAGTTAATGGATTAGGCTTATCTGAAAACACACATTAGTAAAACGCGTATGAAAAAGCATAAAGCCACGAAGATTATCATTTGCCAAATATGACGGCCAGTATCGCTAAAAGGACTTCATCTGTGGCACATGCTCAACATAATAACGATATTGATGTGTAATGCATTATATCCACGTGTGATAGTTGATTAAAAATTTTATTTTGCCAAGCATAAGTCACAGATAGCAAAAATCGAAACTTTATTTTGTTAATTATAAACAACACTGGTCCAGTAAGTAGCCCATATAAAACAAACCTCGGGTATTTATGACTGCGTACGCAGGTCCATATGTAAAAGATAGCTTCAGACGCGTGAATAAGATGAAACTAAATGTAATTATAAAAGCTTTCAAAATAAATTTAGGAATCGAAGATGTATCCATGAGCCAGTTTCAAAAAATGCCGCTAAAGAACCCATTATCGCGGTTTCAGAATTGTTTGTTCAAAGTCGAGAACTAATTATATCACACGTTTTCGATACTTGCACTTTATGATATTTGTTCCTATTTTTTCTTTGAAATTTTATTTTTTAAAACATGTTGTAAACAAGTTTAGAACATTTGGTGATGTGACACGCGGATGCCGTTCAGACACCTCAGTATCTTCGGTCATACTATTGCCATAACAACTCCAGCTTAAAATGACAAACGCTTCCTTCTAAAAAGTGGTATCATAAATTCCAAATATCGGAGAGATTTTTTCGCAACATATTTTGTTAAGTGTGGGTCACTGATGTCGTGGGTCCATCTGTGGCGTATACTCGGCAAAACAAATTTCTGACTAGGATGATAGTGACTGTAATCCAGACTAAAAAATCTGTTCTCTTCTTCCGGTCTAAATACTTAAATTTTCTACTTTGACGAGAATGCGTGTGGAATCATCTACTATAATCCAATTATTGTCTGATTAATGTATTTATATTTGAGATTCGCCATACTTTGGTCACACTATACCAGTTTTATGGCGCCAACTTACATCAAAGTTTATTAATTAAACTTCTGCCTAATCTCAATTATAGCTATGTAAAAAACAATTTTTGTTTTATATCTAGTGGTTAGATAAAAAGCAAGCATTCCAAAGAGAAAAAATAAAATTAGACAAGGTGATGCAAAACATTTTTAAAGTGGAATTTTCCACATTCAATTTGGGGAGGTTCATTTGATTCGTGGCATAGCAATACCATGATTTATGTATACAATTTTATAGCAAAATGAATCAACGAGTAGTAATCGGGAAGCGAAATTAATTTTGATCATGATCCCGGAACTTCAGTTGAATACTGAATAGTCATGTCCTCAAACTTTTGCGCTTACTACAGATGTAACAGATTTTTTTCGAATCAAATCGAATATTGAGAAAAAATAGATTAAGAAAACAAAGACATTACAGCAACAGCAGTCACATTTATTTTTTATAAAAAGTATCTAATTTTTTTATTTTACTGATTTCAAATCGCAGGGAATGAAAATCGAATGGAAAATTTATGACCCCGTAATTCACGAATCAAGTACTGCAAAGCAAGAATCGGAACTTTTGATTCAGACATCTCCAATCGGGATGACGGATAGTGTTAAATGAGCGATCAAATGAATCTCAATCAATATTCAAATCTTGGCTGAACAATGAACGATATTTGAGAAGCGTAAATCAGTTAAGGATAGTGAAACTGTGTACTATGTAAATACTGAGATGAGTTGGGTAAGCAAAAGCAAGTCTGGTGAAGTAGCAAAGTGTGCGAAACTCACTCGAATGAAAAAATAGGAAGATAGTAAGTCCCAACTACTTATATCTTTGTCAAGCATGATATAGTAATTATTTTTTTATTTGGGAGAAATACGATGAAGCTAATCAGTTTGACAAACACCACTTTGGCTCGTTAAAATGAATAACCAAAAATAACCAAATATATCAATGCACTGAACTCATTAATAAGTTATTTAAACATGAAATATATCCGACTTTATCCTACTACCAGCTATACGAAAATAATCGGACTCGGGATATAGTAAGTAAATTCAGTTGAAACGATATTAGAAATGAAATCCAATTTCGGAAGAAGATTCAAGAATTTGGTTTATCAAAATTACTTCTGTTTAATTTATATTGCCCAATTTGAGGTGAAATCATGATTTATGTAAAATATTACGACGTAAAATATCAGGATTTACAGCAAAATGAGTTCATTTCGGAAAAATAAACCTAAAAACAAACTTGATTCTGGCTAGAAGGTCAGAATAGACATCTAAACAATACGGGAAAAGCGTAAAGAAACAGATGTACGTTGCGAATCCAAAACCGAAGACATGACTCAACTCCGACTGAAAGGGCATTATTTTCAACCGGTTACTCAAAATTGGGACGTGATTCATTCGTGCAAAAATATAATGTAAGATAACACCGTATGGTTCCTGACCTTACAAGAGATGAGAACAATACTGAAGAACAATGAATATGTTTATATATTAGTAGTAAGGCCACAAGTTCACACGTAGTTTGTTGGTTTCGGTGGGTGCGGAAAATTAGGTATTATACAAGACATAATAATGCAATATCACTTTACGAGGGTTTGATAGCTAAATTCACTATCAGTTTCCCGTTTCAATTTATTACATATAAAACATGGGTCACAGTGATCTAATCAGCGAATGACCACTTTTTCAAAAACTTCATTCGAAGAAAACCTTTGTCCCAGGCAAGCATTAAGAAAAAAGCGTTGCAAAAGTTTTTCTCTAGAAAAATGTAGTTTGGTCAAGCATGGAAAGCCCGTGACCCAATTTCAAACTAAATACTTGAGAGTGGCTTAAAATGGGAGGAAGCAAACAGTGAGAAATAATCCCTCATTTAGTCAAATGCTATTCTTAGAGAAGCAATGAACATTATGATCATACATTTTATTTTGTATTTTGCCAAAAGATATATTGGCATTTTTTCAATTGGGATGATCGACAGCAAACAGCAATTTGATGTCAATGGCGCCAGTGTCATCCACCAGCAGCCCATAAATCGAAGAATATCCTTGCAACGAGTATGTTCAGAGACAAACTTCATCGTAGTTAAATGTGTTGTGTAGGCAAAGGGATCATGACCCACGATTTGTCATCGAGAAACATAAACACAAAGAAGGATATAAAATTTCATTTCATCGAAAGCAATATTAGTCTGTCACGCGTCAATTTTCTTCATTCATCAATAACAAACGTTGTGGGGAATCCGCTTTCCAGATGTCTGAGGTGACACGCCAGGCCAAACCACGCAAATGGTTGAGCAGGCATGACATGTGATCAGGAAACTTTCATTTTCTGGTAATCTAATTATTCTTTAATACTTCCGGGCCCGTAATATGATTTGAAAGTTATCTGAATACTTATTTCTGAAATCGAAGTAGTTAAAAATTAAAAATATAATTCACGATAAATTTCATGGATTGTCATTCCGCCTTGCAATAAGGTATATAAAGTATAAAAAATGTGATACAATCGGAGAAGTGGATGCGATATACCCTAAACTGTATTTTTAACATGTGAGATTTTATCGTGTCGTTCGCAGTCAAACATATTATTTTGTCAAGCATTGTCGGGAAGCAGATAAATTGGGCTTCTCGGTGCAATCCATTGTGACTTTCATATTTGACTAAATTATATTTGGTCAAACAATTTTCGACGATTGGGTTACCATAATCAGTTACAAATTTACCACCGACCGTCAAAGTTCGGTCACGCTGGAAGTTAGCAACATCATCTTCAAACAAAACTGTTGCTACTGCAAGAATTAAACTCATGAGTCACCATCAAAATACGCTTGGAATATCCTAGGATAGTTTTTTTTTATTGCGAAAGTGGAAAAATACTTCATCACGCTTCAGTCAACCCTGTCCAAATTAATGTCATTAGTTACTTGTGTTTTGCAAAGCTGCTATTTTGCTCGATCAGAAGCCAGGATAATTCGATTGGCATCTTATCATTAAAATTTTAACCTGAAATCCGGAATATCTTTCACAAAAACTATTCCCGCGATCCATTTTCGTAAAAACGTTGAGAAAACTGATAACCTTTCTTTTCTGCTTTAGGTCTGAAATTTATTTCCATTTTTCACGTCCATGACACACACACAGAATAAAAAATAAAATTTCGAATACCCAACTAAATCTCACAGGAATAATCCCTCACAGCACGTGCGTATAGATTTTGTCAAATTTGATTCTTATAATTTATTTTTTTTTATTAGGTCAAAACATGGGACCCAATTTTCATTTTAATGAAATCGCTGATTTTAGGTGGTGTTCCGGTAGGCTCATTAAAATTTTACGGTTTGCTATAAAATTTTTATGAATCTTAACAGCAAATGGGTGCTGTGGATCTACAAATGCTAGCAAGAAATCTATATATTCAAAAGGAGCAAAAGTGTTCCAATTAAAAATGGTATTTGGATAAGCATGAGCCACAGATAACTAGCCCATCGCTTAATAATTTCGAGTTGTTTTCTTGATCGGTAAAAAGGAACGTATCGTTATTAATTTGTGTTTTCATATTAAAAATAAAATAAAGAAAATATAAAATTAAGTGACTTTTTTCATTTAAAAGCGCCTAAAAATGTGGACAAAACAATAATCAATTCGGACTAACATTTAGTTTTTTATAGCGGCAATGATTTCGGCATTATCCGAGAAACGATAAGAAAAGTGTACAAAATCCTCCCGTGAAAAAATAGTAGAACTCCTTTCATTAAAAACTGCCCAAAAAGTGAAAATTTCGTCAAAAAACGATTAATAATTTTTGGACTAAGCTTTTGATTTCTTCAACGGCTAAGAATTTTAAATCTGAAAACGATAATGAGGGGTACTGATCTCTCCGACACTTGTCCTATAAGGTCCCTTGAAGGGATTCGAATCCGTACCTGTGCTTCTAAATATTGTCCGGGCTCAATAGATCTAAATTTGTTTATTAAGAACAAATGAGACAAACCAAAGAATGTCCGCAGAGTTTGCAGTTACAGTGTGATTACAGTGACAACGAATGATATTTTTATTCACTCAGTTTGCGCCTTTTAATTCTCATTAAAATGTACAATAATGCATTTCACATGATATCATAAGCTAATTTTTCCCTAATACACATTGATATATTGAACATTTAATCCCGTTTAAATAAATTAATTTAAAAATTAATTATTCGTATTGACGTGCATTACATCCATTAATCAACTACTGTTAGATAATTGAAACAATAGCCCTTGTGTAATAGAAATAAGTCGTTACATTTATTACCAATGAAGCGTATATCCTTGTGATTATTTCAAAATTGTTAATCATAATTAGTCAATATCGTTTTGAAATCCACTAATGTATTCATATAAAATAACCAATATTATCGAACGTTTTTTTATTCAAACTAACAAATTAGAGAATTGGCGTTATAAAACGACTAAGTAGTGTGTAATAGCAGACCTCGTTACCCAAAATTAATTTATTATCTTTGTTTCATCTTTTATTAAGTATTTGTATCGAACTTCAGCATATATATATACACGAATTCTTGTTTCACGTTTTAGCCACAAGTTGAATAATTGATTTACTATCGAATTCCAGTTTATTTTACCCATATATATATAGCGTGGGAGTTCATCAGCGGTCGGCCGACCACGTTTCGTATCGCGTAAAATCGACCTACTATAAAATAAAAGATCTTAACGATCTCACTCCGACAGTTGGCTTTAAATAACCAGATAAAAATGTATCCAATCATGTTTTTCTAGGTATGAGTCACCGATGGATCGCCTCACCGAGGCGCGATCCATCTGTGGCCCATGCTTAACAAAATATTTTTTTCGAAAAGACAAAAATAAGTTGAAAAGAAACTGTATACGGACGAAACCTACAGCCGTCGTGTTATATTTAGCTTTTGTTGATATCAGCAGGTGCCGACTCCCTACCGGTCCAATATTTTGAGTAAATCATTGTTTAAATAATACACTATCAATTGGTAAATGGCAGGTCATGCTAGCAGTGCCAAGCTTTAGTCATAGATGATATGAGCCTCAGAGGCTTAATTCATATCGGGTACATACTTGATAGTGAAGCCCGAGTAGTCCAGACTAAGACAACGTCATATAAAGGTTTCGCTATCATTGACGTAGTATTGGATTGTTATGATTTCCGCTAAAAGATTGGATTTCATCACATTTACATGAAGATTACTCCTTCAACATGTCTTTCAGTCTAATCTCTTCTGGTCTAACAATTTTATTTTTTGTTTTGGTGACGGTGGTAATGTATAGTAAGGTAGTAATTCTATGAAATCAACAATCGTTAGATATCGAATTGATCAAATGAATTCAGAGAAATTTGATAATACTATACATGTTGGATATATTGGAGAAAGTATCCCAAATTATATCACAAATTTTTTTGTTGTCAAGCTTATGCCATAGATGGACCACGTATCAACGACGCTATTCATTCCCTATCCAAATATGACGAGAGATTGATTAAAAAAATTTTGAAATAGAAAACAATTCTCACATTCGCATTCATATCCAAACAAAAAAAGTCTGATTTCATAAAGCACAAGTAAAAGATCGACCGTACCTCGGCAGTGCGATCAATCAGTGAATCATACCCAATCTGTGTATTGAATAGGGCTATCCAAGGAGTTTGATCTATTTACTCATTCAATAAATCAAAAATTATTCGCTTTATTTTCAGAGATTTGTAAAGAACATACTTATCTAAAAACATTTACATCATAAGGAAATTTAACAGTTTTTGGAACAATATACTGCTTAGGTTATTATTATACTTTTGATTCGAAGATATTCGTCTCAATTTTGGTCCCCATTAGTAATGAAATGCCTATATGAGTTTGAGAAAATTTTAAGAGAAAAGCATCACGCTATCCGCTACAATCTTTTTTGTCATGCAAGAAGATACAGCCAGTAGACGGCGACTCATCTTATCTACCTAAGGCTGGGCAAAACCGAATCATTTGAAATTCGAATCTGATTCGGACATTTTTTGAATTGGATCGAATCAGGAAGTTTTTGTAAGTACTTGTTCCGCTTTTTTTCCCCTTTACAAGTCACTCTCATTGTCAAAATCGAGACGTTAATAACAACGAATTCACAGATAATGATTATTAGAAACATGTGAACATTGTCGCTAATAGTCATTATATTATAATTGATTTAACGCTTGATTTTCCAGGGCGTAAATAGATTTGCCAAAATTTTTATCACTAAAATTTGGTAAATCCACTTTATTTCATGACTTTGTATTCCTATAACAGATTCCCGAATGATTCAGGTAATTTGTGATTCAAATTGATTCTAATTATTGAAACAAATTGCCCAGCTCTAGGTACAAGGTAGAAAGGTCAATTACAAGACAATTAATATTCCGAAACCAAATACGGTCGTGCTACCAGTAAATATATATAGGAAGATCATGTGCATGCACTGAATTTATTTTCAACTCTCAAAAAGGCTAAAATAATAAACGCATACCAAGCGAGGATCAATAATGGACACACTTTCTTCCCCGAGGCTACGGATGTCGGGTTAATTAATTAACCTTGGTAAATTGATGGGTGGCATTATCGTTCAATAAACAAAAATAGCCAAAGGCTTCGTTATTAAATAATTGAATAATACTGCAGTTTTGCACTATTTCAAATGACGTATTTTGATCGTATTGAAAAAATCTAAACTATTGCATCCAAAAAAGCAATTTTTGATTAAATTTATTATGTTAAAAAGCAGAGAAATAGACAAAGCCTCTTTAAACAACAATGGCGCATTGCTTTTTTAAGTATAAAACCGCAAGCTCTTTTTGATTTTTTTCTGATTGCATTGTACTGTAAAATATATCTGCGTTCCAGTTTTTACATTTCTGTGAGTAAATATTCCGAAAGTTTATTTACTACGCGCGTTGCAAAAACACATATGCTATAGGTGTGATTTGTGTACTTCAATACAATATTTTAATTCAAATTTGTGATGATAGTGCGCTCGTGCTACGAATCAATTTGACGCCCCAGGTACAGGTGCGGACGATTGGGTTTCAATCGTTTCAATGGGACAAGTAACCCATTGGTTTCACGCGGTCTAGTGACGAACAATTGGGGAGTGCGTCAACAAAATCGTTTAATTTGAGATCTTTCAAGTCAAGGCTCTAATTAACTTTCATCAACATGTGCTTTCAACGTATGAAGCCATATCGTGTTTTTCTATGTTATATAGTAATATACGAAGATGAAATCATTGTCAAGCTTTAACTACAATTTGTTAACCAGCACTGCTGTGTTGCAAGAGATATATTGAGTATTGCCGAGCATTGTCTTGGCAATAAATTTCAAAATCAGCAGAAAAGCCCTGGTTCGCCAAAAAATGTCACACACTTCGTAATCGAATAGGCAATGCGGTTTCAAATCAGTGGGTGTGTAGGCTTTATTGTAATGTGGATAAGTCTCGTTCAATACACCCGCAGAGGGACTCCCGGAGGGCAACCGAAGAAAATCAATTCACATTGAATAAATCTTAGTCGGTAATATTAGACACACACGATACACTTATCCAATACAATCTTTTTGCTATATCAAGCATAGCATGATCAGTGTTCAACGGCCAATTCATTGGCCCATTTTTAAAGTTTGATTTCAATCTTACATTCATTTAATTAGTCAAGGCACACATAATTCCAGCCCCAAGGAACCCAAGACCCAAATCTAACCAAAAATTGCGCGATGATCTCAAATGGAACGGGAACGTTACATCATTAAAACGCATAATACTTTCGCGTCAATCAGAACGGCGGGCCAATATCTTTGCAGGGTAGTTGAATATATTTTATAAGTTCACCATTAGCTTGAAAATATACAATGCACAGCAGAATAATATTTCTCATCATAACTGATTCATTTTGACACACAGACTAAATTGATCATTGTAGCCGATCGCTGACGACCTTGTAAATTTCATTTTTCGAGCATGATCTACAGTGGATATTAATTAGTACTGATTTATATGATACTATTAATCTACCTGGTGGCAACCATGCGCACGGGGTCGATGCCAAAAAAATGAGGACGCAAGGCTTAATTTAAATCTGTCGACCATGTCTGAATGCATATTAGGTCGCTATTTCTTCGAAAATATTTTTTGTAATGTTATATGTGTCTTTTATTTCCAATTGACAAATTATTGAGGCAACAATATAAAATGCATAGAATTGAAGATTCCTAGTACCGGTAGTACAATAAATTTAGAAATTAATTTATTAAAGCCACGTCACAATAAACCTAGCCACAAGTAGTATTATTATTCAAAACTGGGACACTCAATATAAATTTTAATGTCAACAGTAGTCTGCCACGAAATAAACGACATAAAACCAAAAGTTCTTCATTGAACAACACGATCAACTGACACGAACCATCGATGAAATATACTAAATTAGACATATCCATATATGACCCATGTTAGCAATAGCTAGCAGTATATGTGAGGATTTGGCGATATTTTCATTGTATGACACGACATAAAGGCTATCATGAAGTACTTGCCTTTCCGTCTATATTAAACTTTGCTATTTTTATGATATGTATTATAAATAGAAATAAATTGGATTACTGCAAAACCCAAACGTGGCTTGAACCATTAGATTATTACTTTATATTAAAAAAAAAAAACATGTTTGCTTCGGTATTGCTAAGAGGCGAATATATGAATAATGTATAAACCATAACCTACCTTATGTGTTTTGTATGTAGCTCCGATAGCTTTTACATCATGCGAGGGATGCCTTCCATCTTCTAAACACTGATAGCAAAGAGGAACTTGACACTCTTCACAATACATGCTCATGTTTTCGACGACATGAAAATGACAAGGTGAAAGTTTGATTCCGTTTTGTTTGCCATTCGTTCGATCAGCTTTTGCTGGAACCGACTGAGACCTTTTCTTGACAGGTGAACTTGGTGCCTTGGAATTATTTCCATTTGGCGAAGGTGAATTTTGACGCACTGCCACATTTTGGGTTGTCAAACGCGTTATAGTATGGGAGGCAAGTGGTCCGCGAGCGGGATGAAATCTACGCTGACATGTGAGGCAATACCGAACTTGACATTGTTCACATTTAACAGTCGCCGGCTGTGTCGAACTTATCTCGCACATTTCACAGTTCAAAGACTCGATCCTGGTATTAATAGGCGCGTTTTGCGCAGATTTATGACACGAATGCTCTTGGATAGCACTAGATGGAATTGAATTTCTATTTGCTGGATGGAATTCCCAACCGGCATTGTCTTTTTTAACAGGAGACAACTCCGGGTTCTCGCTACGATTTTCGAACTTCTTAATTATGTTATGCATTAGTGTATTCTGGGTCAATCCCTCGACTCCCCTGTCATCAAGAAACACAGTCCGTTGGCAAATAGGACAAGTTAGACAAGATATGCTTTCAGGAAGACAAGGTAAATGTATTCCTTGACTGCAGGGAGATGCTGCGACCGGACTTGACGGTTGCTGTAGAGTGTTAGTGTTCACATTAATTGAAGACAATGAAATTGTTCTTCCTTGATCGCTGGAGTTACTTCTCAGTGATCCGGCAGAATAACCACTATCTGCGTCGCTAAAAACAGCTTCACTCCGAAGGCTTACTTTGTCAAAATCAATACCCGAGCGACCAAAAACTTCAGGAGAGAGGTCGCACACAGTTCCGTTCTGAAAAAAAATGTTTGTGTTTTATGGTAGTGACAAACTAATCGCAAATATATACGAATTAATGGAAATATTAATGTGGATTAGGATTATCGTTTTCGCGCAAAGCCTCAAAAAGCTTGGGCACAAACTCCCAAGAAACCTCCCTCATTAATTTTGTGAAAAATGTGTTACCAATGGCCAGCGCCTCAATGATCCATTTCAATATACGTACCGAGAGCTATCTTGACATCCGTCATTGAAAATATTGCTGGAAATCTAAAATTATAATGTAAATCAGCCTAAATTAGAGGTAACGAACTCACCTTAGATTTGAGAGTTTCCGCACACTCGCAACAGAGATTGTGGGTGCAAGGCAAGATAACAGGATCAACAAAAAGCTTATGGCAAACAGGACATTTTAATTCTTCTTCCATTGCAAAATTTACCTTCATCTAAATTTTGCATAAAATAAATAGCCGATTTAGACAGTATAAATTTATTTGATATTTCACGAACTAGGCCAAATATATTCCTTGTATATATACCCTAATTTTGATGCATCACGAAATGACAGTCACAAGTACTTTACTGCTTCTACAATAACTAGTACCGGTAATAGGTATCTACAAACAACTCTATTGTACATAATGAACCGGTGCTTTTTGCTGTAGTTTACTCCCACAGAACTCTCAACATAGACAAATATACATACAATATATCTTAGAAAAATCAGCAACTAAGCAAGTTCTCGCGGCGGAAACTCGTAACAACGAATAATGAAATCATTACTGTAAATTTATACTTTACTCAAACGACTTCCTTTGTAAACTACATAGGCGCCTGTTTTGAGAACCTATTTCCGTACCTCGACTATCTGTCGACGGGCCTTTGTTCTTATTGTAGCTACTTGAAAATACTTTACAATGGCTACGAATATAGACAATTGATGACCATCTCATCTAACAAACGCAAACGGAACAACATATCCGTTTACACTAGCGAATAAAAATTGGATCTACCCCAGTGTTGTGAAAACTTGCGCCGGCAACGATCGACAACAGTGGCGGGACCTCGACGCATGGAACTGACTTTTGAATACGCGAATCTCTCGCTTTCTTATAACGTAAGCGTTTCTTTCTCTTTTTTTTGCTGTTAGCGACTACGGACTACCGGCCTTTGACGGTCGTTTAACATTGGCGTATGTCTGATATACAAAATTTTCTCCTTTTATCGTACACACAGCAATTTGAATGCGAACATCGCCTCACTCGAGTTTCCCCCCATTTGTAGGAATTATGGTAATTAGACAACCGACAATAAGGATCTTTTGTTTGTGATTTGACACGGCTAAATATTACAACAGCTTAATAAGACACAGACTACTTTACGAAGCCTGCCACGTGCCTAGCGAATGGCCGGAAATGAGATCAAGATCAAAATAACAAAGAACTAGCGTAATATTGGAGCTTCATCAAGAGTTAAAAGGCTTGATTTGTGTCAAAGATGTGCAATTACTTTTAAAAAGAAATTATATGATATTTTTTTTTGATGGAGAATTTTCTTCTTATTTTGACTAGAATTTTTTGAGGTATTTGAACAATGTGCTAATAGAGATACGTGTGATATTTTTTAGCATATCATCACAATCATAAAAATATTTAGTAGTTCATATAGTGTCATATCATATAGTAGTATCATATATCACCTTGAATTGCAATAGGCTGAGGCTAGCACAACAAACACATTAAAAATGTAGCAATTACTATTTCTCTCGAGCTTGATCGCAATAAAAGTATATAAAAACGGGATTATATATTTAAATATGACCGCGTCGGTAGTAATTAACAATATTAAATCAATTATTTTAAATTAACACTAACGGAAGATAACATGCCTATTATGCTCTTTTTATGTTGCAAATAATTTACCAAAATCAAACGGGACGCGTTAAAGTTGTCGCTGCCTTATACGATTACAGGCATAGAAAAGCTACACAATTCTGGAATAAATTTATACGCTTGGTGTGCAATAACTGCGAACTATCTACTCTTTCCAAAATACGCGATAATTTGTGAAGAGTTGAATAATACATATATTTTCAATCGTTTTTGGAACAATTTTGTGCACCGTAGCAACGCTTAGAGGTTACGGATGTTCCCAGGCAATGGTAGAACATTTTGCTTAACTAAATATAAACGATACAAAGCACAGTATGGTCTATAACAAGAGGTATAACGTGAAATTCGGGAAGCAAACTCGTTAACACCACGAGCTAGCGTTGTTTTAATCTTCGACCAGGTTACCCTTTAGCTCCTGCTTCGAGTTGCGCATTTCTGCTTTCTGACAAATATTCGACCCGTGGTTGCATGCGATGGCGGTTCACGTAAACTTTGCCTACGGCGTTTTCCACGAGTTAAAACGTTTGGCCAGGAAATCCTCACCAATAATGCTCTTCAAGTATGCAAATCCACTATCCTTATAGGGATGCAAGTTTTAGAATTGAATGGCTGTTAAACACATTCTAAGCATACCAAGAAACTCGTCCTATTCTAATGGATTCCGGTTGGGTTGTGTCAAGTCGCTGTCGAACCCCGAGAGCAAATATTTTATTTTAATTTTTTCAACTCTTTCAGGACTTATTTCATATTGTCGCGCCCAATTGCAAAATCAATACACGGACGTGTTAAACTAGAATAGTATCCTAAAACGGTAGGTAGAAGTTTTTTAAAGATTCGTACAGGAAAACTTGATTCAAAAAAGCATTCAAATCTTTCATCCCTTGTTGAGACCTTTCGCTTGTATTAAACCCAGATCGTCGTCGTATTTCTTTAGAAAAAAAAATACAATCACCATAGACATGATGACCCATGCGACTGCAGACTATAGGATTGTTGGAAGATATTCACGTAACTTCAATTTGCGAAGTTAATAGGAGATATGATACTGCGAGACAATGAGACGCCAGAAAAACGAAAAACAGCTCAGACCCGGATTATGTTATCAAAGGAAAAGCAATCAGGGATTTCGAAGGAGTGCAGAAAGCGTGCGCAACAACAAGTTTCAAATAAGGTGCGAGATAAATTTTTCTTTCTTGGTATTACTTTGGAGAACAAGGGTAGGGTGATGACAACAAACTGAGAGTAATAACTAGATTGCACATTGTCACATCCTACCCAATAAAAGCCATTTAAACAAAAGACCTTCAAAGCAAATATATAATTATAAACACAAACAGGGGATTCAATAATTTAATTTAACCACACGTGGTTCAAGGTCCAAGTGTTAGTACAGGATTTAACAAGGCATTCCAGATCATTTCATACAGACTATGTATAACACTTAAATATGGCGATTTAAAATAAGAATATTGGATTCCAACATGTTAACGACTCATCTATCGTCTAACAAGTCAGCCAAAACTGTTGTAAGGGGACAGAATAAGTGAATGAATGGTGTAGTCAGCCACAAAAAATGTTGTGAAACATTGAGAATTTGAATTGAACATAATAGACCTATCAAAGGCTCACAATCGGCCAAAAGCATGCAATAGTTGAGCATACTATAGACTCCAATTATGTGAATTGGGCTGAATCATAGTACTTTTGACATCATATTTTTTTAAAAGTGCACCCTTACTCACACAGTATATTCTGTACTTCTGTTCAAAAATGAGGCTCCATGGTTTCCTATGAACAACATATCAGAAAACACTAGAGCATTTTATGCCATAAAAACCTTAAAACAGAAGATTGTGCAGTGTGTACCATTAAAACAGAGAGGCGTAATATGAAATATAAATAAGACCATAAAAATAAATACTTGAAGTATATGATTATATAAAATTAACAAATTCACCAACACGTACACAGATAAAAACAGTATTCAAATTCTCGACAACTGATGCAAATATGCATAGATACGCAAAAGCAAACTTTTAATCTGAATGAAATAATCAACAACAACAAATATTGGAAGATATTGGAAAACTATTGCTGGTAAATCAGAACAATAATTTGGCAACCAGGTATGGACCTGGTGCAACAATTCGTCAGCTATTACCAAAGTTGAACAAAGGGAAAAAATTTCATTGATTTTGTCAATAATAGAACAAGTCAGATTTAGAATGGATCCATTTCGTTAAATTACCTTCATTGTAGACCAATGACAGGTAAATATTTCATATAATAATTAGAATATTTCAGTTATTGTGCTCATACCAAATCTGATAGATTCACAGAGTGTTTTAGAAAGTTTTGTCTATCCTCTGGCAGTGGTCCACATGTCACCAGGGCCACAAGTAAGCTTGAATACGATGAGTGTGAAAGTTAGGCAACAAAAGATCAGAATCTTAGTCCAAATGTTACGTACTGTAATTACAAACTTTCACTAGAGTATCATCCAGCTTTGACAAGTATGTACCTAATAAACTTAAATTATGCTCTGGAGAAAGCTTGTTGAATATGTATGTCCTTCATTATGTGAAATAGGATTCTCATCTTTTGCTGTATTAAATTTAATTTATATGCAACAAACACATAAACCTATATGGTCATGTATATCGGGCAGTAGGGTTGGCAAGACCTTGGGTGTTGAGACTTTATGGCAGGGCAGTAGATATTTTTCATAAATTTGATAAATCGTGTTCGAAGCATTGGCAAACACATCTAACTATGACGCATTAACCTAGAGAGCTGAACATACTTTTTGTTCATTAGAACATACTTCGTTTTTTAAATTTTTTATAGTCATCAATCCAAGTTGGTCAATCTGCCCAATGCCTCATACAACCAACAAAAAATTAGGGTCAACAAAAGTGAGAAACCACTTCTATCACAATGGCCCAAAGATATTAAAATTCAATTTTGGTTAAATAGAAATTTCTATAGTAAGATGTACTGGAAAGTTCATTATTTTCACAGTGGAATTGTAAGTCAATGTTTTTTCAACTAGGCATGCGGTGAGATTGCTGGTAAAAGGATGTGTGCTACATGTTTATATGTCAATAATATTTCACTTATTATTCGTCTGGGGACTTAATTTAGAATCAGCCTATGAACATCAAAAAAACTTCTATAACTTCGCTAGTAGTTGAACAACTTCATCATGAGCTTTCTGATCATCATTATTCATTATTTGCAAATCTTTGGCTTTCTCCAACCAGCTTTTTGCTTCAGCGTATCTACTCATTTCATAATAACACTGCAAAATAATATATATTACAATTAAATATCAAAATAAATTAGAGAAAAGAATCTTGATACGCGCAAAATCTTGGTTCATTTTATTTTCTTTGAATGTACGAAAATGTGTAAAAACCAACAACACTGTTTCACAGCAGTGTTGATGATTTTGAACATTTTTATGCAGTTTAGTTACTACCAGACACTCGAGAAACATTTTCTTTGGGTGTCTGAATAGCAGAGTAGATGTTATACTGTCAGTCTGATTGCAGTTTGGATTTAATAACATCTTAACTACCAAAAAAGAAATTTCCCGAACTTCTATACATGAGGTAGCCCTTTGCTATTACTGGTAAGTGGACGCGAGCCGGTTCCTTTTAGTCCTGCTTCTGACCTTGCTTTGGTGACTCCGATAAAAGAAAAAATTGAGTTAAAGACAGAAAATTGAGTTAAGGTACAGAATGACCTCTGAGACAAGGACAGTCTTCCATAATATTGCAAAATGTGGAATTTGTACCAAAAACAAAAAAACTGCTCTGAAATTAACACGACCATGAAAAAACAAACACAAATACCAATATTCTATACAGATTTACCTTCCCAATATAAAGCTGATTTGATTTATAAAAACCATGTTCAAGATCTTCTGCTTTTAGGAAACAGTCTAAAGCTTCTTGTATGGAAGAGGTAGGAGGTGTTGCAAACAATGTAGATGCAAGTTTACGCTCTATCCATGTCAACATATATATACCTAGTTATACCAAAAAATAAGAAGATTATACATTTCATGACAGATCGAAAATTGCAAGATGACACGAAAAAAAGTCCAGTTAGTTCCCTGTAAATTATGATCAATTTCAGTAACTTGTTGAGAATAGTGTAATGATTACTTATTGATTCTGATATTATATATAACAATGTGATTCTTTTTCTAACAATTGCTTGCAATAAATGTCCTTGTTCAAATTAGACAAGATAAAATATAGTCAAGGGCGCCTTAATTGAATAAAATACTTCTATGGATCGATAAACTCAGCAATAAGTATTTAAGTTATGCTTTTAATCATTGTGGAGTATGTGTTAATTGGAAACCAAGTGTGAAAGAGAAAGAAACAAAATAAGGAAGTGATAATAACACCATGCATGTATTCCTGCTGCTATAATACATTGTGTGCCTCACAAGTCATTAACAACAATTTGAGAAGAAATGTACTTGCATTTGAACTTGAAGCCATACTTTATAACCTCAAGCTCTTTCGGAACAGGCAAGAAAAAAGCTAATCATATTCTTACCCCAGCACCATCTTCCAAGCATAAAATGTAATGTTGGATCAGCTGGACTTAATTCTAATGCTCTTTGTATATGTTGTTTCAATTTGAACCCGTTCAATATTTTATCTTTTGTAGAAACATAATCCATCATTGTACCAAGCGCAATAGCATGCCTGTTCAAATCATAACATTTCTAAATACGTGTGGACGTAATCATGATATGGATGAATGTGGTATAACTTGATGAAATGTTTTGTTGCGCATGGGTAGTAGATGGTACCATGGTTGCATTCCAACAATACGAATTAGAAGCCGCCTCACCATGCATGGTACATTGTAAGCCATAATCATGTTTTTTTTATTTTTATAATGTACATAATACAAGCATTTTGACGGCGGCATGCCAGTACAAAAAATAATCAATGCTGCCAGAATGTTTCTTTTTCATCAGGTATCTTCTGTCTGATTACAAGAAGTGAAATGAATTTTTTTGCCCATGACATTTTGCTGTGTGTCACATGGTCTATTTATGAACTGCATTTCGGTTAGAGATGCCAAAATATTAGGATTTGTTCGATTTGTAATTCGCGAATCCATGAATTATTCGATTTGATTTTTCCAGTGAATCAATAATACTTTAATTGAAATAAAATCCTTTCGCTAAGGGTGGAAATTGTATTTTTATTATTTTGTTATCGTATTGCTACAATATAAGGTCATAATAGATGGTAAGATTCATTCCTCCAATTAGTACTAAAACCGAAATCACCAAACCATTAATAAAAGGTTGTTCATCAGCTAGAGGTGAAGATGAATCATGTCAGATGTCATGAGCTCCATCACTTGCTTTTAATCATATAACTCATACCATTTATGCACATCTGAAGAGGCTTCGTAAATATCCAGAGCTCTTGCAGTATATTCATGACCAGCTAATGCATGGACTCTTTTTTCTTCAACTAAATATCTCATCTCGTGAACTGACACATGTGATCTTCCTAATCTCCAAAGAAATTCCCAGTCATCTTTATACTGAAAAAAAGATAGGTTTGACCCAGACTGACAAAATCTTGTTCGTCTCCGGTGTCGGAAACGTTCATGTCATTATGGTCCGATGACCAAAAAGCATGAAGAATATTTTTCCAAGAAATGAATTGAATTTCTACACAGCAGAGTCTCCATCTGGAAATGCGCGAAGATATTTTTATACCAAAACTCTTATTATCAGCAAAACCGCAAGCACACCCAATGTTCAGGGCAAGGTTTTGGAATTATCTTATTACCGGTACATAATGTTCAATTTCTTTCTGTTTAGTGCATTGCTTAACTATTAATACTAGAGCTGTCCAAATATCTGATTCATGATTCTCGAATCATAATTTTTGGATTTACCCAGTGATTCCGAATCTATATATTCAAAAAGGGTATTAAATTTATAGCAAATAAATTCATATTTTGGTGTTTTAGCAATTTTTTGAGAAAATCTTTTCGTTTATTTACTATAATACTGCTGACTCAAATATTCAATTAGATTCGTTAAAATATTTCAATTCAATTCTGAATTCAACAGATATTCAATTTTTATCACCCCTAATTAATACTGGATAATACTTAATACTTAATAATGGACCAATAAATAGAGCTCACATTAATTTCATTATCTTGTAACACTCTCATCGCAGTTTCTTTGTCTTCATCATTCCCTGAATACAGTTCATCAATTTTTGCATACAGTGAACGTTTCTTTTCCTCGTTAGACAGTGCATTGTTATTCTGGGTCAATGAATCACCACCCTCTATGGGAGATGGTTCTGTACGAAACCTGAAAATATATTTATTATCAAAAACATTATTTTTCTAATTTTCAAGTCAATGTCAGTGATGGAAAGCGCCGCAGAGACATGGTCCAGCTGTCTCATGTTTCACAGAACAAAACTTTCTGATTGGGATTTTGATTTATTTGGCAATTACAGAGAAAAAAATATCTGTGACTTTCATGTAAGCATTGTAGCTGACTTCCACCATATTCTCCAACCATCACTGTATGGAATCCACAATCTTTTGGTATCAGAGAGGCAGATGAACTTCTCCCAGATCTATCACATGTGGACATCAGGGTTAACTTTTTTAGACATATTTATTTCAAAATCTCATATAGAATCCCATCACCTTGGATATTTATGTGAATGAAAAGGGTAATATTTCTATTACATAAGTTGACATTTTCTAACATTGTAACAAAATTTTTGCTGATATTCTTAAACATTATCAGCAAACATGTTTTTGCTACGCTTAAGGCCAGTCAAGCAGATGGAAGAATGTTAAATTAAGTAAGTATTGTTAGCATCGACTCATCGTATTGAGCTTTAATTGAAGTTATCCTAATCAGAAAATCTTTGTCATAATATATTTTGTTCCATATGTGTCACCGATGGATTGCATCAATGAAACACAGTTCATCTGTGCCACATGCTTGACAAAATAAAATTTCTTACTCTGTTAGAAATACTATTAACACATTGAATATTCGACAAGTATAAAAGAAATTGCAATTCGAAGAAAAAAATCTTGACCTGAGATCTGTTTCTTCATCATCGTCACTCCAAGCCGTTTTATAACTACATACAGAAAAATTCGACTGAGATTTTGATCTCCTGTCAACAGAAAATCAGAGATTATTATGAATCGAATTAGAAAATTACTGGGCCGAATGCTTTTGTTTATCACATAAAGCTATATTTCAAATAAGAAACTATTGCATATATATCTGCAGACAATTAGAAAAGCTGGCAGCTACGGTTGTCTTAATGATTCAGATTAAACGGTATTCGAAATTCACTATAAAAAATAGTGTGTTTCAACAGTTTTTGATTGCGTGATTGTGATTTGTGTTAAATTTTACATTATTGAATTAACATGTGATTTCACTACAAAAAGACAATTTTAAAAACCATCTGAAAAAACGAAAACCTCTTCAATCAGATTTTTTGAATCTATGACAGAAGTTTTTACTTCAAGTTTATCATGAACCACAGTTATGGTGCACTGAAGCAACAAAATCCACAAGTTAGCCCGTACTAAATAGAACATAATTCCTCATTTCTCAACATGACAGTGTGTTTTAAAAAACACTTGTACCTGAGTCAGTTTAATTAAAGTCTAGTATTTAATTCCAACCTAGTCCGGGATATTTTAAACAAATTTGTTAGGTTTGAGTCACTGTTGAAAGTGTAGTCATCTGTGGCTCATGCATGGAAAGTTTCCGATTTGGAATATTCAGTTTAATGAGCTGTAAAAGCACAACAAACCTCTCACTATATGCAATCTGTAAACGCTGGATTTCAGACTTTATATTTTCAAGCTCAGTTGGAATAGAGTTATTTAGCTCTTTGATTTCTAATTTCAATTCTTCAATTTGCTTCGATAGTTTCTGAATTGCTTCTTTATCATCATTGCGATGTGATAACCCGGAGTATCTGGAAAATTATGAAAACAAAAAGAATGAACTTCGTACTTCGTACATTTTTCAAGACCATTTCGAGATATTAAAGTTTTTTTGGCAGAAATTTTTAACTTGAAATTCATATTGTAATCAATTTAGAGGTGACAAAAAACACTAGGAAATAATCTAATAGGTTGCTTTGAGTACTTGAGAATAGACTGGATAGGCATAACTTAATTATTGAGAATTACCAAAGAGCCCAGAAGCAATATTGATAAGCCCATGTCAATGCTGTCGTTAGAAATGTTGCAAAGAAATCTATGCAAAAAAACATACATACATGGATTAACTTATGAGTCTGTAGAGCATAATATAAAAACTATTCACGTAATTAAAGATTTTACATCAACTGATCTGGTTAGTAATGCTGAATGAAACATCAGCATAGCTGCAGAGAACGAATTACCATATTCATTCATCAACCAGAAAACAAAAACATACGTTACAGAAACAATAATGCACAACAATGCTTTCGTACAGATTTAGAAGTGCCTAATTGCTGATGCACATTTGGTAAAATGATTGTGGTATATATATTTCATAATAAAAAACTTCAATATCGGTTGCTAAGTTATATTAAAAACCCCTTAAGATAAGAAAAGGAGAAAAACGAAAATATGTATACAAAGACATTCCTTCATTCATAATTGTTTATTTCCATTTACACAATAAGTGCAAAATAACATCAAAAGTAGACGTGAAGTGTAAATAGGAAAGTGCAAAGGTGAATGAAGCCAGGAGACATATCGAGCCCAGACCTTTTTTATTCAATCATAGGGGGGAGGAGAGAACTAATTAACGTAACAGAAATAATTGTGCACATAATGTTCGTTGAGGCAGTATGTACTAAAAAACATAACCATGATAAAATATTAACAGCGAAATGAACAAAAAAAAATGACAATGAAATACAACAGTGGGAGTAGTGTTAATCAATATGACAGCCCAGCATGGAACATGGATGGATCTTTGATCCATGCTCAGAAATAATAATAGCGAACAGTGGATGGATTACATTAGAACTAGGTACAGGCAGAAAAATGCGATACACATTTCTATCTTTTTTCCCGAATATACCTGCCTGCCCAAATATGTATGTATTTATTTTGCCGTTTAGCATGCATGATAACAAATATAGATAATATACCGTACATTCTTATGTAAAAGAGTAGACTATGCACAAAACCGTATGGGCCTAAGAGTGTGTGACATAGACCCTGTAATTGAAGAAAAAAACCAAAAAACAAAAAAAAACGATGAGGAAACGGATATGTCACAGAAGATAATCATATAACATGTATGGACAACATATATTAGACTAATAAAAAATAAGCTCACTTCAAGGCCGCAAATGTCGCAACACCTCCGCCTACGAATATTGCAAGACCTGCGCCAATTTTTGAATAGGGAAATCCTTCTTGTAAAGACATCAATACTTGTCAGCTTACGTCTATTCTGTATTGTTATGAACAGATGAAGGTGCAGGGTAAGGTCAAAATAAATGACTTTTGTTTAGCACAGTAAGTTGGAGACCTGAGACTGTGAAGTATGGGTAATCCTTTTTTTGCCGAATGAAATTCCAGCGTCAATCGGAATTTTTCAAATAAACTGCTTTGTCAAGCGGAATATAACGTTATAATTCAACTTATATATCGAATTGATAATTTTTTCCACCACATGTTCAATCAAAACCCCACATAATATAGCCAAAAGAAATTAATCAGGTGCGATATTATTCGAAAAAAAGATTACCAATTATGAATATACAAAAAGATATTAGTTAACTACCGGTAACGGTACCATTGACACATACAGCATAAGTTACGGTATGTTAGTTAACTTACCATTCATATGTAGTTGCGATGAAGATAAAGTCCGTTCCATTGATCACCCCGTGGAAAATATTTTGATTACATGGTGCATAAATAAATTTTATGTTATTTTTGCATGGAAAAGAGAAATTTTCAATACAGAATATTTAGACACAATCTATCAAACAAGTTAGGTTGTATGAGTTTACTACATTGTACAGGCTACCCGGAACCAGGATCCATGCTATCGATTTCAACCAAATAGTCCTTCAAGTGGGTGAAACACTATTTTACAACATAACGTTATACAAATAGGTAGGTAAGTTAATAAGGCTACGTACAATAGCCCGCACAACCGCCTGTGCCCCGACTACACTAGACAGAAAACACCGAGCTTGAAATACAAGTGACTTTTCACACCAATCTCTTGGTGTCAGTAAAGAGCCACAATTGCAATGCTGTGGCCAAGGGTGGCAGTACGGTACGGTACGAAATTTTTATCGTACTTCGAACCAGTAAATTAATTTCGTACCGAACTTCGTACCGTACTTTCGAAAATTTTTCGTACCGTACCGTACGATGTGTACCGTTCGTACACGATATTAAGCGAGTACTGAGTATGGCGAACTATCGCAGATCGCGTGAAGCAAAAAAACGCCTGACATCAAAGTGATGCAGTACCTACGCATGTATGCGCATGAAGGTGATGAATAGTGGTGTAGACAGTTTTCGCGAGAAATTAAAGAAAGAACATTATCATTGTACATTAGTGCATCTGGTATTTCTGGTGCAATTTATTTCGATTCATTCATTGACTATTTATTTTTTAAAGGCAGACGTGATATCGTTTGGCTGTTTTGTTTTACCTGCTCTGATAATACACTTCTTAACGTAATAGTTAACTGGTTAACGTGTTATAGGGTACCGCGCAATTGCATTGCGCAAAATAACGTAAATCTAGCATTTAGCGTTAAAGATTCAATTGCAAAAATTTCAGCGGCTTGGTTTTCCTGTCTGGTAATGTTTATTTCACTCTCATGTATTTTTGTCGTTCTCAATTCGACTAGCCTAATTTTTCGTGACTGAAGCCTATGTTTGCGTGTTGGAAAAAAATGGATAAGTTGGCATCTTCGGGCACGGTAAAAGAACATCGGCGATGCTAACGATAAATTCAGGAACTTTTTTTAGTATTATGAATGCTGCTTATCTTGTCGATTTTAATTGGGCTACTACATAAGAGAAATGAAGCATGCAATTCCGATTTAAGTTAATCAGCAAAAATCAGTTGCATTTTTTATTACCATACCTGCGCCGCTTTTAATCATTTTAAAATTGCCCTTTAGTTAAAAATTCTTTGATAGACACAATTTATATTATCAGCGCCCGTTATGAAACGGCATGGATGTTAAATGAAATTATTTTCCTGAATTAATTTGAGAAGAATAAAGTGTAATTAATAAATACCGAACTTCGAACCGTACCGTATGAATCGTACCGCATAGACCGGAAAATTCAATCGTATTCGTACGTACCGTACCTGAGGTCACTATGCTCTACTGTGTGTGCAGTATGGCGGATTTCGCGTGAACTGCCAATGCAGCGTTGTAGATAAATAGGCGATTCATTCAAATGACACAAAACACGTGATTCTTGGGCCTGATTAGGGTACCGGTACTGGTAAGTTTTACCGTACTTGTCAAAGGCTTGAACTCGTCTCGAGCTTAAATTCGACTAAGTTGACTGACTACCGGATAAGTACGGTAAGCAGGAACTTTATTTCTACTCATAATTTGATTTTCAAGTTCACCTAGCGGTACCCAGTTTGGAAGACTGATGTATAAGTTACTTAATGATCGACCTTTAATTCGGATTTGTTAACAGTTTAAGGCGCAAATTAATTCTTGTTATACTATTTTACCTGTCATTGAACCATCACAGATCATGCCGTTGAACAAACAGGTCTCATTTTTCACCATCCATATAGTGGGTACTGGGCGGAGGACTATATTGGGCTGGGCGACTAGCTTGTTCGATGCGCTGTGAGGCATAGGAATATACCAGTACATTATTAGTGTTAGGGTGGAGTGGAAAAAAACATTTTTTTGAAATGAAAAAGTGCATAGTGTAAAAACCTGGCTTTCGGGTCAAAATCAATATTCGCAATGTTTTCACAGAGTATTCACATACCACTAGGTGGCCAACGCGCCCGAAAAGTCAAAATTTAGTAAATTCTTCGTAACTCTGTAACTGTAGGAGCTCGAGAGTTGGTTCTGGTCTGAAGTGATTTAGAATACATGATTTCCTATATGCTTCAATTCAACATTTTCTTGAGAATTTGGCTCTAAATTAAATTGGTAAATTAAATATCTGTTATCTGTGCCAGATTCAGAATTTGAGAACTTTGTTCCTTATTATAACTCTATGTAATTCCATCGCCAGATGTCCCCCCCCCCCCAATAATTTAACAATTGGGGGATGGATATGCGTATGTCGTCACAGATTTTCTCACGGCATTCCCGTTGTACGCCATACATGGGTTTCGTACAGTTTTATTCAAAAACATCGATATAAGAACGTTGTTGTAATGTATTTTTGGATCTGTTACTTCTGATGCACATTTCTCTTTTCATATTACTGAATAATACTATTTATTTGTTCAAACCATACAGACGCATTTCCGACACGCCTTGTAGCCTATATCATGACTATTTTTCTAACAAAATGTAACCTCTAATTGAGATGAGCATTAGCTGATATTCAACTTCAAAATGCCTGAATATATCATAATATCCTGATGTTTTTGCTCGATAATTTACTTCTATTTGTCGTTAAAGTATGATTGTGCAAAAAAACCTCTAGGGGGAGGTTTTTATTCGATTTTTTATGAAAATTTCATGCACCTGGGGTGCACAATGTCTTTTCCCTGATTATTCTTGTGGCATTATTTTGCATTATTCTGGCACGCTGATTTATTTAATTTAAAAGCATATTTTTTATGTTTAAAAAATGTGCACTTCCCCGAAATTCTTTTCCGGATCTGGCATTGAAATTAATATATTTCCGGCACTGCTTCCTGTGCCATTGTGAGTTTTCAAAAAAAAGGGGTCAGAGCACATCACTAATGCCAACGATATATTCAGGAATTACACCGAGATTTTTATAGTTGTGTATTCTTCTTATCGTGTCGATTTTGTTTCGACCAGCTCAACTTTCGTTATTACAGAAAAATGCATTCAGATTATGACGTCATTAATTATCAGCTTGTATGTATGTCCCCCAATCACAAAGTCCTAGTGACGCCACTGCTTAAGTAGGAAAAGCTATTAAATAAAATCAACGTTTTAATGCTAGTTAAATTTAGTTATTGAGTTACAGAATTTTTATGAAATTATTTGGTTATGTTTTTGATTGTGTATTGGTATTATCATTGTGGTAATATTTGAATCAACAATTAGAAATTGATTTTTTTTGATTATTCATGCAAAGCATAAAAAATATTCTCCCGTAAAATTTAAAATGACATAGCACAAAATTGAATGAAACAGGCACACTTCATAGCTATCTGTCTTGTATGTTATGAATATATATTGTGGTACTCAGTCAGCCAAGTTTAAACAGCTCTAGATTATATTTTTAAATCAATCAGTAAGTACATCTTTGAGTTCACTGTTTGGAATCCTATCACCATTCTTGAAAGCCCACTTGAAACCATTCCACCATCCCACCATATTTGTTTTTCAGCCCACATTGATAATAACTATTTAAAGGTCATGTTGTATTATGTTGGTCAATATTATGATTTACCTTATGAATTCTTGATAATTCTTAAATTGATCCATTCTGATTTATATATAAACTTGCAATCTTCCTGTTCCTACCTTGTCCGGTACTGATATTGCATGTTTTGTTAAGTTTTTTTTTTAGAAAAACCTTACCGTCTTCTTTGATTACAATTTATTACATTTCCATTTTATTTTGCTATGTTATTGGGCCCAATGTCATCTTTTTAGTTGTCTGAATGTTCTGGATTATGAGAATCCGACACAAATACTCAGATAACAGTTGATATTTACTACTAAAACAGAAAGATTGCAATTTTACCACATTTCAAAGAGAGTGTTCAATTAGAGCATTGGAAATCATATATTCTGAATAATTTGAGACCATAACCCACGCTCTAGCTCCGACGGTGACAGAGTTATGAACAATTTACTAAATTTGACCTTTAGGGCTCAGTAGCCACCTGGTGGTGGGTGGATATTCTGTGAAAACATTGCAAAAATTGATTTTGTACCAACGACCCGGTTTTTACACTACACACTTTTTAACTTTAAAAAAATTATTTTTTCACCTTCATCCTATTATACATACAGTACGGGATACACTTGCTGACTAAAAGGAAATGTTTTGGCCTGGATGGTTGACCTGTGTGGGAGATAGCAGGTTATACCTGTCTCAGATGACAATGTATAATAAGTTGTAACTAAGGAGTGACCGATATCACTTTTGGAACCAATACTAATATCAATATTTGCCACCGATAGCTGACATTTAAAAGCGAATCATTTTTTAAAATATATAGTGCATTTATGAATTTTTATCGTTTAGTTGCAATAAGCTACGTTACCAGTATTTTAGTAGCTCATCCACCCTGTAACATCTGTCTCATGCATCAGCATGCTGGATTGAATTTAGTTATATGATGATGGTACAGTTTAGGTTTTGAAGCTGTAGTTATTACATTTCCTCTTCTTTATCACAGATTTTTTTACTATATAGTTATTATTTATAACATTGCTAATTTACGCACCAGTATGGTTAACAAAGTCATTTTTGAAGAACTTCACAAACAATACCTCAGCAAGCTCTCAGGGCAATCGGGATGCATTGCTGGTATCATTTTGGGACAAATACAGAGTAATAAAGATTATATTGTACGTCTAGTCAGATGTCCTCCGCAGAATGATAATATGAATGGTTGGTTGGGAGTACAGGATGTTGAAGGTTCATGGATTGCTGGACACGCTGTGCAACTAATTCCTTGTCTTCCTGGAGGAATCACCATTATTGGTGTGTTTTTGATTGCACCAGCCACAGAGTCGAAGCTCACATCTGAAAAATTGAAGCAAAGTATTTATCAAACCTATAGACATGTTTCAAGAACTAAAGATACTGTATTCACTGACGGTGCAAATGCTTGCGAAGAATCCTTGTACTGGACAGCTATGCATGTTGATGCGAAAAATGGTTCTCTTATAAACTGTCGTCAATATGATGTAAAGGATAACAAAGACATTGGCAGACCAGTAGAGTTGAAAACAGTTGATGCCCCAATACAGTGGGATTGCTGTAGAACAACTATACATATAGACCAACTGTACTCAGCAAATGATTCTAATACTAATAGAGTTGATGCGCTTAAAGAAATAATGAAACCATTCAAGCTCAAAATTGAAAATGCTTGCATTACATTACACAGAAACAACTACATGGCGGAGAGTTGTTAAATCCTAGTAGTCATTCTATAAAGTCAACAAAAAAAAAAAAAGTTTCATCGAAACAACATTCAAGAAAAGTATTTTCATGTCAGGTTTTTACTTCTTCATCAGAAGCATGTAACCCCACATTCGGTGAAGTGCATCACATAGTTGGAAGCATAACTTCAAAAGCGTTTCTAGCACCGAATTCAACAGCTGCAGATGCGATCACTTTTCTCAAACAAGACATTGTGCAATCGATACAGCAAAGATGTGAAATATTGTCAGAAGATTCAATCGAATCATCGAATGCAAATCAAACTGTACTATTGACATTTCCTCGAAGAGTGTACATCAGCAATGATCAAAATGACACTATTTCATTTTCCGAATATATACTTCCTAATGAACCAATAGATGACTGCTTGGAGCGAATCAAAGACAACCTTGATATATCTATAGATGCTGATGGTCTTAAAGAAGAGAACTCAATGGAAAAGTTTCAAACAACAGAACAAAATATACATGATTTGCAAAAAAATTGTAATGATATGGATGGAGTTCATGAGAGTGCAAGTAAATCCAATGCTATTATTGCACTGGTAGCAACAGCAGTTGCGTTTCTAGGATGGATGTTTTCTGGATTAGTTATAAATGATAATTAAGTGTTTGGGGATTCTTAAAGATTTGAGGAAAAACTGATGCCACCATTGCCCAACTGATATCCAGCAGTTGGGTTTGTATGTAGGGACGGGCAATTTGGAATATTGAATTAGGGTGGATTCGGATACTTCAATATAATAAATTTATATTTGAATGGAATGCGGTACCTAATTAGCTGAGCTCATATAGACAGTGTAGATGAAAACGTTGTAACAGCATGGGTGGGAGTGTTCGATTGCGAGGATGTAGCCGCCATGGAAGTAGCTTGTTTGCAGCCTGCATACAAACACAATGACAAAATTATTTTACCAATGGCTTATGCGCATTCCTAATTTTTTGGATAGCCACATTTTGGTGCCACAGCAGAGGGTGATGGTATTGGTACAGATTAAATGCCAAATAATAACATTTAGGAATTTGATTCAAGAATGGCGTTCAATATTCTGGATTCAATTTTTTACTATTGCGGAATAGTGAAGTTTTCTGAATTGCCTATCCTTATTTATTTGCAGTAAAAATTTTCATGTATCGGGAAAGATTTTATTCTTTGAACCATCTAATTTGTTTTACGGTGTGACGCATGTAGGAATGTGCAATAAATATTTTATTTGAATAAGGTGCATGTTACAGCGTGTGGGCTTTTCATATAACAAAACAGATGAAAGGGGGCCAAAAGGGTTAAAACTGTTTCTGCAACTTTTTTAATGGGATGGCGGTTGTAACCAGTCATTCTATTTCGACTTTACAAATTGTCCATGATATGCATATCTACAAAAAGATCCTTGTCTGAAAATGAAGTTGTCTAGAAACACCTCTCAAGTGCACAAGAACAGCGATTTCCAAACAGCATACAGTTTGGCTGCGAAACAGCTGTATGTATGTATATTCATCTTATTTCTTTTACAATGGTCACGTCCATAGGCATGTAAAATAAATAAATTCCTTCTTTCTGCACAGTATGCCAACTTCATTCCATTTGCATGTATTAAATTGGAACTGCCCCAGAATGATGTTTTTGGTACTCCTGAAAACCATTATTTTGAACGCTGTTATGTGCCATGAGTACAAAACTTTAATAACCGATTAATACCAATACATCTACAAAACGTTGAGAATAATACGGTGACAAAACAAATACAATAATATTCGTGTTAATAATGAAAATAAAAAATTCCTTTTATAAATATATTGCACATGGACTGCCATCACATGCACTTAAAATTGAAATATGACACTTATGATGATCAATGTAAAAAAACCTTATGCTATCAGCCAATAGAAGATTTCATGCTAAAAGGGACTCGTTCTGTTGAAACTGCGACTTGACCGATTGTGCTATCACTTATAGGATGTAGGATTACATCTTTTGGTCATGACGATCTAGAGACTTATCGGAGGCAGAATCCACACAAATATAAAAAAAGACTACAGAAATAGTAGCTAAGTCTCTAAATTCAGACTCCATCACCTAGTGATAGCACGGCCATTGGCCCATCTGAACAAATGATGATAAATTCTAATCAGAAAAATTGTGAAGTGCAGAACAACGGACGAGAACTGCATAAATATATACCAGAATGATCTCAACTACAAAAATGAGACATTACGTACAGACTTCGAAAAATGGGTTACATCAGACGAAAATTTAGCAAATGAACAAGATTTCAGGCTAGAAGAGTTAAATAACTCTTTCAGTGCCTGTTATTGACCGAACTATATAAAAAGGTTCAAAATTATCAATACTGCTATGAAATAATAGTGTTGATTGTTTTAATGTTTTTTGTTCATCTGTAGAAAATACTGTGAAAATTCTCCCTGTATATTAGGTTGCTGATTTTTTTTACATCATCGGTATCCAGCACTTGCTAACCTGTACAAATCTTTATATTGAAAATGCAAAAATATTGTCTTCACAGTAATGAGAAAACTGAATTCACAAAATGTCACATCACCAGGCAACTTTTAATTAAATAGTGACAGTTTGAAACAAATCAATCTCTTTACATCAAATCCCCTTTGCTCAGACACATACTGGCGCCTCATTGCCCAGTACAGTAAAGAAAGTTTAAAACGAATACTCGAATGAGTTCGGATTTTTAATACGGTATGTATAATTTTCACCTTAACATTATATTATATAAATATTATATAACATTACATTTCTTCCGAATTTAACAGTAAGCTGTTTTTCCTCCTGATCAAAAAGTAGAATAACAAGATAACAAGCTATTCACAGGGGACTGAATTTTGTACAGGCAAGATGATGCTTTTTGAGAACATATGCAAATGAAAAAAATAGGGATACTGGCAATGACCACGCCTGCATGAAACATCCGCTGGGGTCCAAAATTATTTAAAAATACGTCACACCACGGCATCTGGAATCTCATGGTTAAGGGGCAGCATACCGTATTCAACCAGAAATTTCTCCAAATCATTTGCATAAAAGTCATTTCCTAGTGTATCGCTGATTCTGACAAAGTTTCCAATGACAAGATTTTCCTTATATACAATAATTGTAGGAAGTCCGTTTTCCAGAAAGTTGGAAGACAGTCTAGCTTCTGATGTGTTGATACGACAGAACTTGATAGTTTTATACTTAGCAGCTAGTATTCTCATACACCCATGCACTGCTGCACAAGCAGGTGTGTCATCATCATAAATGTGTATCATAACAGTCACAAACTTTTCTTCTTTTTCAATAGCGTCAACGAAATTTTCTCTATTTAATTCAATGACTTCTCCAAAAGCAATTTTTGACCATTTCTTTGCAACTTTCTCTTGCATTTCCACAATCCGTTTTCTTTTATACCATTCCATAAAATCATCATCATCATCGCTCAAATCGAATTCATCATTTTCTGCTTTGTCTTTTTCTTCTTCTCTAAATGATTTGCATGTCATAGCAAGCTTTTTGCAGAGTTCATCCCTCTCCAGCAAATCTCGCTCTCGCTTTTCAGTTTCCAGTTGTTTATATCTTCTCCAATCTTCTATCACACCTTTTGGTCCTTAAAATATAATTTATTATAGCATAAGCTGGTGGAGGAAAACAGGGCTGATTCTCAATTTCACACCCCAAAATAAGAAATTTTTTATCCTGGGAACACATATCACTGTCATGTCAATTCTAATGCTATTTATTACGATAATAATATTAATATAAATATCAGCATCATATTGGCGCGCGAATTCTTCATATATTTTGCAAATTGCGCATACTTATTTAAATTATATTCAACCTCTTTAACATATCCCTAACATGCTCATTGCTGGCAAAACTTTTTTCAGGCATAGTTTTACCAACATTTATGATCCAAACAAATGCCAATAAGATTGAAAAAAGGTAAAACACAGAACGGGGTACAATATGGGGAAAGCAAATATTTTTTTCTCAAATTGAAAAAAAAATAATTTTATTCTATTAAAAAAAATCTCATTCCCAGCTGTTTTAAGATGCTATATTAGTTTAAAAAACCGAAAATTTAAACACTCATTGTTAGAATTCGAGCTACAGTGAACACAGACGAAAAGACTGTGTATTGATTTAACAACTACTGGGTAGAATAATATTGGCAAAAAGCTATCGTAACAAGTCACCGAATTGCCAAATAAATGTGAAATATTTTCTAGGCCCAAGAACGACATAACATCACATACAAGATGTAATAGAAATCTATTAGAAACACAACAGATTTTCTTGAAATTATTTGAATTGAAATTCTAAAACTTTCATTCTTCAGTACAAATGAGTCTATCAATCGGATTTACCTACTGCGGCAACTGTACTGTGTAACTGTGACATAACCATCAGATATCCAGCACTTTAGTGTTGGATTAAATAAAGGGCATAAAAAAATGCTTTAATTTAACCTGTCTGGGTTGCTCTCCCATCCAATCGTGATTCCGGTATAAAAGTTGGCCCTTTTATACTGGATCCGCTTGACCCACTTGCGTCATTGGTACCTTCATCACCAGATGCTGAATCCTCTTCATCTTCAGATGAGCTGCAGTAGTAATTCACTTTCTCCCCCAAGATCTTATCATCCATGCTATTCAGAGCCATTTCGAAACTTGAAGTCTACAGAGCCAACACTGCGTTATTTTTATAGTATAGACTATGCGTTAAAAATGAAAATTAAAACAAGTGAAATAATCAAGTGCAGTGAAAAACTTAAAGCAGTCAGAGAAATTCACAAATTTAGCCTTTTAGTACCAAAACAAATAATCACTTGAAATTTTCCCACTGACGATGCCACTAGATGTGACCCATTTAAAGTAAGAGTACAAGCAACTCTGTCTAATAAGATGAGAATTGCATCTTTGCCGCCAAAGCATAAGTTTATATCAAGATATTGGCAAGATGTTCTTTCTCACAATTAAATTGAAGCCAATGAAAGGTGACACAGTTCGATAGCCTTGCAAGGCTCCCTGTGCCTCCTCCAAGTGTGATTTAAGTGATCTATTCGATACTTTCATCCTTATTTTTCTTATTCTGTATTGGTGGGGTGCCCGGTTAGGTACCACAATCGGTAAAACATTGGGACTACGCTTCGAGCTACGCATCTCTAATTGTCATGACACAGGTTCAAAACCCACACAGTGGTTCACGTATGCGCTGCTTACGGCTTTCTCCAACAACCATGTCCATGCAAAGGAAAAATACAATAGCATAATCCAAAAACCTTCACCCTGATTCGGAACTGGTACCGGTATACTCTGTACTATATGGACGAGAGGTAGTGGTTCTCCATATGGTTAAGCGATATTCTCGGCTTTTCATCCTATTGTAGGTAACTTTTCAAAAACCTCACGGAATACCATTGGGTGAATTCCGATCTATTGTTTGTGATCACTAACTTACACATCTGCACAATCAGCAACCATTAGCGCAGATGTTCTGTCTTCAAAGCAACCATCCTCAGTTCCCGTTCCTTTTTCAGTACGGTAATTACAGGTTGACAGTCAATACCAGCTCGTACCAGTACAGAGTATAAAACTCGTTCGAGAGCGACTGGTCGATTCGTACCCTGAGAAAATCCCAGTTTGTCAACTCGCACCCCTGCCGAAAGTTCGCGAAAACTTGCCTGTTTACGAATTCTGGTGTAGCAGTCTAGCAGAGCAGTGTCAGCTATAGGATCAAATAAAACGTCGCCAAAACAGTAGTCACGTTCTTCAAAATCACGGAAAACACACCCGCTTTAGCAATCTGTGATTCAAAGTAAAATTCGCCGAAATTGTCACTAGCATCGCCAGCAGGAATTGACCTAATCTGCATGTGCTGTTTTTTCGGGTACTTATTATCGCACCAAAAATATACTGGTACGAATTCGCCAAGGTAAGAATTGACTGGCAACCAATAACAGGAAATTGCAATCGATGTACAATGAAAAGTGAGGAGGTGGTTGATTTTTTATACAGATAAGATAAAATCTTAGCCCTGAGGAACAGGCATATATGTTCAAATAGGACAAAGACGGGATTCCATGTGCCTGTTAGTGATGGAATGACTATTGACAAACACGTTAGTGACCATTTCGGCGAATTTTACTTTTAGTCTCAGTTTACAAAAGCGGGTGTGTTTTACGGGATTTTGAAGAACGTGAATATTTTGGTGAAATTGTATTTGATTCTTTTGCTGGCACTGCCACCACATGCTGCCACTGCTAATTTGTTGACAACAGCGGCGGCGAGAGATCTCCGACATTTAGAGGAGGGGGTGACTACTATTTTCAAAAAAACGGCATAATTTTTAAGTGAAAAACATATTCTACACGGGAAAAAAATAAACTGCTTGGCAAATTTGTTCCGTAATTTATACTTATTGTTTGCCAAAAACAGGCTTTGACTGAAACCTAATCAAAATTAAAGAACAGTCGGATTTTCAGAAGCCACTTTGCAAATTTACACCCACGATGAAAAGATGGCTAAATGTGGTCAAGGGAATATAAAAAGTACATTTAGCGGGTTAAATAGCTGGAAATGTTTCTCCTGCGTAGTGATATAATTTAGTAGTAAAAAATGAAATTTTATGAAGGCGCGAAAAAAATTATCTCATCATATTTTTAGGTGTTATAGTGGAGTCAGACGTCCTAATATTTAACATTGAGCGGGGTCTGGGTCATACTGCCTTTGAGAATAGTTAGTACTGCTGCACATGCTTTAATGGAAGGTTCTCCATACAAGCTCGCCATTATCTTTCCTGAAATCATTCTCCATTTGTACAAATCACTAATTCAAAGGTGCATGGAGCATTGCTGTCACATTTGGGTACTGTTCTCAGTATGCTCGACCGTATCCATGGGCGTGTGGTTAATATGGTTGGCCCCCAACTTTCTTTCGGTCTGCTAAGCTTGTCACATCATCGAAATGTTGCCCCATATTGGTACAAATCACCAATTCGACCGTGCACGGAGTATTGCTAACACGCTTGGGGCTGTGGTGCAGCTACTGTTCTCAATATGCTTGACCGTATCCAACGACGAGTGATTAATATGACCCTCTCCCGGTCTTCTGAGCTTGTCATATAATCGAAATGTTGCCCTACTTTGTTTACTTCACAGAAAATATAATGGGTATTGTGTTATCGTTTTTTCTAACATAATATTCAGCTGGTCAACTCGCTAAGCTTCCTCACGTCAATAGGCTTCTCAATTATGATATGTCTTTGGCAATCTTGCTCTGAGCAAATTTTAATGAAGAAAAAAGATATTAGTAATCTGTGTAGCGACTTTCGATCTTAAAATATAATTTGTTAATGTTAATAAGGTCATATTTCGCCTGATCATTCATTGGTTCACAAATGATGTGTTCTATGTTCTAATGTAACTTATCTGATAACCTATGTAGAGTGCATTTAGTCATCTCAGCTGCTCTTTAGCACAGTTGAATTCAAAATAAATACTTAGTATTATTATTCTACTTCTATCAATAATTGAATTGTACAATTGGAGTAGTTTTGTAACTTGATTCAAAGTTTTAAATATGCATCACACACAGAAGAGCTCTAGGACAATTGCACCAATTTTCAATTATGTTATCAAAAGGACGACTCTTGGCATTATCACGAACACTGAATTCTATGCTGACTCGATACTTGTTATGTTGATTTTTATTACGAATGAATTGATGCTAATTTTCTGTGATCTGGATCGCAACTTTTATACAGCCAAAATGGAGGTCTATTACAGAACAATCCCGGTAACGCTCGTTTGCGAACCCGAAAACTTACAGTGAACGATGTTGTTTTGCAGAAACTCATTTTGAAACAATACCAGCAAGGCTACTTGCAGTTTATTTCAAATCGTCTTTAAAAATGATATTTAATATCGCAAAACATTATAGCACTGTTGCGAAAATGCAACAAACTTGTCGTTTTGTTCTCAGTGAAACCGCTACGAAATTTAGATTGTCCGTTCATTGCGTATTTTCTGTTAAACCTAACAATCCAATCTCATTTGAATTCGATAAATAATTTATAAATACTACATCAGTTAACATAGCTAGCATGAGTTTGAAGCAAGTTTTGTCTTGTCCGCCACCTAATATAATTTATGGTTGGATTTAGGTTATAGATTAAAAACCACACCCGTATCTTATCTGCCAACCCAAAATTAGTCAGTTTTGGCAATTTTTGCGTCCATGGGAACTTGAAAGCTCCCGCAACCAGGCAAGATATCGAGCGTGACAAATAACTTCCTGTGATACCAAATGCCGGTTGAGCGAAAGGGGATAAATGATCGTCCGTTCGCACAGTGAAACATCCGGGCGATTCTCTCGAATTCACGTCCTCTGATATCAACTTTTCTTTTGATCTTGCCAACGCATATACCGGGCACGCTAGTGGTTCTGTAATAGACCCCCAGAAGCCTCGGTGACCGGTCTTGCATACTGCCCATCACTAGCGTTTTGTGTTGCATGTTATCCCGATCTGATTGTTCAGTCTGAGTATGGGCCACGAATGAACTATGCTTTATCAATATGGACCATCGGTGACCCATGACAGATAATGTCTGTTGTTATTCATCTATTTATTTTGTTTAACGTTATGTATATTGCGTTATATTGAAACGATTTGTCGGAATACATTTCTCTCTTCCGCTCGCACCTGAAATGCAGCTAAGAGCGAGTGATCTTCAATATTAAATGTAATTTTTAAGACAATATAAACCACGTGTAATTAAAATAAACAGAGAAATGGTTTTATAGACATAGTATCGGCCCTCGATATTCATTTTCGCTTCTTCTTGCTTGTGCATGCCAGTTTCGTTTCCCAAGCATGAGTCGCGCTGGGCTGCGCGATCCATCGGTGGCTCACACTTGACAATACATGTTTTATTAAAATGTTTCTGTTTGGGATGGGCCGCATCTGATTATCGGCTTGCTTTAAACAAGTGGCAATCCAACCCATTTAGTTTGAACTTTATATGCTCACTATATACAGTATGAAAAAATGCCGTTAAGAGACCATGCGCTTTTTTTGCTGCTTGAACATGCTGGATAAAAATCATTTCTAACGCACATTATTTATTATTTCCACAATAATATGCTATTTGTCTATAACCTGATAAAAAGTTACGACCAAAATTTCTTAAAAAATACTTTCGTGACGATCTAGACTAAACGTACCCGGTATAGACAGAATACTAAAAACGGCTAGCCATGATTTAGGCCTAATTGCGATTCCGTCGATTTTTCATGTTCCTTTAACGCTACCTAACTTTTTTCACACGAATATCTTTGAAGTTGCATGCCTGAACTTTTTAACTCTGCAACACTCAACTGCTTTGTACAACTCAAATATATGGTAATTGAACCAATATCATAAAACATGATGCATACCCTAACCAACCCTTGGATTTCCCCAGATCAATTTAATCTTTTTAAAGATGTTATATTGATGGTCCTTTTCTTTGTCGATACTTGTTTTAGTTTATCCTCAGATATACTAAGATTATCGCCCAAAATCAATTTGGAAATCGACAAAAATAATTACTATTCTAAATTGCGGTCGTCTTAATCGTTTGCATCACTTAATCCCTACGTCGCCATTTTACTCGTTTGAAGGCAATTTCCGTGATACACTCAAAAGGGCAAAACGACAATAACTGGAATAATATAATATTTCCCTGAGACATCGTCCTTACTCAGCACTTCCTCCACACGAGTTTATCTCAAATATGATTCTGGACTATGGTAACACGGAAACGAATTTGGGGAAGTTCTCGATATCAAGGTTAAAATGGCACCCATTGCGTTGATCAAAGATGCAATAATAAAAATCATCCAGGTCGTGTAAGTCTTCAACTCAAGTCTTACTTCAGTATGTTCATTTTGCGTAGTGAAACAACGCGCATTCCTTCAAATATGTCCCGATATGACCGCACATATTCCTTTAACGTGACGAAGTCTGTTTAGTATTGTCAGAAGCTTCACCGTAGAACTTTCAAGCCTTGACCTAGAGACTGTTAGAAGTACCGATCCAATAAATATCTTCTTGGTATCTCAACACGAACTCAGTATTGTTGCTCACAGTGATCCAGTGATAGAATGTTTGTAACCAACTGAATAAAACGTGCGCATCGGTCATTTTCGCTGCAATTGATTTTTTGGTTGGCTTTCGAAATTGCACTACATTAACTGTTTTTCTTGGATACATGCCATGTTACACTTAAAATTTTTGCTTGTCAATTGAGAACTCACGGCTGATTTTCAAAGCTAACATCTTTGATTACGGCATTCACCTTCTGTTTGTAGTGCATTTTATGAATATCTCAGGGTATACGCAGCGGCGGCGGAAGATTTCCGAGATTGATGGTGTCCGGCTCGCCGACAAAAAAAGCAGATTGACATTTTTATACTGACAAAATGCGTGCTGAAGGAAAACATATTTCAATTTCCAAAACGCCGAAAATGGGGAATCGTAAAAAGTTGCTAATTTCCGCAACTTTATCATAATCTTCTCGAATTTAGGGGGATGTCGGGCCCCCCAATATATGCTGCTTCCATCGCTATTGGATGTACGTAAAGCATTTGACAAAATGTTGTAGATCGTTCATAGTATTACGTGCTTTTGTTATACGCATTAGTGGACATTGAAATACATAGGTGCAAGTTGGAAGATGACGCCTCAGAATCCTAGTAAACAGTATTCATGATACTGTAAACGGCCCAACAAAAAAACATTTTGAACATTTATTTAAAGCAAAATATATAAGCATGTTTTGCAACTGTTCAGGTAAAACGCGATTTTTCAAACTCCGTCCTTGCCGTATACGAGATATCCCGAGCTGCGGAACTGAAAGTTGCCCAAATTTTACCAGTTAAGGGTTATTGACCAAGCGCTTTTTCGTGACGCTTTTTCGCGCCATGTTCTTCCCTGCATAGGCTAGTATACACTTGCAAATTTGAAATAGATGCGCTTTAATAAGCGTAAACAACCACTGCTAACCAACTTAAATTCAAAGAGCTAAGAACCATGTTTTCCATCACATGCACAAAACGTAAAAAACTTCCGTACTATATAAAACTTTTGCGAATTTTAGAAAAGGAAACTTGTAAAACTAGTTCTCTGCATGAGGAACACCGAGTATGGACAGCTGAAAATGTTAAAAGAAGAAATTTTCCAAACTAAATTTTGTACTGTGGAGTCGTCATCAACTGCGTCAGTTGGTCAAATTACCCAAATATTTTGTTTTCGCGACCAGGTGAAAACTCAAAAGTCACTTATTGGATTTATTTTGTAACGTCATAGACAGAAAGACCTAATAAGGTTCTATAAGACTCTATAAGAGAAATTGATTGTGTGCATAACATGATGCGCAATAATTTCCCACCTATCACGACTCTTGATTTTGTATCTATGGAACGAGGATAAAACGCACGATAAGCGTGGATCAAACCTGATTCATTCTTGCCCAGATAGTAGAGTTTAACGAAGAAAAATAGTGCCTGATCGTTAATCAGTAACACATACTCAGGCGGGCTAATCAGTAATTTTCAAATCGTCCTTTCTCTTAGTTTAGTGTCTTTATTTGCTTTTCATCATCGATTCTATTTGTTTCAAATTTTATAAAATGAATTTGTATCCTAGTTATGTACCAGATGGGCAGCCACTGCCTTGTTGGATACTGGAATGCTGAGATGAAAATTTGAAAATAAGTTGGGGCAAGGCTAATTTGATCCTAGACCTTTTTGGTTTACGTGGTTTATTCTTCCAACTCCATTCTAACATAACCATATAGTACAATAGCCAATGAGGTAAATGTTTTATAACGACGAAGTTTAGTGAGCGGTTCTGGAGATTTAAGTATTGTAACCTTTTACCTGAAATAAGGCAAGTTTTGCTGGCGTAAGCAAAGAAGTACATAAATATTGTTAAGCATATTGACAAATTATCGTTAAACACATCTACTGAAAACTAGAAATAAGTTTGCCGAGTAAAAATCACAGAGCAAAGGCGCCAAAAGGAGATGGATGCAAAATAATTGTAAAGAAACCATCTGGAAACTAATCACGCGCTTTTCAAAGCCTATCTTTGATATATTCCCTTTTTTATGTGTTCAAAATTTCATCGAAACTGAAAGATTGATATAAATCTTATATTCAAAGAATCAAAAATAGTGTTATAGTGATAACAGAAGTATTCATCAGATTATTGAATTAGCAACCATCAATAATGGGTCAATGCGGTAATCTTGGACTTTTGATAGGAATTGTGGCAACAGTAGGGATTTTATACTGTCTTGGTTCCCGATATTGGAAAGTAAATTCTCAAGTGTCATCACAACAAGTAAATCGTGGAATTCAATCTTATGAAGGATTGTGGGTGAGATGTACCAGCTATATCCCAGGACAATTCCAATGCGATAATTTTGACGAATCGTACTTGTCATTGCCAGGTATGATCTTATTTTTTTGTTGATGAGGTCACAATATATTTCAGCCACTGTCCTTTGATTTATGCGTAAGATATTAATTTGATTTATATATAAACAAAAAAGGACAATTGGATTTGGTCACTACCAGCTTCACGTGTAAATGTGAGATTGTTTCCGTTCTGATGTGTGCTGAATACTTAATCATGAATTTTGAACCAAATGACAAGACTCTTAAACCGCAATTGTTTCCAAAATATCATAGTGGTAATATTGGTCCGTCTGAATTTTGTGTGAAGCTTATCTCATGTACTATTTTAGATTAATTCCTTTTTTAGGTTTTATTTTATCAAGCATGAACCTTAGATGACCCGCATAAGCGATTGACAATTTTCTGATGGCGCACATCCCAAATAAGTTATGACACGAGACTCATAATATTCAGCATGATACCCTATGAATTTAAAATTTAACAGATGCGACATTTTCCGCGCTCTCACCCTCGGAATATATTTGACATATGGATATAGCAGATAATTGACAAACTTTCTGTAGATAAGACTTATCGATTTTCAAGTTGCTATCATTTATGAAGTGTTCTTAAGTATTTAAACTAAACATTATACACGACACCCTTATTTCATTCTTGGTGCACCTTAGTTGGTTAAAACACTTTAACCAGGAGAATTTCGACTTTTTTCGACTTTCGGCCATAAACGACTCCCTCCCTATACAAGCTATTGGTGACAGTAAAAAGTTGAAACTATTGTTTGACATGGTTATAAAAATTTCGAGGAATCACATCTTGTAGTTTCGCAAGCTGGCGCAGAAGTGCTACTGTACGAAAATATCTGTACTGTACGAGTAACCCAAATCCCAATTGTTCTTTATTGAAATTTTTATTCTGTTTTTTTCGTTCATTTCAAGATCTCTCAGGGGTATAGCGAACCATATTATAGCATTGTAATATTGTGTATGTTTTTTGGTTTCAAATACGGGCGTGCCACCCTGTTTACTCTGATGTCTGTCTCTCACTTCACTCATTCATCATCTTTTTCTTTATTTCTCTTTCGTTCCTTGTGTAACTTTGCTGAATGTTTATTATCTTATTCACGTCGAGTTCAGAAATTATTAACTTTTTAGAGTGAGCAAAAGCGCATTAAATACGCATATGTGCGAATTCTAAAATCGTCATGATGGTCTAGATGTTTCCCGAAATGTCTCAATGAGAAATTTTGTTCTAGAAAATAGTTTTAAAAAATTTCTCACCATGTCAAGCATGAGTCAATGATGGACCGCGCTTTGGCAGCGCGATCCATCAGTGACTCATATTTAACAAAACCTGTTCGGGCAAAAGATTTCTGACTGGGAATGCAGCTTTCAGAATTGAAAACTATCATAGTCACGGTACTCGTACTTGAAACCCGACTAACGTTTTCATATTCAAATACATATTTTATTCTCCAATCGAATTACATTATTTCAAATCAAATATCGAATCATGTAATTACGGATCGAATCTTTGCGAATCTAATTCGATTTAGGAAAAACTAATCAGGAAGTTCAATAAACACCAAGGGAACTTGTTCCTGGTCAAAATATAATTTCTGATTGGGAAAGCTGTGCCGAATCTTAGAAATGAGTATTTGAACCACACGGATCAAACATGTATCAGAATCGATTCGGATATTGAATCTGATTGCGGAACCTTTGTCGTAATTATTCATACATAGAACATTAGTGCTGATTTCAACAGAATATGCCGTAATTTGTGTCACTATTCTTTGTTGTGAAGCATGGAAATCTGCTGGACCCAGAGAAATTATGAGGTCCCATAGGAGGTATGAGAAAACTATTAAGAATAATTAACTCATCATTTCGCTCGCCGATATCGATTTTGTCAAATTATTTTAAATCTTGTATTACCTCATTGATGACGTTTCAAAATTTTGGCTTGTCTAGGAATAACCCTTCTAACGCCTATTTGTCCAGGATCACTTTACGACCATCTGGAAACGATCAATCAACATTTTTCTATTTAAGATGGATATAGTTGGACAGAAAAATCAAATTACGCGATATTGGCTCGGCTCCATAAATATTGCCTTCGTTTCAGCTAACAACCACTTATAAGACATTTTATTTTGGCCATAGCACAACAACAACATCTGTGACCTTGGTGTAAAAAATATTATTTTTTCAAACTTCGCATTGTGAGATAGATTGAAATCAAAACAGTTTATCGCGTTGATAAAATAATCATGTTTCTGTATTTTTAAATTCAAATAGAATTGGAGTAATGTATTATTTCACATTAGCGGAAACCAATGCAAACACCGTTAATAAACTTAACAAACTAAACGTTGCTGATGATTTGTCAATATTCACACAGTTTCATTGCTGTCGTCATTTCCAAAAATAACCTTCGAACAATTGGTAGTGTGTATTAAGTTCTAAGATCTACTATAAAGAATTGAGAATTGATTAGTTTTTACATCGAATGCACTTGATTTTTAACTGAGGTAATGTAATTATATTATGAAGTAAAATCACAAGGTATGCCAAATTTTAGGCTGTAAACTCTAAAATAAATTATGATTTCGCTACACAGTGTATCTTCGCCTTTGTACATGACCAGCGCAATGATTTTGAAATTGCGAAATTTTTCGTGCAGTCAAATCATTATATATGCCAGTGTATCTTGCAGACACATTCATTAAACAACAGTGATGTTCATTTTACATAAATAATATTAGAGAGAACGAATTTATATCGTTCCTCCAAACACCTTAAAACGAGTCCTCTGTGTGGAGTATTACATGAATCAATATCACAAGCTTGTGTATGACTAATTTTAGACGATAAAGCAGTGGTTCGTCAAACCATAAATTTAATTTCACTTCCCCGTTTATGGAAGAATAGATGTTTTCTTTGCTCAGTAAATAAGTCGAAAACGTAAGAATGAATAAAAATTTATTGCGTGTTACGAGTCTCTCGCCCCATTGTGTAAACATAAAAAATTTCACGGTTCTGGTAAAAAGGTTTCACCGAGTATAGGTATGTCATAAGCATTGAAGATGAGTAATGCTGAGAAATTTTTTATTACTCATTCGGGCTTTAAACAACAGACTGCAGGCCATTCTCAACTTGTAAATAAATGTTTTGTTTCGAAAATGTTAAAAGGAGTTTTGAAACAAAACGTGAAAACAGCTTCGAATGGCGTTCAAACCTTTCAAATATGTTGAAATTTATGTGATTGCTAACATTGAATTACCCTTTTCAGAATTATAGAACCAAATTTTTGAACAAAAACAATATATTCAAGAAAATGTATGCCCCTGTCCATGAATCCTTCCACATAAATCATTGTCTAGAAGGCATACGCATATTTTATGTCAACGGATATTTAGGCATAGGCATGTAGGCATATTTATTGAATTTTTGACATCTTCGTATTGACTGAACACATATATACGTCTAAGTTAAATTTTCTTTCATTTGTATGTTACCAAATTTTTGTCAGAGCATCTTTTGTTGTTAAGTATGATTGACAAAATAAAATTCTTGATTGGGCAGAGAGAAGTAAAATTTATTGTGAAATTTTGTACACTCAAATTACATTCAAATTTTCACTAATATTGCCTTATATTTTATATTTATTGGGAAATAGCATATTAAACACACATACATTATTATAATTGAAAATTAAAACAGAATATTGAACAGTGATAATTCTGGGTTACAATGTTCTTTCTTACTAAAGATGAATGAAAATACACTCGTGACGACGATATTGGTGCCGTTATCGACACTTTTGTCTTGAAACTGTTCAAATTTGCTCATATTCGTGATAGCATTGTTCGCCCAAAAATCTTTTATGGAAAATTGTGTGTAGATGATGACCACACACTTATCCAGCGGTAAATTTTCTTTAAAATGACCTTTTTATTTTATTTTGGCCTCATCGTCAGTGTAGGAAAGACTGGTAAAGTTAAAAAGACGATAGGAAGAAAAATTTTAAGCAGAAAATTATTTAATGGGTATTTTAAATGCTAATTGGTGGTTAAAAATTTAGGAGAAGGGTATTTATAGTTTTTGTCGTTAAAACGGCAGGTTTGGTCAAATGAATACTGAAAAGCGTAACGTGGGAGAATGCAAAATTATTCAGGATTACAATAAGTCCAACTTAATGCATGTGACGTATATCAGAATAATATTTGAAATAAGACGTTAATATGATTATAAACAAAAATAAAACTTCAATTCTTTAGTATGTTATCGAATATATCACCATTTAAACTCGTCATAATTGCATAAATTTCGCATTGATCAGGGAATCTGATCTTGGGTATGTGAGGAGTGGAACAAGTTAATTGGAAAACAAAATCCCACAGGAAGAACACTAATGTCCTTACGTTAGACATATTTGGTTTTACTTCGATGTAGAAAATTTTGAATACATACCTAGTGCCTTTTGAAGAAATTTAACATTACATAACAAGAAAAATATATAGAAATGGGAGCAATACATACTGCAGCGTTCGCCTTGTGTATTTTTGCTGCCATCGGTGTCATATTTACAACTGTTCACAATGAATGGAAAAAGAACAGTCAGCTTGATTCTCAACTGAATCTTGTCAACATTTATTCATGCGCTGGATTGTGGGTACGATGTACATCTGGGATTAAAGGTCAACTCCAATGTGATACCTACGAAACTACACTACTGGCTCTGCCTGGTATGTATTATATCATATGGGGAAGAAAATTATAGAAAAAGCTATATTTTCGTGATTGAATATATCAAAAATGTTCGATTGAAAGACAAAATTTGGATTCAATCAAAGATCCAATTAATTTAGAATAACAGTAAGCGAAAATTGAGGGCCAGTCAATTATGGAATATTGAAGTTTTGCTACATGACACAGTCAGGAATACTTTTAAAGCGTGTTTTGTCAAATACGATTACTCAGTCGCTCGTGTTTAACAAAATGACTGGGAGCAAAATATCCTGTATTCATATTGATCAACAAATAACTTGAACAGAAAATATGTTTGTTGACTATCAGAGGAGTATTAACGTCATTAAGTAAGTTATGCCTGACGCTCCAAAAATTTTATGTTATCAGTTTAAAACCACGCGTTTTCATAAAATATAATTACGTTTAAAATTTTCGATGTTTCTGGCTCAATTTGCTACGGCTTATGCGTTTTTATACAAAATAACCGGCACTCACTATAATTTCAAAAATATTTCTAGCAATCTTTACAAATTGATTGAATTTGTGATAGCTGACACGACCCTAAACATCATGATATCCGCATTTTACTTATCCTTACATTTTGAATTTATTTTCGCTAATAATGGATCTTTAACTACGTGGTAGCGACGCCTTCTAGCCAAAAGGATACACAATAACGGAGAATCTTCAATTCCGCCATGTTTTAGAAAACAGAAATTTAAGAAACAATATTCCCATATAACTACAACGTACAATTTAGTATTTTTGTTTCAATTTAAACTAGGAAAGAGGCAAAGTTTACATGTCAATTTTTGCGCATCTTTATCTTTTAGGCAGAGACGTGCGTAAGACTAAATTGTAGTTTTACGTTTTGATTATGAAAAATCCTATTAACGAGAATGTTTTTAAAAAATTGTATAGCCTTGGTACAATTTTTCCGATTCAATGAGGTACTATCAATAACTATCAAAATATATCAAGTCTTGGGGCAAAACAAATCACTTAAGAATATTCAAATAAAAATTGAACGAAAATTTTTGTACAGAATGGCAAGGCATTTGAATATTCCTCTATTTCCAGGTTTATACTGATATTGTACAATTTCTTTCTTGCTCACAGAGTATGCTTCTGTCAAAACAAGTTTTCCACATGGATAATTAATTTCAGCATTGAATATGAAACCCAGTGGAAGTCGCCCTAGGTGGAGTTTATTTTTATTCGAAGTTTACTTTAAGCAAAATTAGGGGAAGAATTGATATAACGTGATATAAGACTTGGTCATATGACAAAAATATTGAAAATGGCCATTGACCGTACGAAAGATTGGTCATCGAAACAGCAAACAAAATATTGCATTCAAAACAGGAAAGCCCATATTCGTACATTTTTCTTTAAGCCTTTTGACGAAATCGGGAGAATTTATTGCCATTAAATTAGGTCGCTGGAGTGAATCACAAAAGTCATCCTCTAGAAAGTTCCCATGCGTGATTCAAAGATAGAATGAGACTGTAAGACTATTTTTATCTATAAATCACGCATGAAAACTATTCAATCTTTTTGCTAAGATGACGACAACAAATTAAACATTGAATGGAGAGTTAAATATTAACGAATATATCAAGAAGAATCGTTTCAATTTATAGTGAGTTTACTCATGGTGTACTGAGTAAATAAAATACTCAAAAGCCTCGTTGGCGGGGTCGAAAAAGCGCGGGCGGAATCAGATAAAAATTTCAAAAATAAACTCTGTAAACGATTGAACGAACGTGGGTGTGCGTTTATCCATTGGGCGAACAAAGAACACGGTGTTTGAACAAGATGAGACACTGTATAGACGACAACGCGTTGAAAGTTGAATAGAGCGACCTATTTTTCAAATATACTCCTTATATCCTCTCTGTGATGCAATGTATTTTCAAAATATAAAGCATTTAAAAAGGTATTAAATTTCAATTCAAAATGTGACAGGGAAAAAACAAATGTTAAACAAAATGTTGTCACAAGTCATGAGAAATCATCTGGTTTTATTTTATATGTCAACCACATTGCCTGATACATATTGTAGATTGAAGATTGTAAAACGCCAATTCTTAATCCCCGTTTAGCAATTCGCTATCCAAGGATAAGCACAGATTTATATAAAGTTGTTTTTTACATTTTTAAGATTACAAATTTAGCGTTTGTGATAAAGTCATTCAGTTCAATTCACGACATTAATTTCGAGTGAAGGATTTGTAAAATGAGAAGGATGCCAAACATCTACGAAATCACTGTCGAATTTAAGGTATTAGTAAAGGTGAATGTCATTGCAAACAAGATCATTTCGGTGTGAGATTATAGTGAGTGCCACTTTTTAAAATTGTACAATATTTAAAAATGAAATTAGCGCACTAAACGCAATCAGAACGACAAAAGTTATACAATAATACTATCGTATTAAAATGCATAACAGCCTATTTATCTGCACTCCGGGGTATGATGATTGTATCTTGCATCTTTACTGTACTTGGGATCGCCATTTCCGGATTCTCACTTGATTGCAACGCCCAGATTGAACCAACTCAAAGAATCTGGGCGAGAAGAGTTGGCGGTATCATAGTTGCACTTGCAGGTATCATTGCGTTCGGAACAACTGTACACATTTACTGAAATGAAACAGGAATGTCATGAGCAATTCATAAATTATACCTATTGCAGTTATGTAAAGTATGAGTAACACTGTTTACACATCTACTGTTTCATTGCAGTAAAACCACTATTTACGTCTGTAGCATGCAAAATGTAGGGAGGTACAATGTAGCGTACGTAGGTTTAATCAAGTACTAACCATCCTTATCTACATCTTCTCTTTTCTTCTTTCCTTACTCTTGGAATACTCATGTTCTTCATCAGATAAGCAACAGTGGCACGACCGGTGAGTATTTTAATTTAAATTTTAATTTAAATTTTCAATGAAATTGCTAAACAGCCCCTCTCCAATGCCAACGTGCATTCATGGTGATTGCTGGAATATGTTGTGTTGCTGGATTAGTAGCTGGAGCGATGGGTCAAGAATGCATCCACGCTATTCGTGGAAAGCCTAAGGTCTGGTCCGCTCGATCGGGCGGTATCCTTATGCTTGCTGCAGGTATTTTTTTTATTTTGCCAATAAATTATATAAAAACTTTTCGCAGTGAATGATACAATGATAATTATGCTAATTTGTAGATGGTAATAATTATATTAAATATTATTTGGATTTTTAATCAAATCCAATTCAAACAAGTTTTTATTGAAATTACAATCTCTAATAATTTACAGTTTAATTTGCATGAACAATATCTCAACCTATGATAATAATATATATGTTCAACAGATAAAAACAAGAAAATAATACAAATTATTATAATAATTGATTGTGTTTGTGAAATAAAAAATTAATTACCAAAAAGTTACCTGCTACGGTGTGCCGAGTTATGAATTACAGAAGACAAAAGTATAAACGGAATTATAGAATTTGATACATTCTGAAGTAACTGAATCATTTCAGTTTAAAATACCAGGTTGTGTGTCACACAGTCAATCTGACATGCAATATTAATCTCTTCTTCCATTTTACTACTACCACTTTCAAAGTGTCACAATTTCAGTTTACTCGCGTTTAGTAGAAATAGTTTACAATAATTTGTCTCTTTAAGTTATCAAAACGAGCGCGAATATTCATTTGCAAACATATCCAAAGATATAGTTGAGACAGATCAAATGTCATGTTCAATTTGTACATCGCCTGTGGGCCCGCAAGTTCTAATGTGGAGAAAAACATTATATTTATTATTCATGTTCTCAAGTTTATTGATTTTAAGAAAATTCAAATTATAAATTTTCTTCAAATTAGGAATTTTAACACTGGCGTCCGTGTCTTGGTACGCGGCTGAAGTTGTGCGTGAGTTTTGGTTGGATCAAGTTCAAGAATCTTCTTTTCAGTATGAATTTGGAGCAGCTTTATATATTGGGTGGATTGCTTCGGTGCGTATATTTATATTTCTGCTAACAAACTAACACGGTATATATAATTTATTAAACGTGTAGGTGTTTTGACATTGACCTCGGTGTCCTGGTATGCTGCAGAGGTCGTACAAGAATTTTACGTGAACGAAACAGAGAACGCATCATTCCAGTACCAGTTCGGTGCCTCATTATTCATCGGATGGGTCGCGGGCGTGAGTTAAAAAACGCGTGCAAACCACTGTGCATTTTTCACGAGTGTGATATTCTTTTCTCAACGACTTCCACTATGTATGACTATATTCTTTGCTTTGTCTTAAAAGTAGGGCTGGGCAAAACCGAATCATTTGGAAATTGAATCAGATTCGAATAATTTTTTCTAATCAGATCAAATCACTAATTCCACGGAAAACAAATATCCCATTTTTAGTTAGCAACTTGTCTACATTGTGAAGATCTACAAATCTATAGTTTATAGTGTATATTCACACTCTTTGTGCAAGAGCAACAATTTTTATATTTCAACATATTTTGATCAAATTTGTCCAAAATCGATTGTATTTTATCGTTAAAAATGAAAATTCTGGTTCATTCAGCACGTTATCGTTCCCATGAACGATTCTCAATTGATTCGAATAAATTATGCTTCGAATCGATTCGAATAACCGAATCGTATTGCCCAGCCCTAAATAAAAGAAAATCGCTTCAAAACAATCATTCTTTTCATTTTATTTTGCCAAGCATGTTTCTCAGATGGACCGCGCCCCGACGGTGCGAGTCATCAGTGACTCATACTTAGCAAAACATGTTGCGGACATGATTTTCTTACAAGGTAACAATGCTTGATACTCAAAATAAGTACTTGGTAAAAAACAACATATTATGCGATTATCACCAGTGCAGTGAAATGAAACTAGTTGCTTAACGTTTGTAGTTCAGTCTGCAGCTTTTTCCAATTTTCTCTATTCTCATTATCTACATGCAATTTGCTATTGATTTGTGTGGTTTGGACACCATTTTATCTTACTTTAAATCTCTATCTCACCCAAATCTCTGTATGCTATATTGATGCAATATCCTCGATTTTCTTATCTTTGACATGTGTGGTATCTATTCACTTTTTTACTTTTCCTTCCTTCCTCTTCCTCGATTTCGAAGCCATAGGATAGTGCGGTAGCACACATATGCGATGGCGAAACTTGTGGGAACGTATTGTATAAATTTAAAATGAGTTTTTTCTGAAAGACATTTTGGGTTAGACCCAATTGAAGCATTGGTGCGTCTTCTACCAATAGATTGTATTTTAGTGAGCTTTTGCAAAACTCCCCTTCGTCTTGTATTAATTCTCTACGTATATGTCACCTGCACCTATTGCCGATGTTTTGCGCTGCTGAAAACAGTTCTTTAAAAAAGCCAACATTTTACTAATCCAGCACAAAAATCTTGTAAAAACCATATTCGCAGCAAAAGTTTAGAATACGTGAAAATTACCATTTCTTAAAATCCTTCGCATCACATTTATTCAAAAATACTACTTTCAGGCTTTCCTTAAACGAAGTCCACATATTTTCAGGGTTTGGCTTTAATATCCGGATGTTTGATGGCCTGCTGTACATGTGATGATCCAGAAGACGAAGCTGATGGATATAGATATACCTACAACCCACCCAAAGCTCAGCCTTCGAGAAACACGGAATATGTGTAATGTGTAAAGCACAAAAGAAAAAGTGGATGTCTCAAGAAAAATAAATAAACTCTATTGAAAATGTCCCAACAATCTCTAGTTGGAATTGGGAGACTTAAGGGTTGAACCCAGAGAAATATTAGGTTAATCATTATGCTATCGCACTTGGCTAACATTCTATTGGAATTTTCCGCCTTGCTTATATATTCAGTCTCTTTTTTATCTCTTTTTTGTCAATTCGCATATATCACAATGGACACTTAAATTGGACTTGAAATTTATACTTAAATACAACACTGTTTTATTTCACTAGCTTATATCAAATATGTTATTGTTTGGATGTAAAAACTTTATTGATTCATTCATTCAATAGAGATTTTTTAGCATCCCAATCTTGCATCTCCCATTAGATCATGTTTCAATTAGAAAAATTCCCTCAAACAAGTTTTGTCAAGTTTGTGTCAGAGATGGATCGCGCCGTGAAGGCGCGGTTCATCTGTGACTCAAGCTTGACAAAATAAAAATTCTGATGTGGGCGATCATCTCAGCTTTTGTTTTCAATATCTTGTTTCGATTTTTTGGTCACAATTAGAATGTCTGTTGCTAAAACGATTGCTGCCGTTCATACGCCGGCGTATTTGAGCAGTCATGTACAAATGTAAAATATCTTTTTTACGTAGGCTTGTTTTTATTTTCCTCACACCAAGATACAAAAAAATTAGATCAACATCAACCCCGGTTTAGTTGTCAATGAGCATACAAATATAATAATTTGTTACATTAGCACAACGATATTAGTTAATATTTTATGAGATCTGGATTTTTCTGTAATAAATTGTCAATTCTGGTAATTGTTTATATACTTCACATGCAAAATAGTAAATTGTGTTGGGTCGATAAGAAAAGATGCTTGGGGAGAAAATAGAAACACAAATTTATTGCTAGTCTAAGGGGTACTCAAAGTGTTTTCGTGGAAACGTTCAAGATGTGGGAAAGTTTATATACGCTTCTTGATAACATAAAAACAGTTGAAAAAGGTGGTCAAAATACTACGAGCTGATTTTGTACATTGCTTCTCGTTACGAGAAAAAACCTAAATGTACCAGACAGAGATTCACTACCCCTTAGTCTGCGCTATACCCAATTAAAAAGTTTATTTTGTGAAACATGAGATACAGATGAACCGTGTCGACATTAGGCGACAATTCCATTAGTAAATCACAATAAAAAGCAGAAATTTTATTATAGGGTAGTGACGTGTAATTTTCTGATGAAAGCTGTAGATCTTCGAAACGAATGCCTCAGAGCCTGTAGTGTCGTGTGATTGGGCTAGAATGGGAGGGTTAGGGGCCTTTGAAGTGGCGCTGCACACATGTAAAATGTAGTTCATATCTCACTATTCCTATTTGGTAAAATATGACAAAAATTGACCAATTGTTGCAGACCAAAAAATATCTAATTGTATGTAAAGGTATCTAGTATTGGTTTTACATGAGTTAACCAGACAGTTATTAACAAAACAACAACATAACCAATGATTCCAATGCAAATATCAAATAAATCGGTACATATTAACGCACGGACCCAATCCTTTATAATATCAGTATTTATGTGTTTTTATCATTTAAATCGAGCGAAAAGGTTTCAAACGAAACAAAATGGTTGTTCAAACAGGATGTTACTGGCGTAGCACTGTAACTTGAAATGTATGACGATGAACCAATCTATTGAGCAGATAATCCCGAGCTCTAGTTGCTAACTGTGATGCCTGTTGTTCTTCTCCACTTTCACGGACGGAGTATATGTCGATGAAACGGCATTGAATCTTTGTTTATTCAACGTTTCTGCATGTCATGTCATTGCTCAGCAATTAAAAAAAATAACTACCTGGCCTAGACCAGTAGATCAATGCGAAAAAATGCGAAAAACTTTAAACTTGTCATTACTAACGTATTTAGGAAGAACATGGTATGGCCTACTTCGCCGACAAAAATGGCAGAATGGCCCTCAAAACGCCAGACAGTATTACATTTTTCGCATGCTTTCGGCATTCACCCTCCGGTATTTAGCCTGAAGTCTCGCGCCTTAAAATATCATTTCCGGAAAAATTGTACCCTGGTGCGTGAATTTGGTCACGCCCACCTCCCCTTTCGAAGGTTCTAAATACGCCACTGCTTGTCACAGGAGTAAAAAGTGTATCAGGGACAATAGATTCTTTAAGGTGGTCTTAAAAACATCGATAATGGATGTCTTCATAATATGAAATGCCTAGAATAGATTATTCGAATCTTCAGTGATTCGAAACAATTCGTTAAGGAATTATGGAAATTCCATCACTAGTCGAAAAATTCAGAACTTGGCGTGTAGCTTTCTGCCTCAGCCAATCCTGCGTTCTAATTATGGACTTTAACTCATTGAAACCCAATAAATTCATTAGTTTACATTTACAGCTTTTTTGACACGAAATAACAATACGTTATAAATGTTAAAAAATATTACGTTATTTCAATATTATATGAAAGTGACTTTAAAAATGTGGAAGTTAGCCTAAACATGATGTCGTCGTTTTATTTTCCACGGGATATATTTTACAATTTGGCTATAAAATTCAAATCAATGAGAATACGGTGCATGATGTCACTGAGTCAACATTAACATTGTACCTGGCAGAACAATGAAATTTCCACTCGTGATGGCGTGACTGTGATTTTATCCCTATTTGGAAAGTATACCTAACCCATATAGTTTAAGTTTCCATATTTTCTAGAACATGTAAGTTGCGAAGGTAGTTTTAAAGTGAAGTGTATGCTGGAATGACTCTATTTTAAAAGAGAGTTTTATACTACGTTCGAATTGGCGTCATAGTTAAGTTTAGACGACATTCAAAATAAACTGTCCAAGCAGAATAAGGTTTCAAGAATTAAAATAAACGTAATTATCAGAATATTACTTCAAAATGATGAAATTTAAGAACGACCGAAAAACAAATTAGTGTTAATATGAACACTAGAATGCTTGGCTACAACAGCGCAGAAGCTTGATGGGGGACAAAATTTGAAAAATTTTGCGATGCCAGATTATGACGTCATAATGGTTGTCACACGCCAAATTTCCTTTTAAAAACAGCGTTTTTATCGTTTGTTACTATAAACATTCAAAAAATCGCGCCGCAAAGAGATTTGAGGCTCTAAAATACATTAAAAACCTGTATTTTATTATGTTCGCCCAGGACGCGCAAATAATTTCCTACGTTTTGAAGCACCTAAAGGGTCATTGCAGAATTTTTTAAGTCGACGAGGGGGCATGGCACCATGCCTCCACCACAATTACGCTGGTGCCTGCCTGTTCGGATAAGTAACACACAATGTAAACTACAATAGCAATTTTTTAAACGTTACAATTAAAGAAGCTTCCAGAATAAAAAGGTTTTGATATTAATCCAGTTGAAAAAATGTTGACCACTGAGGTTTTGTTAAGCGTGGGCCACTGATGGATCGCGCCGCTGAGGCCCCTTTTATCTGTGGCTCATGCTTGACAAAATGAACTTTCTGACTGAATTAGTTTTATTTTATTTCCTCAAGTTAAAAATGGCTGGGGTGGGGCATTATCTTGGATGCATTATAGCAGTGTTTGCTGTGATTGGAATTATGGTGACTCTTATTCACTATGAATGGAAAGTAACAAGTGACATAAATTCACCAGATTATCTTCAATTCATACATCTATCCGAGGGACTCTGGTTACGATGTACATACCCTGTACCTGGTCTTGTCCAATGTGATACATTTGGAAAATCAATGTTTCTGCTTCCAGGTATGTGCTAGCGTTTAGGGATGCGTCTGTCACATTTGATTGAAATGAATTTTGGAAAACCGAATAGCTAAGTAAAATTTGATCAACCTTTCTGTCAGTTTTGAATTTGAAACGACAGTATAAATGGATTTGGGATTTTAGATAAACTGCTTTGTTAAAATATGCATTTTCCTTTTCTAAAAAAAAGTATTAGGACTACAATTTTTTCCGTAAACGTATTATATGAAGTACTACTATTAAACGAGATACCAAAGGTTCCTTTTTGCCATCTTATGGGATCTCTCTTTCTCTCCCTAAGGTCTATTTCAATGGTTCCCAAACTTTTCAAATATTTTTAGCTAGGGAATCCTTAATGTTTTTTTTTTGTAAGCGGATTCGTATTTTAAAGACTGTTTGATATGAAAAATATATAAACTACCGCACAAGAAGTTCAGTAGCCCTCTATCCACTCGCACAAATTTATTAATGTAACGTTTCGAAGTCGGTAACACTAAGTAAGTAGTCAGTCAGTAAAATCGACCAAGGGACTGTAATATTAAGATTTATATTTTAATAGGTGTATTGCATGCTGAACGTGCAATGATGATACTATCAGATATATGCGCAATTACTGGACTTGTAATATGTTTATTCAGTCTTCCATGCACCACAGTGGAAACAAAGTTACTACTGGGAAGGGTAGCTGGAGGTTTACTAATTCTTGCCGGTAAGCATCAAATAATGGAAAGAATGTAAAAAAGCATCATACGCTGCTCATATTTCCAGGCTCGTCTTTTACTCTCGTCTTTTTTGGGTTCGTTATTTTTGAATATAGCTTACAGCACAGCTAAATCACTAATCCAATACATTATAAAATTACTGAGCAGTTCCACTAAAATACAAAACGTTTGGATTAACGTGCGGATCAGGTCAATATTGGTATCAGAGCACAGAGAATTAGTCTTTTATGCTCAAGGGATTTTAAATAAATATTATATACCAAATATGAGCGCAGAATTTTGGAGTTGGTTTTATTCAAAAAGCTTGAGAAAATATTTTGAAAGAATTCAATTTGTCAGTACTGGTTGCTTAATTGTTTCCGATGAAATTTCGAGCTCAATTGTCCGGCTTCAAAAAGCAAGAAGGCATATGTCAGTTTCGTTGTATTTTGGGACAAAAAATGTTTGGAAATGGGTCCAACTTATTAAAGATGTTTTGCTTACATTACTATGCGCAGGTATTCTATGTCTTACACCAGTATCAATGTACGCTGCTGAAGTAGTTCGAGATTTCAATGATCCGATAGAAGTAGATTTCAAATATACATTTGGACCAATGCTGTATGTTGGATGGATATCAGCGGTGAGTTTGTGCAGTGATAGTAAATCACAGTTTCATTGTGTCCTGATCAGTGAGAAGTGGCACAACTAATAGCACCATGAAAAGTTTATAATAATTCTCCCCATCTAAGCCACACTTCCCATATTTAGGATTTTATAAATTCATAATGCGACAGGGGCGCGCATTGGCCACACCCACGCTTATAAGAATGTAGTGGTTTTTCGACTGTCATTTTTATGAATTTAGTGGGTATTTTATTGGAATTAGTGCATTCATGAATTGTTTGAATATGGATTCGGTGGATAAACTTTTTTATGGAGAGATATCGTTTATAGTATTCAATATTTTGCTTTTATATCGAAATATACTTTAATCGAACAGTGCTCTGTGTACTAGAGGCAAGAAGTTCAGAGAAGTAGGTGGAAATTGGGCGATCACTCTATAACGTATTTATTTGTCGCAGATAAATAAATTATTCATATTTTTCAGAGCCTTTCATTATTATCTGGAATTATTATCGGAGTCTGTGCAAATGATTTGGAGGATTTTGATTCGGAAGAATATATGGAAAAAACAGCATACATTTGAATAATAACATTTTTATATTTCATTTCTATTGAAATGAATTGATCTACAAAGAAATATCCAATGCTGGACTTTTCTATAAAATGCTTTATGCTGTTTCACAACATAATTTTGCATCTACATATTGTATACGACTGTAAAAGTTGAATGCTACTTTGAGATTGTAAACTTTTGTAATTAGTGCAAATGTATGGTCGAATATGTAATATAAAAATATTATGCATTTATATATTATGGAAATAGGCACTTTATTTTTATAAAAGCGCTTTCTCAAAGTATTGATGTCTATCTAAACAAGCTTTTTAGGATTTGTGAGATTCAAGTATGTGTGTAATCTTATCAGAAATTTTGTTTTGTCAAACATAGACCACAGATGGAGCGCACCTTGGCGGTGCGTTCCCTCAGTGATCTATGTTTGACGATACATGTTTGGATAGATTTTTTCTGATTTGGTAAAGTCGCAAAGGCGAGGTCCATCTATGCTATGCTATATACTTTTCTCAAGCTACTAAAATTTGCACATTAAATGCTTTGAACTTGGACTTTTTTATCTCTTTTTTCTTTATATTCTTATTGTTCTTTATTTTATACACACAACAATAAAGAAGAAAATACCAAATTGCGTCCTGCAATAATTTCATTAAGTTCCTTATAATTCATATACAAAATTTGCAATAACACTTCAAGAATCATGAAATAATTTACTAACATAACAAAAAGTGGCATATGGTTTCGCAAATCGTTTTTTTTTTCCCTTTCAATCCTGACAAATTCTATTAGATACTTTTATTGGATTAAATGTAGAAAGATATCACTCTTTGGTGACTTTTTTGTTACGAAAAGCAATTTAATTGCAATAATTTTATACTGAATTAACTGAACTTCCACCAGATCTGAACAGTTGAAATTTTTCACAGATTTAGATTACAAACTCGATAGCTTATCTTATTTTGGGAAATTCGAGACTACGAATTTTTTAACTGTAATACAGGTAGTATCTGGTGGTGCTACATCTCATAGTAGCTCTTTGTTATTAAGCGTTCGTTAGTTGGTTTCTTTTAGGCACCTCTTTCGGCCTTGCTCAGAGTGAATTTCAATAATAAAAAGAACCTGTCGTATTGAAAGTAAAAAATCTATTTACATTCGATTAAGCATTCGATCCTAAAAACCAGTCTGGTCTATTACACAATCTTGGCACAGTTTCCCTTCTGTTGAATCAAGTTTTTAGGCATATAAGATTTTGATTCCACGTAGTATTCAATTGAATTTTAAAAAACCTAATGCGCATTGTAAAATATGATACTTATGTCATATTACTCTTGCCATGATGTTGTTGGCAATGAAAAGTTAGGCGTATAGTGATTTTTGTGAAGATAAAATAAAAATAATAACTGGAGATCTCGGGTCTTTGTAAATTTGACTCTATCATTAGCCACTTAACTCAGGGTGTAATGACTTGAGTGGACTTAGCAGAAAAGAAATCTGATAAGTGTGGAGCGACAATAAAAGTGTTCACTGGTTTGGCAATTGGTCAGCTTGATTTATTTAAATAAGTGACTTAGAAAAATTTAACAAATGTGCAAAATAATCAGAACATGAAATTTATGACCATCCCAATGAAAAAATATGATTTTGGTAGTCATGAGCCACTGATGGATTGCGCCTTGACAGCGCGATCCATCAGTGACTTATACTCCTTGAAAAGGCCAGCAAAAATATTCTGGATAGTGTTGGTTCCACAGGATTGATTCCGCAAAGGAATTAAAGTTGTCATAAAGGCAGTAGGTAAGGTCTGAAATTTCGTAGAACATCATTGTTCATCATATGACTTTAAAAAATAAATATTTTGGCTGTTGGCTGGCTCCGGGGTATATGTGCCCCTTTTAGGTCTGGTTTACGTTAAAACCCAAAAGGACGACAATGATGCCAACCTTACGTTATCAATTTTTCCACTCTAGTGCATTATATAACAGATATATTTTTCTGTTGAATTCGTTTGATTTCAATAAAATGACTAATAAAAAACGGCGTCACGAGCCATTGAAAAATAGTTTTATTGCCATCGCTGAACAAAAGCTCATATCCCATTAAATTCGAAATGAAACGAGGTGGACCTAGATGATATTAAAAATTTTCAAAATTTCAAAAACTAAAACAGTGTACGAATTATTTAGGGTCTGGTATACAAAGAAACCATTTTATAACGCTTCCAGAATAAACAAATTAACTGTAGTTAAAAATGAGCACATCAATCACTAGCATATGGGTGTAAAAGAAAATAATTGTCAAACGTGTCATCTTTTATTACACATGATCACATGATAGACCACATTGTGGTGGCAAAAATTCAGCAATGGTACATGCTTGACAGAAAAAAGGGGGTTGTCATAAAATCACAAAATTTTCATTATTTTTCCATAGTATAAAAAATCTTTCCCATTGCGACACCCCCATTAAACTCACTTCTCGTAAAATGAGCAGTTTTACAACCCCATTTTCATCCTCCTCCATGAAATATAGATCCATAAAAATGCAAAGCATATCCGCAAACCCTTTCAAATTCGATAAGAGTTACTGGGAGACGCATCTGTTAGATGAATTTTGAAATGTTGCAATGTATGGATGTTGAAAGTGGGCTGTTAAATCAGACAAGAAAAGTTAAGGTTTTTGTTTAAAAGTCGCCAAGCCAGATTTATATACAACAAAAACTTTTGTTATTCTCAAGCAAAATATTATTTATTTACATTAAAAAAATTTCATGATATTCTATATTCTAGTATTTTTAAATTCTACTGATGAAAAATGAAGACGCGAATTGACGTTCATTAAAGCTCCATAATTCTATACACGTTAGTAAAATGGCATAAAATATAAGGAGGGAGTTCAATCAAAAATTTGAACATTTCTGGTAAATATCATCACATTTAAATTGACAGTATTCTAGCTTAGCCAGTCAATTGAGTTGAACACCCTGTACAAGCAGCCACTTAGAAAGGGACAATGTTAGTGTTGTTGGGTAGATTAGTCTTTCTGGTGCGGACGAGCCTAACCAATTTTTCTCACCCTAGGTTGAGTGGTAGGCATGAATTACCCATTCCGACAAGTCGGAACCTCAACCCAAGGTTTCAACAAAATACCCACCTCTTTTATCCAACAAAAACCCTCTGCCGCAATATACTGGTAATTGGAATAATTGAATATTACGTATATTGTAGCTTTTTGATTTTATAGATTAAATAGAAAAGCATTGAAATCTATCTGACCGCGTTCTTGAAATATCACAAAAATGGGCCACGCAACTACCGCAGGATTTGCCCTTGCCGTTATTTCATTTGTGGGAATAATGTTTACGACTATCAGCAACGAATGGAAACAATCAAGTCAACTTGCATCACAACAGAGTTTGAAATATTTGTATTTAAGCGAAGGATTATGGATGAGATGTACCGTGCCATCACCTGGAATCATGCAATGCGATAACTACAGTACAGCACTATTTGACATTGCACGTGGGTAGCAAAATCGCGATATGATATTAGTTAGAATCAAGTATTGGATTAAGGTTTTAACATTGCAGAGAACTTTGACAATTACATTGATTCCCTGTACTTACATGCTTTGTTAAGCATGAGTCAGTTAGGCGCGGTCCATCTGCGGCCATGCTTAACAAAATATAAAGTTCTGATTGAATCGATTTTCTCAGGGGGCATATGAATGGGGCATCAGTTTTCAAAAAGTGATTCGAACAATTCGAAATTTCGAAACGATTCGAAACTTTTGCGATCTGTATGCTTTATATTTTTTAGAATAAGTTGTGATTGAATATATATATATATACATATACATATATTCATCGAAATTCACTCTGAGAAATGTTAGAAACAGTGTCTAGAAGGAACCGACTAACGGCTACTTAATAGCAAGGAGCTACTAAAAGATGTGTTACCAGCAACTGCACGCTAAACGAAAAAACATCTCAGACGGAAGTGGAGCGCCACGTTAAATTGTAGTGAGTGTATCAGCCCTGGGCGATGGTAGAACCATCTCTATTTTTTTTTTGGGCTTCGGAATAGTCACAACGTATTTCCTGTGTGTCGTAAGAGGCGACTAAAAGGAAACAAAGAAATGGTAGATGGTTTGACGATTGCCCGGGTCATATATCACTCACTGCGGTTCAATTCAATTTGGAATGCTTTTCACTTGGGATGCAGTTGCTGGTACTACAACCTATAGTAGTTCTTTGCTATAAGTCGCCTTTAGTTGGTTCAATTTGGGCACTGCTCCCGGTGTTGGTCAGATTTAATTTTAAAAAAATCCATTTGAAAAAAATCCTTGTTCTACAAAATATTTGATCGAAATCGAATCGATTGAAAATTACGCCAGGACAGGAGTTTTTGACCTTTTCATGCATTGATTAATGTGGCTTTAACGCATCCCTGACAACCAGTATCCATAGGCTATATTAATAGTTAAACTAATAGGGATGTTTTTATAAACAGAATATCTTCAAGCGTTACGGGCTATGATGATTATTGCTGGAATTTGTATGTTCGCAGCTTGTCTGTTGGACTGTCTCGCATTGGATTGCGTCAATTGTTTGCCTGAGCGTACTCAGGTATGGATGGCAAGAATTGGAGGAGTCTGTGCGATATCAGCAGGTAAAACATGCTGGTCGATTATTAGATTTCCATTTCGTGTCTCTATTTTCGTCCGATGTAATAAAATCTTTGATATTGAATGTATACATATAGGAAACTATTATCTATTATATTGACCAGGAGGAGTCAACAGTGCTAAAATGATTTATTTTGCTAATAATTTTTCGAGTGGATTGCAAAAAGCTAATTAGCGGAAATTATTTGATTTTGTCCCTTTTTAATGTGTGACTATAAACCAGAATTTTTTGCCCCAAGACTTTGATTTTTCGAATACAAACAGTTAAATTTACGCAACGCGATCGCCACCTACCGGTTATATATATATATATATAAATTTATTGTACTATTATTTTGGTTTGACCGATCATGCACAAGTTTTTTTAAGTACAAACTCATTAAAAGATTGCAAATTTGAGTTTCGGTCTATCTATGAATCATGCTTGAAAGTTTCTCATACGGAAGCGAGGACATACAATTTCATTCCGTAGAAGTAGAAAGCGGAGAATATGGCGTAACTGTATGTTACGTATGTATATGTGCTGATATTTTTTATCAGTGCATGGGCGTGGTTGGTGGAGTAAACAGTAATGAGTATCAAGTAGTAGTAGCTCAAAGCGTATAACCAACGCTTTTCCTATGAAGCTACGCGGTCAATAAGAACATTATGTAATCTCATGCTCAATATTTATATGAATTTAGGTATTTTGTGCATAGCGTCTGTGTCATGGTATGCATCTGAAGTAATAAAGGAATTTAGATACGATGTTGCTGATGAAGGAATCAAATTCACATTTGGTTCTGCACTCTATGTTGGATGGGTTGCTGGGGTGAGTTGTCTTGTTACTTTTATGCTTTAAACAGTCACCAATTCCACACAAAGAGAGAAGTATTAGTTTGTCCAGCATGTGCCATGGATAGACCGCGTCTCACGACGCAAACGAAGTTTCCCCAATAGGTTCATTAACGCTTTTCCAAGGTTCGATCTCGTATGACAACTACAATGTTAGACCACCATACGCACAAAATTTGCTTGAAATCAGCAGATTCAAACCGGATCCACGGGCTTTGAGTCATTTTGTTTCATAATTTATTTGCGTTCTAGTATGTCGGTAATCTACGGCAGAGTACAGCACACAACAGGTCAAACTATCCGTTTGTGGGCGTTTACGCTGCGTTCAGCATCGACAAGTCAGTGGAATAATATTATCGGTGGAGAAATAGTGCTGGTTAGTAACAAAAATTAAAAATCCCCATATTAGTGATTTGGACCTTCACTACCGACACTTGCATTATACTGTTTCACACAATGTGCTTCAATGATATATATATATTTTTATTCGGTTTCAACGTAAATCTTAGACCGAATGATTTGTTCATTCCCTTCTAACCAATACACACATCGTTTCCTATCACTTATTATTTGTTTCACAGGGATTTGCTCTGATATCAGGACTCATTACCGCATGCTGCAATTGCATTTCTTCTGAAGATGATAGAATTGAATACGCGTACAAACCACCTAAGAGCAAACCACGAACATCTGAAGAATATGTATAAATTTTACAACACAAACAAAAATGTACGAAAACAGATAAGAAAATAGATTATATCTTGATATATTCTGGAAAATGAAGTTTTAAATATATGAAGTCAAATATCAAGATAAAATGCCTAGGTGCAACTTATACCTTGGAAGTTAAATTTAATTTCAAATTTTCATAACTACTGTTCCACTTTTAGATTCAAAGTTTGAATCAGTTCAGATGTATGCACTATTTAAATTTTGAATACTCATGTGGATCGAACCAGGTTTTTCCAATCTAAAATTTCATTTTGTAATGCATGTGCAGGGCTGGGCAATTTAATCGATTCGAAGCACAAATTATACGAATTCGTGCCTCGGAATGTCTTGCAAAATCATAAAATTAAAGATAATTTTCTTCGTTTTTTTCTATCTACAACATATCTGTAAATATTTCTCTTTTGTCTCTTTATACTCAAAGCCCCGTTTCAGTGAAGTGAACCAGAATTTCGAATCTAAATAATTTAATAGTTTGTTGGGCAAATAAATGTGAACAACAATCACGGACCCGGTGATATCATTCAAATAGATGTTAGTGATTGATGTAAATATAGATCAATCTTTTATTTTTATTCAATTTAATTCAATTTCAACATAATTCTTACACAATTTATAACATTTGCCAATCCCGAATGTTTTCTTTATATTCAAATTTAACCTCCTTTTTCATTTTGATTTTCAAAACGTTTGCCCTTTTTTGAAGTTTCCCCAAATATGAAAACAAATGATGCCCTTTGAGTTTTTATCTGTGTGATTGTTGTGAATGCTACTTTTAGACTCAAGATTCGATTCGGATTTATATTCAATTGGATGATTCGAATATTCATTTTTGTAATTCGGTATTATCCAGTCCTAATTGACACGATTTTACATATATAGTTAGCTGGTCCTTTTGATTCTGTGATCCGAAAGGCAAATGATTCGAGTTAATCGTGAATCGTCAATAGGAATTAAGACTTGCTGAGTAAAGTGGAATTTGCAAAAAAATTGCATTTTGTCGTTATTGCTTTTAGGTATGGAGTGGAAGTTGAAATTACATTACCGTTAAGTTTGTTTAAGCTAACAAGTAAATCGCATATCTATAAATTTATTGATTTTCATAATGGGGACGAGTTGTAATAGTAAAAATGGTATTTTGATATTAACATGGATTTAGTCGATCTGATTCGCAGAAAATATTTAAATCAGCTTCGAATTCCAAACGATTCTTTTTTGCCCATCCCTATACATATGCTCCGATATCACGGAAAAAAAGACATTTATAAAAATTTTCTCCTTATTTTTTAAGGCAATACAGATTTAAAAAGATTTTATTCAGAAAATAATGCGACTCGATATTCAATTCGAAAAAAATATTCGAAAGTGGCAAACTTGGCTTGAATCCTTAAAAGTTCCCCGTCGGCAAACGTTTCCCGTGATGTTTATATTTATTATGTTATTAGACATTGTTTGTTTTGACTTTCACTTCATGTTTGTTTATGTTGCATGTTAAATCACGTATTATAAACGATCTTTTTTCTGTTTGTATATATAAAAAAGTTCACAGATTACTGCTAGTTTATTGTATTTGTAGTCTATTTGTAGAACTGCTAGTCAACAGAAACGAAATTTTGTTCGATAAATTGAAAAGGTTTCGCTCTATCAGACGTTACATTGCTAATGATAATTATTGCTGGTACGCTTTTCTGGCAAACAAGAAGAGCGTTCTAAAGCTTAGAGGTCTCTTATGAGAAGTACATACAAGAAGAAGAAGAAGAAGAAGCAGGGACAGAATTGAGGAACGGAGGCTATTTTTTGTGATAACGTGAGAAAAGAAGACTACTCTTCCTCGACCAATTTACTTGGTTGTTCTGGTGCTCAGAGATAGACGTATTAATCGGCCATTTTTAAATAAATATATTATGAAGTTGGATCAACGCAGGTATTGCCAATAGGAAAAAATCTGCCAACACATTTCGTGTTAGGTTAAGAGACGTGGTCCGTCTGGTACTCATGCTTGACAAAATAAAACTTCTGGTTGGGAATTGCACAAAAACAAGGGGGTATTTATTACTCATTATTACTCATTAGACACGGGCCACAGATGGACGGTGCGATCCATCAGTGACTCATTCCTAACAAAACATGTTGTAACAAAACAACGGGGGCTTGTTTACTATGCTTGTAATTTGAGTTTAAAAAATCATTCTTGGTTTTGTTTTCGATAATGCCGCGGGTTCGAGCAAAAGGCTACATTCACATCTGATTAATCATGCATTTACTTATCCCCTCAATTGAGCATGACTGCCTAAAATAAATAAATAAGCGAGCTGCTCTGAAATATGTCCGAATATTATTTAAAATAAGACGATAACCTAAAAAGCGCCGGTGCTACGGATATTCTTAAAACTGTGAGCTAATGGTCATTAGCGCACATTTCTGGTTATTCATTCATTTAATAGGTTTAATATATCCTGATTCTATTTGTTTTAAATGAATGGGTGGTAAAATAATATTTGAAATAGGAGAAAATGGCATATATACTTTATTTACAAAAACGTATCGTCGATATCGGCCAGGTAATCTAAATTGTCTAACAACTGTAGATAAATTCGGAAATCCTAGCAAAGGATAATTTTTAAAACAATTCTCCACATTGAAATTTAAATGGACCCAGTAGGCCGCGGCTTGAGATTAAAAAGGCTTATGACGTATGAGGGTGGATACGACACAATCAGAAATTTCATATTATCAAGCATTAATTACAAATGATCTGCGCCTCGGTGGCAAGACGCAGCACTGCCTCACGCTTAACAATATATGCTTGGGCAATATTTTATTTTATTTTTTTAAGAAATACCTTCGCTTGAATTTGAAAAACACGAACGAGCAAAAACCCGGATGGGATAAAAATTGCTTACCTGATTGAAAGATAAATCAAAATGAAAATACCTTATATTAGAAGTGAATCACTACCCAAAAAATGTAATTTTCGATGACAGCAATATAAGGTATGTGAGATTTCTAACCAGGAATGTTCATATTAGGAGCGTAAAAAGTATAATGGTTGCAGAACATTTTTAAAATAGTACACCGAGAATGCCGGAATATTCCAATGATATTTTTCAATAGCGCAATGAAGAGATTCAAAAAATGAAGATTATACTAGCCACAAATTTTAAATTTCTTGGGATGAACTTTAATAATATAAAGCAACTGTTTAAACTATATATTGTTTGGAGAATTAGTTTTGGCAACCTAGCCACAAAAATTCCTTTGAGGATTTTCCGAGTAGGCTTTAACAAAAAGAAGAAATAAACAACGAACGTTTTTTCTCCCGAAATCGAACTTGACGGCGTGGTTCGTGTGTCAGATTAGGTGGAATAAGCATTTAATTTAGTGCGCGTGTCGATTTGGCGGCATTTTATGCTCGCAGTGCTGGCTTCATTTTCCAGTTGCAGACAACGAGCTTTCAATGGGTGTCCATTGTACTTTGAAAGGCTTTAGGTTTGTTTATGCCACACCGACTTAACATTTTACAATTTGTTGTCAGAATGCGATGCAGCATATCTCAGATAGAAAGTGTCTGATCAGACAGGAACTATTATCAGGTATTTTATTTTGTCAAGCATGAGCCACAGATGTACGGCGCCTAGGCGATCCATCACTGATTCATGATTAACAAACGATACTTTGTTAAAAAAAAATTCTGACTGAATTAATCTTTTCGCATTTGCAGTTGAAAAATTCTAAAAAGATGCCCAGAATTAATGCGCATTCCAAAGAAATAAACTAGTCAGGTATGACAGAAATCGAAGAAATGTTTGTACAGTGTGATACGCCATGATCCTGAATATTATGTACGGATAGATGGACGGTGATGATGACTTTCATTGCTATTCAAGTATCGCCGCTAATCGATCCATTGTCATGGTTAACTTTGTGGAAAATATGCTCAGTGCAGTACTACGTTTTGCGAAATAAATAAAGCTGCTCAAGGTTAATTCAATTCGGTCAGTGATATTTAGATTTTGCTTGAGTTTACTGTTTCTTAATTCGCGATAAATCAGACGATATGTTGAGGATAGTTCGACAGTGAAGTAACTGAAATATCAAAGCTGATGATAGACGGCTTTGTCAAGTGAAGAATCATGAGATTTCTCGCACCCATGTGGATTCACCAACCGTATACATTCTGGTCACCTGCTAAACTAGAAAACTCCAGTTCAGATACGTAAAAATTCTTTTATTTTTTATTATTTTTAGTGCACACTGGTGGCGGAACCGGAGAGCACGAAGAAAGCATGCCCCCTTCCACAGTTTTGAGGACAGTCTTCCCAAAGATTATGTAATTTTACCCAAAAAAGTTGGAGAAAAATAATCGCAATACTTCCCGCGGTTTCAGCGCACAATAATAAAGTATCGCAATACTTCCCGCGGCAATTCGGATTGGGTTTTTCTTTCACGTTTTACTGTGTCCCCAAGATTTGCCACTTTCCGCCGCCAAGGCTAGTACACATCGGTGTTAGCGACTTTTATCGTAGATGTGACATGTAAATCAGGAAAACATCATTTTCTAAGTATGTGTCACTGATGGATCGCGTCGATGAAAAGCATTCCATCTGTGGCACATGCCTGACAAATTTCTAAATGGGATATGTATCACTCTCAACGCTACACAATTTTCGATCTTTTACATGCAAGCTGTTGATTTATGATCTATTATCTTATACCAGAAGCAATTTTTGTATAGATAAACTTTGTAATATTCTGATACTAATTTGGCTATGTTGTGAATAGTCGACAAGTTAACAGCGGACATACCTAACAATGTATCGTAATCGATTTCATTTACGACTTCACGGATATTGGACTTTAATTGGAATTTTAACTATCGTATGTGGAGCACCGTTGCATGATGATGTGAGTATAGTCTGCTAGTAATGTGCGTTCTAATTATTCTTTAACAACCACCTTTCCGTTCAATACAAATACAAATATTTTTCTTGCTAACAAAAAATAACACTAGCATCATCCCAAAAAAGAATTAGAACTTGATTAAATTTTTATTTCAAAGATACTATGAATTTAGAATGTAATAAAATATTGTAGGTAGATATTAATCACTTTAACATTTTAGAAAGCAAGCTGTTTTTTCTAAATACGAACAGTTTTTTTTAATTACGCTATTTTAGAGGAATTTTTTTTCTTTTCTCTGTTTCCTTTATGGCTTGGAAACTAAAATTTCGAAGTTTGCATGAGGTAGCCACAAAATGCTCGATTGGTCGCCTATTTTTCTTCATTGCATTGAAGTATCACGTTTGATCAATCCTAGTAGATGAAAATTCCGCGTCTTATTATTTCAACTGTCGTTGAGTTTAACCCAGCCAAATAAAAGTTTATCTAAATATGGTTTATAACGTTTATACTGGAGAAATGAAAATTTTATGAAAAAGAAATCGGATGAATTTGGGAGCACGCGGATATTCAAGATGAAAACTTTTTTGATTTCCTATTCAACACGAATTTAAAAAACGGACTCAAGTTTTCATTATCGTTTATGTACATATTCAGAAAATATCACCGCTAAATTTCATTTTAATAAAATGGAGCCAAGATCATCAAAATTGACAATAAGAAACCATTTTAACAGCTACATTTTTTCGATAGAAATGAAAGTTTACCATTTTCAGAATCAATTTTATCGGCATCGTTCAAAGAACGAAATTTTGAATTTCTATTGTAGTCGTTCAATATTTATGTACTTTTTTCCTCTTTAATCAAGTTATACGATATTAAAAAAAAAAAAACGAAAATGGCACGAGAGGTCATTTATTTTTAAGATAAAATCCTCCAATTCTAGACTACAAATCTGGCAATTATTTCATCATATTTCCATTTTTCGCATCTTTTCTTGCAAATTTTGTATTTGGTTTTGAGATAATCCGATCATATTTTCCTGAACTTCGGGGAAAATATCGGATTATGTTGAATCTTTTTACTTGAGCTGGTTAAAATTCCTATATTGAATTATCGTGGTCGAGGATAATTTTCCAAGCATATGCCGTAGTTGAATCGCGCCTCATAGGCGCGGCTCATCTATGGCGTATGCTTGAGAACATATTTTCACCTAAATGCCATTTATAGACGCTTAAAGCATCATGGCAGACGTCGAGACGGATGGAATTTAAAGGTTCACTTGCTAAACTGTCACTTTCGCTCTCGCACATGAATTTTAACATTGAAATTCTGGTGTTTATCGACTTATTATACATTATATATAATCCGATAAATAACAGTTTTCGGCGATGTTGGCGCGAATGTAATCGAATAAGGTAAACTTTAACATATAAATTTAATTTATAACTCTATCCGTTTCATGGTAAGAATATTATATCATTATAACCGGTAAAGAAAGCAAACCTGCGCCCCGCGTATTTTCGATAAATATTTTTTTAAGTTCTTAAAAAACTCAATATTTCTTTGAAGGTTAAATTTAAAAAAAAAATATATAAAAATTGAAATGTCATTTTAATACAAAGCACCTTTTTGCCAATCATTTTATGTTTTTATTCAAAAAAGACTTTATTAAGAGTTGTTTTCATTGATTAAGACAGTCGATCAATAACTTTCGATGTTCTGCGTCATTCTATTGCGGGAGCCTGTTCAATGAGAAATTGTGGGAGGTCGAGTATGTATATTGGACGTTGTGGAAATTCTTCGCGTAAAAGTTGTATTCGTGTAGATCAGGCTGAAACGATCAAAAATATATCATCGGGGCTAAAAATTATCATTCTCCCGCGAAATGGTAATAAAAAAAACCGAAAAATGGCCAGAATTTCTTCATTTCACAACAGGAACATCCTTTTCAACACCCATTCCCCTCACTCTAAATAATCTAGTACAATAATGGCATTTATGAACAGTTGGTTTTAAACTTGAACAAAAAGGAATTATTCGAATGTTACAGGCGATCGAAACATTATTTTCAATCACTCAGTTTTATTACTATAGCTATTGTGTTGTGCGTGTATTTACAGTTACGCAAATTTCAGACATATACAATCATTTTGTTGTTTTAGAATTCACGCTTCGACACTTCTGGTCGTAACAAAACACTTAATGTATCTGACCGATATGGCGTGAGATACGTGATATCGACTTGATTTAAAAATATTGCATAAGCGTCAATTTCAGAACCACAAGTTAAATGTGTCTACTGTGTACGTGTGTGTGTAGAAGTATGATGTTTATATCAAGTCGTACAAAAAGGATTGTATATCCCTATCGGAACTTTTTAATATTGTTACGGATTAGTGAGAATCGACGACGCGATCCAACAGTGACATGCTTAACATGTGCGTGTACCATGCTTGTGTGTTTTAAAATAAATCTATAAAATAGGTGTATGAAGTATGAATTTTTTTGTTTTCGTCTTAAATTATACAGTTATGGATTGTATATGCACTAACAGAACTTTTATTTTATCGCGTATGAGGTAAAATCGCGATTCTACAGCGGGTCATGCTTAATGTAAGATATTGTCTTATAAATAAAGATATTGTCTTATAAAACTTCCCTGGTAGAAAATTTTTATCCAAACATGTTTTGGGTCACTGATGAAAAGCGCGCCGCCGAGGCGCGATCCATCTGTGGCACATGGTTGATAAAATAATTTTCTGATTGATTTTACCTACAGCATCTTAATCCAATCCCTAGCCATAATTTTATTTCGTCGTTCACGAGACACGGGTCTGGGTCTGGCACTAAATGAAACTACATGTTTGAATGTTGGTGGAATTTAAGCCAATCCATCAGAGTGTTTTAGATTGTTTAATCAACCTTGCGTCAGTGATGGCTGCATGTTATTCATACTTGACAAAATAAATATTTCAAACGCAAATCTTTTTCAAAAAATAAATGTTGTTGACTAATGACAGACGCTTCTTATTTTTTTTTTTTTTTTAAAAAATCTAATCCCGTCAAGAAAATCCAAATATACTGGTGTGCTGGCTGCACAAAGAAAAATAGTGCATTAATCAACGAAGGCATTTAAGTCATGCAGAATAATTAAGGCTATTGTTGCTATACATTTAAACATGACTCACTCACAGACGTGAAATACCCATTTGTTAACGCAGATTTATTTTTATCCATTATTTGAAAGAACATCATTGTATGTTCATAGATTGTGTTTTCTGTGCCAATGAAGCGATCCATTTTTTCTTAAATCTTTTAGTCCAAACAATATCACAAAGTCAAGCATGGGACATAAATAATTCGCGATAAAAAATAATATCGAATAGATTTATCCGTGGTTCATGTCCGGCGTTGTAGTAAATTGTTTTACAAACTTTCTTACAGACGTTTTTTAATACTGCAAATTTTTCTAATACCCGGAATGTCTGAAAAAAATGCATAATTGGATTATATTGTATATCGTACGGCTCATAAAAGTTGTTTATTGCCTATCAGTTTCTTTGCATAAATATGCGTGAGGTAGATTATTTGCATAAATATGCGTGAGGAGATGCCAATTGGATTAAAGTTCGGTATCTCACGTTTGGTTTGTTGAAACCTTGGTTCTTACGACCAAATTAGGTCGGGAGTAGACACTGATTGGCAGTGGCGAAGGAAAGTGGAACAGTGGCGCCGGAAGCTTCCTTTCTAAAACCTTTGGGAGGGACTACATGTCCCTCCTCGTTGAGTCGACAATGCTAATTAGCACAGCTACCCTTCATGACCTGCTTGACAACCCTGTTTAACAGAAATTACTTATACTCCTACACAAAATAAAATTTGTACACTACATACTTTTGAAAATATTTTGCATAACACTTAAAACCTAGCACTCCGGAGAGCAGCGAAGGAATTGTGACAGGTGGTACAGCTATATTTGTCTTATTTTCTCGTTTTGCGTGAACAAAGTGGGAAGTAATAGTTACTAGTTGAAAATACATGAACGATCAGTCTACCACAACATCTCAATCTGATATTTTACCAGTGTTTACCAGACCACCGGTGCGGTCTATTTGTTTGCGGCGTTTGTTTAAAAAACATTAATTTTGATCCATTAATTCCGTTGCACTCAATAAAAGTGTTGAATCATTTTTCAGAATGTCGTATATTCTCAGTTGCTGGTATTACATTTTGTAGAAGCTCTGTTCACTTAGTTGATACCTTTTACGTGGTTCTTTTGATCTTGTCTAAAGTGCCCTTAAAATTTAAGAAGGGAGAAAAGGGATATTATGAAAATGAATAAGGGGGTAAATTGTAAATAGCGATAACGATGTGTAGCACATACAGAAATTCCTGAAAACAGTGGCTTGTTAGGCAAATGAAATATGTCACGAAATTCCGATACAGTCAATCACTTTTCGATTAGATCTTGGAGAAGAAAAAAGTAAACGATGTTCGGTGTTTTGTTTTTGTGGTGACATCTCCTCAGAAAATATGATTTATCTTCGAGCAATATTGTTTTGACATTAGTGTACTGGTAGCTTTTCCGCTTTTCGCCACGAGAATGCTATCTCCAAGTTCATCCGGCAATATTACCAAGAATATCGTTGAGATGTGATCCTTCTTTGGCTCACACGCAACCAAAAAAGAAATTTCCGATGAAGTTGGTACGACAAGCCACAAATTAAGCCATCAGTTAACCGGGCCGAAATGACTCATTTGAGAAACGCAATTTTACGCACTTGTGGTTCCAAATTTACCTTTTTACACGAGTAGTGTATTTCAATCATATCGCGGTTACTTGTCACATATTTTCGCTCATTTTTGCTGATCGCATCTTCGTTAACATGGTAAGCTTGTCTACTATTGCGTCGGTAATGAGACGAAGCAAAAACAACACAACATGGCTGTCAACCACTAAACGGATTTGCGGTGTTTCCTGCTCTTTCGAGAATGCTCTTTAATAATTCTCGTACTAAGAAGCAAACTTATCGCTATTCTTTTTATCAAACGTACGCTGCCAGAAAAGGGAGTCAAATAATGCTTCAACAAACATGAGTCACTGATGAAGTCGTGATCCATAACTGACTCGTATCTGGGAAAAATATTTTCTTACATGGTATTATACAAAAAAAAGAATTGTACTATCTTAAAATTTTGCGTTCATGAAAACTAAATGAAGTATTAGTTTCTCGTGACATAAACAAGTTATTTTTGTATCGAAATTAGGGCGAGACAGCACAGCACGATGTACACATTTGTTTATGTGCTTTATTTTCGACGTTCATCACACCTTATGCGTTAATTACTGAATGCGATGTCATGACTGTATATTCCAATCAGAAAAGTATGGAAGAAAGTTATATAGATTACACCTGGATAATGATTTAAAGCACGATCTCTATATGAATCAAGCTTAACAAAGTTGTTTGGAAAAAACGTCGGTTTGTTAATATTCATGTATAGAGTGTACCTTGCATTCGATTAAGCCACTGACATGTCCTACTTTTGCTGGTCGTAACATACAGGTTAATCGGCATTAACGTGAATAGTTAACGATAATTTACAAGAATGCATAGTAGCCATAAGCTAATAACATTGTGGCAAACTACGGGTTTCCGATATTTGTAAAATGGTAATCTGCTACACGTCTGAAAAAGAGCTTGTTGTCGTCCTCAAATTCCGTGCATAGTTGTAAAAAACATTTTTTTAAATTCACTATACGCTCAACCAACGTTTTGAGATACTTTTAGAATTTACCATCTGCACTTCATTATAGTGGTCCATTCCTCTATGGAATCGTTTCCACTTTATGTACATTTGTTAGTACATTTTGAAGTAGCTCCTGGCCATACGAGTAGTTGGTTTTTCTTGCAAAACTTTATAAGCATATCAAGCTCAGAATAACGTTTCCAAGATATTGTGTTCAGACGCACATTAGGTCAGAAATATTTTGTCATTGCTGTATTAATTTGATTTTACCAATAATGGACATTACGACCTGATTACCATATATATAGCGTTCGAACAACCTATCGATAGCTTATGCAATTCAGTCAATTAAGTGACACTGCCAGAAATAAATAGTGATGTCACAATAATTTCTGAACAAACATTTGTTACCTCATTGGGTAACAAAAATATTATTTTTTAAGCATGAACCACAGTCCGCCAGAAGCAATTTTTAATTAGTAGTTAGAAATATTTTGAGTACATAGTATAAATATTTGATCGGCGACATCATATATTTATGCTTAACAAAACATAATTTCGGATTTGAAAATACTTTTTCCTAGTCATACCAAATCGCAGAAACGCTCAAATCGCTCAAATTTAACATGTATCCGAATCAGTCAAGGTATACTAATCCGGAAGCACCCATCCCTTTCCACTAAATATATCGATTTTTTAGTATATACTATGTAATATACGTGAGTTGTTGTGCTACCTGAGCAGGGCCTTGTACACGCACATGTTAGTGTTGAGTATTCCGACTTGGTGGAGCCTACTCAAAGGACATAAATGATAGAGCCGGAGCCGGGGTCTCGAGCCTAAGGTTTTCAACTCGCGATTCCAACGTAATAATACTGGTCTATCTATCAATTTTTTTTATCAAGTATTGAAGTATTGAAATATTTTCAGCTTTCTACGGTACAAAAGTTACAAAACACAATCAAAGCAATGGAAACGTTGCTCGAAAAACAACAACAAAGAATGTTATCTGGGTTTGAAGGAATGAGGAGAAGAGTGAATGCATTGGAGAAAATAGCTGATAAAACAAGGAAAGAGATTGAACACAGTGCAAATGGTAAGATCAACGTGGAAAAGGAAATCAAATAGGACGCTGCGACAAACGCGAATTCTAATAATCTACTTTGAACACTTTTTGTTTCTTTCGAAGTCTCACCATGAAGCATAGGTGATTTGAATCAAAAATAGTCGTAAACGGCACCTCTATTCTGAGGTCAAATTGCTATTTTTAAAGAATAATAACAATGGTGGGATGATATTTTAAACGTGTGTTGTTATTTGAGAGTTACGAAACAATATTTGATATCTAATTTAGATTAAAGAATTATGTGTCAAATTTTTAGGTAATCGAAATGACTGCTCGTGCCTACGCAGCTCATTGTGGATCAGAATCATAGTTTGTGTCAAATTTCCGAACATAAAAATTTGCAAGGTTCTATTAACAAAAAGAATTTCTGTTGCTTCCATAGAACACATCACTACTCGGATGAAGGCAATTTATATCCGGCGATTCCGTAAAAATATTACAGAAAAATAAATTTCCCAGCATATATGTAGCAAATTTGCTATTGAGGCACAGTTTTTATTTAGAAGGTTGAACAATACATTTGTTCAATATACGATCCGAAAAATTTATTTCAAACAAGATAAAATTCCGAATGGTTTGATTTCAATCATTTTAAAATTGATACCTTTGTAATTTTTTGGTATTTTTTAAAGTTGGGATTCGCAAGCTTTCATTTTACAACATTGTTTTGTGATACCCTTGTACCCCTTTTCGCCGCTTTGTGACGTATGATGCGCTGCTTTTACTTCAGTGAGATATTTTATTTCGTTAAGCATGAGCGTGCCTAAGAGGAAATGATATGCGAGTAAAATATATCTCGCAGAGACATGAAGACATGTTTGGAGTATAATCCAAAAATCCCACTCAAATTGTTATTTCCAAAACAGATAAAACGTAGACAAATGATGAGGTTCCAAAAAACATGCGCAAACTGGCACCTTCTTGACAGGTGCCGAGGGACGTATTTTTGGATGATTGTTATGAGGTTATCGCTTCACGTCACGGTGGTTCACAAGAAGACATTTGTGAATATATCGCAAATATTAATAGAAACGAAAATCAGCATTTAATTTATATGTTATTTGATGAACTTTTTAATTTGTAATAATATAGTTTAAAATAACTTGAAAAAATCAAAAAAAATCTGGAAAATTGTATTTTTTCGCAGAATGCAAATTGGTTTAAGAAGCGAAATAGGATGGACGTCGCCTATGCAAATTGATCCATAAATGCCCCAAGTATGGTTGTCTCCAAGAATATAATCGTCTTGTAATAACTTATAAGACATTATTTGCCCCGCCTTTTCTATAATCTAAAGCAAGCTCTGGTACAATTCCTTTCACCTTTTTGTAAATAATTCCTTTGAATCATAATTACCTTATTTGGTTACAATGTTGTCTCCATTTTTGTGTGTTTTCGCGTTAGGATATCGTGGTTCATGTTTCCTAATATAAAATGCGTATTGGATACCGATGTATATCTTCTTTCTTAACAAGCTTGTTTCCAGCCGAGCATGAGCCAAAGATGGATTCCGCATATTAAGCGCAATCCAACTTTGGCTTAGGATCGACTGAACATGACCTATTGGTTGGCTAATTTGCTTGTAGTTCAAGTATCAAATTTGAGGGTGTAACACCGGGTCAATGAGAGGCGAAAAGCGATTGAACATCCGATTAAAGTTTCATCTTGCGCCAGAAAAATTGTTCAGAAACCAGTGGCGCGAAGGTAATGGTTTCCGAATTGTTACTTGATTTTCACTGATACCCGTGAAATAGTTGTGGTTCCCAAAATACCAGGTGCCATCTGCTAAAACCAACACTAATGATTTTTACACGATTTTGATACTTGTATATTAATGACTCTGGGGGTCAATTTATGATAAAGTGATAACTCTTAAAAAATTTTTTTTTGAAGGTAAAGTCATCTGTTATTTTCATGTTATTAGAATTCATATTTGACAGCAACACCTAAAATTAATCGACTGACGTTCACTTATTCGACAAAAAGCTACATAAAGTACAATTGCGATTCAAGTGAGGAAAATCACAGGAAGAACTGAACCGATGTGTGATATCTGCCCTGAGTGCTCATACGTGTGAGTGTAAACCATGTTAAGAAAACAATTTCTTTCATTTTTTACAGCAATATGTCCAACCCTTACTGCACCAGTACACGGAAGAGTGTTGGGAGGAAGAAAACGATCAGAAGGAGATCTTGCATACTACGTATGTGGATCCGGATTTGAAATAAAAGGAAATGAAGAAACTGTGTGTATGGGAAATGGAACATGGAGTGGAAATAAGCCTGTTTGCACAGGTGAATTAGGACATAAGTGGTGTAAATTCACTGTTTATTTGCAGTACTCGTATGATTCCAAAAATAGGAAGCGCCTTCCTAATAAAATTTTATATTATGTCTGATGGGCTGTTGATAGACCACACTTCGGGCGTGCGAAAAGTCGATTTACAGCTTTATTTCAATGTCATCGAATATAATTATTGTCAAAAAACACCAAATTTATTGCATTTGTGCGGTACACTTGTTTCCAGGAGATGGTTCAAATGATAAAAGTAAGTAAGTGTTATGGAAAGGACCGCTCCGCCCAGCAATGAGTCAATTAACATCATATTTCCACAAGTTATATGGCAAATATCCATAGAAATTTTATATTTAGCCGAGGTTACTTTGTTTCGGAACTTGGCTTCCACCAGATATTTTACGATACCAAAGCAGAAATTTTATTTGTCAAACATACTCCACAGAGAGTCACGCCTCAGCAACGCGATCCATCAGGGACTCATGGTTGACAGCACATGTTCGCTCATAATATTTCTGACTGGATCCTTGCTTAGATCCCGATTAAAAAGTTGCATTCCCAATTTTCGGCTTTACTGAAAGAAATCCACGAGACGGATACTGATAGGAAACAGTAAACCGCCCCAGATTTAGATTTTGGCAATTTTTGTTCTGCATAGGGAAATGACAATTCGATGTGATTCGAAAAAATATCCGAATCAAATTCGATTTCCAAATTATTCTGCTCAGCCCAGCCCTATAATGAAACTGTAAACTTTGAATGTCGTATTCTTAAATTACAGATTCAACTCCTCTTGCTATAACTGGAGAACTCCGAAAGTCTGACTGCGTAACTGTTGATGGCGAAAGTCATGCATGTTCTTGTCCGATTGGATTCCAGTTATCCAAAGATCAAACGACATGTACAGGTTGGTTATCATTTTGAATGGTCATGTTATTCAACAAAATATCCATTTTCTGATGGAAAACGTTTGTATAGATGGCAGACGTTAACAAAATAAAAACTTTGTTTGTACCGGTAGAGCAACTATCATCAATATATGATTGAAACAAAGTTGATATAAACTAAATCTGCTTTGATCGTATTTCGAATAAATAAGGGAACGCACCTGAAATATACGAATGTTCGTACAGGCGAATCTGATTTCTGCGATTCTGAATCTACAGTCCTGCAATACGAGGATTCGAGTTGAAATTACTGTGTCACTAATATTGCTAAAAATGTTTCAATGAAAGTCGGTTCTCTATATCAGTGGCGTAAAATTCGTGTCAATAAATATCTTTTAGTGATGAAGATTTTTTTTCATCATTCATTCCTGCATTTATGTAGCTCTATGCACACTAATGGTTACAGGAGACTTTCATGTATGATCTTTCTCGCGCAACTTTGCCTAGAGCGAATTTGATAAAAAAAAAATCCATCAAGGAATACCCATCTGCATCTTAAATATTTTATGATTCACGTGCTGTTCCGCTTACAATATAGCCACCAATAATTTGGTACCAGTATGCTTTTATAGGACAATGTGAAGCAACTCGTGATATTACGCGATAAACCGCAATTTTTATGCTGAAAATATTTTACCATCACGAGCTTTCGAACTTCTGTCTCAATCCGTATCTTTTCCTTCACCAATAGATGTAGATGAATGTGCCAACATTCTTGAGCGTGGGAAAAGAAAAGGAAGAACTGGATGTCTTCATAAATGTAGGAATCTGCCGGGATCTTATCAATGTATTTGTCCTTCTGGTTATAACGTCGATGAAATCCAAGGATGTCGAGATATAAATGAATGTGCATCAGCTGGTGAGTTTTAGTCATAGTTCAATGATGCAGTCGTTTACATGATATTATTAAATTGCGGAGGTTCGATGCCTGCCGAGTATCCCAGCGAACGCTAGAAGGACCTTGTCGTCAGCATAATTATTCAAGGAGAGGATTGAATGTTTGTAAAACCAATAAATGATTGCCGCGAAGAGAAGAATTCGTATTGCCTGTCAAATCATAGAATAATCACTATGTACCCATCACGGCAAATGAAGCACCGACCTAAATTTTGATGTTTTTTTTGAAAATATATTTCACGCTATTTCGGCTATTTTTAGAATTGGAACATCAATATTCAACAGAATACCAACTGTTAAAATACTTTTTTAAGCTTTGTGCTGTTATTTATGTGATACAGGTGAACCACCCTTTGGCAACGCGATCCATCAGCGGCCCATATTCCGCAAAATGAAATAGGGATATAAGGTTACTTGCCACCCTCTAGGTGTAAAAGCACACTGTTCTGTTTCACTGACCCTAGACTAAGCTTCCAACATAAATACGATAGTTTACAGTCAAAACACAGTGGTAACTCATTGATGTAATCACTACGCCCAAAGTTCAAAATACAATATACTTTTCTATATTTCTCTATCTATATATTCTTTTGGAGGGATCCAAATAAATATCCAAATAACTTTAGATGTTTCTGATTTTCATAAACATTCCGATTTCGAAGCTCCAGTTACCGCGAAATACCGATTAAACACCAAACCTTAAAAATACATTTACTTTCGGAATCCAACTTTTATATAAAAACTAGAGAAGAAGTTTAATAAAAGGCCACTTTTTAAATGATATTGGTGGGAATTATAATGTAAAATCGCAGCATTTCAATTGAAAGTTTTGCTCAAACCAGTCCGAAATCTCTTGTGCAGATATACTTTTGTTATGCATAAGTCATATCACTCATGGTCCCACCGGTAAAGAGCGTTCTATCTTTGTCTACATCATGCTTGACAAAATAAAACTTTTATTGAACAAAAAACAAGATTTTCTCTTGCTAATCGAACGAATCTTCAATCTAACAGTAGCATTTCTAATCACTACATACAGTTACTTTTAATATTGACGAAATGCAAATACCGTGAAATCAGAGTTACTTTTAGGCCTGAATAATAGGGTTTCATAAAGTCAATTTTTTTTTTTGAATCTGTTTCGTAAAGCAAGGGTCGCGCTGTCAAGGTGCGGTCTATCAGTGGCTAGCGCTTGACAAAACAAATTTTGTGATTGGGAACCCGTTTTCCCCTTCTATTTTAACATGGCAACATGGCATTTTAATAATAATACGATTTCGCTTTAAAGATACAAACAACTGCAGCTCTACAACAGTATGTTTAAACGTCCGTGGAGGATATCGTTGTATTTCTAATGAATGTCCACCTTATTATATAAAGACTGGAGCGAGGTAAAAATATTGTCAATTGTTACAGTATAGTTTGCATCAAAAACAAATTATAAAAAAATTAAGGTAATGTAAAACTGAAAACTAAAAACCAGTATGGGGAATACGTATTTTTGAAAATAAGTATCCACATGTGTCTATTCTCTATCTTCGGTTGTTGGTATTTATTTTCTTAATTTATTTTCAAATGCCTGAACTTCTCAAGGTTCCTGAAATTCTTTTTTATGTGTTTGACAATCCGTACGCTATGTTCGTACGTGGTAGCACAATCATAAAATCACTTGGATTATCCTCCGTAAAATTTGGCATATATCATGATTTTGCTGCAAAATAAATCAACAAAGGAATAACCGTAGGCGAAGTTACTTCTTTTCAGTATTTTATGAATACCTGAATCTGGCTAACACTGAAAGACAACTATAGTAGGGCATTATGGCTCAACTAACATGTGAATATCCGCAGCCGCTCATAATAGTTCCTTTGATTGCATTATTTGCATTCGCACTATTCAGGCTTTGTCAGAAGATGCCATGCTCAGCAGGAGATGAAAGTTGTCTCGCTTCACCATACAGTATTACCTATTTCAACATGGCAACAAATTCAAAGATTCGAATTCCGAGCAAAATATTCAGACTAACAACGGAAAGCGGGTGAGAATGCACATAGACTATTTTTTTCTGGCGTTTTCCTCCTTTGTATGTTGTTGTTCAAGCACCGACGACTGACATACAACAGTGGAGTATGATATGTAAAGAGACATTTTCAGTAATTCCTTCCTTTTAAAAAACCATGTAGACCTACTATCATTTCTTATTTTGAGATATTTAAATTTTATACTGCAAACTCTATCCAGTGAACGGACACGAAAATGGACATTATGTGGGAATCTTAATGCAAGCTATCTCCTGAAAATATCGTATTTGTACGAAACGATATCTACTTGGTGGAGCATAGGCCGTAATAATTTAGTTGCCCGCTGCAACTGGTTCAAAAATACCTTAATTCCGAGACGCAGGCAGCTTACTAGAATACAATATTTTTGGCGTCTTCAGTCTGTAGAACTCAGAGCGTTATGACCTAACCTTGGTACTTACTTTGCAATCTCTGTGGACTATGCCACAACGTATTTCATCGCACCTTTTCGTATTTGTAACAATTATTCACTTATTTTTTTCAAATGTCGTTTTTTATTTTGTTTATACAGAATTGACGGGAGTATCACGCGATTTACGGTTGTACCAGGTGAAGACAGTTTTTATTTCACCTCCCGGAGAGTTGACAGAAGAACGGGGTGGCTGGTTCTTCATCAACGACCGATTGGTCCAAAAACATTGAAAGTAGATTTCCAAGCCAGAGAACATCAAAGAAATGGAAAACTCATAGCAGTTCACATGGCCAAAGTCGTTGTCTTTATTTCCGAATATGTATTTTAACATCTCACGCTTCGTAAGATCGGTTCCCATTGCTTCAGAAAAAATTGAAATAACATCATAGGCAGAGGCCGTTTTTGATTGCTTAAAGACGACGAGAACGAAGAAATTAGGGATTAGGTTTACTCGACATCTGTGTCAGTATACCCATCCTACAAAATTTTATTTTCATCGCAAGGTTACCTTGGTTACGTATACAAAGCAAATATCCCAACTGCATTGTGAATTTTTCATTCCCGCAGTTGAAGCTATAGAGACCAAAATCGTCCTGAAAAGCCTTTCTTCATTTAACTACAATTATTGGGAGGCTGGACCTCAACGTTCTCAGAACATCCCTGATTTTCATACGCTTAAGTGATTGCCCTACGACGGGAGGAACGTTCGAGAATATATCTGCTTCACTCTATAAAATATTCGAAAACTTTTGTAGGTCAAACACATATTGCCATTATGACTCGTGCCGGTACACGACATCGCTATTTCATTACTTACAGCGCCCTATATGGTGCTGAGTGTTTTCGGAATTATGTCTGTAGTCAATTGTTATACATCAGTGGGCCTATTTATTTATTAATCAAAAACGCCCAGTCAATTTCGAATGTTCTTCATAGGCCTGCGCAACAGGCGTGTTATAACGTGTTTCAACTTGCAGCTCGATTACGAGGCACAAGCGACCGATGTCGATATTCTGTATTGTATCAAAATAAATTATCGTTAGGCACTGGGACCCGGCTGTTACTTCTTTATTGTATTAAAGTTGAACTCATGTAAATTTTCCTTATTTGAGTTCATTTCATCGTCCCGGTTCAAGAATTTCTATGAAATTTTATCTTTTACTATACTTTTAAGTACGCTTATTTTGAAATGCAATGTTATTTTCCTTTGTTCTTTAGAACACATGCTTTAAACACAGAATGGTATGTTTGCATAATATCAAATGCTAATTATTCATTTAAAAAAGTTTAGTAATATTGTAAAATTCCCTTATATTTAATCAAATTAATTAGTCACAATTTCCATCAAATCATGTTCTCGGTCCCAAATTCTGATTTCGTGCCGATTTGGCACAAAGAGTTAGTTAGCACGGAAGCATATTTTTAATAGAAATTGCAAAAGAGAAATCTTGGCGTCCGAGGCGTTTCAAATAACAAAAAATAAGGAACAAATGAATCTCTCAATGATATTAGGATTTTAATCATTGAAAAACAAAAAATCCAAGAACCTGCCTTTTTGATGCCTCAAAAGGCGCTGAAAATGCACTATAATTTGTACCCAAAAACGTCTAAGTTTTAAAGAGGTCTGCATGTGTCTGGTACGGTATTGCATATTCAATCTTTTTCTCAGTGTTCCGTTTACGTTTTTGCTGTTTTATTTGCCGGCTTTGTAAATGAAGTATATTAGCGAAACTCAACACTTATTCTTGAGTAGTTGTTTCACTGCCCACATTAAAACAAGATTTTAAAGAAAAACTACAGTGACATCACCGTCGAACCTAAACAAGTTTGAGTCGTCAAATTGCGACGACAAGCGTTTGACAAAATAATATTTCTGATAAGGCCGAACAAACCCAAACGACTATTTTGTCGAAAAACGGAAGTCACTTGTGAATCGAGAGTACCGTCGATGCAGAGTCTGAGACGTAAATTAGTGATAGAGAGGTCTTCATGCTCCGCCTTTTTTCTTTTACAAGAGCCTGGGAATAGTTCAATTCTGTTTAAGATATATAGCCGACGATTTATTATTTCATATGGTAAATGAATCCAAAATTTATTACATCCAGTCAATCAACATCGGCGCCGTGGAGAGATCAAATTTGCGAATCGTGCTCAAGATTATTTCCGGGTATTTTGGTCCCGTTTACCATTTCTGCACAAGGAGATAAAAATCTATACTGAAAGTGAATTCTTATTCTACCAATTATTTTCATATGAAATTGCAATGAATAAGTGATTCTACGGACTTTTACGATAGTTCCAAGTAGTTTTTTTTTTTTTTTCCAGCAACTCAAGCGTAAAAAATGATATATTTGGGTCTGAAATCCACCAGCACACACAGCCGGCCCATATGCTACATCCAGCGACGGCTAGACTTGAGTGTTTGGCTATGTCTCAACGAAACACAAACAACCAAAAAGACTTAACTTTGCGTCCCGACCTAAAATACCTTTGCAGAGGAAATTTTATTCTGCTCAACAATTGGTGATATAAGATTTATTCATCATCAAAATAAACAATAATAGCAATAATAAAAATAATATAAAATAAGTGACCAAAAAACGTTCGGTGTCAGCATTAGGACTTGTAATTTCTAGGAATACAGAAAGTTCTCCTGTAGAGTTTAGACGTCATAAGCAATAATTGTACCGTCACTATGCTACACTGTGATTCGCCTAACATATAACTTCAAAAAAAAAAAGTGGTGACATCCTCGACACAAAATGAACTATTTTTGTAAAGCATGGGTCACTGATGGATCGCAACACAGCGGCGCGATCCATCAGCGAAGCATGCTAACTCAATAAACACCGGATTGGCCAATACAACCAATTAAAAAAGGGACTTCTTACAGGAAGAAAAATATTAAAATCAGTTCTAACAAAATAGAAGGTGAAAAAAGACATATTTATGTTACATGATTCTGGGGATATAAATTCGTTATTTTCGGCTACCTATATTACAATGGATCGTGGTTGTGATAATGGCCAAGCATCGGCGTTATATTGTATATAATGCGCAATGTTTTGTCTGCCCACGCCTGGCTCGAATGTGATCAAAAATGGACCGAAAAGCTATGTCAAACTTTAGTTAAAGTAAGAATTTTGTTATAAAATGTTTTCGTCAAGCGCGGGTCACCGACGGACAGAGGCTGCCGAGGCACTGTCTACATCTGTCTCATGTCTGATAAAACGATTAGAATAAGAGAAAGTTCACCTTTTACAGTATGTTCGCTCGGCATATTGTTAAAATATTGTCACCAAATCAAGAAGAGAATAATCAATAATAAACTAAATGTATATAGTATATACAGCAATGCATGGCAGTAAAATGAGCTTCAAGTTTGTTTATTTATTCATTATACCCACTATTGTACATAACCAGTATTGTAAATATTAACATATCGCCAACTAAACCATGAAGACTAACAATATAAGCACTCTTATAATAAAATTTTATGAAGTAGTAATTTCTTGTGAAGTGTGTAAAATCCATTGCACGCTATCCCAACGTTAAAGGCAGTTTGTAATCACAAACATTATAGCATCATGCCCTATTTTGCTAGGTCCCAAATTTGATAGCAAAACTGATAAATCGTCCGCAATGATCTACTTTTCACATTTAAACAAAATAAAATTGTTTTTCAAAAGTATATGTCCCTTGTGAATGAGAGAGCCTTCTGAAAATAAACAACCCAAACCAATAGGCATATATATTTCTCAAGCATAAGTCACAAATCAACCGCGCCTCCACGACGCTACACGTTGCTGTCTTATGCTTGACAAAAGATGTTTTGATTTGAATAAGATTATTTTTGTTCCATAATGGCATAAACTGTGTAAGTTCAAGTCTCTGCATTTGCAAATTTTGATTCTGTCTGAATCATTTGTTTCAGGTTCTCCAAATCTAGGTAAATAATCTTATTTTGTCAAGCAGACAACAGACGTGAGGTTCATGGTTGACTAAAAACAAATCTTTATTGCAAGAAATTTGTTTGCTACTTTAGATAAATTAGTAATCATGGGTACAATGTTATGAGAAATAGTTAGCCAAATGCCTCTACCGATTACTTCAAGATGGGGTCAATGCATATAATAAGTCATATAGTCGTGAAACATGGAGACATTTTCAAGTCAGGCAAAAAATATCTTTATGCCAACCAAGTATGATATAGAGAAGAAAGTCGAGTGTGCAAAAAGTATTTATTTTCATCATACTTTAAAACATTTTGTGTTTTCCCATTCTCAAAATGCAGCCAGATGAGCAATTTCATCCAATCCTACTACCCCATTTTGCACACACTCATTGTTACAGACAAATGACACTGTATATCTTAACTGCGATTAAACCTGTATGTCTTGTGACAAAAAAAAAACAACAACAAAGAACCATCCACATTTAACATAAATATTTGATTTCATTATTATTAAGCAGCACAATTGGTTTCTTTATAACAACAACATTGAATAAAGTATAAGTTCATTGTAGCGGCTTTGAAATGTGTGAGTGCTTGTGGTCTGGTGTTTGGACACGATTGAAAAAAAAATAGATAAAAAAGCACAGAATGAGTACTGATTAAGGTCAGCCAAATATGCACAACTAAATAGAGAACGCATATGACGCTTCATTCATATCGAATTATACATAATTGAACTGGAAGAAAACCTTCCCAAAAGTGTAATATTTGGAAACTTGCAACATGAGAGTGAAAGAATATAGGAAATTTCAGTTATGTGCAAAAATATCTTTAGTCAAACGGTATGAGTTAGATCCTACATTGATAATAGTAACATAGATATTGTATCGAATCAGACTAATTTCTCCAGTTATACAAAGGCATATTCCATACAATAACAAATAAGTCCAGATCACGCAAAATTATTTGTTACAATATACAATAGTACGATCAGAAATAATATATTGTCAAGTATATGCCATTGATGGGCTGCTTCTCATTGACGTGAGCTATCAGTGACATATACTTATCAAAAAATGTTTTAACAAAAAATTTTCTGAATAATTTTAAACTCCCATTGGACTTGGTCATAAGGGTACTCGTATCAAACCACCCCTCAATACTCAATCACGCAACAAAAAGAATGATATCGGACCACATTGGCTGACCATAACTCAGTAACACACTTCCAGTATAACAATCAGCTCGCTTTAATAATAAAGATAAAAAATGCTGCCTTGTGATTGCAAAAGATATCCAACGAGTTTAAAAAAAAGAAAATAGATACAACAAAAAAGTCAAAAATGGTCAAAAGTCAAAAAAGAAAAACAAGTAGAAAAAGGAAATATACATAACGCAAGGTCTGGTATATTGCATAATGATATAGGGATGGACTTATGTTTTTTATTATTTTTCTAGTTCTTTTATTACAAAATAAGAACTTCCAATGAAACGACAAGAAAAAGTACTGCTTTGCGTGATTAAAGGAACGTCGCAGCATCAAGCTACCTCAGTAGACTGTGGACGGATAATTAAGTTCTCTATCTCACAAAAATGAGTTTGTTTGTGGATGATCTTAATGCTGTAGTATTGGATCTTATTCCTGAGGAGAAAGAGACAACAGTTTTTCAGCCCTTTGCAACATGACTTCTAAACTAACCATTCCAAGTAAGACCCCGTCATGTACAAAGCTACCAAGCATAGTGTGACATCAGTGGCTTGTATCGATAAAAAATTTGCAATTGTGATGCGCTTCTTTTACCTCAGTCCTAGTGTTGAAAACGAGCGAACGATCGAATTTCATTCAAAAATTATATTTTGTAAAGTATGAGTTTGAGATTGGACCCATGCTTGACGAAACACGGAAGTCAAAATATCTGACTGGGACGTGGTGAAAAAGTGCTGTGGCAGCGTTAACACTGTATTACATTGCAACAACCGTCATTCTGCCAATCTGGGCGATGTTGTTTTCCATTAAAAATTGATTGATGGGTATAATCAGCATCAGTATGGTGAGAAACGATAACCTCTGTAAGCAGCCAGTGCAGTCTGTTGAAATATCATAAAATAATTATAAATTTTTTATCGCTTGTATTAATTATAATTATTAATATTCACAGGTTTTAAAGCACAGTGAGGTTAACCTATTCAGTATTAGAATATACAAGTTCCATTTTTAAATTATTCTTGCTGTCGGATCATTTTTTGAAAAATTTGAATAAAAAAATGATGCAACTGAAATGTGATAAAGCTCTGTGCTGCAGCCACACAAAAGTTAATCTTGGAATGGAAGTCAAAATTCAAAATCTCTATAAACTACTAAATTCAGAACAAATTCAGAAATTGGTTTTGCTACTTTATTTAGATTATGAATCAATTCAGAATATGAATGAGTCAAATTGAATCACAAATACACTTCCATTATAACTCAATAGGCAGATTTCAACCATATTTTATTGAATTCAACGTTACAGATGGATATTCGTCAGGAAAACTAAATTTCTCAGATTCCCAATGACTATGTGGGATAAAAGAGTATTTTCAAGTACGGTAACATTAGCCATATCAACACTCCAATGTAAAATTAATTAAATAATGGAATGGCAATGCCAAAAATGTCTGTTTGGATTTAGTCTGTATTGTTTATGAGAGAACAGAGAATCTATTTCCAAGTGGTGACATTCGAATTGACAACCATATATATTTCTCAAGCATGAACACAGGTGCCTCAAAAGCAAAACACAATTTTTTTTATATTTGAATATGGAGCGCAATATCACAGCAATTCAAATAAAGAGATTATATAACTAGGAATTTGATCCCATTCAAATTTAGGTTTCTAAGTTCACAGTCTTTGCTAGGTGTGTGTTTATCAGAATAATCGGGTATTCCAGAATTATGATTAGCGGAATTTCGTTTTCAGTTATTCTTGATTTGAATAACCATTTTGCAATAAAATCATAATATGCCAAATGCAATGCAATGTCTGCAATGACATTTATCTGAAATGTTGAAACATTATCCTATTTATGAGAAATTTCAAATTAAACTAAATTATAAGGACAACCCTATTCATTTGATGGGTAGTATTTTGGATTACTGGTTGAAAAGGCTTCTCAGTCTTGTAATGAGCAAAAACTAATTTCAAATCAGATAAAACAAATATCTCAAAAACCAACCTAATTCCATGTAATTAGTGATTCTTAATAATTCCAATTCTAAAATTTCAATCAATTTCAGGTCGTTTGATTTAAAATTGGAAAAAAAGATTCTGCAAATCGATTACTTAATTTAATTATCTACAGATCACTAATTCTGTAGATTCTCTTCCATTTCATTACAGTTTGAAATTTCGTTAAAAAGGAAAGGAAAGATTGGGCCATGTTTCAAGTTACATTCTACATTAAAAGCACATGTATGATCACTCAATAACTACTATAATATGCAAAATTTGAAAGTGCAAGAGATAAAATATTTAGAATGTTTCAACTTACCAAAAAACTGATCAATTAGAATTTCGCAAAAAAGCGCCTTACTAATTCAGATTTGTCAAGTCTATAAGTTTGTAATCCAAAAAATGAATTTAAATACACCACAGCGAAATGATTTTCAAAACATTTCAACATTTAGGAGTTAAATATTGTTGTCGTTCATTCTCAAATGGTTCATGAAACCGAAATCACATTTTCTATGGTTTGAAAAATTTGACTGCGCAATTCGCTACGCAGTGAATAAAATAATTAAAATTTGAATATAATGTTGTAAAAACTATTGAATTTTGAATGTACATGGTTCTCAACTAAATTTTTCAACCATGCTTATTATACAGTATAATATGAATGCCAATGTTCTTTAATAATTACGACATAGTTTGTTTACCCATACATGCACATTGCACACTCACACGCACCGTTAACTGATCCACAGAGCATTGAACTATCTTGCAGAAATGCTCCCAGGCAAACCCGATCAGGCATGGCCGAGTATTGGCCTCAGATGGGCCATGCTACCAAAGCATGGAGCCGATACTCGGCAAGCAAAATTTCTGACTGGGTATTATCAAGCAACATGAGAAATTATTTGATGATGAAGTATAATAGCGAAAGCACAATATGATATTTTTATTGGACGTCATGACTTCACCGTGTGTAACCATCTTCTTAATAATTGTTATCAAATGTACACAAAAGAATCATTTTTGCATAAGCTCATGAAAATTTATTGATTAGCTAATTCCAAACTTCTGATAAAATGGAATGGCCTAATATTCAATGTTTTGAGTGAATCAAGAAATCTGTATGCCGAATCAACATTAATTTCATCAACTGTATATAAAATAGTAAACTACAATATTTGGTTTTGGTCAGTAGTGCGAGGCTGACAAAAATTATCGTAGAATGGTTGGTATAACATATATAAGATATCGTATCGTATAACGAGATAAAGAAAAAAAGCCTAAAGTTGTTGAAAACTAATCAATTAGAATTTAAGTTTCGTCAAGCATACGCCGCTGATGGATCAAACTATCAAAGCATGGTCTATTTGTTGCACATGCTTGACATAATCAAATAGATCAATAGAGTTTTTTCTATAGTAATATACAATGAAATAATATAACCTATTTGAATAATAACAACAAAAGCAAAAAGCAGTCATAACTGGCCGTGGAGTCGAGACAATTATTGTCTATCTGTGGTGGCACATGCTTGACAAAATCAAGTTACTGATAGACTCAAAAAATTAATAATATTTTTCTAAAAAAAACGATTATTTTTTCATAGAATTGAAGTACTGGAAAACTAAAACATAGATGATGATATGTACCTTCTACTAGTTAGAATAATAAACAAAAGCCGGGGTATGTTTGGTTGGTGTGCACTGAATAAAACATGCTGGCATGCAAGTGTCTGAGAGACTTTATATCAAATAATATTAGTCTCTTCAAATCCGCAACACAGATGGAAATACAATTTACTATTGTTTTCTATGTACAATGATATTTATCAAGCAGAAACCATATATAATATGATGGTAATACTAGCATTAAATATAATAAACTGTAACTGAAGGAATAAATCCTAATCTTATTATTCATGTTATATCCTAAAATTCACTAAACATTTTACAACATGCAAATGGGTAAGGGATTATTTTTTTTGAAGAAGTGACAAATAGGTTATAAGTTTCAAAAATCTTACTTTTTCTAATGTATGAACTTGAAATATGCATTTTGTGTATGACGACCATTTATCTTGAATCAAATGTTCCTCGACTCAAATGGCAAAAGTCCTCACATTCATTTGACTATATTCCAATCATTCATTTCGAAATGAAGAATACTCAAATATTTTAAGCAGATATTACAATTACAATCCATGTCGAAAATGAAAAAAAAAAACTGAAAAATGTTGAACAAATTGAAACTGACCAGAAGTGGTTTTTCCCAATATGAAAATTTTCGAAACATTCAAAAGGCAATTTTATATATCTTTCTTGAGAGTTACTCGGCTCGCATCAATTTGGTTTCCAATCAATATTCAATTACATCTACAAAATTTATAAATTTTCAAAACATTGGAAAGGCCAATTTTATACATTTTTCTTGATTGTTATCCTGCTCGCATCAATTTGCTTTCCAATCAATATTCAACTTCATCTACAAGGTAATAGCGCAAGATTAATACTGGTCATTTGAGTTCTTTGAATGTCTATTTAAATTAGAAGTGCAAATTATGCATGTTTCGAAATTAATTAACCTAGTTTAATTCCTATAAGTTATTTCATTCTGGTACGTAGGGTGGAATTTTTGTAAATGAGCAAACCTAAGCTAAACTACTAAATCTTTTTTTTCTCTAATCTAATATTATTAATATAGATTCTATATCAAATGATGATTTTGCATACGATGAGAATTTATAAAAAAAAAAATAAAAGATGTACAACAGCATTAAAAACAACAGTTAAGAGCCATACATTCTGTTAGCTGACGTGGTGCTGCTGATAATATCGATGACACAATCAAAACCTTGCTTAATAATGAGTCACCGAATCATGCTTGGTACAAGTATGAACTGAATTACAGCTCCAAGTCCCCTAAGCTATCCCAGTAATACAGACGTTTTTGTTACGCTTAAGTCACTGATGAATCGCGTCGATGAGGCGAGATTCGTGTCTTTTTCTTGCTTGACGAAATGGAATTTTAGACTAGGATCTGCTTAGACGACATGCAGCCAGAGAATAAATTCCAATTTTCATACATACTTGATCAAGCACGATCAGGAACAAAACAAAAACTGACTAACTGCTGTTAGTAAAATGCCTTATTCGACACTGCGACAATAAATACATAATGTACAATTTCATCATCATTATCAAGAGAAAAAGTTTTTGGATTCTTGCTTGCATGCCAGCATGCGACTGACCGATTGGTTTCGGTCAGGTAGTTTTTTTTAATTCAGCACTCACCTACCTTGGGCGTTCGGATCCTCACTGCTAAGATTTTGGCATGTTCGTTTTAGGGGAAAAACTGGGTTTTGTGCTACAAAACCGTAGCGAGGCCAAAGGCAGACTGCAATAGAAAGAAAAGTAAATTTGGATATAAAAAATTAGCAAGCTTGTGAATATGGAGGTGTGTAGGGTATTGAATTTCAGTCACTCTATGTATTTACACTGCCGAATGTCCAGTCTGGGCCACTGACGAATCACATCACCATGAAAAAGTTCGCCTGTGTTGCATAGATTATGAAATATCCAAATTTCTACATATTGCAGACTTCATATTTTAATGAACAATGATCAAATCGCTAACGGTACTAGTTTATTTGGATACAGGTGAAAAATGAAAGGGGCCTACAGGAAATAATTTCACAAGCTTGCATACATTAGATATTCTATCAGTCATAAAATTTCTGGCATAATATATTTTGTCCACTATTTGCAATTGAAGGTATTTATCACTTGAACAATAAATGATAAAATTCCAAAAACAATAGAAAAAAAAAAAGAAGTTATTAATGATATCGACATATATATTTCAGATATGTGGGAATATTCTACGTAAATCTGCTTTGTTTAAACAAAATTTTCAATGACCACAGATACCGATCCTTTGGGAACCAGCCCAGTTCAGACTGGTTTGAAGTAATATGTGCTACATTGTTCATTCCACGATGGTCTCATGGGATAAGAGGAAAGAACCATTGCTAATGAATAGAGGAATTAATCACAAGACTTTTCGAAAGTGCTTTGCTTTCCATTTGTATTTACCTACTCTCGAACTAAACGTCCAAATTGGAAATGCGCATTTCCAAATATTTAACAATATTAAAATTGTGTCGAATACTTCGAAGGAAGGAACTGAATCTTCAAATATTTGGAAAAAACTTTATTACAGTAAGTGTTTATCAGAACAACAAGGTAAGTAATTGTCATTTTTAATCTGTTCCATCTCCTTCGATAAAACAAATGAATGTATTTGAGATGGAGTCTCATTATATTATTTGTTTCATTAACCATAACCAAGTATTGAATGTGCTATGCATAGTCTAAAGCAATTAAAAAAAAGAAACAATGGGGTCTAAAGCATAGGGTCTTTAAAAAATAAATAATATACCCAATCCACTCAAAACTTGGAACATAATGTTTCGAAAAAATTATAATTTCAATGACAACAGTTGCTACTTACAGCTTGTGCAGTAGGAGTGAGTGTAGCTTGTTGATATGGATCTGCATAAACTGCAGTCGGTGCGGCACCAGCAACAGCTGTACCTGCTTGGTAGGCAACTGCACCCCCAGTTGATGTGTAAGCAGTGGCAGCATTTGTGTATACGGCCTGAAACGAGAATATTTTAGAATTGTAATATAGTAATATGAGAAGTATAATAGACCTTGAGTAGATTAATCACATATAATTTGAGTTAAGAATTGAACCGAATAAATTATCTCGAGTTAAATGAAGAAGAAAAATTTCATAATGAATAAACAATGCGATGGAATGATTTTCAATATATTCATAAAAGAAAACACATTATATACTATGATTTCAACAATTCTTTTTCTTTCGCGTGCAACACAATTTTTATATATAAAAAATGACCTTGACTAAAATTTTAACATTTGACAATAGTTTTGAGGACTTGAAACTCTTTACTGTGCACAATTTTATTTTTGCTCTAAGACACCAAAAGACATTTGTATTTTACCTTCATGGAATACCTTAAAATAGCCAGTTTAAGCAATTTTTTCTGATAACAAATTTACTCAACCTTGCCTAAGGAGAAGAATAGCTGAAATTTAAATTTTGCCAGACACACTTATTTGTTTGTGACACTGGTTTGCGTTAACATATTTTTAGTCTGTTTGAGATAAAAACATACCTGAGCCATTGTGACCTGTCCTGGTACAGCGGCATAAGCAACTGCACCACCTGGTTGACCAGTACCAGCAGCAATGTACCTTGTAGCTGCATATTGTGGTAATGCATAAGCTGTGGGTTGCTGTGCAGCAAGACCCGGTATTGCTGCAGACTGCTGTAAAAAAAATAAAAAACATTTTGGTTAAATGGGTTTTTCACTCGTGTTTGTTGGTATCATCTGCAGTTTGATAAGTCGCGTGATGTCCGAAGAATTTATTTCAAGTACGGAGCTGGATTGAAGATGTTTGGAATTAATCCTTGTTAGCATATTCGGGACAGTGTCAAGCATTATGTGCAAGTTTTTAAAATACAGAGGCAAAAAGATTCAGATAAGAACTCAAACATAACATACTGTGAACACCCTGCTCACATGTAACTGAAGCATTGGTTAAAAAAAAAAACAGGCCCCAATTTTTATATTACTTATGTCGAACGAATTTACTTTTTTTTTATACAACAAACACATATATACCAGACAAATATTCCTTTATAGTGAAAGTTGCCTACCCAAAATGTTTGTGCCTGTGGGAATTCTTGTCCTGCAACAGCTCCAGTAAGTGCCATAGTTGGATAGCTTTCATAAACAACTCTGCAAGAGAAAACAAGAGTATATTAATAAATTGTTAGCACTGTAGATGAAAGAATCCAGCGAATGCTCTTGGGAAATACAGACACTATGAGTAAAACTCATTGCGCAGAGCAGAGCGCAATTTTACAGCGTAAATATGAAGCCTCGTGGCGAGAAAGGCAGGAAGTGTGCGCACATTCGCATAAAGAAGAAACCAAGTCAAATGCTGCCAGCTTATAATTGTGAAGTCTGCTATCAGCATCTAAAGGACTTTGTGGTAAAGCGAGGTATTAACAGAATACAATGGCCAAGTAACAAATTTTTTAAAACAGTAAATCTAGCCGCCAGGTCAACATGTTGACGATTAAAAAGCACTTCTTTAATATAATATTGTTACCGTTAAGTTATCAATACAACATATTTCAATAGGATCTTTAGTTCTACCTTTTCTGAAGTTATATTCCAATAAAAGTGATTTTTGTACATGTATGAGTAGCAGTGGATATTTTCATACACCATAAATGTTTGGTAATTTCAATATTGAATATTCGGTACATTTCCAAAATATATGAATCTGTGCAGTATGTTGATGAAACAAGGTTTTGTTCTAACTTGTCTCAAATTGAAAATATACTTCAAAATGGAATCTTTTCTTATTGTTTCAATGAGCAACAACTGTAGATAGCAACACTTACGGAATTAAACCATTGCTTTGTAGAGCAGCTGCTTGTGGAGCAGCAATGGCTGTTGTACCAGGTCGAAGTGCAGTTGCTTGATATATGCTTCGCCCTCTTCCTCCTAATAAAGCAGCTTGTCTATATGCATTTGCTGTGACAGGATTTAACCTGGCTACTGCAGCAGCTGGAGGTGTCAATTGAATATGTTAATCAATCAGGGCGAGATAAAATAGATTAGTCACAAAAAAGCTTTATTCTAATTCACTCTTGCATTGTAAAATAAATACCAAATCTGGTGGAATATTAATTGGGATTGGACATTCTCAAATAATAGATAAAAGTCTAGTCAAATATTCAAATACAAATTATATCACATAGAACAACAATCAAACTATCCAATGCCAAATGAGTTATAAAACTAGTTTGTCTCAATCCCAATCCAAAATTTCATTTTTTTGAGTATGCGTCATACACATACTTAACAAATTTTACGAATTCAGTCATTGGCCATACCTTCCTTCTAATTTGATTATATAGTTTTCGTGGAAGGATGTGAATTTTATTTAATGTCACACTAATTTTGATCCGTCAATAATTTTCGTTATCAGGTTCACAAATATTTAGATCATGATGCCATGGTTCGATATCAATATATACAAAATAGAAATTTTGATTGTATGCTTAAAATATAAATAAAGCATATTTTATAACCTTATTAATGACATTTTGTCCTATTCCACAAACCGAATACCAAAAGCGAAAGTTCCAAAAATTTTCAAGGATGAAAAAATTAAAATACAAAATAAGAATCAGCTAGCAAATAAAAAGTATTTTGAATGCCCAGAACACAACAGTTCCAGGATATAGCCAATTGAGAACTAAAACATTTTTGTTTGAATTGTGAAATTATTTTAATGCATTATCCCAGTCAGAAATTTTATTTTGCTAAGCATAAGTCACGAATGGGCCGAACCTCAGCGGCAAAGAATTTTTCAGAAGGGAAATATAATATATTACAACATAGTATTAAATTTGCTATAATAAACTTCAACACAAAATGTAAAAAAATCTTTTTTAGCATGCAACATAAAACTTGTTAATTAATGAAATCGTTTAAAACTTTTTAGTAATATTTATTTAATAAAGCACTGAATTACAGACGTTTTGTTTAAAATCTTTTGTTGAAGCCAGATGATTAAAGTACTTATGAAAAGGAAAAAGATTGGCCTAAAAAAATCAAACATTTAACAGAGAAAATATCTCGCATGCATATTTTTTTAATAAATGTACATTTTTTCCATGCAGATTTTTTTTACACTAGCATGCAATCATCCATCCCAAACATTGCTGAATTTAGCATCTAATATTTGATATTATTGTTTGGTTGTAAAATGCTTCAATAATTCATAGCTAACAAGTCCCAACTGCGATATAGGGATGGCCAAAACGTATGTTTTCAAAAACATTGTGAATTCAAATAAAATTATGATGAAATTAGAAGAAATTCAAATATAAAATTTGAAAAGCTATCAATATGTACTCTATACAATAATAATTTATTCTATTTAAATTTGAATCTAAACTCCAAAAATCGACAAATATTTAAAAGCTACTAAATTCTAAAAATCTTAAATTAAATATTTGCATTATCGAGTAAGTTTATTTATCAATATTAGATGTTTTGGACATCCCCAAAATAACGATTTTATGATTTGATAACATCTTCACATTTCAATAATGTAAGAATGTAGCACATCATTTGGAATGGATGTTAATATTACTGTAGGAATGCGTAAATCCATTATTTTGAAACTGAATTTCACCATTGATTTTGTGATCAAATGACAAAGTGTTCGATATATAAGCAATGATAAATTTGCCAAAAATGCAATATTTTATTTGTGAAAGTCTGTAGACTGTTCTAAGGAAATAAATGTCCAGACAGTTCGAGACATTCATGAGATATAATGAAATTTTGACGTTGTTATTATGTATTAAAAACAATTAACTGGAAAATAGGCAAAACATTGGCCAATAGGCCAGACCAATTTATATTGATTGATACAGAATGATAGAAATGAACATTCCCAAATATAATAAATGAAGTATGTTAAGCACTGTTACATACCGTATGGATCGGTTGCAATCAGATTAGGCACCATCGGAGCCATTTTCAAACCTAGGTGACACAAACAGCACAAAGGTGTTTGTAAATGCAAAACAAGAATGCAAAAGGAACTGCATAATAAGGACAGATGTGACTTGACAATTGCAATCAGATATAGGAAAAAAAAGTCAAAGAAAAGTTTAACACTTTAAAAAAATGAATTTTCAATTAAGAGAGGATTCAGAAATACTTAATATATGAAATTTTAAATTAACCTCTGTGAATTGCCTAATGTGTGAATGATATTATTACTCCCATGTAAAATTCAAATATATTGGCTTGTACTTCAATTTTTATATTCAATCCAACACCTTGAAATAAAGTGCTTTTCAGTTTTGCAACAAGATGATCAATCTTTTCACTCACAACACAGCAAAAAGGCAAGGCTTTAAACAGTACAACAGACATTTTCCAATATCAAAAACATGACAGGAAAATGATAATTCACTAAATTCTGATTGCAATGTGTCATGAACAAATTGACAAAACAGAAAACTTAATTGCAAAACACTAATACATTTGGTGTTTACCAAGATCATAATTAATGATGTTAATAATGCTGAATTTGAATCACCAAATAAATAATTGCAATGTGGAAGGAACATTCAGTCAGAAAATTTGTCCTAGGTTAAGGTGTTGACTGCAGAGAGACTGGCAATAACTCAGGTATTCAACGAATTTGATATCCAATTAATGCTTATAGCTGAAAAAAATTTCCCCAAAAAATTGTGTTGTGCAATTTAGCAAAAGCAAAGATGATGAACATACTTAGTAAATATGTGTTATAAATGGGTGGCTGATAGTCATACACGTGTGCAAACGACTTTAAAACCATCAGTTTCTATTTCATAGCAGTATGACTAGGCCAAAAGTACCGACAAAGCATGCTTTGTTAAGCTTGGGTCACTGATTCATCTATGAGACAAGCTTGACATCACAATATTTTCGATGGGTATATTTCAGGCATGGTGACGAAGGAACAATCAGAAAAAAATTACTATGAAAGTTATGGGCAGTAATTCTGCAGTCACACCCCATAACCATTAGATTGAGATTCATTTTCTGAATGCGCTGTACTTTGATTGTATTACTCGTTAACGTTAGCTTAATAATACAAGGTAATGAGAGCTTGATCAATCAATAACTAAAACTATAGGATATTAAAATTGCTTTATAGAATGGTACTCTTAAGCCAGATTGCAGATCAATAACAGAATGGAGCAAATCAGTATGTAGCAAATTCATTGATTTTTGGCTTTGGCATCACTATTCAAACAGACACACTTTCAATATTCATTTGAAAATGAAAACACCACCATGACTTGTAGCCCGAGGCTTAAATAATAACCCATAATTTATAATCGACCAGTCCCAATTATGAGAGTATATTGTGATTACCCCAGTTTTAAACAGCAGGGGATCAATCGCAAGATCTATTTAATTTGTACGACTTGGTAATCCACACTAACATTCATAGCAAGTCGATCAGTTCCAATTTAGAAAACACAACTAACATACTTTGTGGCAATTCCAGAATGGACATCTATTGTATGCAAATTTAAACACAACATTGGTCAGTGAGATAAAGGTGCAACAAAAATCAACTACAGTCTAACATGCATCGTGTGTCATTAACTTACCATTAATTAAAGGCAAAACAGGTTTCTTTGTTTGTACTCTGGCAGTGGCATCATTGACCTAAAGGCAAATATAATAAAAAAAAATAAAAAAAACTCAACATTTTGTTGAGACCAGATTAACAAAATCTTGTCTTACAAAAAACTGGTATTTCACTACAAACGATTTTGAACCTTTTACTACAGTTCGGTTGAAACCGGGCACTCAAATCTTCTAGCATGAGATACATCTTTAAAAATATTGCCAATTTTCTAATTTTTTTCCGATGAAACTTAATTTTTGAGTATCAAAGTAACATCCTCCCATTCTGCCCGTTTGATTGAGACATTTCTTAGATTGGTTAATTACCTCGATCTTACGCCCTTCTACAATGTTTCCATTCAATGCTTTCTTAGCACGTTCAGCTTCTTCTTTCGTTTCAAATGTTATGAATCCAAAACCCTTTAAGAAAATATTATTATAAGTATTACCGTAGTGAGAACTAAAATGAAGAATTTGAAAACACCTAATTGTTCAATCCACAAAAAGAAATATATGTGATAGACTGTATGTCGTGATTAGTGAATTACTAATCATGACTTACAATGTATGACAGATATTCAATGATACTGTCGGGCGCAATACATGTATTGTGCTTACCTTGGAGCCTCTTTCATTAAAAATGATTTCAACATCTGCAATATTACCGTATTTCTGTGAAGAAAGAGACAAATAGTATTATACACACACATATAAAAATTCGAACACGTGGAATAGGGCTGCCAACACTATTTGATATGTGTCTTGAGAATTCAAGTATTCTTGAGTTCAATTCTTGAGTATTCGATTGATTTTCCTTATATTCAAAGAAACATGTAAATTTTGTTGCATTTTTAAATTTTCTGGCAACATATTTTAGTTCATCATAAAACTATGATTTGAGCATCAAATTAGATTCATAAAAATTTCATTCAATTGTGTAATCAAAAAATATTTGATTTTGGCCAGAAGTATTGTCGAGTTATCAAATAAATATAACAACTTACCCCAAACATATTTCTCAGATCTGGATCCCTAAATCTGAAGGGAATATTCGAGACGTGAAGCCTTTTACTTTGTCCTGAAGAATCGCCAGCGTGAGATGCTGCCGAACCATCGCTCGCAGATGACTGGATAGCAACAAAAAGAACATGCAAGAGTCATGCACCCCATAACGTTAATAGATATATTTGTTAAGGTAAAAAATAAAATAGCAAATTTGATAACAAAATGGTAACGTTAACAGAACCACAGTACAACATTATCTTATAGTTAAACCATTTTGGGTATATATTAAGCTACTAAATACAATATAGGTACAATATTTTTTTTTAAAAATGAGCAGGCGCTCACTCTAGGATGATTAGTGCAATTACTAAAAAGCCAGGCAGGTAATATTATTGGTCTACATTAGCTCACACCAATTTTTATTTCATTCATCTCCAATACCATTCTCAAGCAATCATACTAGGAACAAGTTAATTTTGTTCCATAATTTGATGTTACATGAACGCATTTTTGTTCGTTAATTCACTGATGGAACATGTCACATCATGAAAATTGCTTTTTGTTGATAAAATTTAACTCATTCACAATATGGACAATTTTAATTTAGAACATACAATTTGCGGTGATCAAGAAAGACAAAAATGGTCTCATGAATAATTTATAATTGCATCAATGAAAGGTATGCTAATTTGAATGTTCTTATCCACTTGAAATGGACGCAATTAGAAAATGACTCTCTGTCTCACATAAATCAGTACGACAGAACAATCTAAACTACAAGATCAAAACAATGCAACAAACACACATTTCAAACAAAAAGTTAATAGGGAACTTAAGAATAAAGCTATTGAATGACAGGGTATACCTATTTACATATTTTGAAAATTGTAGGCCTTGTTAGTGCCCATCTATTAATATTTCATAGTTTTCAAATAAAATTTTTTTATATATCTCGTAGTATTCCTATTGTAATGAAAAAATAGGAATCCCATAAGCTAGCCGATGACTACAAATATTCAACAAGGACAGTGAGATATAAATATACTTAGTAAAATGTAGCCTCTTATATCAATATATATACCATTATTTCCAATATATTGAAAAACAAGAAAAGGTATTCAAACAATAATATAGCTGATAAAACTCATTATTACTGACTTATTCACATGTAAAACTTTGACTTATTGATTTATTCTTGATCAATTTACAGAGCATTTTTGTTGCAAAACCATCTTGATCATTATTTTGATATAAAACTACAATTGATAGATTGCAAAATGAGTGTACAGCATTATGCATTACTGGAAAGAATTCTGCATTGACAAATCATATCACCGACATCAACATTCAAATTAGAAAAAGAATTATAAGGAAATTGTGGATGCAAATGTTCCAACTTTTAGCTTTTAAAATAATTTTACACACTGACATTTGGAAATAGGGGATTCTCAGTTTTCAAGTAAACAAATGGATCCCACATTCCATGAAAATATGAAATTTTGGGCGATGTTGTTTTTTCAAAATATTCCAACTTGAAACAATCTCCTATTAACCAATGTCGCATGCTTTAGCTTTCAATCTAAACTACGATGTACCATCTAACTTCAGTAAATCACATTAGATACCAATGTTGTGCATCTTGACATAATGTAAAATTACACAAAAACAAAGAGAAATAAACTGTTTCAGAAAATAAAATGTACTCGGCAAGGCCACAGAGATGAGGATTAAGAGAAAGACAGAGAAGAGATTGAAAGCGTCATGTCCACAATAAGATGGCGACAGTGTTCCCTCGTGATATAATAACATTGGTATGGTGCAGGCAATCATGCAAGCTTTTGTCACAGGGTGTTATGATGCCAAAAACCTTAGACGCCAAGCGGTGAACATCTCCCACAGGCTCGCACACAACGATGTCTAAGGTTACATAAAAACCCACAAAAAGGGTTGCTCCAAAACAAAAAAGAGGGAACACTGAACGAGGCAACCAACGATTGCATGTTATTTGTTGTATGTCAAGAGTTCTTAACACAAAAATATTATACATAAAATAGTGCTTGTGGAAAGACAGACAGAGATCATTGGTTCATTCATGATATATAAATTCAAGCTATTTTCAAAACAAGCCATCCTCCGATCACAATACCTCACCCAGGCTGTAACCAACTACCGAATAACAATCCACACCTTTTAGGTGCTCTGACCCTCTGCAGTTCCTTGCTGTAAAATTGGTTTGAGTTTGCAACAAATGTAAATAAACCATGTATAATAAATAACAAAAAGCTATTTTATGGATAGATTCTGAAAAGCAATGTGTTTGTTTAGCCTTATCCGAAAACTTTACATATTAAATATTAAACTTACTATATTGAATAGTAAATGGTGAAAAAAATGTACAACAACATAAACTCACCGTCGTTGCACCTCCTTGAGTTTCACCTACAGTACTTGATGCAGTAGAGATTGTTTGCGCATTCCCTGGCAAAGGGGGCATTACTGGGGCTCCCCCTGTTCCAGGTATAGAATTTGGATCAACCATGACCATCTGTTGGCCATTGGGCATTGGCAATTGACCGGGTATTGTTCCTTCCACAGGAGGCTGAAAACAAATCAGACATAGATGAAAAACTAAAAGGCCATAGATCGAATACACCTAGACATTCTCAAACGTTTGGCAAAAGTAACCATATGGTACGAAATTATCAAGCATTCATTATCTGATTGAAAAAATATTCAAGTACGAAACATGTATCTTTATGTGGTGTGGGGTACAAAGTTTTTCCTCCACATTTCTGTTACTTTTCTTGTTATATCCATTCCATGAATAAATAGCAAATTATCCATATCATTTTGGGGAACAGTATCAACCAACATTCTAACATTTTGCTAAACCAGGCTACTTGGCACTTGACCATATTAATTAAGTATATCACTACCAAAAGGAGGGAAGCATAGATTTTTACAAGATATAGACTAAGGAATTTACTGCACCACATACAGTAATATCATTGCTTAAAATACAAATATACTCACAGGTGGAGGTACAACTTGTGCAGCTGAACCAACAACTTGAGGAGCTACTTGCTGGACATATTCTTGAGGAGTATGACCATTGGGGATTATATAAGCTTGTGGAAACATTCCTGGATGTTGAAGTTGCGCCATTGGCTCAATCTTCACTTGTCCTGGAATAGTCTGTGCGGTCATCTGCAGTCTGTTGACAGCAATTCCTGAAGCTGGAACTGGCAAACCGTGAGGGAATTGAGGCGGAGGTATAGCAGCCCCAGGCAGCCCCCCAAAGGTAGGAGGTGGGACTTGAATTTGAAATCCTGTAGACTGAGTTGGATTTGTATATTCTTCTCGTGCCGATGGAATAACAGATGTACTAGACACAATGGTAGTAGTGCAGCTTTTTGCTTCGCTTTCCTAGTTATAAAACAAAAGGATTAATTAAGTTCCGAACATATGCCACCTAAGCGTAAAGGGATACTACTTTGGTCACAACAGTTTAGTAGTTGCAGAATGAAGTTCTCAGGTTCAAGCCCCGGTAAGTCCGGTTAATGAATGACACAACTAACACTCAACCAATGGTGCAACAACTTATACTGCATTAGTATCCACTAATAATAGCACCTTTCTCAAGAGTGACCTGCTCAAGGAGTGGAAAGATTTCAAATCAAGTTGTAAGGTATAAGAACACAGAAATGAGTAAAATCTGACAAGAAATCTAAACTACTTCTATCAAAATAGATCAATTATAAATCCACTCAATACAATGCACAATTATTGGAAATAGGAAAATGTCAACAGCCACAACAAGAGTTGGTTAAGCTGGCAATATCCCTTCAAAGATATGATACCACATGACAAGGAAATGCAAATCATCATCGATAACCAGAAGCAAGGAAGATAAAGGTCAACCAAATTTGGCACAATCTGCCTTCAACACTAGACAGACACAGGCATCCGGACACATATTGAATTCCGTTGTGTCAAAAAATTCATTTCATTTATCAACAAAAAAACAAGAACGCTTTCTGTATACCAAAAACTGTTGAAATATAAGAGGTATTGCAGGGCGCCAACCTTATTTATTTGAACTGGTATCTGCTGCGGAGTTGGCGTCATTTGCTGATTCGTTATCGTCTGAGCCTGTGAGATGTTCCAATCGCTACTTGGCGTGCCGAGCATACTACGGAACCTTTAATTAGCTTTAAATGTTCAAGCGATATTCAAAAAGTTGCTAGTGATAGTTAGATCCCTTAATATAGTAATATCCGTGAGTTGAAAATATGTAAATCCAATTATATTCCACGCATTAGTCTTTCGCTGTTCACTCTACGGCTAAAAATACGGAACCGTCTGCTGATGGGTTAGTAATCTTCTGTACAGCGAACAACTAAAGGCAGAGGTTAAAAGCGTCTTGAGTGCTAACTCTTGCTCGCGCGGTTGTGACTAAGCGCGAGAAAAAGAAAAAACGCACGACTGTGACGGTGTCGGCCTTCGCCCTTCGCAACATATGTCGCGCTAAGTTTTTCATGTAAATTAATTGCGTTATAACAAAGTGTGACCGCCTGCGATTGTCCGAATAGGAAAAAGTTATACAAATCGGCTTTGAACTTCCTGTGCGCGAAAAGATAGTCTCACAATACCAACAGAGATTAATTGGATATAAGGAATGATTTGGGGGCGAGGATAAAGAATTTTCCCGATTGCAAACTTCGTTCAGCACTCTCAAAACTGGTTATTGTCACAACCCGATCGGAAAATTTTTGGCAAAATTTCTTTTGTTAAGCATGTGTCAGTGATGGATCGCTTCGATGAGACGCGGTCCATCTTTGGCGCATACTTAACAAAATAAAATTTCTTGGAAGAGACAACCTGTATAATAATCTCAACGAATGTCCCAAGCATGACTACACCAACTTATTGACGATATCATATCGCTCGAGATGGTAAAAGCCACAATTTTCATGCCAGATATCGAGAATTTGAGGTATATATATGCATTCCGTATTGCATGAACCTGATTCCGTAGAAGTCTAAATATCTAAATATATGTACAGTTAGCTATTTCGCGCAAATAGCACGATATGATATTGACGGAACGATTACAATTACTGAACAGACTATTTTCCAACTAACTTTAATAAATCAAAAATCCTGAATAGTTCTAGATGAATTAATGCGAGAGATGTGGTCGATATGTAGATCACATCAAACAAACAAAAAACACTTCGAACGAATCTAAGGTCTATAAGTAAAATTCATCAAACAGCAAGCTTTCTGCACCCGATATAACGCACTATTTGAAAATGGTCGAATTAAATTCTTTGAACGATCGTAAAGCTATCCATCGCAGAAATGCTAACGGTCTGAAATGAAAAGGCTCCTCTTTTGTAGAACTAAACTAAAGCGTCTATTTTTCTACAATGCATACCAAGATACGAATGCGTATAGTTTGAAATGAATAAAACCGTTAACTTGATAGCTATGGAGTGTACCGAAATCCCTGGAGATGCTTTAACGGTTGCGCCACCGGACAGCTGTACGAGATTTTTAATAACTGACATACAAATTTTGCGTTTTACCTCTGGGACGTTTTGGGCGAACCCAACTATTTTTAAGCAGACTCGATCAGAATTTTTTCAAAACATATTCTGCCCAGGTATGGGTCACTGATGAATAGTATCTCTGGAGAACCGTTCATATATGACACATACGCGATAAAATCACATTTGCTAGCAAGTGCAGGATGGAATAAAAACTCGTAAGTTTGTAGACATCATACCATATAAAGTATTAGTATTCAAAAACAATTTTAGTATAAACTGTAAATCATGCTTGCTTCAAAAAAAAAATTAACTGTGCGTTATATAAGACTTCTATACATAAGCTATCAATTCCACTGGTCGAATATTTTGATATTCATGAACACAATGATTTCAGCACCTAAGACGATGTCCAACATTTGCCCCTGTGAGAAAGTATGGCGGAACACGTTTTGTTAAGTGTGACACCGATGGGTCGCACCGGTGAGGAGTGAAACACATTTGTGCCTTCCCTTATATTTAACAAAATAAAGTTTCTGATAGGAATAAGATGAGCGCAAAGTTCGCTATAATAATAACGCCATAAAAAAACTTCCGGAACAAACCTTAACGCCTGATGTTCTGGATCGGGAAGTTGGCATCCGAAATGATTTTTCTCTCAACTACATTAGTCATAACTAACGTCACCAAAATCTCGAAGGAATTGAGTACCGACATAGACAGGCGTACGACAATCAGTCTACAAAATGCGAAGACAAAACCTGCTATACGGGTGCACATTCGAAAGCTACAAAAACGTGTTTGACGGAGGATAGTGGGATGGGATCGATGTGTATTTCATTACTAATGACAAAACGCTCAGCTATATGCCAAGAAAAACTATGAGCGCATTCAATTCCTATCGATTATTTTCCTCCGTTGAAAAATTGAAAATAAAAACCACAGCACGACATGCACCGCGTGATTGCAAATTTTGTGGAAATATGGGTTTAATTTTTAGTTGAAAATAGTAATGGATAACATTTATAATAATTTGCTAAAGCGCCTCAAATACGGATCGCGCGACACACGAACGACAAGCTTCCAAAGCTTCAAAGCAAGTGCGTTGGTCGAGGGCAAGAACACCGGAAGCAACTGTTCTAGCTTTACAAATATTTTCTTTTCATCGGAAATTCGAACATATTCATACGAATAAATTTGGTTTCAATTTTGCTGAATGTTTTGTGCATCCTTGGGAGCAAGGCTGGAAACAAAATATTTTTTTAAATTGAGTCGAACATGGGAAAATTGATGAAAATTGTTACAAATTCAAAAAGAGATAGTTCGGTGGTATATCTAACCTATAGAAACACGACATTTGAATCGTTATTCATTGGTGTCCGAAACAAAACTAAAAGTACTGACAAAGACAGCAAAAGCGCCAACTCAACCATCACAATGTACCGTAACTGTAGTTTGATAAATCACAAAATTTTCTTCGGCGCTGTTCACATTCGGCACTTCCCTCATCCCAACAAAACATCGACATTAAAATCTACCAGTAGGATATCTTGGAAACAATGATCAATATTTTATAGCGTTGCGTCATCCATGCGCGGTCTAATTAGGAGGGGGCACGCCAAACATGGATAATTAAATTATCAATGAATTCGAGACAATTTGAACTTGTAAAATTTGAAAACGCGCAACAATTACTTCGTTCCCAATTTTCTTTTCAGTTCGTGTTGGAGAGCTAAAGAATACTAAAAACTACAGTTCCTCACATTTTTGGAGAGAGACTACTAAACATTTAACGTTTTTCTCAACAAGTTTGGCGACGACAGGTGATATTTTCTTCTACACCATACCACTTTCCGCGAACACTATGGCGAAACGAAAACATACGGCAACCGCTCGTCATCCCATTTGGGATGAATAATTTATTTCTCAAAGTGAAAAAGCAGTCGTACACCATCGCTTTCTCAATCGCTTAACCACTGGGAACATTTTGGCATTTTGAAGCTATTCAATGTTTGTTTAACGAGTGGTGGCCAACGGGTTAAAGGCGCGGCGGAATCCAAATGCGTTATCCTTTCTGGGACGTTCCTGTCTTACGTCATCTTTATTTTTGAGCGTCATTTCGGTTAAGCTCTATCTATCTTAGCTTAACGACCTGTCTTTTCGCTGAAATGATAATGGATCGTGGCGCGCCAGAAAGCCAAGAATAATCCAACAAAAGTACAGGCGTGCTTTGAAATACGTTCAGTTATTAGCAATCAAGAACGGGCCTTCGATGGCCAATATACCATTCCAACGAAATTCTCAAAATTGAATTACCACTGACCGATGCGAAGCCTATCTCACCCAAACATCCACATGCAAGGACCGATCATAACGAACAACATTACATTCTCTTCGTTGTCCGTTCGTCATCGATATTATCAGATTTATTGTCGCCACTAATACGTAAGGTGATTTAGTTGAAAGCTATCCTGTGCAGACGTAGAGAGCAAGTTTCAGTTTAAAAATATCGTGTTTGGATGGAACACAGGGCAGGAGCAATGTGCTTCCATTAATGTTAGATAAGAAGTACTTATAACGTTGTATATACAAGATGCAATTTCCTTGGGGAAAAAGTTAACGAGTTCATATATAATTCCGTAATAGGTAGCTTTCTGACAATGGAAGATGATGATCGAATTTGACAGAACCTATTCAGGGTTTTCATTTTTCACAATTGCAATAATAAACTTTATTTTGTCAAGAAGAAGTCACCCGCCGATCCATCAGTTACTCCAAAATATGTCACCAGACTGGGATCAGCAAAAACATTTCAGGAATATTATCTTGCGCAGATTTTACCAAAATATCTGTCAAATCGCGTCTAATAATGTTATCCTTGAAGTTTGATTACAGGCAAACGGGTCTTGGCGTAGTTTTAAGGCGAGTAGTTCGCTTCCATCCATCCATGATTTGCATTCGCGGAAGCATGAATTATTCGTTGCGATGCGACCTTTTGCGCATCGAAATCATTTAAATAGAACGTTCATATTTGTGGAGAAAAATTCAACCTTTGAAGTAAATCGCAATAAATAAATGGGATAAAGAACATTATTTACCAACATAAATACAAGTCTGTATGATATTGATAAGTTAGGCTTTTATCTGGGTTATTACTCAATCAGAATTTGTATTTCACTAAACAGGATTCACAGATGGAACGCTTGAATCTAGTTCAATGGGTTTAGGCAGTGAAACGTAGATACTTCGTTTGATCTGACATAAGCCACGGAAACGGTCGACAACAATATTGCTCTCATATGCCACCACGTGACGACTATAAAAGAGTGCGGAATGTCGAAATCGAGCTCAGCGATTTTACAAGAGTCGCTAAATAAGCTTCATTGGAAAATCGATTACTACCTACGGCATGCATTACAAAAATGTGCGACAAAGTGATATCAAAATGTGGCAACTGGAATGAGAAAGCTTTTGAAAAGAGAACCACGCACGGCGTCATTGCCTGATTGCAAATACGTGCCGAATTTGTATCCCAAAACCATTGGAAATGGTAACAAAAAGCAATTAACAAGCGCCATAACTACAGAACACAATTCAAAAACATTCATCGAAATGTTTGCGAGTATGCCATCCCTGTAATTGATCGTATACTCAGCGGGGCGTGGAATCTCTGCCTGATAGGAAATGTAAACAGCTTTCACGCGGGATACAAAAGCAACAGAGGAATTTTACGCCCCGGTAACTTGGACACGGAGGTTAAGCAAAATTCGCTGGAAATGAGTCGAAAACATAGACTTAAGCATATTATATGATATATATTTGCCGAAAAACGAAATAAGAAAGTGAGTTACAGTTCAGTCGGGAAAATCTTTCACAAACAAATGTTTGTCAAGTATGTCACAGGCGGATCGCAGCGCCGAGGCACCATCTATTTGTGGCTCATACTTGGCAAATTGAGATTTTTGATTAGGTTATGGATCGCGAAGCCATGGTCTATTTTAGTTTTACGTGGCAGAATTATCTAGCCACAAACGATGCTTAAAAAAGCCTAGACTGAAACTGCGCTTCAAGCCTGTTTCAAAGATGAACCGTGCACATAATAACCCATAACGATGATTAATTCGTACTTATCGATCAGTCGATGCAATTTCCGGCAAGCACGGTTGTTACTCAGGCACCTACAGGAAGCTTATTTTTCGTTCCGGTGTTAATTTAACAAATTTTGTTTCACAAGTTTAATAACATCGCTCATAACACAACATGCAAGGAAGCAAGGCATCGAATGAGACCAGGCAGACCGATGTATGAGACAATTTTGTCTATTTCAACATCCAAATTTAAGTTTTGAATGCAATAATTTCTAATGTATACTCGCCTGAAATTGTAAATAAGGTCATTCAACAAAATAGATAAATTAATCGAAAATAAATGTATATGAAAGTGGCATATAAAGAAAGCTTCCAGAAGTGACGAGAGCGCACACATTAATTTTCAGCAAATAACGAACGGTGGTCGAAAGAGACATTCGATAATGTTTAAATTATACCATGACCAAATGTATCAATAACGAATTCCATTCGGACAGGTATCGGACATAGATGAACATCACTTGTTTGCGCAGACCGGCATTAAACAATACACAAAAAAGCATTCAATATTTTTCTGACTCGAGGAAGCTACAGAAATGTTAGACGCAGTCATCGCATAATGGTTGACGTAATGTGTGAAAGCAAATCCCAGTCAGAAATATATTTTGTCAAGTATGGGTCGAGGGTAGTCTATCATTGGGTCATGCAAGGACAAAATAAAATTTCCGATTGGGATAGCGTCAGGTGGGACGTGACATAAATCAAATGCGGACAGTTTCACAGTAAATGTTAAATTGCCTGAGGCGAGCAAGACATTAAATGACACAAAATGCGGTGATGATCTGTTTTAAAATGACATAAAATAATTCGAATTCGAATGAATGTCAAAAAATCATGGCCCAAATACTTCCTTAAAATTTCTAGGCATCATTTCAATGTATCCTCAACTCAAGATAAGTACATCAAAATTGATAGGATATGGGAACAAGGACACAATACCATAGAAAGTACAATTTTCAATAACGGGATAGAAATTCTGCAAACAGCATAGCATACAAAAGATCTGAAGGAGGTTGTTCAAATAACGCGTATTAATACAGCTATCGCTTGGTAACGCGCCTTTCTTACTGTACAAACGGATGACGCCCGTGTCCGTTAAAACAACAAGAAACGACCAGGGAAAAGATCACTTACACACGCAAAACCAACCACATTCGGTGTGTCAAAAAATACGCTCCGGTTATGTGAGAAATTGTATTTTGTTCAATACTACAATATGATACATGAACAGAGTATATCAACTATTTTGTGTACTTCATGTTACGCAAATGCACCAGAGAGGAGGCGCATGACCTATTGTAATTCATGGTGAATTATTTTGTACTCAATGAAACTAATACCACCTCCAAAAATGTATCAATAACTTTTGACTTTGCGTGTCGCCATAGCCCAAGACATCTCAAAGAAAAGAAAATATCACGAAATGAGTGTGGTTGTTCTTAACAAAGTGTGCGAAGCAAAGGTAATACAAATCAAGATTAGCGGCAAACGATAGCATTAAGACAAGTTATCCGAACAAGAAAATATTAATAGTACAAAACTTGTGCATGGACAAAGCACTGCACGATATAGACTCATCAAGAAAGGGTTTTGCTAAAGCAAACTGAGCAAAGCTTGTCAATGTACCATATTAGAACTACACCCAACAGAGCAAATTGTTTTCATCGGGAACAGGACAATAGAAACTGCAACCTGTTCATTCAGAGGAAATTATTCCAACGACTAAACACAAAATGTTAAAAAGGAAATGCTTGTCAACAATAGCATTGTGTTCATGGTATATCAATCCATATGTGTCATGTAAATGTGAAATACTAAGTAGTGTTTTTTGCAGCTGCTAGTCAGGGTTTAACAAGGAAGGACATCGAAAGAACAACAAAATTCTCAACTCGTTAAATCTTGCAGAAACATCTGATATCAACCAATCCAGGGAAACTTTCACCTCTTTTTCAGTTTACAGGAGAAGAAAACCCATACTTTAAAAAGAGTGTTTGAAAGTACAAAATACATTTTGTTCTTAATAAAAATCCAACTAGAGCATCGCCAATTCCCATACTGGGAAAGAATAATAAAAAGCTAGTACAGTGTTGGACAAATGACCATTAGGTATATGCTCTGTATTGATCATGCTCTACAATCAAATAAATCTTTGCTTCTGTGATATGTATTCAAAGCTATTTTTTGTTTGAACTACAGCCGGTTGAATCAAATCAATTTTACTGCAACTCTTTCAAAGTAGATAGGGTAGATTTTTCAAGTCAACTACATGATCAAATATCTATAAAATTTCAATAAAATACTATCCTGGCCACCAAAGGATAACATAAATTATCCTTACCAACAGCAAAAATATCACTAGATTAATAAAAATTGTGACAGCAAAGTACATGAAAATAAATGTTACAACAAATAAAAAGAAGTTGAATAAAATATCAAGCAACCTCAGTTGATAGTGTTAAGTTAGTTAAATTATGTCACATATTACCTTGCAACATGATAATGCATGACAAGAAATTTGTGACAACTAAACTATAAAATAATATGATAATTATCACCACATTCAGTCTGGCACAAAAATGTGACCAGATAGAGGAATTATGTATAAAAGGCGAGCAAAGGTCAATATTACCACACATCAGAATAACAAAAAAACAATCATACAGTCAATTGAATACCATGTCACACGGTTATTGTATCAAAGCTGCCATCGTGCTATGCAGCAACAAGCTATGAATCAACATAATACACAGAGTGACATTCAAATATGTGTCTTCTGTTATAAAGCAAGCCTCAATGTTCCATAATATGCGTTGGTCATAATGCAGCCACTAATCATCAGATGATGTTCATTAAAAGGAAACAAATTACAACTAATGTGTGAAAAAGGATGACTATACAGAACAGAGTATAACTAATCAGAGATATTATTCCACTTGCTTTATACTTCATAGTTCAAAGTAAGAACATCATGATATTTTCTTCAAAAGGACAGCAGCTTGTATAAGCACATGAGATATTTGAAAATATTCTGGCATTCCAATGTTCCGAATTTGTTTGTTAACTAAATAATTGTATACAGATGGATCTGACATTCTATTTGAAAAAATACCTTCAGTGTTAAAAAATTTGAAAATGACAGTTAGTGGCAATTGAAGATGATCTGATTCTGATACTAGTTTTTGGAAAATAAAAATAATAATCAAGACTACATTATTGTTCGTACGTAAGTGAACATCATGCCGAGAGACAGCATTAACTACAAGCAATTGGTTATCACCATTGCCTTTTCATAAAGCACCTCAAAAGCTTTTTATAAAATTGCGATGGCAAGAAGAAACATGCTTAGATTTAAAACTTCCAATTTCCAATCTTTTTAGATAAAATCAAGTCTGGCTTCAAAACTGCATGCAGGTGCACTTAACAACAGGTAGATGACTTTATTATGAAATATTTTTCTAAGAATTGAACACACACGACACTCATTAGAGCATAACATGCATTTGTTTGATGATAAACCTCATAGAAAGTCCATTTAGTCTGATAGCTTCATCTTCAAAATCCTGTAGTGGTGTAGATCTTGTATCTTCTTTATTGCAGATAACAAGGGAACTACATAATACAAACTGTTATATACATATGACCATGGTACATAATCAAAAGATCATCAGTATCATCAACTGATAATACAATAACTCTGCCGAGTCAACATTGGCAGAGAAACAACTTTGAAAATAAATTCAATCGGACCATTGGCACATTTCTTTTCAAATAACATTTATAAACTTTATTATGACCTAATCAATAAGTTTGTGAAGGCGAGTACAAGAATCAATTATCAATGTATTATTTATTTCTGACAGAAATAAATCAATATATGTTAGGTGAATCTTGATAACAACTTATATTTCCATGGCCTCATCAATTACTAAAAAAAACAATAACTATTGTGCTTGACAAGAGTTCAAATGTGGTAAATGTCAACTTCAGCAAAGTAGGGCAACACTTATTTGAAGCTTGGAAAATATGTTAACTTAAAAATATTATTACCGTATGCAATGACAATTTAAAATATTTCCCATATGAAGCTCTATATACACCAGGTCAATAAGGAACACCACTCTTCTACAATATTACTAAAATCTGCACACATTTCAATTACATGCTATAAGGACAAAACTGGCAGAATTATAAACTTCAATTATAGAAATTTCAAAAGTTCCCTTTGTTTTGTTATATCTTTCTTGAAATTTTATGCACATGCAGAACTCAAAAAACTATGAGAAAATTCCTGATGAGTCTTTTATTTAATAAACTATACATACACAGACGGTGTATTTCAAGGTAAAAATTTTGAAAATTTTACACAAAGCTCCTAGGGTTATCCGACAACATATGCTACAGGTTTTATGACTAGGTAGCTGCCTGTCAAATAAACATATGACAGACACGAAAGTATTATTTCGGTTCCAAATTTGAATCAAATAATTTTTCGCGAATATAATATTCGAATCAGAAGTCATATATTAAACAAAAAACAAAAACGTCCTTTTATCAGCTTATAATTTTTGTGAAAACTCACTTATTTTTGAAAAAAAAAAAAAACTCAAAATTATCAATTTGTAGACTCCGAATCGTTGCACCTTTTCCCTACATACCTAACTGTGTATCATTTTTGATATTACTGGTATTATGTATGTAGACAAAATGCATTCAGTAGGCATTTTTCTGGAGATCAGGGGTATCCGGAATCGAATATCTGTTGAATTCAGAATCGAATCAGCAGTATCATAATAAATATAAGATAAATGATTTTCTTGGAAAATTGTTAAAACACCAAAATATAAGTTTATTTTCTGAAAATATATACTTTATTGAATATTCGATTCAGAATCACTGGGAAAACCTATTCGAATAATTTATGAATAGTGAATCACAAATCGAATAATTTGTGAATAGTGAATCACAAATCGAATATTTTGAACAGCTCTACTTACTGACACCTGATTGTAACTACATTGCTTCATCAAAAAGTGAGTTAAACAAAACACATAAATTCCTAACATCATGCAAATTGCTCTTAAAATATATGAAAGCCATCGAAATATCTTGTAAAAAAGCACTTCATATCTACTTTCAAGTCTGCATAACCAAATGAATTACATGCTTGAGAGTTTTGCATGATTGACTAATGAAATTGACATATCAATCTGTTAATAATTTAATGAAATGGAATCGCAAGAGGTGAAAATGCTGAAGTCAATCCATTCTTGGTCTACACATTCCACCATTGCAACAAACTAATCTGCTTATGAATTTCAGATCAAATGATGTTATTAATTAAATTACGTTTTTACACTTTAGCGATTCAATACACTAAAATAAAAAAAGTACAATAAATATTTAACCCAAGAACGTGCATAAAACAGGCAAAAATAATTGTTTTTGCTCATTAAAAAGTGTACATGATGCTGTGTGTTTCTAGGTTTGGTGATATAGCCACGAACGAACAAGCAAATAATCTCTAGAATCGTTTCTTCCCAAGCCAACAGCCAAAAATAATAATTATCCCGTTAGTACATTAAAACATATGAATTTGTTAACAATCTCTGCAGGAGAAAACCATTCAAAAAGAGAAATTGAAAAAGAAAAAGATCCACTACCACAAAAACGAAGCAGTAATAGTAATGAGTTTCATTGCATTCTGGCATGTGATCAAGGTAATGAAGAATGAGTGACACATACACAAGAATTCGCATACATGTTGGTTTGCAAAAGAGATTCGTTCGGTGCAACTTGGTTTGTGATAATATTACCTCCTCCATGATACCAAGTCTCTGCCATGAACCATACTATTGTTATATAGCATCACATAGGTTGTTGTGTAGTAGAAAGATCTGTTAAATCCCTGTAGTTATCAATATATTTTGAAATATAGCAAATTAGAGAATATAGTAAAACAAGAAAAAATCAACAAAAAATTGTCAATTTTTCATTATCTTCGTCCTCAATTTTTCATTCATTTTCTGATTACTTATTTTTATATTTGTTAACTTGGTTTAGAAATTCAGCTCTTATAACATAGGAGACTTTGCTCATAATGATACCATTTATAGCACTTGTATCAGGCTGAATACAGAAGTTAGCTGTCAACAAACAGCAAAAACTCCAGATGAATGGACATTTTGGCTTTCTATCAATGATTAGATTATGATGTGAATTTCACTGTCACAGCACCAGATAATGACACACACCAAAGGCAGATTTGATGGTGAGGAGTACTCAGAATGCATACAGTGTATTCTGCTAGAACTTCGTTCAATGAACTATATAAGTACGACTACTACAGTATGAGCAGCATCGAAGAACACAATTGAATGCGCAATAGTACATTTGAGAAAGTTACCATATTAAGCACCTCCCATCATTGAATCGAATCAAAGGATAATCTTAAATTACTCTTCAAATCCTTTAAACCAGTTATTCCTCTAAATGGACATTGCTGTTTTTATCCCAAAATATTAATTTAACACATTCCGGACATAAATTTGGGCTTTTATAAGTAGTGAACCTCCCACGATGAGCATTAATGACACAAATTCAAGTTCAGATATTTTCAAATAATTGCCAAATTCTCGACTTTCCAAAACATTGGTAAGAAAATTGTTCTAAAAGCATCCATCAGTACATCAGCCTGAACAAAAGCAAGTTAATACACCATATCACCATTTAAAAATAAAAACGATGTGCGTTCTGCGTTGATCGACTCTGCTTCTTCAAAATATATTTTTATTTACCACAATAATTTATTTTATGCAATGAATAAAAGACGCAATGATCGTTGAAATGTATATTCCTTATAAACCATTTTATTTTAAATTCTAAAAAGGCCCAAAGCTACCAAGAATTGACAAGGATTAGAGAGTAGTCTACATTGTACACAACTAAACTTTTATAAGCATTCTTTTTGATACATAACTGCTAATTGTTTTAAGGTTCTGTCCATTCTTGATATAATATATTAAGTATTTAATTACTAAACGCAGGTTCTTTAGTAAAAATACTTCTCATTTTTATTTATTTCATAATTATAAGAATATCAACTGTATAATTATCGCACCACACCCCATGAAGGATAAAATTTGCATGACTGCATTCAACTAAGTCAGTCTATGTTGCATATACAGTATACTTCATGTCACATTAAACCTCTCAAGTATTAAATTAAATTCTATAGACCTCTGACAAACCCCTACTTGACGACAACTCAGAACCTTTGTCTCGCTGTTGGTGATGGTGGGCTCGTGATGGTTAGGGAGAAACACCAAATATTCAGCTACGGTATAATATTAAAAATTTCTGACACATATCATGGTTCAAGCAAGTGACATACCGTATTCTTTTATATGGTATTAAGAGCCACCTCCTATAATTTAGTGAGGTATCAATGTACGAACCAAATGGTAGACGGCAATTTGTACCAGTATGTTTTCAGCTGCCAAAATCAGTATTTCGAACAAATTTTAACGTTACCGGTACCAGCCTATCCCCACGGTAAGTTACCGTACCGTACAGTTACAAAAACTGAAAAGGACTTACCAGCTTGATGCTTGAAAAACGTAAGATACAAATATTCTTTCTTGCAGTTGATACAGATTCCTTGAATTAAGGAACGTTGCTGGCAGATTTTTTTTGCGGAATTCCAGAAGAAGAACTTGGTAAAAAGCTCAACAGACCAGAGAAAATAAAAAACTAGCAAGGAAACGAAAGTAGTCGCGAGAGGTGAGGAGAACTTCGCTAAATTGGTAGTCTCAAAGCAGACGCGGAACTTTGCAGTACTTGGCTCCACACTACCGCCTACTGGCACTGGGGTACAAATTTTTCAATCGGTCAACACCATTGGCTACCAATTCGCACCTATTCACTGCGGAGGTTCCACAATGTCATAAACAGTTTAATGCAAGAAGCTTTATTCCAAGAATCTCTAAAATTTCAAACTCCTTGCCTTCTCACTGCTTTCCTGATCGTGTTGATCTACGAGAAATGTAGAGCTTTGCACTCGAGTGGCTTCAGGAGATGACAAATTTTATGAAATGATATTTGAATATTTCATGATTTTGTTGCATATTGCATAAATGTGCAAGAGTCGAATAACGAAATATAATTCAATAAAAATTCCAGAATACTACGAAGATATTCTCAAGCTACAAGTCAATTTATGTCATTTAGCCCAAAATCTAACTTAACCGAAGATAAATCGAGGATAGTTGGTTCATCATGATTTTGTTGCTCAACGTATATCTTAAAAATGATCACAATCGCAACTCAAATATAATCCGATTTTTAGATAAAAAGTGGTGTTTTTCATGCACCTTAAACCGGCACCTTCAACCTTAGATATCTGGAAACCTATCACTGAACCGTTTATGGTGATGTAACAATGCAAATTTAGAATCTCGCTCAGACTATGGGCGTTCAAGCTCACCCTCAGACAGATCGAAGTGGACATATTTTTCACTCAGACAAATTTTCAAGCTGCTTTGTAAACAATTCGTCGTTTTATTATTTTGATAAATGTTTCGTTTTTTTATGCAAATCATTTAATGATATATGAATTAATTTGATTTACCTCTTAATTGCGATAAACCGGGTCTCATGAAGTTTAGTAGGTACCGTACCATATAACTTACTCTGTATATCCAATTATCATAAAAATTTTCTATGTTGTAAGCGGACTCATCCTAACCCGGAGGGCAATGCCAGATGCGTGCAGCATTGGCGCCCCCTAGTTAGGATGAGAAATTCTGCCAGTTTTTATTTTAATGACATTTAGGAATATGGCATTTTCATCTATCATTCGGCATTAGACGCGATAAACCACTCTTTTCACGGTCCAAGAGTTACATGCTAAGCGTTACCCCGCAGCCCCAGTTCAGCGTTACAGGTTCAGGGTTAGGTACCGTCCGACTGTGGCCAAATCCCACTCCATCGATTTTGCCCGAGCTAACTTAGAGCAGTACCGTATCGTGGACGTTGTTCCATAAGGAAATTTTAATTGAGACTTCCAGGTCTGAAGTTATACGTTACCAGCAACCCTTCTACTAAATTGTCAAGTTTTAAAATCTGTGTGGTGATTTTTCATAATCTTGGGGAGCAAAGACATTCTGCATTGGTCATGTAACATCTACATGATGCAGTAAAAGCAGCAATTCAAAGGTACATGATGACCACATAAAACATTGTGGTTTTAATGCCAAATTAAAAAACCACAAGAAACCGTTATGCAGCTTTCCCGTTATGGTCAAATTAAAATCGAGGTTGGTCTCCAGACAAAATTTGTATTGACCCTGTGGTGTAATCAACAGGGTAGCTCGTATAAACGAGTATCACTGGTAAATTTACGTGATTCGTTGATATCTTGCAATGAACTACCTATCCCTCCTTGTTTCCTTACAATCCTGGATCCGTGTGTGAGAGAATTCACAAGGATACACGAATGAGATAATATCAAGCTAATATACAAAAATATCATGTTCTCATTCCACAGAAAACATTGCACTTTAATCTTGCCTGAAGAAGTTAGACTATGTTCTAACGAAAGCTTACAAAAAACTTATATTTCTGTGGAATGAGAACATGATATTTTTGTATATCACTGGTAAACTTTAATTAATAAAATTATGGGACCACCATTTGGCGTGGTCCAAATTACTAGAATGAATGAATCAAGTGCATGATGCAACAAATGTTCTACAAACTTTGGTTGGCATTGCTATATTGTGCTGAAGTGTTGTATTTTTTGTACCATGTATGGCTAATTCCTTTTGAGAAAACGGATCTAAGATAAGGATATTAAGGACTATATATTTTCGAACAGTTATTTGCTCTGGTATTCTGGTGGTGCACTAATATTTACTTACCATACACATTGATAAGTTATGTCTTGAAATTTCCATTTACTACAAAAAATCCTTTTTCTTAATGATACATACAATGAGAACCCTATTCTGTATTTTCAGAGAAAATTTTGTTCCTGCGAAGTCCTAATTTCACTTGCAATTTCATTTTCAAAGGTTTGGCCCTCTTTTTTCAAAGTTCTCATTATACCACTGAACAGTGGGGTCCAAACCATTCCAAAATGAGCAAAAATTAAGAATAAGTTTAAGAATACGTTGAAAACGGTGCGTTATTCTTGACTCTATGCCCAGTATAAAACTATATACTATTTTCTGGCGTTAAGTCGGTCCGTCAAAAAGATCTTTTGCCGGCGCTATATATATATTTATGTACGTTTTGTGCAGGTTACTGCATTTGTTGATTGAAATTGAATATTACTTAGCCGTATGGCAGACCTCAAACTCTCGTGCAGACAACAGTTCCGAATGAGGTGAAGGTATTGGCTCAACGTTCATTCAATTTTCCTGTGCATGGACATGGTCGGTGGTGGAAGAGGTAAGCAGCACTTACGTGACCCACCATGTCTCGGTGACCTCTCGCATATAATCATCTCATGCAGGATTTGAACCTAAGTTTGAAAGATCAGAGATGCATGCGTACCTCGAAGTGTATTGGTACGAATTGACCACCAACGTTTTTTCGGGGTACGAATTGACCGATCACTCCTAATAGATTTTTAACTCAGGAGAGTAGAACTTCCGCCCACCGTTTGGTCCAGTGATGAACTAGATGGAGATTTATTAAAAGTTTGTCCACCAATAAATGACATATTATGTTAAAAATGGGGCGCGATGGCCTAGTGGTTAAACATGTTGGCATCGCAGGTTGAAGACCTCGGGTTCGAGTCCCGGTGAGTCCGGCTCGCTTATCCACGCCCACCACTCAACCCAGGGTGTAATAACTTGGGTAGGCTAAGCCGAACAGGAAAAGATCATATCTTTCCAGTAATTGTAACCCTGTCCGTCTATAAGTGGTCGCTGTTACAGGGCCTTGGACAGGGTGATCCACTCAAAGAAGTGGCTATAAAAAAAAAATAAAAAAAAATGTAAATTTGCTTGTAATTGTAAATTTATAACTAATTATATAAATGTATTGTTGGATGAAGGCGCATGAACAAATTCTCAATGCAACATTTATCTCCTCTCCTATGACAATTATCTCCTCTCGTTTTTAAACTGTGTTCGTACTTGCAAGTAAGCTCCTTTTCAGAACACATTCCTTGTTTTAATATGTGTTGTGGTTTACAAGGGCCTGCCCGAACACATTTTTTATTTCTCTGTGCACTATGAGTTAACGCCCGATCGGTTGCCGTTGCTTTGCTCGTTTTCCTGGTTCCATTTTCCTGTACGCCTTTTCATTTGCATGTGTGTGTGTGATTTGTCATTTTTTATGTTTGCTTTTGTTCAGTGAGAGTGGAATCGAAAAAAAAGATTTTTCAAGCTAAGCTGGGTTTGTTTCCCAATTTTGAGGTCAGATTCTAGAAGTTGTTTAACTTAAGTGTGTCGTCTTTTTCAGTATAAATTTGAAAGATTGTTACTGGGTATTTCATGCTGTAATTTTAAATTGGTAATAAAATGTATAAAAACTTTGTTTTTGCTGGGTTGATTGTACATCAAAAAATAACATATAGGTCAATACTCTGATGAAATTTGCTATGGCCTACTGCAAAAACAAATCAATCAGATGTTTGTTAAGTCTGAGAAAAATATTGGAGGGAGGTTGGCCCGCCTTATGGTTATGCCTTATTCTCAGCTTCCTTCTCCCACTAGATAAATTTAAATTCCATGGCAGCCCAGAGAAGCAGGCATTTATGTTCAAATTTCCAGGTGTCCATTATTGATGGAATAGCTTTTACATCTTCAAACCATAGACTACAACAGCATATACGTTTTTCTGGGATTTTGAGTGATAGAGCTATTCCAGTAATTTTTATTCAATTTCCTTTCTGCTACTGCACTGCTATTTCAGAATTCGTAAGCAGTTTTCCTGAATTTTTGACTGTACAAATTGAGCAATCGCCTCTAATTTTATACTGGCAACTTTGGATGCAATCATTGCGTGTTTATAACGAAAGCTATGATTATAGTGATGAACTATCGATTGTTGGTATCATTTCATTTTTATATTCTCTTCATGTAACTTACATAGGCTATACTAGGGTAGAAGGAATACTAGAAAGAATACACCAAATTTTTTTGGTATGGACCGGGGTTGTATAGTGTAGTGGCATATAGAACACATTGATATTTGGATTAACATAAAATCTTTAAAGTAAAATACTCTGATGTAAGTACTAGCTGCTAGTAACAAACTATCATTTTGCCCACCCGTGGGAAGCTGTCAAAATTCGGCGAATACTGATTTTGTGATGTGCTTAGCAGTGTTCCCTTTTTAAAGTGTAATGGGAATAGCGACAATTTCCGAAAAAAACCTAAAAATAATGCCGAAAGATGTTATTGAAGCATAAATTACTGTCTAAGTTTCTATATTCGAAGTGTCGCATCCTAACCTCTTGAGGCAATGCCATATGTTTGCAGCATGGGCGCTACTTTGCTGGGATGAAAAAATCCTGCCATTTGTAATAATATAAAATCCAGGATTATAGTACTAAATTTTACTAGACCCATAGGCTTAAACCAGAGCACACTTGTAGCCCACATAGGCTTAATTTGGAAATCATTTTTGCGTGAGGTTCAGAATTACCTGGACGTATTTACTGTGTGTGGAAAAAGGCGACTAAATGGACCAACGGCGTGGTAGATTGTTCAACCATTACCAAGGGTGAAAACACTTTATTAAATTGGCAAAATTCTCTAGAGATGTTTTCCACTTGCAGTATAGCTACCACTCGTCATACATACATATTTTGACAAACTGTCCAGACACACTGACATAAACAAAACCAAACAAAAATGACAGAAAGTCTGAAAGAACTAGAAAAAACAATATGAAGATTTAAAACGTATATGCGCCCGTTTACCTACACACAAAACTGATACACTAACTAAAGAAAAACACAGAACACACAACTGAAGACAAATCCAGATGTCTCTTTTTTGAAAACATACTCGATATATATATATAAATTCTGCGACGCTTTATTCACTACGCTTTATATACTCACTGCGGAGACGAGGAGGAGCACACCACACTCCTCACCCAAGATGTTGGAACGGGGACAGCCCTTCTTCAGAGATTTTGACAACAAAAATATTTCAAAATATTTGCAAATTTTTTTTTGTTTTTATTGCATATTTATGGAGGGTACAGAGTCTTATTTATTGTTTTTGCCCCAAAATTTAATTCTATATCGTATGTAGTTAATATATCTCACATTTTCGTGCTTGTTGGAGATAATTATTTAAATAAATTAGTGTTTTTATTTGTAATTCTGAGCCATTGTGAGTTGTTTAGTTATTAGCGGCAATTTAAAGCATGGAGCCTTAAAATTTAAATACGACTACAAAAATCTTGAGGGGAAACTAATAAAAATTGTGCACAAATATGTTACAGGCCATAACTATCGCTACTGGTATAAGATGACGGCAAAAAATTCCTACCGTCGCACTGCACTGTTATCACTTGAGGCCGAAGCTTCTGGCAAATGTGATTTCAGGTATATGTAAGTTAACAAACATGAATAGCCTGGTGTTATAATTTGTAAACTCTGAATTAAAATTCTCCAATCATAAACAGAAAGACATAGGCTAAATCATGTCTGATAGCGACGGAGAAGCCAGCGAATTTTCAAGCGATGAAGAAGAGGGAGATTACAATGAAAATCGGCAATCTAATCCGTTCAACGATAGTGAAGCTGAGGAAGCTGGGGTGAGTTCTTTATCTTTGACTCTGGAACTCTAATTAAAAGTAAAAGCAGGGTGTAAAATTTTTGTTTTGTTTCATGTGTCCGGAATATTCACATAATATTCTTCGGATGTACGTTAAAGCTTCAAAATTGTCAAAACTGCTATATCATAGCAGTATTGATGATTTTAAACCTTTTTATACAGTTAGTTTGCAACAAGAAACTCAAAAGGGATATTCTTCTAGCATGAAAGCTGCCTATTCGCTAAACTTTCTTCCGATGGAACCCATTTTTTTTAGGGTGACAGGGCATTCTGCCAGTTTTGGGTAAAAACATTTGTCACTCAGAACAACTACATACATATTCACTGTAATGTATATGGCAACCATTGCAATTATCATTCCAGTGTTGTTCCTCCTTATCTGACATGACATATTTTTGTAATCTTATGACAGGAAAATGAAGTGAGCGATGATGAACCAGGATCAGAACCAGGAAGTGATGAGGCTGAAAGTCTAGATGGAAAAGATGATGGCAGAGGGAGGAATGATGACGATGAAGAAGAAGATGATTACGACGAAGAGGAAAGACCATCGAAACGTCCACGGCATGGAGGATTTATCATTGATGAAGCTGGTATGTTGATGTAATACCTAATCCACCTGCGAACTACTCTAATATTAACATGGAACGAGTTGGCATAATCGTGCTCTTGTCTGAAATTTTATCATGTTCGTTCGCTAATTCAAATGCGGCTCATTTGGTCAAGCTAAGGTTACCTTCTTAATCATCTTATTTTTTTCAAATGAAGTTTTCTCTAGGCAAGGCTGGAAGCGGTGCCAAAAATGACCCAACCAGCTTGAGAGCTAAGTGTGCAAAATGTAATACTAGTAACTGGTTTTCAAAGTGGAAAACTTTTCAAACAGAACTGATTAACTATGTAAAGTACGGTCAGCGGTATCTGCCCACACCTGTCTAACAATTTTTAGCTTCCATTTAATCACGACATAAAAGGAATACGTTAGGGCGATTCTGTAGCACACACATGTTTGGAATAATAATAAAAAAACTCAACAACTAACTTTATCATCTCTATTCAATATATTTCAAACAGTTGAAATATTTTTTATTGCTTTTAAAATAATTAGTAAAAGTAATAGCATTTTTCATGACATCCTGATTTTGAAATATGTGTTCCTACACACTGAATCTGAAAATTTTTTAGGCAAGCATAATCCACAGATGAGCCGCGCCTTAACGGCCTGATCCATCAGTGACTCACACCTTACAAAAATTTTGACAGATTTTCCAGACTGTAATAACCTTCGATTGTTTCTATTCTATTTTAGATGTTGATGAAGGTGAAGAAGAGGAAGAAGATGATTGGGAGGAAGGAGCTGAAGACATTCTTGATAGAGGTAAATTTTCCATTTTATTTCATATAGAGTTACAGATTCTTTTTATCTTTTTGAATGGTCAGAAATTCTATGCCATTTACATTAGATGATTCGAAAGTTTTAAAACTATGAAAACGAATACATATATTATATTGTCTTGAATGGCTCAAGAGAAGAGAATTCGAACTATGTTTTGCTATACAGTTTCACTAGTTTCATAGTCCTAGACTATTTTGAGTACATTCTGAAGTTATTTCAATCATTATCTGGACAAAAACTACCTACCTATATTTTCGGTCCATAAGAGAACTACAGAATTTAGGAAATATATGAATAAGTTGATGTTTGTTTCGTGTTTTGAAGATTATTTAAATTTTTTCAATAAAAATAATTTTTTTTGTCGAAATCGAAATAGTGAGACCCATTCTAGTATAATCATATCCAAATTTTTCTTACCAAATGGTCATATTTCAATATATATTTGTTTTGTTCTGAACATTTTTTTCTTTCAAAATGTCTTTTACTAATATAAAACATATATATCTGTTTCAAAAATTTTTCATAGATGAAGAGCAAGAAGGTAAAAAAGCATCAGTGTTGCTTGACTGTCAGCTGCAATTACAATTCTTTCTAACTTTTATTCTGCAATCAGAATTTTTCAATGATTCATATTTTGTCATATTAGGAGTTACACTAAATTTCATTCTACTTCTTTCTAGAACATGCATGTCAATTTTACCACGATCAGTTTAATAGATAAAACCTAGAATTGAATGTCATCAGTTTTGATCTCGAATAGGGTGATATATTGTTTTTTAAACACTAAAAGTCATAACGCACAAACGAACAATTTTTTCTCACTAAAATTTCCAACTCATTTTATTAAAATAAGTACATTCCGTCAGGTTTGAATCTGACAAGTTATATTAGATCATAAGTTATATTCTGAAAATTAGCTACTGAAATACATATATATCCAAATCATGAGTCAGGGTCTTCCAGCTGGAAGTGTGGCATGGTATTTGAAAGTTGCGAAGTAGTTATAATTCTCCAAATTCTCAGTCTGAAATATTCTGAATAAACATGTTCTGTTAAGTATGAGTCAACAATGGACCGTACTGTCTAGACGGTCCATCGGTGACTTATGCTTGACAAAAGACCATTTCGGATTGGACTTGCTTGATTCAAAAAAATTCTGATTGCACTTTTAATTAACATTATTTAATTTCAATAATCCATTGCTGCATCTGCTTGCCGGTGATCGTAGTTAATCTTATGATTTGCCGTACACAGCTTGCTGCATACATACATCATAACTTTACTCTATTAAACTATCTCTATAATTATTATGAGTTGGTGAGAATCGTATGTAGACACATATGCGTTGGATGTGTTGTAGAATATATTATTACATTTATATTTTGATTAAGTGAAAATACAGATCTACTTTTCTGAATATTTGAAAATGTTTAAACAAACAAATACTTTTTCTGAGTAAGTTTCAGATACCGAGAGAAAAATCATTTGTGTCTTGAGTAGACTTCTGTGGAGCTAATGGTTTCTAATTTTGACAAGACATACAGTATAGCAAGGATTGAAATATGTTTACAGCTGCTGTGATTGTATTTGTATGCATTGTATAAGTGATACTTTCTTTCTGAAAAAAAAAAGAACAATAAAGATCTTTCAACGCGTTTAAAAATGAGGCAAAAATTTGACAAAAAGTCCCATTTTACAGTATAATCATATAAGCAAAACAGTGACTGACAGTATAAATGCCACAAATTTAATGTTAAACATAAATAAAACAAATCCATTTTGGGTCACTTCATGGATCTGATGCAATTTTTCTATCTCTAGTTTCTTTTATGATCGTTCTGTATGGTGACATGTGGGACATTTCAACATGTTGAAACACTGTGTTTTGCATGCCTTTCTGATCTCATGCGCTAAATGTCACAGCCGCCTCAGCTGCCATTTCTATTTTAATTTAAGTTATTCCTCAATACTTTATTTTTAATAATAGGCGTGCACCACTCAAACATGTCTTATTTGCAAGTTTGTGTTTCTGATCCTTAGACATTCTGGATGTATAAAATTCTCTTTGCAATAGGTTTTTCTCTCTAATAGTAAAATGAATAAATCTTATATTTTCATGTGAGTGTGAGAGAAGTAGTTTTAGTTTCTATTTCATTTCAATTCCAATACTATGGTCATCTTGATTTCATGCAGCACAAGCTAACCGGGTGCATTATTTATATAATTTAATTCTTATTGAATTATAATATTCACATGCATTAGTTAATTGCTAAGTGGCATACTATTTTTATCCTTGACCTAATTTTAGTTTTTATTGGTACGTGTGTGGTGACTTTCAATTGGTGTCTTTTTTATAGTCAAGGTTTTTTGGAAGTAAGCAACTTGATATATTGGAAATTAAGATATTTGACTTCTAACAACCAATAAGCAACCTCAAAGCAAATTTCTCTTTAGTAGACGAGAAATGAATATATAAATATGAAGAAAAGGTTGTTTTTCATTGGGGAAAAAGCACTTCGTTGGTTGAATTCGTGAAGGGATGTTGATTTATTTAGGACTGATATTATCTGTCATATTTCAAATCTGCAAAGATATCGGTGAAGGCAGAATTTAGTGGATATTTGGATGTTGGAAATTACTATGTTTGAACCTTTTCACTATTGCTAGGCAAAACTTTGTATCTGTGCATGTTTTTATGTTTGATCCCAGATAAATATCTCAATATGTTTTCAGCGTCCAATGCAGAGAATTTGCAGGAAACAATGGAAAATGAAATGTCTGGTGCAAGAAGACTGCAGAACTTCCTTAGGTTCAAAAACTTTTTTTTCTACTCTTGTGTTTTCCACCTTTGTATTTTCTGCGACCTGTGACATTTTATTTGTCAGGCATATAAATCAAAGATGAATTGTCATTATTTCATCTGTCTGGTACGGTGATAATTTAGAATAGATTCATGAAATAATTATGAGCCGTTTGCACTAATACCAAATGCAATTAAAAAGGAAGTATATCTGATTATAATCATAACTACGGTTAAAAGGTTAATCATCATTATTAAAGGCAGTATATATATATATATACAATTATATGTACGCCATTGACAATTCAGAAATTATTTTTTTTTATATTTTATTTTTAAAAAAAAGTAGGTCAATAATGATAAAATGTGAATTCTTTATTACGTATTGATCATTTTTATTTGGTCTTACCAAATAATATTTTATCCATGTTCTTCTTTCAGTAACGAAGGTGCAGAAGAACTTGGCGAATACTACATGAGAAAATATGCAAATGGAGCAAGTAGAAAAACAGGGTAAGTTATGGATAAATTTCCTGTACATATTTCACAAATTCTATAATTTTATAACAAGAGATGTTACGATTTAATACACAAAAACACGAAATAAACAAATTGATCCAAATCAAGTTGGAAAATCACTAAATGATTCTGATCTGGTCTCCATTACGCCTCAATTAGCTTCAAATTGATGAATTAGCAGGTAAAATTTATCTTCAGCCAAAGACAGTTTTACAGGTTGAAATACTAAGCAATACTCATGCTCCATATTCAAGTATTACAGTTAGAGGTTATCGTATGTTGATCTGGTGGTCGTACATTGTCTAGGTGGGCTCAATCCTGAATAATAAGTTGAAAACTGGTATTGGATTGATCTAAGTTTTTCTTCATGTATCTAATCTCAAACTTTTACCTGTCAGAAGTTTTTGGGGGAGTGCTGTGTATCCATCACTGTAGCAGAATCTTGTATTTCTTCAGGTGTCTGAAACATCATATCATTTTCTTTAGAGATAAAAGGCCATAAACCACCAATACTGCTGTTTTTTGCGGCATTGATAAATTCGAACCTTTTTACCAGACACATGAACATGAAGAGACATTTTAATCTTGTAGCAAATGATTTTCTATGAAGTATTACCCTCTTATAAAGTTTTGATCTGACAGACCTTTCATTCTGCCAGTCCCAAAGAGAAAAATGTGATTCGAACTGATTTGGTGGATTAGTTGTACAAAATATATGATTTCTAAGGTACTAAACTTACCAAATTGATACAAAATAATGTTAATCCATTTATAAGTTTTCTTATTAAAGACGTTTCATTGAGCTGTTCTATGCTTGACAGAATTTCTGATTGGGATGCTGTCTCTTATTCCAGTTATTATTTGATTGAGTTTGAAACTATAATCTTGTAATCCTATTTCTGGTTTTATTTTTCCACGTCTAGTTATGGAGGAGAATATGAAATGCCAGATGAGATCAGTCAGCAGCAATTATTACCCGATGTTAAAGATCCGAATTTGTGGACGGTCAAATGTAAAATTGGAGAAGAAAAAGCCACTGTGCTTCAATTGATGAGAAAATTTGTTGCAATGCAATACGGAGAAACACCTTTACAAATTAAATCTGTTGTTGCTCCAGAGGGATTAAAAGGTCTGTTTTTAATTTTGGAATATTGAATGTTGGAAAAGAGTTCATGTAGTATGCTCCGTGTGACAGTTGCAGATGATCCAGTTATGTTGGATAATTGCAACTATGGTTATTTTTTATGTACGTGCACCTTTCAGGCCCCAATTCACCAGCAAAAATAAAAAAATTTATATGCATGACTTTTCACTGTTCATCAAGAGACCATAGGCTAATGATCAATTTAGTGCAACTTCGGAAGTCTGGTTGAGTTGGAGTATCATCCCACTGAATAGGCAATTCTTGTATTCCACCTATATATATATATATAGATTCGTCTCCAATTCCCATTAGGGCGATACCCTTCAAAACATGCCAGTCAATATAGCAAGATCATCATTCATGAACAATAGATGAACGGGTTCTGCAACAATGTTTCTACCTGTGTAAGTCGAAACCAATTTTAAAGACGGCCTTATAAAGCATGACGACTTACGATTTTATTGAAATTCAAGCTATTGAACAGTTTGTCCATCTGAACAAAATGACACAAAAAATTCGAACACCTAAAATTATGTCACTCTGGTTTGTAGCATCTCCAATCAAGGGTTTTAGATTCAACCTCGTATTTAAATGTTATAATAATCATTTTTTGCAGGTTATATATACGTTGAATCGTTCAAGCAAACTCATGTTAAACAAGCAATAGAGGGGATTGGGAATCTTAGACTTGGTTATTATAAGCAACAAATGGTTCCTACAAAAGAAATGCCTGATGTAATGAAGGTTTTGAAAGAAGTTACAAATCTGAAACCTAAAATGTGGGTCAGGTTAAAAAAGGGAGTTTTCAAAGATGATTTAGCACAGGTGAGTGGTTGGTTATAAGTGAATATTTTTTTTGATTTATGCACACAAGGATGGATGCAACTTCTTAATTTGTTGCTGAGCACTTAGGCTAATTTTTTAGGTGTTTTTTTGGTTTTAACCTATGCTGAACTTATTCCATCAACACATAAAAATCAACAGTTACTGTAGCGATATCGAGTAGCAAAGCTGATTGATATTCAGCTTGGTTGGGCTAATCTCCCACAAGTTAAAATGACTACTATGATTATCTGCAGAATGTCAGGGGACAAGTTTGCGCAATAAATGTTATAGAATCGTGTGCTAAATTTTATTTCCATTTAGTAAAGGCTTTGTGTATCAATTCTTCAATAAAACATTGTAATTGAACAGGTTGATTACGTTGAACCGAGTCAAAATCAAGTTTCCTTGAAGTTGATTCCTCGTATTGATTACACAAGATTGCGAGGTGTTTATAGGGGTACAGATTCTGAGAATCGAGAAAAAAGAAAATTATATAAGAAGCCACCACAGAAACTCTTCGATGTTGATGCAGTGAGGTAAGTAGTGATTGTTTTTATTAATTTCATTCTTAAAAAATAAACTTTTTCGACTGGAATATTAGTCAAATCATTTTCTTGTTTTATTGCGAGTTAAGCTGAGTAGCTTGTTTGCAGCACCTGATTTGAGTTGCTCATTCTATTACTGATGTATTCTATGCCACTCAGTCCCTTGGAAAAAATTTATGTTTCATACTTCATTGCTTTCCAATTGGAAAAATTCTAACTAAACATGTTTTGTTAGAATTTTTCTGATTGGAAGGTAATGGCTCATGCTTGACAAAGGAAAATTTCTGATTGTTTGGACATAATCTCATTCCAGAGCAATTGGTGGTGAAGTAACGACTGATGCGGATTTCTTGATATTTGAAGGAAACAGATACAGCAGGAAGGGATTTTTATATAAGAACTTCTCTTTATCTGCAATAGTGAGTATGGAGTATTGAATATTCATTTTAAAATCTTCAGAAATTCTTCTGTTTTGGCCTTTAGGATTGGTAATGGTATTGTTTTTGATACATCTCTAGTCTAACACTGGTTGAGTAGTTATTTGTTAAGACTCAATCATGCATTGAACATCATTTATAATTTGATGGTAGTTTGGTAAGTGTCTAGAAGTAGTTTCATTTTTTTTTCATGACATTCTAAAAAGGTTCCAACCACCAAACTGCTATGACAATGGTTTTGAAATGGTTTGTATATTTTGTTGCTTCTGGAGAAGACTAACAAGGCCCAAGATAAACCTTTAAACCAAATAAAATTTCAAACATTATTAATTGCATATTGTGAAATAAAGTTTATTTCATGATTTATTTGATGTAAAAGGTCTGAACTATGTAAATTGTACACTGAAAGATTCAAAGTTAATTCTGGGAATGTTCTCATAGAAAGATATTTTATCTAGAATTCTGATTTCATTTTTCTTATGTTCTTGAATTGATTCATTTTGCATTGAAATCGGAATATATGATTAAATTTACCTTGTAACATATTATGACTTTGCTTACGACTTCCCCCATTATAAAATTGGCTAAATATATTTAAATATTAGCAATTTTGTTAATAAAAACCACCTGGGTTTAATGTTGTGGCTAATTAAGTTAAATATAATAATTGTTAAATATGCTAACTACAATGCTGACCAACGTGTTTTGTTTTTAGACAGTTGATGGTGTGAAACCAACTTTATCTGAACTTGAAAAATTTGAGGAACAACCAGAGGGTGTTGATATTGAATGTAAGTTGTGATTAAGTCCTGGCAATTGTCTTGAAAAGATGTTGCTGGGTCTCTGCCTAGGGATGCAACCATACATTTTGAAAGGCTAGTGTATATCTTTCATTCAGAGATGTAAAATAAACAATGAATGAAAAATGCATTTTTGGAAACATGAGAAGAACCTAAAAATGGAAGAGAAAAGCTACCAGCGCCTGAATTTATAAATGCTGACAATATAAAAAAAATGTTGGTATTGATACCAACAAGCATGGCTATGTAAAATAATGACAAATGTAGGATTTTGACTTTAGCAGCCCCTTATTATTTTTAATTCTAATATTCATTTTTATGTTATAGTGGTTGCAGAGAGCACAACAAAGGCAGAAAAAGAGCACAGCTTTGCTCCTGGTGATAATGTTGAAGTTTGTGAAGGAGAACTTATTAATTTACAAGGACGAGTTATCAGTGTAAAAGGAAATAAAATAACAATCATGCCAAAACACGAAGATTTGAATGTGAGTTATTCTTGCTTAGTAAAGTTTTGTGGGCAGATTCATGTTTCAAATTTAAAATAATTTTTTGAAATAACTATTCTTCATGCGGCTGATGATATCATGGGTCCAGCACAAAATGTGTTAAATTATGTTTAGCATTATCGCATAGTATCAAATTCGCCTGAGAATGAAATTGAAGTGCGGAAGATATTAGCGTACATAAATGGTTGAATATATATCATTGTCTATTTTTGGCTTTGCTTAGTATGTGTTATATTGGTAAATAAATGCTTACCGGTATTCCAAATTGCTCTATTAAGTTTATTTCATAAAAGCTGGGATTTCTGCTTTCATACAGGATCCACTAGAATTTCCGGTTCATGAATTAAGAAAACACTTTCAAATGGGAGATCATGTTAAAGTTATTGCTGGACGTTATGATGGAGATACAGGTTGGATTTAGAAAACATACTTTAACTTTTTCGTAACACTGATCTTCCAGGAAGAAGTTTCTCTTGTCTAATTTCATTTTTACATCTACACTGTCTAACAAAATTAAAAATTTTGAACAAGTGAATTTTTACACAGTTTAATTTTGTCATAATATTGTCAATCATGGCATACTGATAAATCATGCTGATAAAGCACGGTCTATCTCTATTCTTCGTTCAACGAAACAGTAAATTCTAACTAAATTAAGAGAATACTCTGTACTTTTAATTTGTTTTACCGCTTCCAAACTTGGTTCACTGGATTTCTTGACAAGAAAAATTTTTAGCAGAATCATTTTCATGTTCCTACTTCCATAAAAAAACATGAATATGATGTGAATTTTTTAAATCATGAAAGTAATAAATCAGTATTTTAATGCACATGTACTTTTATCAGTTTTTCATTCTCATTAAAATGCAGGTCTCATTGTTCGAGTTGAAGAGAGAATGGTTGTTTTATTTTCTGATTTAACGATGCATGAAATGAAAGTATTGCCGAGAGATCTACAGTTATGTGCTGATGTTAGTTCTGGTGTGGATTCTATTGGAAAATTTCAGTTTGGTGATCTTGTTATGATTGAGTAAGTTGGTATGAATTGTAATGAGAGGGATTTATAATCTACCGTATTTCGTGGCGGATAAGTCGCTACTTTTTTCCAAAAGTTTTCTTTCTGAGACTTATACGTTGCTGTGACCTATTTATTGTTTTTTCCCGATCCACAGCGAATTGTGAAGCGTTTTATATTACGGTATATAAAAGTTATATATAGATGAAGCGGCGAGCGCATGTACTTTCAAGATACGTCAAATTGTAGAGAGATTTGAATTAAATTGATAATAGACTGCACCCAAATTTACCGTGTGCCTAGCACATGCTTGATCTTTTTTGCTTTCCAACATTAGTAAATTTTCATTGGTACTCCGTCATACATGCGTTTTAATTTGATGACGATCCGATCATGTGTGATCATTAATCGAAACGGCCAGTATTATATCATTCATTGCAAAACGACGCAATAGGAAATGTATGTAGTTTGCAATCAACACCACCCTCTAAATTAACGAAACAAGGAATTTAAACTTAGCAAGTTCGACGCGAATTACTTTGACGTTTTGACAATGACGCAATGGACGCCACCCTCTAAATTAACGAAACAAGGAATTTAAACTTAGCAAGTTCGACGCGAATTACTCTGACGGTTTGACAATGACGCAATCGACGCCACCTTCTAAATTAACGAAACAAGGAATTTAAACTTAGCAAGTTCGACGCGAAATTACTCTGACATTTTGACAATGACGCAAACGACGCCACCCTCTAAATTAACAAAACAAGGAATTTAAACTTAGCAAGTTCGACACGAATTACTTTGACGTTTTGACAATGACGCACTCGACGCCAGCCTCTAAATTAACGAAACAAGGAATTTAAACTTAGCAAGCTTGACGCGAATTACTTTGACGTTTTGACAATGACGCAATCGACGCCAGCCTTTAAATTAACGAAACAAGGAAAAATCTACCATTGTGACATCTAAAAATATATTTTGGTATTCAAAAGCCTGATTTTTAAATTAAAATAAATTATTTTATCGCCAATAATATATTGTTTTAAATACCCTCCTAAGGAATTTAAACTTAGAAGGTTCGGCGCGAATTACTTTGACGTTTTGAAAATGACGCAATCGACGGCACCCTTTAATCAACAAAATCAATCAATCAAGAAAGTTCCACAATTGTACATTATCACACTGTATCTGTGATAATGTTTTGTACTATTGTAGAAACTGCTTCCGCTAAGTATGTTTTGTTTATGTTCACGGCATGACGTCTTAGTAGGCAATGTGTTAAAATGCAAAATGTGTATCTCGATAAACAATAATTACAACAAGAAATGGCGAAATTAAATCAGAACCCTTCAAATTCTTCGTCTTCGGTGTCTGAGAAAAACAGATCATACAAAGGGTATTGGTTTGTAACGAACGACTTAGAAGTGTTGCTTCGTGTGACATATTGAACAAAAAATACGAATTGTAGCAGTGGGGAGTATGAGGTGTACGGAACACATTCCATACATTTGCTTTTTTTTTGCTCCCGCGACCGTTGCATAAATGGAAACAATAACATACACACACCTGGAGAAAAAACGATGTTTTACGGTCATCGGCCGAAAACGACATTGTACACACCTGGAGAAAAAACGATGTTTTACGGTCATCGGCCGAAAACGACATTGCACACCTGGGCAAAAACGATACTGCGTTCGTTCCATGCGTCTGAGTTAATAAATTACTGTACGTTATTACTTTAGCGTTTGATCAGGCGCAGCGTGTGTTTCCGTTTTTGAGGAGTTGTTCACGGACGCTTTGCGACTATTACGGTCTCATCTGCGCCTTATCTGTGTACAAAATAGCAAAATTTTAGAAAAATGACCTTTTGCGACCTTTACCACGGAGGTGCTTATACGCCGCAAAGTACGGTATATACTCATTTGTATATATTATTCACTCCATCAGTGATATTATTATATTTTTTATATAGTTGTTGCATAGCTATGTTAGCCCCAATGCACTTTGCCTAGCTGATTTGTTGTTCTATTCATGGATAAAGTTTCGCATTGGTATTATAATGTCTGTTTAATGAAGTGTAAGTATTGGATTATTGCATATTTAAAAAAAATATATGTAGCATTCTTCAAGTTCACCTTTTAGCTTTGCAAGACATTTAATGCCTTAAAAGTATTGGCTATGTTTGTCAAGTGTATTGTGCTGATACATGACCTCATGATATAGAAATCCTATTTCAGAAAAAAGAATGCAAATCATAAACTTCCTAACAAATGCCTAATTTTCAGTAATCAAACAGTGGGAGTGATTGTGAGGTTGGAGCGTGAGAACTTTCAAGTTTTGTCGATGCATGGAAAAATCAAACAAATGAAACATCAGGCAGTAACTAGAAGACGTGACACAAGACATGCAGTAGCACTCGATGCTGAGCAAAATAATATTCAAGTTAAAGATATTGTCAAAGTCATTGATGGAGCTCACTCAGTATGTCGGAATTCTTTTTGTGTGAAGCGTCGTATTCAAATTGTATTACAGTTAGATTTGGCATTAATGGAATAGGTCATATTATTGGTATTGCTTCACTGCAGATAGTTTCTTATCCCAGTAATAATAATTATGTACAGTATTCTTGATTCTCCGATGCATTGTATGGAATTGATGTTTATTTTGGATATGGTTGTATATTAAAAATATTTTCATAACATTCCCCTACAATTCTATTGGATGAATGGTTTGTTTTAATAATTACTGTTTCTTGTCTTGCCTTGTTCCTTCTTTCAGGAGAAAAAAAAATGTCGAATTTAACAAACTTCTGTTACGTGGTGAGAAAAATAGCATGAACATTCATTTTCTATATTTCTTTGTTTTAGGGTAGAGAGGGTGAAATCAAGCATTTATACAGAGGATATGCATTTCTTATGTCTAAGAAAATGATCGAAAATGGCGGAATATTTGTTGTAAGAACAAGACAATGTGTGTTGGCTGGTGGATCAAGGGTAGGTTTTTTTTTAATTGGAATTTTCGCTTCTCTTTCAGGATTTTCTTTTTGTCCACAATTCAAAACTTTATTTTAGTGAAATTCGCACGATTAAGGATGGTGAAATATTGGTTTCTTCAGGTGTCCAAATGTTGTGCCATTTTCTTTGGATAGAATAAATAGCCTCACAGCGATCAACACTGCAGTGAGATAGCAGTATTGATATTACTCCAAACAGTTTGGCTAAAACCAGACACACAAAGAGAGACATTCAAATCTTCTAGCCACCGAATTTGTAAAACCTAATAATAATAATAATAAATAATAAATTCAGGATGTAATATATTTCACATGTTATCATTTGTCTCCTTTACTCTACAGCCGAGTGCAATGGGGATAGGAATATTTGCACCACAGAGCCCAAGAATAAGTAGTCCAGCACGTAATGATTCAGGTGGTGGAAACACAGGGGGAGGACGTGGTAGAGGAAGAGGACAAAGAGATACTAGCATTATTGGTGAGGATGTTCAAAAATTGCTTTAAACAAGTTAAAATTTTGCAGAAATGGTTTCTAATTATCAGATAAATTGTCAATTGAACCAATAAGGGGTGGTGGTGAAATTATCATGTATAATTTCTCATACAACAATGTTTTCATCGCACATGCCAGAGCTGACCAAGGTGGCAGAACCTTGGGTTTTTTTCTGGTGTCCAAAATGCCATGTCTTTTTCCTTTAATGAATAAAAAATTTCATAGCAGTATTGATAATTTTGATTCTTTTTATACAGTTTGGTCACTAACAGACACCCAAGAGGGGGGGGGCATTTAAATCTCCTAACCACACATAATCTGATCATGAAATATTGCACATTTGCTAAATTTTTTTTCGATTGAATAATTTTTCCGGATGCCCGAGTAGCAGAGTACCTAGCATTCTGCCACTTTGGAGCTGATCATTGCCATCACCATTTCCCTAATGTAAGAAATAGTCAAATGTGATCGTCTGCAAACGAGCCCACTGGGGCGACTCTTGAGTAGATAAAATGGCACAAACAAATAAACAAAATAAATTCTACATTCCTGTTGGTATAAATTTAAAATGTAGATTTAATTTTATTTTAACATAACTACCATTGAATGCAGGGATGTCCGAAATGAATTGAATATTCAAAAACATTTAAAGATAAACATTTTCGATATAGAAAAATTTTAGATTTTATAAAAAAGGGTTATAAAATATATCATTTTTCTTGCATAAATTTGGACAGAATCAACAGCAAAATTAGTGTTTGCTCTCTAAATTGACCTAGTTTCGTTGAATTAAGGAAATTGTGTACTATAATCAAAATTTTCTGGATTCGGCAATTTATATTTTCTTTAAAAAAGCTGCCTTTCTTTCATCAAAAACATGGTTGAATTTAGTATGTAGTATTTAGTAATGTATTCGATATTCCTTATTCAAAATAATTTTTTCAGAATGTATTCGAAATAGTAAAAATTTTGGTTTTGGCCATCCTGATTGATCGTTTTAAATAATTCTTTATATTAAGGCCAAACTGTAAGAGTGCGACAAGGACCATACAAAGGACATATTGGTGTTGTTAAAGACGCAACAGAATCAACTGCCAGGATTGAATTGCATTCCAGCTGCCAAACTATATCTGTCGACAGAAGCAGACTCTCTACAATGTATGAATCTATTTTGATTATCTTGATTTAAGTTGGATAGGAGATCAGACTAATTGTCTGCAGGAACATTGTTCACAATGTACAGTAATTTAATAACCCCAATCAGAAGTTGTGTCAAAATGGACCACATATCAGTGATCACAGAGTGGTAAAGGGACGTCAGACTGGCAGAATGCCATCCACTGAACTGGTTAGATACACGAAGAAAGTTAGTCCCATCAGAAGAACATTTAGGAAATGAACAATATGTCACAAAAGACTGAAAGCGTGCTCAGTGCCTGCTAGAAAGTTTTGAAAGGATTATTGAAAATTACTTCAAAAGGCCTTTCGATGGTTAATATAGATCTGACCTGTAATTTTAAAATAGCCATGTTTTGCAATCAGTAGTGATAACTCCCAACACACTCAAATATCATAAATATATGTATCCCATTTGCTGCTACGACAGTTGAAGAAATCATTTTTTTCTGTGTTTAGTATGTAAAGTCGATTTTTGTTTCGTTTTCGAGAATAAAAATCATAATCAGTAGTTCAGAGTTTTTTTTTAATTTTTTTTTTTTTAATTTTAATGCAGGGACAAAAGAGCTGGAGCAGGAGGAAGAAGCACTGCTTATCAAAGAACACCAATGCATGGTTCACAGACACCAATGTATGGTACAGCTGGTTCTCGTACTCCTATGTATGGATCGCAAACTCCTCTACATGATGGTATGTATATTGTGTGCAATTTTTTGTGTGATTTTCATGATTTTTGCTATACAAATGCGGGAAAATCTCATTAGCAGAAAATAAGGTTGCATAACGTGCATCAGTGACTTATACTTAGCACAAGATATTTGTTTTGACCATTTTCTCTGATTGGGAATGGACGGAGAACATTGAATTAACTCTCCATTTTCAAATTAATGCTTATCTCATTTGTAATACATATGAACTATTCAGAATTACCAGACTTTCACAGTTTCTTCCTACTAAGGGTAACTCGAAATTTGACTTATTAATTCATGACGATGGCCCATTCATTTTTGTAGGAAGCAGAACACCACATTACGGGGCACAAACACCACAACATGATGGTAGCAGAACACCAAGAGAATCTGGAAGTGCTTGGGATCCAACAAATGCTAATACGCCAGCTCGGACATCTGAGTTTGACTATGATTATGAATCGGCATCACCAGCTCCTTTCGGTGGAGCCACACCGAATCCACAAACTCCAGGTTATGCATCAGATGTTCCCTCCCCACAAGCACCCTATTCCAACCCTCCGCAAACACCAGGGAGTTACGCGGGAGACAGAACATATTCACCCTATGGAGCTCCATCACCGTCTCCACAAAGTTATCAAAGTAAGTAAACTTTTGCCAATAGTCTAACATCTTACAACATGTGTTCTTACACTTTTCGTAGCATAATATCAGCATTTCCATTTCCAACTGTCAACTATCAATAACTCATCTTGTATATTTCTTAATTTAAGACTAAATCATTTAGATATTACCATTCAATCTTTTTTTTCTGCTTTGCAATTTCAAATACAGCAGATATTGCACAGAAATAAAACTAAATAAACTATTGTCTGAAATATCTTTCAAAATGTTTTAACATCATTTGTTTTTTGTGTATATTATCAAAATGATGCACTAAGAAGTGCTAGTGTCATGATTTCACTTGGCGCCATGGGCTAGTAGTTATTATTTTGGCATCGTAAGATATGATCTTGGGTTCGAGTCTGGCTCATTCACCCAGGTGCACCACTCAGCCAGGGTGTAGTAACTTGGTCTCGGCCAAACCAAACGGAAAAGATCCTATCTTCCCATCAACACCCTGTTCATGTGTGAGTGACCAATGGTACAGTGCCTTTCTTGTTCTGAGTGATCCACTCGAATGAGTGTCTGTAAAAAAATCATTAGTCTACCTCAATTGGAGACTATTTTAATGCATAATTGTTTCAGATACTCCTAGCCCTGCTGGTTCTGGTTATCAACCAACGCCAAGTCCTGGTGGTTATAATTCATCAGCTGGTAGTTCATACCAACCAAGTCCATCACCACAAGGATACCAACCATCACCAGGCAGTTCAAGTTACCAGACTCCATCTCCAGGAAATTTTCAGGTGGTTATTTATTTTTCTTTTGTTGGCTTGTTCTCTCATATGTCCTACTAAAGACAAGTATGTTTAACAGAAGATTATTTTGATCTGAATATTTTGAAATTCTGTTCACAATTGCATTATTTTTTTTCCGAAGACTTTTGCACTGAAATCTTGATATAAGTTAAACTTTAGGCCTTAACAAATCTATATATGCAGCCTGCCAAGTACACAGAAACGACTTATTGTAGGTCATTAGAAGAAAGAATCATTTTTATAGTTTTACAGCCAAGACATTCATACCCAATGTAACTCTGAAAAAGTACTGGCTATTTCTGTCACCCCAAGCTGATCCTAGGGTGCTTATACAGTAAATATTTTACTGGCAAGATTACAAATGAGTACAAATGTCCGATGAGCTCTAATACTTTCGGAATAAATATGTCATTCCTTATCTTTCAGGCCACTCCATCACCGCTCGGTTATCAGCCAACGCCAAGTCCTGCCGATTATACAAGCCCGTTGACACCAGGAGGAGCATATTCTACTCCTGGATCTGTTGGTTCTGCATTGGATCAAGCAATAAATACAGACTGGCAGACTGTCGATATTGTTGTCATGGTTAAAGACAGTCATGATGATGGTCAGCTTGTTGGAAAGCTTGGAGTTATTAGAAGCATTACGGTAATTTTTTGAATTTTTCTCGTCTTTCGATTGAACATATTCAAAAAGAGATTTTATTCTCTCAATCAAAACTCACAGATTGACCACGCCTGAGCGGCGTGATCTATCAGTGACTTTTGCTTAACAAAACATATTTGGATAAATTTTTTTTCGTGCTGGAATGAATCAAGACCCCGATCGATATTGGTCTCCCAACCGATACTGATATTTTGATATACCATTAATGATATACAATGAAAGCATCTATTCTAATCTAAAAAAATCACCATTTTGATGAAAATTGTGAAAAAATGTGCAATCTTTCGGCTGTGTTTGTGATGTACAAGTCGGGTTCTATCTAATCGTGTCAATAGACGTATTATTCTTATATTTCGTTTACAAAGGTGGAAGTGTCATGTTATTTAACACCGTGATGATGGACTCTTGTTTTGCGTTTTCTATAAAAGCTTAGTCAAAAAGCTTCAGCATAGCATGATAATGATTACAGTACTTTTAGGTATATATATCATTTCACTCAAAGTCTGTATTTCGATTTTCCTGCATGTATATTTTATGTTATTTTCTTATATAATGTATACTTTATTGATTGTATTGTTTAGGGTGGTATGTGCAATGCTTACATTCCAGAAATTGATAGAACTCTCAGTATTGCAGGAGGAAATTTAGAACCAATTGTACCTGGAAAGAATGATAAGGTATTTATTTAATATCTGATAATTTGTAAATGGGCAACATCTATGCTGAATCAGAAATTTTATTTTACCAAGCATGAGTCAAAGATGGCTCATCAGTGACTCATACTTAACAAAACATGTTTTATTGAAGTTTTTCTGTTAGGTTTTTATGTCTTACGATACTCTCTCTTCTTAATAAGGGATGTCATTGCTTCTAGATTGCGATACATACATATTGCTAAATTAGTTAGGAATGACTACGCTTTGCACCAGGACTTCTCTAACCCTTAAACCTAAATTAACATACAAGTATCACACTTATCCCTGATACTGTGGACAATGAGATATCCCCAACTTTTTCCAACAGAGTTGTAAAACTCTAAAGGAAAACTACCCAGTCAAATATAGGAGTGGTCTTCATTCTACTGTAAATTAAATGTGTGTGTGCAAAAAATTCAGCAAAATCAACAATTGTCTATTACCAGGTGAAAGTAATGTTAGGTGAAGACAGAGAAATGACAGGAGAATTAATTAGTATCGATGATAAGGATGGAATTGTGAGGATGGACGTTGACAAACAGTTGAAGATTTTACAACTACGATTTCTTGGCAAAATAGCAACAACAAAGGAAGATGGTGGAAAAGGGGATGATATGGATTCTGATGATGATGACGATGATTGAAAATTAAGGGTGGAACTCCAACATCTGATGAAAGTTGTCTTGAATGTTAAATAAAATAAACTTTTCACGACAAGCAGGGAACATTGACAGGCTATAAATGAATGGCCAGATCGAATATTTGCCTAGGCTTGTTAGTGAATTATGTGGTGATCCCATTTTTCAAAATGAGAGTTAGTGAAGTGGAGTTTACAGGTTCTTGAGAATTTTACCAAATGCTATGTTAGGTGAAGTATTTTCATAATTATTACTTGTGGCAATTGTTTCTCCCATTATAAAAAAGAAAGCAATTTGTTCAGAAAAAATGAATTTCTTAGGAAAGTTGGACTTCTTTTGGACTTCTTACTGCAAAATAATGATATCGGCTGTTGCAACATGTTCCAATGCGACTGACGTGTTTGTGTTCTGTGATCTCTCGATGCTGAAATTCTTGATTAAAAAATGCTCAAAATGTTTTTGCTGAATTGTCTGATACTCCAGTGAGAACATCTTAGCTTCAATAAGTTGATTCAATCATGCCCTATATTTTTCAAGTTCTTGCTCTTTAAGTACACACTAATGCTGGTTCATTCGACAAGAACAAAATTTGGACCATGTCTTTGAGCATTCGCCCAGCATTACCAACATTTTACAAATGCAAATTTAGCATTATTTCCGTTGTAAAATAGTGTTTGTTTTGAGACTAAAAAGTTCCATACTGCTATGTCCTCATTGATAGTAAGACAAAAAGATGTACCCAAAAAAGGAGTGAACTTTTTGTTGGCACCTTGACGTACTAATAAAGTCAAGCTTTGTACATGCACAAAAAGTAAGTTAGATAATTTTATTTGGCTCCTAGATCAGTAATTCATAGAAACCCTGTTGTTTTTTGTTTTATGCTGGGATTGAGGTATAGTAGAATAATAGAATCCTCAAAGTTGTGGGAATGTCTCCAACTATAATTAGTAAAGTGGTAATTGCTTGAATTACACTTGTATGGCTACTGATGACTGGAGTATTAATAAGGTCGGGTTCATGTTGAAAGTGCAAAATTTGTGTCAACCTCAAAACTACTTCAATCTGTAAAAATATCAAGGTATTCTTATAGTCGCTATACAGTGGATCACCCTGACCAAAGACATGTACTGGCAAGCGTTTATAGATGGACCGGGTTTGGGTCGCTCTCTTCCGTCAAGCCTACCCAAGTTATTACACCCTGGGCTGGGCATGGATTAACAAGCCGGACTAGAACCTGCAATGCCAACACATCTTCAACATCCAGCACTGATAACGCTGGTCCTAACACATCTTCAACATCCAACACTGATGATGGTCTTCTTCACAAATTGTTTAAGAACAATACTTCAAAATGCTTGTAATTTGCCATCTATTGAAGATGCCTATTTTTGTGATGACTGGTTTATTTTTGTGGGCGCGATGGCCTAGTGTTTAAACATGTTGGCATCGCAGGTTGAAGGGTGTAATAACTTGGGTAGGCTAAGCCGAACATGAAAAGATCATATCTTTCCAGTAATTGTAACCCTGTGCGTCCATAAGTGGCCGCCGTTATAGGGCCTTGGACAGGGTGATCCACTCTAAGAAGTGGCTTTTAAAAAATACATAAAATGTTCACACTGACTGAAAGGCCGTTTCAAATGCCCCAAAAAATACATTCAGACGGATAGAATATCATTTTTATCCTGCGGGAGAGGGAAGTCGAGAATACAGCTTAACCATATGGCGAACCACGACCTTACGTGCAGATACCAGTTCCCAATCGGGGTGAAGTTTTTTGATTATCGTATTTCTCATTTTTCCTGTGCATGAACCTGGTTCGTGGAGGAAGCCGTAAGAGGCGCTTACGTGAACCGGCGCCTCTCGCATATATTCATCATCCCTCAAGGGATTCATGTCATGACGATCAGAGATGCGTAGCTCGAAGCGTATTCCCAACGCTTTACCGATTGAGATAACCGGGCACCCGGATGGAAATGTTTGCTTTTTGCAATAAAGTTCTATAGTAATTAGGGCTACGTCTACATGCGTTGGTGAGGATGAGAAAGATTGGCCCTGTGTGGAAATGCTTGGAGAAACGTTGCGTGGATCTTGATTAGGCAGGCCAATCAAGGTAGGGATAGGTGGACCAGATGAGGATTTTTGGTTCAGACTGGTTTTCAGGCCGTCTTGTTCAAATCCTTTTATATCGCCATCATTTTTATTGTGTTCATCCCCCTCTCATCCACGTTTCAGAATATTTCCCGCATTTTAGGGCATCTGCCGCCATTCCCGCATTTAAGTGTAATTCCCGCATTTAGGGTGTTTCCCATAATTCCCGAATTTTAGCGCATTTATCTCCGTTTCCGTTTTTATATATATCTCGTCACACCCAAATTTTAGTTTAATTTCCCGCGTTTTAGTGCACTTATCCCTGTCACTGTTCGCATTTTTATCTAATTCCAACATTTCAGAATATTATCCGTATTTTAGAGTATCTCTCGTCATTCCCACATTTTAGTGTGTTTCTCGTAATTCCCGTCATCGCCGCATTTCCTGCATTTTAGGGTTTTTTCCCGCCATTCCAGCTATTACCGTATTCACATATTTTGGCGTCTATTCGACCATTTTCGCAATTTAGTGAATTAATCCCTGTTCCCTTTCGCATTTCAGTATATTCCCCGTGATTCCTGTATTTAGGGTATCTCCCGTCATTTCCCACATTTTAGTGACTCAAACCTTGCTCAAACTGTCCGAGTAAATTCAATTATGTTTTTATTGATCTATACCAGACATGATCGTGCAATCCTTATTTTGTCCGTCCTTCCCGTTTTAATAATGCTTGTATTGTGCGACTGATATTCCACCCACATACGCATTTTGGTCGCATTTTAGTATCCCGGCATTTCCACACGTCTTCCCCTTTCCAATATTGGGCTTTTCCCGTCGTCCCCGCTTTTTGTTGCATTTCCCGCTGTTTCCGTTTCCCGCTTTTTTTCTTGTTTCCCCTTTCTGCTTAATTCCTGAAACTGACTGGAATATCATAATAATTAATATCTTGAGCTACACGGCTCAGGCACACTTCTCGGGTCTTCACAGCGTAGATTCAAATCTTTTCGATGTGGTTAGCTGATACTTGTATCGGGGAGTGCGCTAGACACAGTGCAGAGTACATGCAGCACGAGCAGTGAGTACCGTACGGCAGTTCTCGTAAACTGTAAGAGAGAGAGAGAGAGAGAAATTTATTATTTTGTCAACCAGAAATGCAACACATAATACATTAAATTGTATGTAGATACACAGCATATGTATTTCGGTACAAGCATATGTATTTCGGTAACTGCTTGCAACTTCCTCAACCATGTCACACTGAAAAGCAGAAAGAGAAAATGAGGGTCTATTAAAAAGATTAGGGTAACTCATGTCAAAAATGTCCACTCTTGACTTGAAACTGGTCTGCTGGTATCTGCATGAGACGCCTCTTTCTGGCTGTACAGTGTAAGGTCAAATGAGTGGCGTTCATATTTTCCCTGGGTGATTAAGTAATCACCACACTTTTGCTTCCCTTTAGTGGCCTCTTAGGTGCAAATTGACATGATATCATGATATGTTTCTTGTCAGGCTCCCATTCTGCAGTGTTAACAAAACTGAAATATTCACAAGTTTCAAAAATTTTAAAGTCAAGGGCATATTGTTTGAAAACGAATAGTTGGTTTCATCTTGGTATGTCATTTGCAAACACTGACTCTCAACCCCCAGCAAAGAGGATGAACATCGGGAATGGTGATGATGAGAAAATTGAGATGAAAATTGGAACACACAATGGGACGTTTCACTGTGATGAAGTTTTAGCATGTTTTATGTTGAAACAACTTCCCAAATACAAGGTGTGTATTTTTTTATTTATGAAATGAAAGATCCTCTTTGGGCAGAGCGAAAAATTTGATTTAGTATCCTTTTATCATATCTTATTGATTAAGAGTCATTGACCAAGAGGATAAATTTTACGTTCCAGTACTCGGTACTTTTCACTGTTTATACCAAAGTGACTGATGATCGGCTCATTTTATACCTTATATTACGTATCAGCATCAGTCAAAATGTCAATATAACCTGGTCCAGGTTATTAATATTATCGGCCACTGCTTTCAACAGATTTATAGCAGTTCAAAATATTGAAAATAATGCCATAACCTATGGACTTGTATAAAACAAAAATGCTTTTTGCTGTAAAGCGATTTTTAAGTGTTCTCACAGGGCGATCCAGAATCCCTAAATACTTTGCATCACTAATTACAAGTTTTGTTATTTTATCCAATTCCGCTTTTAACTTTCAAGTGATATCGGTAAAACCCTTGCTACTACATAATATACCAATGTTTAACATACTGTATAATTAAATCTTAATAAATCTATATAATCTATATTATATAGATATATAGATTAAATCTATATAATTTAATCTTGGTAATCCTTAAAGCATAGTTCGACTCTATTCGAAATTATTTTGCTTATATTATATACTTTATAATGGAATATTTTTCAGAAATCAATATTACTGTTATTTGACCATATTTTACTCATTTTACAGCAATATCATATTTTTATGTATTATTTTATTACATATCAATCAATTTAAAGATAATTTGAAAAACGTAATTACTCTTAATCAGAATATTCAAATATCCGATAAGGGCATACATGAATGTGAAGGATTTCTGTGCTGAAAGTTTTTTTTAAACTATTATTATTTTTATTTTCAGAATGCGGAAATTGTTCGATCTAGAGATGCTGCAATTCTGGATGAATGTGATATAGTTGTGGATGTAGGAGGAATATTTGACCCATCAAAAAGTAGATTTGATCATCATCAGAGGTATCATAAAACAAGCGAAAAATATTTTAGAATTAGATACTGTTTTTTAAATAAATAATATTTTTTAATTTTGTTTTTATAAAAAGTGGTAGAAAGCAACAGTTTTGAAGGGACAGCGTTGAATCTTGAATTGAGAGCAGGCTGCACAGTCCCTTTTAAATAAATGCTATTTTTCTATTTTGATTTTAATGAAAAATGGTAAAAAGGAGGAATTTAGAATGGCTTAGTGTGAATAAAATACAATTCCCTTCTTTGTTTAGACAGATGCATATATGAACTTAAACACAAATGTGTGTAAAAACTGAAACTGAAAGGAGGTTGTACAGTCACTGCCTATGTATTTTCATTATAGGTTTTTTTGTAGGAAAGCAATCTTTTTCAATAGAATAATGCCAGTTCTTATATCATATTAAATTTATCACATCTAATTCTTTGTGAAGCAAAATAGAATGAATTTCAATAATTGTGAAATTAGATGTACCGTACCGGTGAATCATGATTTGCTATAGAACTGGCTGAAAGTATTTATTTTTGAACGTCCAAAATATTAAAAATTGTTGCTGTCAAATATATTTGAATCTTAAATCTTTAAAATTATTTCTTTGAAATGTCCCATTATGTAAACCACTGTTTTATACACTAATTGTTTTAAACTAATCATCTCATTATGAAGAAATCGGGTCTTAGATCAACCCTCGATTCTGTGCATTTAGTTACTAATTAAAGAACCATGTATATTTTTCAGATCCTTCAGTGAAACTATGAATTCATTGGATTCAGAAATGAAATGGACCACTAAGCTCAGTAGTGCGGGACTTGTCTATTATCATTTTGGGAGAGATGTTTTATCACAAATTATTCCATCACAAGCAATTGATGAAACTACGTTAAATGTTATTTATAATAAAGTATGTGATATAGGTATACTAAGGTAAATAATTGAAAGTGCAGTACAAACATCTCCAACACATCATATTTTGTTGAGAATAGTCGTCAGATGGAGTACGCCTTGGTTGTATATTCTAATAATGTTTCACTCCAGACGATTTCAAATTCTTTTTCATTTGAAAATGTCAGGATGTCAACCATGTGGTAAACTTTCAGCATCTCAGTATTTACCGTTTCCTAGTCTGGGTTTAATGAAAAGAATTTATGTCACCCTGAATGAGCCACTCTACATATATATACACACTTGTGCATCCCATTTAGTCTCCTAGCTTCATTTCATTCTTAGTGCTAAACCGGAAAGTTTTTACTGTTATGAAGCAGTAGTGCTTTTTGTTATCTATAATTACAGGTTTTCTGTGTCTGATTATGGAAATATGTTTCAGATGTATGAAAATTTCGTTGAAGAAATAGATGCAGTTGATAATGGTATTGATCAATATGACGGTGAACCAAGATATAGAGTAACTTCTACAATAGGTGCAAGAGTTTCGAGAAAAAATCCAAGTTGGAACGAGAAAAATTCCAATGAACAGGTTAGGTTAGGCCATGAAGTTGGCACCATTTGAACTATTTCGGTTGCATATAGGATTTTCCCCAAAGAGAACATCTACGTAACGAATCAGTTATTTGCATGAATGAACATTTCATGCCCTTGTTTCCCAGTCGAGCAAAAATTGTTACTGCACAGATAACTAAAAGTAGAGTAGTTGCCAATCAACAGTAGGAATGTCCCTATGTTGATTCATTTTGTAGAGAAATCATGATATATGCCGAATTTTATTTTGTAAAATTTGACACAAAATCATGATTCTCTTGCAAAATGGTCAGCTCTTCTGTTTATTGGAAATGTTGAAACTTCATTCTATTTATATAGTGAATTTATAAAATTAATTAAATTCCGATCAACAATTTGCCTTTTAGAATAAGTAGATCACCTATTCTTTTACTGATGTTACTTTTCAGGCACTTTTCTCAGAAGCTATGGAAATGGTTGGCAATGAATTCAAAGAAAGGATTCTTGGTTTATTGAATAATTGGTTGCCTGCACGTTCCTTGGTGGAAGATGCAATCAAGAACAGATTTGAGGTTATTATGAATTTATCATTAGGGATGTCCAAAATTTTCAAACATGTGAATCCATCATTTATTCATTTCAATTCCTCCAGCGATTCGAAATTAACAATAAACATAAATTTTCAGAAAATATGCGTATATTTTGATGTATTTTACAACTTTCCCGATTAAACATCTTTGAGGACTATGATTTGAACATTCGATTCTACTTCAAAATCATCAGATATTTTATTTTGGAAATCTTTCATTTTCATGCATTTTGCGAAAATTCATGTATACTTTGTCGGCCTGATATGTGAGATAATATTAGGTGAGAAAAGAATCAGTTACAAACATACTTCGTCATACTCACTTTTGTATGTTTTATACTTGTCTCTTTCAAGTACCTCCGGAGTGTAAACATATTTAATTGCAGTGATTATGATTTTCTGGTCGTAGGCACAATGAAAAGAAAGTTTTAAAACATTTTGCTAATTGCAAAATTTTTAATTTCAGGTTCATAAGTCTGGTGAAATAATAGAACTAAAACAATTTTGTCCGTGGAAAGACCATCTATTTACACTTGAAGAGGAACAGACAATAGAACCTTCAGTAAAATATGTCATCTATTTGGATGGAGCTGGAAAAGCAAGAGTGCAATGCGTTCCTGCTGGTAAAAATACATTTGAAAACAGGTATGTGTAAATAAATATACCGGTATACATGGGTATCCTTAGTAAGTTATCTTCAATACTGTTGATTTAACTTGGCAATTATCTGGACTTACCACTCATAAATGCGTGACTCGACTTGAGGATACAATGACTTCCAAATTCAGATTTTGGGTAAAATTGTACTCCTCGAATCAGCTTGGAGTGACTAGTTCCTAACTGCTTTAAACATATTTGCCTGATTTTGAGCATAGGATCCTATTCATGGAAATAGCAAAATGAGATAAAAACTGTTAATTTTTTTTTTCATGATGGATGGCCCGTTTAATTCTTTGCAGATCAGTCATTTGGCTCTCTATTCATACTCCGCAATTCATCGTTATGTTATGCCTTGATCTCTTTACATTTTAAGGTTGTCATTGCTGTCGAAATGGCAAGGTTTGAGGGATGAAGAGTTATCTAAGATAAGTGGAATTCCAGATTGTATTTTTGTCCATGCGAGTGGATTTATTGGTGGAAACCAGACGAGAGAAGGTGCTATAACTATGGCCATCAAATCTCTCCAAGCGCAAGGTTGTGGCTGAGAAGAAGTTTGAAGTATTGTGGATGATAACACACCTCCATGAGGTCCAAGCGCAGTTGAAAAGTTTGAGAAGGATCGTGTTTTGTGCTCTCACTCTGCTGTCCATCTTCAGCATGTGAAAGTCCGACTTCACGTTGCAAATAAATCTAGTGAATATTGTTCAGTCTGATATGATTATCTTTGTAATTTTTGTCTGTTCGAAAGGAAATTCTAAATAAATTATTGGCATGGTATAGAAAGTGTTTCTATTGAATGAAGCAATGCAATTAACAGGGTTGCCACTTTCAGTTCCCTTTATTTTTGAATGTAATCTTTCAAAGTCTGTTTTGTTAACGAAAATATGGTCAATTAATTTGTCTGTAATCAGAGAATATGTGTTGTTAAGTATGAACCGCGATGAATATTGCTATCTAAGCATGATTCATCTGTGAGTCATGTTTGACAAGTTAGAATTTGATTCGTAGGTAGAATTTTTTAATAAAATTTGAAAACCAGAAAATTTGACCCAAAACTGAGCGAATCTTAATGAATCACTGAAATAAATATTCGGAACAAACATGCGGCCAAACAGATTTTGTGTCTGAAAGTGCCACCCCCAGCCACAGATAAACCACAAGTTCTTTACACCACAAGTTCTTATTTTATTTCGACAATGTGGTAATAAATATTAAGTTGCAGGATAACAGTTTTGCTAGCTCTATGTGTTAGTGTACAAATTTTGGAGATAAATCATATTGATTTCACCTTTTAAACAGTTTGGGGTGTGCCGGATTTTGCTCTTTGTGGAGACGTCCCTCGCTACAATTGTGCTCTATAGCGCTCCTTGAAACTTTACACAACTACCCGCAATTCAATCAGTGGTGAAAAAAAGATGTTTCTTTTTAATCTGTCACGCAAGAAAACCGATATTTTTGTTAGCAATGATGAATCTTGTTGCACAAATGTTCGACGACTTTGGGGCGATTTTTGAACGGTAATGAACATTGACTAGGGTGTAAATAAATAAATAGAACACGTTGCCAGAATGACATTCATGGTAACAAGTCCTCCAGGATTTGTTCTCGTTGACTTCTTTCTTCTCTGGCTTTTATCTCTTCTCTACTCTTTCTTATTCCGTACGAAAAATAAATCGAGAATCCTTGAAATAAAATTCTGCATTTTACTTTCGGTTATATGCCAAGATTTTCTGGTATATGAAGCAATATCGACGTTGTACAAGTGGACAGGATTTGGATGAAAGCTTTTTGTGAAAATTGTTCCAAAATAACGTCCGATACCAATAGTGTCCCATCTCTAATTACTACGACGACTCGTTCTGGTTCTGCTAATTACTACCGTAACTCGTTCTGGTGAAACGTTCTACTTTCTTACAACCTTGTGTTATAAAGATATACGTTCTATTCGAGCTTAGTGAACAAAGCTGGATTTTGCAGAAAATTAATTAAACAAGTCCATTGGCAGTGAAATATTTTTATTTTACGTGCATAGGCAGGCAGCAACAACGAATTTAACGAAAAATAAGATGTGCGGAAGCTTAATAGTTTGAAGTAAGCAAGCGGTAAAGACGTTAGATAGATAAGTTTTCAAATATCTGTTGGCGGTGCAGAACATATAATATTTTGGTTGCCACTAAAACCGATTAAAATATATCCAGGACTATTTTGCTTTGTGTGTATCACAGGTAGCGGGTATATATCGTCCTCATAGCGTAGTTTTTCACTCCTAGCAAGCTAAAAGTATGCACAAAAAAAAAGAACATTTACAGATACATATGGCATGTAAGGCAAAATTTTTCCTGCGTCATCGTTTCGAACAATTAAAATATGAATTTGAAACTCATCGCCTCTAACGTCGCATTCGTGTTCGTATAATAAACACCTAGGAAACTTAAGACACCTCCTAAAAGCAAAAATCACCACAATTCTATCCGAAAAATGTCCATTATATCGTCAGATTCTCACTCTAACGTCTAAAACCTGGGATCAATTTTTAGATACATTGGAAAATATATATCCATATGTACACAATACAGAAAAGTCTCACATAAATATTTACAAAATGGTGGAGTCCAGAAATAAAAAAAAATTATCAAATAGCAATACAAAATCAATGATAACTATTTATCGTAATGTGACAAAAAGATAGTAGGATAATACCAATTAGTCGAATCTAGATTACGATTTGATTCGACGCCCATAGCAATGAGAAACCAATCATTTTTGGAATTTATTTCGTGTGAATGATGATATCATAGCTTGATTCTGACAATTAAATATTACTATTTGATAAAATTTTTTGACTAAGACATGTGAATTGCTTAGGAGATAATGTCAATTCCTTTTACAAAAATTACTGTAGCATAGTGTTTTTCTCGTTGGAACCACTGACGTACGGCCGCCTTCTCATTTTCTGTGAACTTTTACGGATTCCATACCCAAAATAAATGGCAAAACCTTTATGTACATAACATAATGTTCAGTGAATCAGAAAAATGAATTACAAATGACAGCATGCAGTTGATGTTAGTAGAATCCATGATTAGTCGTGAGAATGAATGACATGCACAGATGATTCGGCGACAATAATGCAGCAGAGTTGATTTGAAGATCATCGAAAGAAAATATAAAATTGAAGGTCACATGCACGTATAAAAAATGTAATTCCATGTCTATATCTAATTTTCAATTAGAACTTGAAATAAATTCATTCGCATTTTTCTCATCTTTTCTTCAAACTACTCGCTGGTGCCTTTATTATTTGGCAATTTTTTGAATAGTTGAGAACTAGATTTAACAGCGAGGACACATTATTATTAAATCATGGGTCTCTACTACAATTTTTCAACTTTGATATAAAAGGGAGTGTTACAATAAGGTAACGTTCAACTTATATATCAGCTATACGAAATAGGTATAAATTACATGCACAAAAGTGCGTTAAGCAAAGATGAAATGAACAACGCAAATTGCCATTAGTCTGACATACACAAAATGAATATTCAAAAATGCAATTTAACATGCTTTTTAGTTTAACATGCTTTAAATTCGTTCGCTCAGATTTCCTAGAAATATTCATTGGAGCATTTGGAACTTTAAGTATCTCTCAACACACGAATGGTTCCGGGAGACTTCCATGCATCATATGTCTCCCGCTCGGAGCCAATTTTAATATAAAAAAATCATTACTTACCAATAGCCATCCAAACTGCAAATCGTACCCACGTTTCAATACTCAGCTCACACATAAGATAAATGTTACAAAAGGATGATAAAACCGGCAACAACGGAACTAATGGCACCTTGAAAAATAACAAAAATGCAATATTATTCAGTTCAATATGTTGTTTGTCAGTTATCTTTGTCGCGATAGTTTTATCGATGGGTTGGATGATCTATATAGCATATAAGTGAAAAACGCTTGACGCGAGTTGATATCATCACGGGTATTTTTTTTACGATAAAGCAATATGGCACTGAAGCTCGTGATCACCTATGATGATTCATGAAGCAACCATGATGATCACCAAGTTGTAATCAATACCAGATACATGCTGCAGTGATATCCACCAGTTGCGATTTAAAAAAAAAATTATAAATACCTATCTTTTAAAAGCGCCAGCAGCGCGATCTTGCGAGTACCCTGTCAATAATTTCATTTTGTCAAGTATGCGCCAAAGCTTGGACCGCGTCTCATCGACGCGATTCATCGTTGACACACACTTAACAAAAGATATTTTGGCTAACTTCTTCCGATGAGGAGAAATTTTCGCATCGATTCTCTTACCCCGTGACCAAAAACAAATAAATATACATTCAAGGCTATCAGGAAGTCATGTTTCAACGACTGGAAACATCCTCATCGGGTTTTAAAAAACAAGACTCACAGTGAATGATAGTTTTTCCTTCGACTGAGGCTGTCTCCAGATGACGAGAGTTAATGCAACAATTAAACTTCCTAGTATAGAACTGATGACAACCATGGCAGTATATGGTAATGCTGTCATATTTACAAGGATGGCACACAAAACGAATGAGAGAAAGCCTGAAAAGAGCATTCGTTTGTGTTACGCAACGTCTAATTTAAAATGATTAAGGTGATGTTTGAACATAAAAAAATACGTGACGCAACTTGAAGTGAGCAAAATCCGAGAAAAAACAACAGCAACCATTATCCAATCAGATATTTTGATTTTGTTCTGTATGGGCGTCGCATGGATTGCGCAATTCATTAATGACACACACTTGACAACACCCAAGTAATTCCACGCTGTCTTTCTGACTGGTTAATGCATTTGATAGGTAGTATACCTTGGTACAAATTCCTGTCCGTACTTAAGATTCAAGTGCCCTTGATTTTATGAATGGATTATACCATCAGGCGATGTTCCATACCTGTCGGCGATTTTTAAAGGTTTATATACGTAATGAAGACTAGAAACTTCAAGACCAAATATGCGGTCACGCAGTCGCCCCAACACTAAGCAATGTGTTTTGTTAAGTATAATAATCATATTAATTTCAAGAAAGAATTACAGATATGTCAAAAAATGAACATAATTACTTTACATATTAATTAGAATATGATATACAATGCGGTGTTTTTTTAATGAAATCACAATATAAGAATTTTATAAGAATTTGCTGCAAATTTGAAAAAGTATGGCCAAATATCGACAATTTAGTTCGTCTGAAATTTTGAAACATTACTCTTTTTATATAGTGAATTTCAAACACGGTTTAAACTAAATTATAAGGATAATCTTAGTCTACGGAGAACATCATTGTAAGCACTAGACACAAAAGGAACTTTATCTTCCTAGGGCACATGGTGCCATGCGTTCATATGAAAATTATAAATTCGCCACAAATTCTAAATATTTGTAGCGCAAACTACCTTCAGTCAGAAATCTGGAACAAACAAAGAATTACAACAGACCTATAACCATAGTTGCAATATACACTAATCTTCCAGATGTGTCGGTTGGTTCATGTGACGGTTGTTTGATATTTGAGAGAAGTGAAGTATTACTGGTTTCATTCATTGGAAAACCTTCGTTCGTTGTTTCAATCATTTCAACGTTCATGGATGGTTGATACCTTGTGGTGATTAAACGAGTTAATTGTCATTAGGTGATATTGAAACATGATCAAGAAAGCTTGCTCGGGGAAAAAGATTTTCTTCTGACTGGAATATTCCATCGAAACATCGCGAATTTTAAAGAGACATCGACAGTTCTCATCGACAACACTCGCGTGCTCAATAGCTTACGTCACTGGATAATTCCCACTCAGGAAATCTTATGAAAACACGTTTTATCACTGATAGATCGCGTGTCGAAGCGAGCGATCTGTCTGATGCTCAAGATTGACAAAATTAAATTTATGATTATGTTGTACTATGTTAAATACTATGTTAAATCACATACATACGTGATTTTGCGGTTGAACGAGGCTCGAATGTCTCATTGTAAATAACAGGGAAATTACATTCCACACATAATCTTGAAATTATATATCATGCTGACGCGAGCATGTAATTAATGTGGAATATATGATATGAAATGTCGATGATAATTCATATGTTGCTTTTTGCGCCAGCGTATAGTGAATTAAGTAAAGCATGTAAATATATACACTTTAACAATAATGAAGTAAAACCGACGTTCTTTTACAGTACTTAACTTTACTTGGTGCTATTGAAATAAAAACTATGAAATTGATTTTTTCGGCCACGCGCGAGGCTAGGTTCATCAACAACCCATAATTGGCAAAAGTCTCGGTATTAGGCGGTTTTGAATTTTCAAAATATACAGTTACTTCAAATGAACGGTAAATTTACTGCCCTTTTTGTCCCCAACTTTCGTAAATTATTGTACACCATATATTACTTAAGCAACAGCTAATTTATTTGTGTCGAAATGCGAATTATTTCGTGCACCAAAGACGTCGAATTATTTATTCTATCGTGTTATAAGTTGAGAATTATATTAAAAAAATACTGACCTTAAAATTAGAACACACACAGCTACCAGTGTATAAGCAAGTAATGTTCCTATTGACATCATGTCGACCAAATCTTCCAGATCAAATACAAGTACCATGATGGCTATGAGAAAACATCAGTCATCAAAATTAGACCTCTATACTGTATAAAACTTGGTCCTAATCTAAATTTACATGTCGAAACAGAAAATCTTTATGTATGTTTTGGAAAGCATGGGTCATCGATGGATCGCACCGCCTAGGTGCGGTCCATCTATGATTCATACTTAGCAAAATCATATTTCTGGCGTGCTCTTAACGTGACAAAATTCAGATTGGAATCGAATAATTTTCCCGAATCGAATGCAAAAATTATTAATTTGCAAATCACGAATCGAATATTTGGACAGCCCTTATTAGTACGCACACAAACCTGCCAGAAATCCAGATATTGCCGTTGCTATGACAGGTGTTTTGAATCTTTTATCTATTCTCGCAAGAAACTTGAAAATTAATCCATCTTGTGCCATCGAATAAACAACTCGAGGTAACGGGAATAATCCTCCAAGCAAACTGAACGAAAAGTTGGATAAATTGGAAGAACGACGCCGTATAATTATTTTTCGAATTGGACATTACTCAACGCAAGGTTAAAAACATCGTCTGGAATGGACTAACAACACTGTAACAAAATTAGAGTAAATTTACTGGTCATTTGCATTAATTGCATACATCCAAAGTTAAAAAAACGACATGTTGATGATATTTATGCCAATTATGGCCTGTTGATGGACCGCAACTTCGCGGTGCGCTCCATCAACATCTCATATTTGGCTAAAATGTCAATTTCGAATTTTTTTAATGCCGCCAAGCAAATTCCTGTCAAAGATCAGTTATTTTGTTGCATTTTTGTGTTACAGTAAAGCAACCGATTTGCAACTAGCTACATGAAAGGCAAAGCTAGCAACTGCAACTAAAGCAAAACATTCCGTACAGAACTGAATTGTAGAAGGATGCAGTGGGTGGGATCTTTCAGAAAAGTGGTAAAACCATCTCCCACTGCTTTGTTCCGTGTAGTCGCCCCGTACAATAATTTGACAGTCAGTTAACTTGGCGATATTGACAAAAATCAAAATTGACTTTTTTGGCCAAATATGGGGTGTTGATGGAACGCACCACGACGGTCCATAATTGGCATAAATCCCATCAACATTAACATTTCATTACCTTTGGAAATATGCAATTAATGCAAATATCTAGTAAATTTACTGTACTTTTATTACAGTGTACGGAAAATACATCAGAGCAATTTAACCCCACGAGAATAGGGACTACAGATGCCGTACGAGTGAAACCGAAGAGGTCGCGTGCACAGTTAAAAACAATGGTTTTGACGACATAACATGAACGAAATATGTCAACATACAGGACCGAGGTTGGCAAGGTCCTATTATTGTCAATAAGCAAAACACTCGCCTTGCTGAAAGTGCACATGTAGCACCAATGGCAAGAGGATATACTGCCCAGTTCCATCCAAGATGAGCAAATGCTTGAGGTAGAGGAGCTCCCACATCCAACATATAGTAAGGTACTACCATCGTTAGTACTGATGAAACACCGAAATAGGCGAAGAACACAATCAACAATGATATAACGATTGATATTGGAATTGCACGTTGCGGATTTCGTACTTCCTCGCCTTTATTCATAAAATATCATATAATATAAACAGACAAACAAAATAAATTTAATGATAAAATGATCACACTTGCTGTCATTATTGGAACATTTGAGCCTCTGTGTGGCAAACGAATAAGATATTACGAAAAATGTTACGACTAAGTTACAAACAAAATGATTTGAATTAATATTAAGAAAAATAAATAACACGTTAAATCTATCTATTCGAATGCGCAGAAGAACCCCAATTTAAATATTACATATCATATACGAAAGGTCCATAAATGTACACTATATAACAGAAAAATGGTTTGTAGACATAAATATATATCATTATATTGATTATTGATCCATAGACTACCAAATCCTCACCCAGAATATGAAAATCCTATATCGTATAGATTTAGTTGGTATTGTGAGTAGCTTGGCAATTCGATTCGGTGAATCGATTCCAAGCCTAATTTATTGTAATCAATCGCGAATCGTTTTTAGAAAAAAATTATAAAAATTGTTTCTCTCAGACATGGGGCGTGAATTAAAAACACACTATAAACTATAAATTTCGTGATTTTCATAATGGAAACAAGTTGTAATAGCATAAATGAGATAGTTGCTATTAGCATGGAAATTTATGATTCGATCCGATTCGAAAAAATCATTCGAATCAGATTCTGATTGATTCGGTTTTGCCCAGCCCTAATTCTGAAATATACCATTGACCATACGAATTGGAACATCGGATTTCTGAGAAGTAAATTACCTACAAACGAGTATAGTATTTCATCACCAAATACGAGAATAAAGATATCCGCATAGGTAATCCGCATAAAAATAATAATGTAGGAATGTTATCCATGTCGGAAGCATCCTTAAGTTATGTATTAATAATGAGTCATATTTTGAAGTTACATTTTACCAACTATCAACTTGTGCCACTAGTCCTTATGGCACTATATCTCATAACAGGCAAAAGATAGCGTCACGCGAAGTTTCTCCTCCAAAATTAGAAATCTATATTTATTACTTGACCAATCGACATAAAAGCAAACTTGCAAAGTAAGCCCTTTATTGAATAGAACTAATAATGAAATAGCGTTTCACGACCCCAGATTTAATACTAAGACAGTGATGATTATCTGTCAAAAAGCGTGACCTTACCCGAAATACGTTACATTGTTAACATGTGATTCCAAATACGTTTACGGGAGATACAAAAGCAAAAATTGACACCTGTAGTAGCGATGACGTCAAATCCGACAAAACCAAAAAAACATGTAGCAGCTCCAGACATTACACCAGAAAATCCATATGGGAAATATCCGCCAGTTCCAAATCTATCTACGACGTTGTATTTTCCTTCGTCGTTAAGTGTGCAATTCAGTTCTGGAAAGTGTTGTATGGTCATTACAAAAATAGTGAAGGAAAATCTAGGAACAATTCTTTATAATGGCATGGGCTTTACGGACCTTGTGTCACGTACGTGGTCGATTTTGGTTTGCAAAGTTGAAGTGGGATACATGGACTATATTGTTACCTGTAGAGTGAGTACACATCATTAGATCGCAGCTTAACGATCTCGAGTTTGACTTTTCTCGAGTCCGCCTGTTGAATTCTCCTAAACATTTACTCAATTCAACAATAAACGTTTCGACCATTTTTATTTTAAATAAATTTCCTCAAATTAAAATAGGAACGTTATAGAAAGCAGCTGAAACACATTGGGCTAATAATTTAGAGCGAAAAGATATTTATTTGCGACCTGATGAAGTATGAATAAAAAAACGTTTGTTAAACGGTCCGATTCTAATGAGGTTCCTCTGCAAGGGTTTTCTGTCAAACAATCTGAAAGTAAGTTGAAAATGAAATTGAAAGTAAACTAAAGAACAAACCAATATAATCCCTTTTCCCATGAAATTATAAATACATTATTGGCGAAGAGGATCGGATCATTTCGGGTCATTTTGAAGAGATGGTGGTGTTTTTGTTTTTACTACCATAATATTTGAGCAGCCTATGGACAATAGTCGCATACGGATTCGAAGTCACTTATGGTTTACTCCACGTCACTCTAGAATTTTACTCTTTAGCAAACAAAACAAATAAAGTATACTGAAAAACTCGGTATTTTTATGAAAAAAAAACACTAGCTTACTCAATATTTAAGCAGTACCTTTATCAGATCCCACTGTTTCGTCTACTTTTTCTATTTTCACAGCAAAATTAATACCAGGTTCTATAACAGAAATGTTGTTTGTCAGAGATGTTATATTGTTTGCATCATTGTTCTCCGCCCCACATTCTTCAGCAAAACTGAAAGTACATAGTTAATTAATGCTTCTAAATTTTACCATTGGGAAAGTTGAAAAATGTTATCGAAATATATTTTGTCACGTATTGGTCAAAGTTGAATTGCACCACTTTCTCTTCGACCGAAAAAATCCTGAATTGTCTTTTCGCTCCTACAGCACAGTTTTTCGGCTGTTTTATGGCGATATACAATGAACATCCTATCTCGGGAACATTTTTTTCATCTGTGGCGTCGATAATGGCATCATAATTTCCTGTATCCATAATAACTTGTACGTTATTATTTGCATGGTCAACGGCAACCTATGCTTGTTGTTTTTTAATCAAAATTAAAAAACATTTTTCGAGAAATCCATATCCAAAACCAAAATAGATTCGAAATTTTAAGAATTTGGGGAGAATTTGAGAAGAGTATTGCTGACGGAATATCGCATTCAAATGGAGAATTATCCCATATCAGGAAATTAAGTCGAATTCAAGACTGGCACCTTACTTTGCTTGAGTAAAAATCACTGTTTACAAAATCTGCATATATTCGCACGTTATCGTGTTTTCTGATTTCATTTATTTTTAATTTACGTCATATTCTCATATACCTCGATAAACTGGAACAAAAAAAAACAATCCTCTCTTCTATATTAAAAATTCTGACCATTCCTATCAAAATAGTATTTTGTATATTTGTTATCAGAAATTAATTTTTAATTATTATGCAACACTATTTGGTCAAGTATGATCAGTGACTCATAATGTTGTTGCTTGCTAGGATATAGGTTGTCTCTTCCTCCTCAACAAACAAAAAGATATTCAAATATAAACTTCATATTTTCATAATAAGTAAAAATTGGCAGCAATACAGCACGTGGTTAGATACACTTACACCTTTCGTTTCTGTGCTGTGGTATACTGGGTGTGATCGATGGCTCTATTTATATCGCTTCCTTCGATAAAATTGGTCGCTAGAATTGGTTGTAGTCGACTACGCACAGCATCACACCATGAGTTGTAGATTCATATTATAAAAAAATTAAACTTACTAGTCAGTAATATTGTTCTCTGTTAAATACCAATTGTTGATATTTGCTTTAATTCCACCAGCGACGATAACGAATAAAATGACTAAGATATTCACACCAGTAAATATTTTACTGAATGTTGCCGACTCTTTCACTCCACAGCACAAAATTACTGAAACAAAAAAGGTAAAATACTTGAAGATGATGATTGGGCTGTTACTGATTGAGGGAAAAGAATGGAAATAATGACGCTCCCATCTTAACAAGGATTATCACTGTAGTACTGTTTGTAGCACAATCTGTCATTTAATTTCATATAAAAGGAAATCGCGGGGATAAAGACATTGGTGATTTTTTACTTCCGACTAGATAGTTGATAGATAGACTAGATAGATAGATATATATTTTGTAAAGCATGAGCCAGTGATGCGTCGCACAATATAGATATAGTAATAAAAATATAGATATAGACGTTAAACTGTAAATAAAACTGTATGGCATGAAATAAAATTTGGCCGAAATACTTTTCGAATAATACCGAATTACTGGGAGGAGTATATGTTCGGATCATACGAAGCAGACATGTATTTGAATTTTGAATCTACCTATCTGATCAATAAAATCATTTTCGAAAAAAAAACACATAGATTACTATATTACCTGTGAGAATTATAATAACTGTGAAGGCAAAAAAATCTGGGTATTTAGCCATACCAGGCACATCCATTTTAAGATATGTCATACTGAATTGCTCAAATCTTCCACCTATCAAAGCATCAAAATTTTCACTCCAAGCTCTGGCAACGCTTGAAGTACCTAAAGATGCAAACAATTTACGAGAAATTATTATATTTCTTTATGTTATAAAATCAAAATGCTCTCCAGCGCAAAAATATTTATCAATGAAGCGTGAATTTTTTTTAATGTTTACTCCCTATATCTTCAGGACTCATAAAGAATTGCCACTAGAATTTGAAAAAAAATTTGCGCACGCAAACACCTCAGCAAAAAACAACAATTCATGTTATCGATATGAAAACCGCCAGCCGCTCATTGCCAGCTCAGGATAAAGTAAGTTATCTACTAAATCACAATTCGCATAAGGTGGCATAGTGTGGATTTACGTTTAAAATATTTAATTTTTGAAACAAATTTGCTAATTGTTCCACAAACGTAGTGACCGGTCGAAAACTTTACTCTCCCAGAAACACTTGGAATGTAATCCCAACGAACATTAAGAAGTTTTCCAGAAAGGCAATAGTTTCACCTACCAATCACATACTCCAAGATAAGGTTCCATCCGATCACAAACGCCCACAACTCTCCCACTGTGACGTAACTATATACGTATGCAGAACCGGCCCTGGGTACTCTGGCACCAAATTCCGCATAACATATACCTGGTAACAAACATAAAAAGATACTGAATTAATACACATCAATAGAATAATCAAAACATAAGAAAAGCAAATGTTTATATTTAAACTAAAGTCCTTCGTACTGTGGCGTAATTTTAATTCCTCGCGCGTTGTTGACAAAAAAATGAAATTGCGATTGCGAGAAACTATTTCTCCGATAATAATTTTACTAGCCGCAAATAGGTGATTTATCTGACAAACTTTAAATGACATTTTGAATAACGTTTTAGAAACAAAAAGTAAACGTTCAGTGTCTTTTCTATTTGCAGTTGCTGAGTGGTAATACCTTCATAGCGGTTCTTTCATATATAATAATAGTCAATTAGTTGACCCCCTTTAGGCACTGCTCGTGGCCCCACTGAAACTGGAAATCAGTACAAAAACACTAATTTTCAGGTTTCGAAACAACAAATATTATATAGAATTTTTCTGCACTCAAAGCACGTTACGCTCAATATGTAAGTACCTGATTTAAGACAAGAGTTGTTCTTAAAATATAATTCAAACGTTATTCGAAATTTATTATAAGATATGTGTATTATTACATTACTCGTTATAATGAATATTTCCTATAAACGAAATAGATTGAATTTGATCATATTTTGCTCCTTTTGCAGCAAAGTCATTCAACAACGTACAATTTAACATACATATATCACCGATATCATGTATATATCATGATTTCACTGCAAAAGGGAATCATTAATAAAGAACATTTTTTATTGAAATTCCCTAAGGCCGGAAGCAGCGTCTAAAAGGAACCAACTAACGGTCACTTAAAGGACAACGAGCTAGTACAAAGTGTAGTGCCAGTAACTCCATTCTAAGTGAAAAAAATCCCATAAATGACTGAAATGAAGTACAGTGGGTAGTATGTACCCCAGGTCATAGTAAGACCATCTAACTAATCGAAGAGAAATTTTGAGACATTGAATATTTTACGAGAGTTCTAAAAGTTGGATTACCTGCCATAACACTAGCAACAGCTGCAACAAAAAACGATACAACAACCGCTGGACCCGTTTTATCTCTTGCCACAGATCCCGTGAGAACGTAGACTCCGGCTCCTGTAAAAAATTTCGGATAGAAAATTATGAAATTTGTAAATTTTTTAATAAACGGCGATTTACGGATATCAAAAATTTGTATTGTCAAGCATGAACCACAGATGGAATACGCATAGGTCCTTCCCCATTGTTGCAAAGCAACTTTGTTGTTTTTATTTTTTAAATCGCGATCCCAACATAATATGGCCTAATATGCCCTTAATATGTATGAAGATAAATGGGAGTTCATTACTCACGACATGTAAATAATAAATTAGTACTGGGAATAAGGCAGCAAAATGTAGATAAATACCGTTGCATCGAAGCTACGTATGTTAAACTCGGGTTGACTTATTATTTTAAGGCAAATACTAATGATAAGCCAAACTAAGAAGGAGCGAAAAACTCGATATCGTAGTCCGATATCGGATTCGGTACAAATCTTGTCTAGTTCGCAGTCATTCTGCCATCATCAATCGCCCTTTGATATGATAACTTGAGTCAGAAAAGCTTACGCTGTACCTAATGTACTCCCGACACCCAATGCAACTAAATCGGTTGTCGTGAGGCATCTCTTAAGTGTATTCCCATGTGAAGAAGAGTCTGATTCTGCTGCCTCTCTGTAAGGTTTCTTGCGAACGAGTTGGTTGAGAAAATCCGCCACTCCCATGCTGCTTATGAACTTTGACTAAGGTAAATTAGTTATTATTAAAGCTAAATCAAATCTAACGGAAATAAAAAATATTGCCGACTTGGTAAATATTTTTGCGAAATGTGTGTTAGGAGTTGGCCTACCACGTACGACATTTGTAGACCATCAGTTTTTTCGCATCGAGTAGCCTATAAAGGCTAAGTTATATAACTTGAAAGTTAACTTGCGAAAAACGGTTATAAAAACTGTAGTTGTTTGCACAAAACCCACGCTCATTTATCTATCTGCTTGAATCCAACCCAGTGAGCAAAATTTAACTCCTGATTAACCTAAACGTCTGGGCATGCGTCACTTAATCAATGATATAATACTAGAACACAATATCGGCTCGTTAGCTTTAGTAATGCATTACGCTACTTATATCATAAATCGGGTCTTTGTTGTTACAATAAAATCGTTCAAATGAGTTGGAAAAACAAGGGAACACTTCAATACCAATTGGAAATGATTGAAGCTTCACACTGCACCTTCGACAGTCATTACTGGCACTGTCACAGCCTCATCTCATTTGGTCATCAGTCTAATTTGGCCTAATAAACAGAGTACCGTGAATAAAGCTGCCAGAATACCCTAACTAACGACAAACCCAAATTTCAATTTACAACTGTTGAACTGAAATGATAGGTCTATATTCGCAAGCTGTTTTGCGCGCATTACACTCGGCACTAAGACACCGCAAGGCTGAAATTCTAACCGATCCTTTCCAGTCCGTTGGTGGTCATTGTCTTCTAGGTCTAAAAACAGGCCATTTGTGACTCAACAGTTACCATTTTTACACGATGGGTATCTTTTATGAAGCTTGTTAGCTTAATTGTTATCGATGTCAATGAGCAACAAAAATTCTGATTTTTTCAGCGATAATTTGGGGTTATTCTTCGGAATTTTTCCAATTACCTTATTTTCAGGGCATCATAGCTAAATACCAACTAAACCCACACAATTCTGATAAAAATTTAAAAAAAGTGTACTGTATAGCGTGCATTTAACACAAGAATATATCCAGTCGAATTTTCCTCTGGAAAATCTTCCATGTATTCATTGTATTTTGTTCCCATTGTAAAATTATATGCATGCGATATGTAAAAAAATGAGGCTGAAGTCAAAAGACTTACCATGGTACCCCCTTTTATTCAATTTCAGAGGGAACAATTGATAACCTATGGAAATGATGATGACAAGACATATTCGCCCAGAAAGAGTAAATAAAAAAAAAATGGAATTAAAATTGAGAGTTCCAGCTCGGCCTGTACATTAGTAGAAGAGACTGAAAGGGAAAAAGAACTGTTAGATAACTTTAACATCGTCCCGTGAAGATACTACTATTCATGTGACGGACGGTTAGTCTTAATGCGCTGCTTTCGGCTTTGCTCTCACCGGCGAAATGAATAGCAGTAAAATACAACATTAGTAGTAGTACCAAAACCATAAAGTCGTATTCCTTATTGATATTTCCCCGCAATGATGTGGTATTTAAGACGCTTTATTTATTTTTCAGCTTGAAATTATTTGCATGTTCCAATAATTAGAAAATTAAAACTTCGCGCTCCAGCCCTCGCAGATCATCTGTATATGTGATCATCTATACGACTCGATCATCTATATGTGCGAACTGATCCGTCCAGTGATCAAACTTAGGAATTACATATTACCACGTAATTATTTCATATAGACAGGTAAATGTGTTTCGATCCGCTAACAGAATGGTACGTTCCAAAGGCCCGCAATAGGTTAATAAATCTGAGTCTGATCGACACAAACAGAAAAGGATTACTCGATGGTAAAATTTAATCATCCAAAACCAACAAAACTCGCAATGCTCTTATTTTGATAGGATAAAAAAGATAGAATTCGTAGAGCCCGATTCCTCACATGCAGCTGAGAGATGCTGATTCAAGATTTTTGATTCACCCACCGTCTTAATCACACCAGATACCTCAAATAGTTATCAACGATTACGACTGTAGTCTGGCGTCACTTTGTAGGAGGCGGGGTAGGCACGCCTACCCGCGTGGAAGAACTGGGTAGGCGAACCATGCCTGGCCTGTCCGTATACGTCGATTGAAAAATTTGTTAAAACGATGCACCGATCAACCGTGGGTGATAATTATTTTACCGCGATGGCGCATTCAGGATGATGAAACGCTGCGTTAGACACCACGGTTAGAATGCATTTAGCGCGAGTCTTAGAGAATGGTTTATACCTTTTCCTACCTTGATGATTTTAAACTATTTGTGATGTAATAAACTGGAAACATCGAGTGAGAAATAGAACTATTGCCCGTTCAAGAACTAATCGCATTTGAATAGAACTTACCTACCTAATTAACTAACCATTATATTTGAGTCGAATTTGGTCGACAAGTGAGAAACGATTTCAAAAATTCCCGTCTTCAAATCTTTAATTTTGATAACATGGTCAATATTGACCATAAAATGTTACGACTTTGAATTGTTGGAATTCTTATTTAGAATTATTTTGGAGAATCAATCTAAATCCATTTATTCGGCAAAATTTCATTGCAAATTGCGTATTATTGTTTCTCTGAAAGTGTTTCTCTGATGTAATAATTCTGCTCAATCTGATTTTGAGTTATATAGCTATACTTACCGCAAAATTTGGGTAAAATTTGCTGACATTTTTATATTAAAAAGTGAATTTGTGTCGATTACGTCGAGAGAGGATTCTTTGGAAAGCCTTTTCAAACTATATATCACTGAATACAAAATAATTATATTAATTGAAAAACCCACTAATAAAAGCCGAATTACACCTTTTCAATTTCTAATTGTGAATTTTTTTAATTTTCGCACAAAACTACACGTAAACACTCTCACGTTAATATGAACGATGAAAGTAAGAATAACGCAAGGGCGAGTATGATTATCATTATGAAAAGGGTCCGATCATGGTAGACAAATTTGTGGCAGTTTGTTTGATGCATGCACCATGCTTGGCACATTGAAGCAGAACATTAAATACGTTGACACATTTGTGGTAGATTTTCCCAAACATGTGCCATTCTTGGCACAAGGATACGAAGATAATTTTCGATATTATTAAAGCGTTGTCTGGTAGGATTTTGCAATATTTAAAAAGTAAGAATTGTGATATTACAAGTTGATGACACAAAATAGGTAAGAATGGCCAAGGAAAAAAACGCAATCTCGCGATGACTCTCTGGCTGACATACAAATTATACGATTTTCGATACGTTTTTAAGTGGATCAGGCTTTGTCGTCAATTCCGACAAATTTAGTATGTGAAATATATAGGTTTGCAATATTGTACAGTATCGGATTCAGAAAAAAATCTCGGGGGAAGGGGTCACATGCATTCTAATTAAAAAAAATCACCACGCTGGGAGTGCGCGACAAATTTGAAAATGAAACAAAAACTCCCATTTTGAGAACGAAATGCCTAAATAATAGATGGATATCTCTCAAAGCATTTATCGTGTAAATTTTATGAAAGTTCTGGAACGATATTTTATTTCCTTCGGGGAGTTGCGATATACAGAAATTGACGTCATCTAAGGTAATCTTCATCTAGCACACACATGTTAAGGATTAATTACACTTTTCAATCATCGACGAAAAAATCAGCAAACAAATACAGCATTCTGAGACTCGGCAATCTATCGCGTCCATGTGCAGGGAATAATTTTTATTTTGCGTGGCTAATGGCACAAACAAAAAGAATTTTTTCTCATGTGTTTATGTCAAAAAGAATACGACATCAAATAAAATATCTTTAACGATAAACAAACGAAGATAGAAATCTCGGCTTCTTCAAAGATCAAACATGCTAGGAAGAGTTCGTGTGCGGAGACACGAAACCTCATATTATATTCTCCGAAAACAATTCAGAAGCAACATATTTATGAATATATATTATTGCCAAATTGGTGAGATGGATAACCGTTTACGTGTTGTGAATGTATGTCTAGAGAAATTTCAGCGTGCTCAACGACCGACCGCTCAGCTTCGCACGCGGAAGTTTGTGGCACTATAAAAGCCAACAGAGCGACGTGAAGATTGGGTATTTCATCTCTCATAACGGATTTTAGCCGAAGATTGTGACTCACTTATCAATATTTAAATTATCGTTCTTCGTACGGGGAGTGTTACGCGAATATCGGAAGTGGAAGTGTATTTAGATTGTCCGAATCTATATGTATACGTGAAATTTTGAAAAACCTTAAAATCGACTTTATACCCGTTTTTCACCGGCGTTTGTTTACACCGAAATATCAACGCAACTTGAGTGACAGACATCTCGCCTACCCGGTTTTCCGTAATTTTTTTGGATCTTGATCATTTAATTTTCTAAAACTTGTACTGCAGTATTTCCATTGGAGTATTTGAGTCTAAGCTGTAATTCACTACGCAAAACATTTGGAAATCACACAGAATGGCTCGAAACAAGTCGACATAACTAAGTAAAACCACAATGCCTAATATAATATATATTCGTTATAAGTTCAACTTCATTTCCTTTGCTCTTGCGTGACACAATGGCCATGTCCATTCTACTGCACTACAGAGCCTGAAAGCGGTCTGAACAAAAATAACGAAATCCGCGAGACTTTGCTACAGCGCTGGATGACGCAACTTTAATGAAATTTTTTTCGAGAAAAGGCAAAACAAAAATATGTTTACTGCAGTAACGAGAAAGTTCTCGCAAAATTACTCAACCATTGCAGTAATTTTTTAGTTTAACCTACAATTTACAATTTGGCTAGGTTATCTCAAACCTTGAGTAGCAAACAGTCTTGTATATAAAATTGAGTATATTGTCGACGAACACAAATTTTAGATATGGGAACAGCATAACAAGAAATAGAGTAAAAGAAAGTAGCAATAGCCGGTACTTCCACGGCGTTGACTTGATTGGGATGAGAGAACGAATTAACTGTGTATCTACTGTGTTTTTGGTAATGAATGAGCGGCTTATATACGCTGTAAATGTATGTTAATATAAAGAGATTGTTGGAGAATGTTGGATTTTTTTCACCTGCTCTACCCGAAATTTGATGACCTTATTGAGGTTTTTTCGGGATTGTCCTATACATTTCAAAAAAGTGTTTCTCAAGTGTTACTTCTGCATGATGGAAATATAAGTATTGATTGATTTTAACTTTTTAAACCTCCGGCCACTATCGTATTTCGAAAGGGCATGTTAACATGTCTTCCCTTTACTGACCAAGAAAATCCCCAGGAAGATATTTTAGTACTTGCAGCTGTGGGAAATTTATGAGACCATAAATCACATTTGCTTTCCTAATAAGGAACACCATACATCCAGGAGAGCCACGATTTTGCTCAATTCAACCAGGTCACACCCGGAATTAAAAACAAAGCTATTTATGATGTGCAAGGTATCTATCACCATTCACACACACAAGATTGATCGGAGCAACTCTCAAACATATCCCAACCGCGGGACATACTCTGTCCCACTCTCATTCAGAGAATAGCTTTTAATTCAAGCTGATTTAGCTCAAAGACCGTGACACCAAGTCTATCACTCGACTTCTGAAAGGGATGTGAACAAATAAGATACAACAGTGCAAAATAAAGTAACAAAGATTGACAATTCTCAATGAATATCATCTGGTCGTCTAATCTTATGGTTGGACAAATGAACATTACGTAGCAATTTCTGAAATTGAGATTTACTTCTGGCCTCCCTAGCGTTGTCAGGTAATTCGTTCTCGATTTTTGTACCCATGTAACGTAATGAGTGCTGGCTTACAGTTATTTTTTTCATGGAAGTTTGGACGAATTTTGGGGAATTTCTTCTATTACCTGAATTTTTTTCAAACATATCATTGAAACATTTTGCTAAGGCATTTGTGTGATGATGATATCGAAAAAGTACACGACATCGTGATTACATGATTACTGAAGTGAACGCCCTATCAGCGGCCGAGAGTGGAGACTGCGCAGGTACACCCTGATGTGCCCATGTGATGCACATGTAACGGGTCTAGTGCAATCTGTACGAATCCCGGCATAGAACGCAGTCAACCGAATCGTCGCTGTCTCCAACATACCGTGAAATTGTCTCTCAAACAGATAAGTGCTTGAAGGTGCGAACCGCGGGCGCTTGACGTAATTTGCAGACTAGGCACGCTGCATACGTACTTTGTTCTCCGGAGGTTGAAGCTGGAAGTTTTGAAAGCGATGGCCGAGTCGGATCGTAAAACTATTGGCATCGTGAATCACGTCAACGTGTCTCTGTATGCACTTTGTTTCTGGATCCAGATAGGGACGTTGCCGGTAAGTTTAATAGGCGGTTACTGATTCAACTCTGCAGCATCGTTACCGACATAGTCGCCCATGCGACAAAGTGACACTTTTTGTACTCAATAATCGACTATTTTTTCAAATTTTATCCCTTTTATTTTTGGGCTTACTGATATCATTGGGTCACTCAATCTAAATTTGGACATCAACATTTTGCATCATCTTAATAGTAATATAAAAACCCCAGATTGGCGTTGGATTTTATTTATTTATTTTTTTCACAAAGAAAAAATAAAGGAATTCTATGTTTACTGGATAATGAGAAAATAACAATTGTTATATTAGAATTAAATTGGGCCAAGCAACTCATTGTGTTACACCCTCTTATTATCCATCATCTGTATTTATAATAATGATTCTGTATTAATGGCCAAGTACCACTGGGGGCCGTTTCTGTAGTTTTCAGTCAATTTGATAATCATAGTGACTGTTTCTAATGAGCTGCATAATAGGAATTTGAACTCTTCAAAGTAGCATCACAATTTTTTTATCTCCCATTGCTGTTTATAAAACTTGAAATTTAATCAAGAAAACATTTGCGTTAACAGTTAATAACGTTTGGCGTTAATCTGCAATGTCGGTTTGTCGGTATTCCGCGATATGGTTACGAATTGCTGCGATATCGCATGAAGTAATGACAAAAAACATGTCTTTAGCCCACTTACACCTGGTGATATGCCTAAATTAAACTTTTGCAATGTCATGAAACAGCAACCCGCTCGCATTCATAGGTGTGCAGCTGATTTTTTAAACAGCCTCGCGTGGCTTTTTAGAATGTAGCTATAGCATGCTTTTTGATAGCAGAAAATGGCTTGGCATACCGGCATTTTGGCTGCGGTATGCCGGTACAAAATATATTTAGTGCCACCTATCTCTACCTTTGGCATACAATCATATATTATACAGAATTTTGTATTGTTCTGCTGTTTTCTCTCAAGCAGTTGTAATTTCTTAGCAAAAAGGCAGAATATTTTTGTGCGCCTTCAGTGTTTTCAGCATTGTAACACATTTCCAGTTTTTTTTGTTCATTTCTACAGTATCTTACCAAAAAGTTGAATGTTGATCCAATTACATTCGGTTACCTCCAAACCACTTTTGCCACAGTACAACTTCTGGGAGGTCCAATATATGGCAGGTATAAAGAGATTAATATAAAAAACTTTTTCTAGTATTCTAGTAAGAATATTATCTAATGTATTTGATTAATTAGAAACATTCTCTGTATATATAACCAGCAGTATTGATTTTGCAACTACCTGAGTCGAAGATTTTTGTAATATTTGCTTTGAAAAGCTTTTAGTGAATGTATGTGATTCAATATCTTTATAGTTGCCGCATGTGAGAGCTATGCTTCATATTTTTGACAAAAATTCTAGCAAGATAACCCACACAGTTATGTGGATAGTTTTGACAATAAATTCTGACAATTCGAAATGATGCTTGATATGATGCATTACTTTTCAGGTTCGGTGATCTTTTTGGAAGTAAATATGCACTTCTCTTGGCTTTTTCTGCAGCTTTCACATCATACATACTTCTAGGATTGGCAACGACTATTTTTATGGTGTTTTTGTCTCGGCTACCGTCAATATGTATGCACGCGATGCATGGTAAATGATATTTTTCTTTTAAAAGTATTTGCATATTGTTCATAATCGGATCCATGATTCCTTCATATTTGGCAAAACATATTTGTACAAATTTTCTTTGACTTGGTTTGATGATAAAAAATACCATGTGAATGATGTAGAACTGCCCTAGCATATTTCCTTCGTGTAGAAAAGGCCACTAAAGGGAAGCCAATAGATGGTTGTCATTGGTAGATTAAAGTTTACCTTTGTCAGATACACAACGCGTACCATTGGGATGGTATTTCATTTCCATTCTCCAGGAAGGGGGGAGGACCTGAGAATATGGCATTATTATGGCGAACAACCGAACTACCTCTAATGTAGATACTAGTTCAAAGGGTGTTTGGTAGAGTAATCATTGGTAACTTTAACGCTTGTACTACCGCAGTGTTGAGTCTAGCAATCCTAGCACATATAGTCATCCTTTTTCAACATACGAATCTGCACACAGGGCGTTTTGAGATATCTAGTTTAAATCATCTTCTTTCTGTAGTTGACGATTAAGCCAACCAGTAACCAGGCACAAAGCTTTTTGGCTTTGCTGCGGCTGACCTTGCTTACAGTGAAATGCTATTCAAAACAATGAAAAAAGAAATTGGAATGTTCAAAATATCGCATTCAAGTTTTCATGAGTTGATTGATTATATTTTTTGTACCCTTTGTAACCCAGATTTCACAGATGAAGAATTGCTTTAAATGATCTGTTAGCCATTTATCCCAAATTTGGAAAAATTACTGTATGACTATACTGATATATTATTAAAATCCTTATTACTTGTATTGGTTTGCGGTCTTGCCCGTGGATTGTGGTGCTGAAGGTTGTGATCATCAACTGTTTCCCGTTTGACGTTTTCAAATGGCCTATAAACTTTCAAATTTGAATGATACCGTAATGAATTTTTATTTGAATTGATCTTTTTTGTATGAAAACCATATGAAGTATTTAGAAATTTTGAAATTTAAGTTGAGTGTTGAGTAGTTCGTTTGTTGGAAAGTCATGCTCCGATTTAACGGATGTGCGCTATGTAACTTGGAAAATTTGCACTTTAATTTCCTACATATTACTGCTCTGTATTTTGTACGAATGTTGGTATAGGGAGATCATTTCTTGTAAGGCTTGTGTATGTAAAATTGCAAATGAGGTTGGTGTTCTTCTCTGTCCTGTAATGTCAAATACCTTAATGAGCAGTTTCTGATAAATATTTCCTTTATGGAATCTACAAATTTTACTCCATTTTTGTCCATCAATTCCTCAACTGAGCAATTGTTTTTGAAAATAATTCTACTGGATCATGCTAGTTTTTTTGCAATAAATTCCAATTGCATAAAACAGGAGCACAGATGGTGGTGACTGATATATCTGATCCCGAATCAAGGTCTACTCAGCTTGGAAAACTTGGATTATCTTATGGGATTGGAATGGTGATTGGACCACTTGTTGGGGGTTTGTGTACTAAGTACGCTGGAGAACAAGCCTCTGCCTTTGTTGCTGCAGCTGGTTCTGCTGTCAGTTTTGTGTTGATTATGATATTCTTTCCTACTGACACAAAGATTTTCGGACAGTTGAGGAAGGATGTGAGTAAATGAATAGCTGTTGAAATGGAATTTTCATTCTCATCGTTCAGATAGTTTATTCTGTATTCTTGTAAATTAGATGAGTCAGTTGGTATGCTACGAGTGGCATAATATTGTTTTCCCTCTTACACATACATGTCATTTTCTTCTTTGAGGCAAAAATCTTGAATATCATCAACGCTGCTCTATTAAATTAGGGTATCGATTCGGTTATGTTTGATTCGCATGATTTTTGTGATTCAACATTAAAATGTATGTTGAAATAATAGAATATATTTTGACACAGCCTATAAAATTCTGAACCCTCATTAAAATTTCTCTTAAACTTTTAAAATATAGCGGATTCGAATTGAAATGATATCATTCAAGATTCGAAAATAAATGTATCTGGAAGCGGCAGTCTTATTTTTATGTAGAGTATTTTTCTATACAAAAAAATTCCTTTTTATGTAAATTTTCTTCTGATGCGAGTAGGGTCCAAAATATTTGATTCAGAATATTCAAATAATAAATTATTCGATTCGATTTTTGCAACAATTAAGAATCAACAAAATTTTCTTCTGATGGAGGTTTTTTTTCATGCGTCTGAATAGCAAAATAGCTAGTGTGTCCTGCCAGTCTGTATTCAAATTAAATTTACCATACCATTGTTTAATACTCATTTTAAATATTCTGTACTTTGCAGATGGACAAGAAGAATGATGTACCCAATGAAGATGACGTAAAAGAAGATAGAGGAGTTTTTGATATCAGTGAAATTATAAGAATTGCAATTAAAAATCCTCAAGCTCGTGCTTTACTTTTGATTAAGACCATTTCAGGAATCCCTATTGGTGTACTCCATAGCATGTTCAGTGTATTGGCAATAAATCATTTTCATCTGTCAGCTGATATAAATGGATATGTTTTATCATATGTTGGAGTTGTTTCAATGGTATGTTTTCGTTTACCTTTTTTAAAAAACTTTAGTCCATCCATTAATATATCAAGATTTTATATGTATTCCAATAGGCCAGTTTATATTGAAATATCAGATTTCAAAATAATAGACCAGATTAGTTTTGAAAATGTATGTTTCTGAAAGTATTAGCAACTCCATCTTTGGGTATCTCAAAAACAGTGGGTAATTCTGAAGCAGATAGAATGCTGTTTTTCTACAGGACATTCCCATGTGATTGAAAATTTTACTTTCAATTATGTACCATAGATTGATCTTGCCTCTCTGCAATTCGTCTATTACAATCATCACATATTTTATTTATTATATCTGATTTTCAGATAAGTCAAGGCCTCATCGTCGGTAAAATAACTAATATGGGATTCGAAGAATGGTCTATCATAAATGGAACAATTGTGACAATATGTTTATCATATCTATTATTGTTAACCATGGTCACGGAAGTATTAACATTCTGTATTGCACTTTTTCCCATGGTTGTTGCTGGTGCAATATTCACGACAGTCATGAGTGGAATGTTAACCAAATCAGTAGCACCTCAGGATACAGGTATTTTATTTCTGTTTCTGTTTTTTTTTCACATAATCTCATGTTTATACACATCCAAGCTGATGAATCTATAATTTTTATTTCAATGTCTTGGCATAACTTCTTTGTTCAAATATTATCAAATTATAAACATAACATCTTAGATTTGACTTTTTTTTTGAGCATAAGATATGTTCTTGTTTCACATGATTCTAATAGTCGTAGTAGCAATGATTCGTTTTAAAGGGTTTTTAGGAACCATTCACTATGTAGTGAATGTAAGATTTAAAAAAAAACTATAATGAAGGTGTCTGAAGGTGACAGCCCTTAGCATCGATTGGTATATGCCAGACTGGCAGAATGCCAGCTACTCAGACAGGTAAAGTAGATAGGTTTCACATCAGAAGGAAATGTGCAATATTTCATTTGAATATATCTGTGACTGGACGATTTAAAAAACTCTTTCTGAGTGTCTGGTACTAACAGACTATAAAAAGAGCCAAAATCATCAATACTACTATGAAATAGCAGTGTTGATGGCTTTGATCCTTTTTTGGCCACCTGCGGAAAATGACATGGAAAATTTCGAACACACGAAAATAAACAGATTCTGTCACCCTTTTACATCAACAATTTACCTCAATCAATATTGGTTTTTATTGCCTAAATTGAAACAGATATCTGGACACTCTTATAACCGTACACAATATATCCGATATATATTTTAATATCTGTACAGAAGCTCAAAGCAAAACTCCCAGGTTGGGCAGATAGAAATCTGTACAAACATATTTTGATGTAAATTTTGCAAGGATGTGTCATTTTCATGATCTTCCCGATATATTGGTGGATCAAATCTGTGATCTGCGTATCAATACTTAGTCCAGCTCTATACACTTAGATGCTTAAGATTACTGAAATTCTATTTCAGGTACAATGCTTGGAATTAGCATGGCATCCAACTCCTTGATTCGAACAGTTGCTCCTACTATTGGTGGTTTTTTACTTGAAAGATACGGTTTCATTAGTTTTGGCGTAATAGGAATTTTATTCAATGCACCTTTAGTTCTGTTTATAAGTAGGTTTGCTTGATTGTAGGATGCATACAAAAAATATTTTATTCTGGCTTCATCATTCATTCAGACAGTCTGTCAATTGTTTTATTGTTTCATTACTTTGTACTAATTTTATACTTGCAATAAGCAAGTCTTCAAGACACCCGGACAAAAGCCTATGCGCAGCTTAAATAAAAATAGAAATAAAATATTTTCAGTCGTGTGGAAGGAAAATGGACAGTCTTCCTTGTCTAAGATTGAAAGATTCCATAGTTTGGTTTAAATAACGGGTTACCTCAAATTAATGTGTATAGCTTAGATTGTGTGAAATAGAGGTACGGTCCATTCCATAATAATTAGCATGATCCACGACAAAGTAAACTCATTCTCCTCTTCCCACCTTGATCCTTTCTTAACCAAGCGAAAACGGTCATCAGACTTTGTCAAATATGAGTCATTGTGTGAATGTATATTCTACCCCAAAATGTAGATGTAATATGAAAAGGAACGGTATTTTGTGCGATTTTTTACCACAAATTTTTTCTTCTGCTTTAGGTTTAGGTTTATTTCAATACTCTGTGAAATATTGAACGATTACACCCAAAGGAGATGTCTGAAACATATCTTGTACTGTATATTTCAATGCATTCAAAATTGAATATAATATAGTAAATTCTTTTAGAATATTAGTTTTGGAAATATTAGTCATTTTATTTCATAAATTGTGATAATTTGGATGATAATATAATGATAAAATATGTGGTATTGGTCATCCCTGATTACACTACACTCACTATCTTTGATCTTCCCCGAACTAATCCTTTTGACTGTAAACCGAAAACCATGGTTCAATTGTTGTCTTCTAGTTGCTCAAACTGCAGGTTTTTTCGAGTCATATTCCATTCATTCAATTATGCACAATTTTGCACTTGTTTTGTGTTCCGATGCTGTGCAATCATTTGTTTGTATTGTATGATTTTCTCAAAACATTCATATTTTTGTCAAATTTTTTTTCAAATCTTAAGAGAAATATTTACAGAAGTTTTTTTATCCTATTAATATACGACTGATGTATTGGGTTTTATTTTTTGGATCGTTCTTTAAACATATATTTCGTATCAGCAAGAAGAATTTGAATAGTTCACTAAAAATGGTTTTAGTTATGATGAAAGTTGTTAAGTGAAATTTTTTGCTGAGGCTAGAATTAAACGTTTACTATTGCAGCCGTCTATGTCCTCGCAATCGCATATGTGAATATATGAAAACGACGTAGTAGTGTTTGTTGAGTCGAAAAATTGCCTTTTCTGAACTTGCGGGATTAAAGGCACCATATTTTGGGATGTGATACTTTAGATATCAAAATTCAGGATTTTGTTTCTACCCAATGACCTCGTAATGACTGTTTTTTCCGTGGTTCAGAGTGGTCTATCCGAATATTAGTTGAGAAGGGAGAAAAATTGCCATTCATGACTTGCTAAATTATGAAAGTCGTATCCTCTTCATTTCTGAACAAGATACCGACCGATACTATGGCGTCCTCATTGGGTGGATTAGCAAAAATATTAGTTTTCGGCAGTAAAATAAGAATTAAAGTTAGTATTTCCCAATTATCGATTGGGAAAAATTCTCCAGTAAGTATGGCAGAAAACAAATGAGGTGGTCGCCAGAAAAACGCCACTGAACATTACTTGACAAAAATAGCTGTGTATTTCGTGACGAATTGATTGAAAATCTTCATAATTTTAGCGCTACTTGACTGAGCAAGCTTGGTTGCCGAGTTGTAAAACCCAGATCTCCTGGCGAAGGTCGCTGGTAGTGATCTTTTCGCGTCTGAGCAAATATCGTAATCAATGCCGAATTAGTAAAATTGGTAATTACGTCATCGTTCCAGACGCGTATGACAACATGATATGCCAAAAATTTGATGGAAAGTAGCATTTTATCGTAAATCATGCAGCATTAGCCCAATGTCCGCGATTGAGTTTTTTTTATTGTAATACGCTATATATGCAAAGTCAGAAGCGCCTAAGTAAACCCAACTAACGGCCGCTTATATGACAAAAAGCTACTTCAAAATGTAATACCAAAAACTGCGCATTTTCAATAGAATTAGCTCAAAAGCAGAGCTCAAATAAAACCAAATAACAGCTACTTGTTTGGCGAGGAACTGCTTCGCATCATGTAGCTTCGGAAACTGTGCTGCAATTGGAATACATGCCGTATAAGAATGAACCGCTAAACAAAGATACAGTGAGAGGTATCTGCTCTGACAGATAGTAAAATCATCTAATACGGTTTTGCTTCCAATTAGTCGCCTATTGCCACACACAGGGAGTACGTTAGGCAATATTTTTAACATCACATCTACCGTGCAAGATTCTTCAAAACGTTAGAAAAAATACTCCGCATCGATGACGCGCTAAAAAATACTGGTAAATCGCGAAAAAAGTTGTTACCGTGCCCCCCACTTTTCCTAAATGCGCTACACACACAGATCACGCGGTGAAAGAGAAAAAATATTAAAAGATGAAGCGAGTGCACTGGTAGAATTGATCACTATTTATTAATTTTCATATGATAATAAATTTTAGTGGCACTAACAAATTTTCAGTCAGATAAGGTGTCGTGCCAAGAAACCAGAAATGTTTCATTTGCGGAATCGCGTGTGAGGTTCATTTCAATGGAACCTGCGACTCACAATGCCAGAAAATTTAAACTGTTATAACGCTATAATATTTCTAGCTATGTTGCTTCATGGTTGTAGTATAGTTAACGGGCAAAATTCAGACACAAACCCGGTAACGAACCGCCTGTTTATCCATTTCATAGTTAGTTTGAGCGACGTATTTGAGGATACGAACTCCGGATATTCAAATTTATCGTCGCCAAATAGAAATATAATCACTAGAATAAAATTAGGTAAAAGGTAACTGTCAGTGAGTTAGTTATAACTTTGAATTGCAGAACTTGGCATTCATTGTTACAAATCATGAAATCGGCGTCACGGGAGTAAAACTTTTGCTATCACTTTGTTGTATATCATCGTGAAGTTTCATCAAATGATTGCAGTCAGATAACAGAGTAACAAGGATAAATTGTATCATTGCCGCTTATTTTATTTTCTGTACAGGCATGTGACTTGGGTTTGCAATCCTCAAATCAAACCTGTCTGCTGCACCAGCCAGCTATTTCAGATTTTGTACTGTGGTCCGCCAACCGTGTTCTTTGTAATGGGTCCCGAACCTTTTGTGCTGTGCATGAGAGTGATAGTACGCTTCGGTACGAAATTTTAATCGTACTTCGAACCAGCAAAATGGCTTCGTAACGTACCTTTCGAAAATTTTCCGTACCGTACGATTTTATTTTTTTCTTACATCGTACCAACTTTCGTACCAGTATGAAAATAAGTTTGATTATTATTTTCCACTTATCGTACTAAATTTTGTACCGGTACAAAATTTTGTTGAGAAAATACTTTTTATGCAATAAATATTTTGTCTGCGAGAGCTGTTCGTGCTGTTTATGTTCTTGTGTATTGCATAGTTATTTGAGTTCACTATTCGAATAAATGAAAAACGCATATATAAAGCCGTAAGCGCTATAAATCTGATATCTGGATTTGCAATTAAGACGTCATTTCCGTATAGTCATGTTGTTGTACTTCACTTTATTCCCAGCAATACAACGCAATAACTGAAAGGCTTGTTTGGTACACACAATATGTGCTAAAAACAGTAAAACGGTTCTTTGTGTCTTTTACTATGTCATTGTGATGTCACTTCCTCGTCAACTGCCTTGATGTCGGATGATCCCCAAATATTTTTAAGTGCATGTAATCCTATTACTCACTTTGCTATTATCACAACATTTTTTCAGACGACTGCATACGCGATAACGCTGATATATTGCACAAACACGTTGAAAAAGCAAAAACATCATTTAAAGGGTTTCTCATAAAGAATAATTATGTACCTATATGTATTCGAAAGTTTATCACATGTTTTGTCACCCGGTAAATGTAAATTAGCAATCGAATCCGATTCAAATGTACAGTTTGGATTCAGATACCATATGATTTGAATTCATGGTTGGTATTTTGCATTGCTCATGCCTTATTGACCAAGGAAAAACTTGGTGATACCTGACTTGACCGAAAAAAATGGCTTTAAAATCACTCAGTTAGTTAAGCACCGGCGTCGCCTTTGAGCCTTGATAGTAATAGAAATTTAGGAATGGGAATGAGAATTTGTGTAGATATTGCCGTTTTTCAACCGAAAATGGAATGAGACGCTATATTTTAGTGATGTCAGATGAATTATACAAAAGCACTTTACAAATATGCAAAGAAGCGGATATTTTCGAGACTACCTGCGGGAAACAGTGTTGGGATACATCCAATCTTGTTTACGAAATTTATTTTCGGTTTTTTGCCGTAAAAAGTGAATCTGACCACGTTTGATTCATGTTATAAAATCCAACCCTTCCATCTATGGCACGCAATTTATACACAATAGTTTGTGCTTCATATGACTACAGGGCGAACCCTCATTATAAAATAAAAAAAAAATCGTTTCATTTTATCGTAGTCACCCCCCTTTCTCTCGACTCCATATTAGCAGGAAAAGTAATGGAATTCGAAAATGATTATTTCAGCCCAGGTTTCGCTCGTAATGGACCTAATTTCAACCTTCCGATATATGATATGGTATAAGTGAAATCTCGGTTCTCCCTATATATTTATAAGCATTAAGGTTACTAAAGTATCGATTTCAGCGAATTTTGCTATCCATAGTTGCATGATGAGTCGCAAATACTCAGCAATACCGGTCATTGCAGTGTGAGTGCACCGTGTAGTTTGCTGTGGTGAGGCAATTTCCATACCTTCTAAATCACTTTCTCTGCGTATATATTGAGTCTTGCTTTTTTGTATAACTCTATTGCGTATAGCGTATTTTATGATATGACGTACATGAAGATGTACGCTATGCTTAAAATAGAAGTACTGAATTTCAATTAGAGGAAACGTGAATGCTTGCTACTTTAGACTTTACATTGAATTCTACTTAGAAGATATGAAATTCTATATTTCGGTGTTTCTGCTTACCTTTTATCTAGGAAGTAAGTTTAATGTTACGTTTTTTATGTTGTTTTTGTAATCTGCATATACAGAGACTACAAGTTCAGGAATGCGATTTTCGGGAATAGGTATCGAAGTATTTTTCATAAATGAATTCTGGCCGTTTCCCATCGCCAATTAACAAGCAAGTCATAATTTTCATTGAGATTGACTCTAAAAAATGTGATACCACATTTTTTATTGTGCGAAAATGTTTGTCGAGTAGGCTACGCGCGAAAAAACTTAACCTATTTTGTACAAGACACCCACAAACTAATAAGAAAAATTAAAGCTCTTTAGAAAATACATCGTAGACGCGAAAATATTGGATTTTATCGAAACTCATTTTCTGTTCTGAGTTTTATACCAAGAATCGTTTTTGAATGGAAAATATGTTTTGGACGCTATTTTTGTGAGTGATGTCAGATGATACAAAAAACAATTATCGGCCTTGGGGAGTGTAAGCTTCGTCATTCATTTTAAATCAAATTACGTTGGGATTGGAATTCGGTGCGTTAGGGACATTTGGGTCTACCACTCCGACCTGAATAATAAGTTTATTAAAAGTTGAAAAGGGCTAAAATCGTTTTGACGTCAATTCAATTAGCTATTGTGGTTATAGATCATTGTCCCTTTACAACGATATTCTTCTGTAAATATGAATACAATTTATACCGCAGGAATCAAGGCCATGCTATTTTACCGGTAATTTAACTAATCGTCGTTGTTTTCAGTTTTACGAACTCAAACAACCGACGATGCAAAAAGTTACATAATGGACCTTTGCAAAACCTCAGCCGGAGATATCAATTATCAGAAGATGGATTATTCAACTGCAGACATTTCATGGAATTTTCAGAATAAATGTAACGTGAAGAATGCTGCTATTATTTTTCAATTTATGAAAATAATTGTGGAGAAAGACTTTGCCACTTTAACTTTACAAGGTAGGCAGGCTTTGGTTTGCTACTTTCAAATTTAAGATTCAAATCGATTTTTATGATTCGATCACTCAATTTTGAGATCGGCTTTTGAACTGAATTTTTATCGAATATCTAAGCATATTTTAAACATTTTATTCAATGTAATGAAAAAAATTGGAAATTTGTTAGATTCTTCATTTTTAAACGTACTTATATTTTGTAAGATTTGATTCAAAAAGAAACCTACTAACGACTACTCAATATAACATTGGGTGCTCCTCTAAGCAAAGGAGAACCGACTGCTAAATGTATTTGCGACCTAATGCTTTGAAATAAAAAATAAAAAAAAACGAAAAATTCGAAAAAACGCCACACATTTCTATTACAAAAACTTACAAAAAGTTAGAAACTAATCATATTTATCAAAAGCCTCGTGTAAAACTATTACACCTTTCATCATGAAACGAAATGCATTGCTGGGCATGTCCGGTGTGGCGTGGCCAAGCATCGGTGTTCTTTACAGTACGCTCGCGCTTTGAACGACTAGTTTTTCGAATTTTTCGTGTATGGCCTTAAGGAGAGCATACATTTGTTTTTAGTCAGATAGCAGCCCGTTTTTGCAAATTTTCTCGTAAAACTTTTCCTCAGGGCATAACATAAATAATGCTGGAGGAGGGACATGTTTCGTTGTGATGGAAAATTATGCATCATGTTCTGGTGCATTTCATTTCGTGCAAAATTGCAATCTCACCTTCTGGTTGTATGATTTGACTTATCCTCTGAGTTTGATCGTAGAAAGAAATCTTTTAAGCAACGTGGAATTCATCGTTCGCTACAACTTGATTTCCTGTGGGCAGAATACAACGGGTTTGAATTGACTTTTATTGTTTTAATGCGGGTCATATTAATAAGGCTAATATTTTGTAATATAGCGCATAAAACTATTTCGATGCAGAGTATTCTCAGAGTACATGCCCCACTTCCTCCTATATACCTACTGCTGGGACATTATTAAGCTAGTATTCGTTGTTCAAAACTGTGGCAAATGTGCTATGAAAAATATATTTGAATTAATAATAATGACATATTTCCAACATACTCTTTGATAGCGTCTTGCCTAAGATGGGAATATGCGTTGTGCAAACTTTTGCTTGTGAAAAAGATAGATTGGTAAAGAATGTTGTTGCACGTTGGCTATTTTTGCACAATCGGAGAGAATTCTAGACTTTTATTGTTTGTATTAACACGATTTTAGTCAACTCAACGAACGACTGTCATCAGCAATTACCTGACGACGCGGCTAACCGAGTGATTCCTCTTGGGATATGTGTGATTCTTCTTGGATTTATACTAATAACAATTTTTCTATGGTGAGTATTGACATTTTAATATTATATTGGTTCGGATATCTTTTGGTGCAAAAAATTATACAGGCCTATATTCTCAGGCAGAAATAAACTTTACAGCAATAACAAATGCCTCTCCCTTACGGTGGAGACATATATTGACACACGTTTATACTTCCAGATTGCAGTCGGTGATCTAATCTTCTACATATTCAGTTTTTATGCCTGCGACTATTTTCAATATTTCTTTATTTTCTTCATTAAATCTTAAGACAATGTCACAGATCACATACCAATCTGAGGTACACTTCGTCGCCGTGTGTGTATAATCACAAGAACATAATTTGATTACTGAAACCTTGAAGGTAGCACCGTCTTGTGTCTACTGATATCCTTAGAAATACATAAAATACGGGATGCGAAATGATACCCACTTATGGTAGGATAAAAATTACTCAATGGATGGTATGTGCTTCGAATGCCACGTAAAATATACTTGCGATTTTGTCTGCTCATTTCAGAACCATTGTCATTACATTGTCAAATCAAATGTACAAATTTAGATATGCTATTTATACGGAGTGTCATTTTTCGTGAAAACTGTCCCGGTCACCTCAATTCTAGTCATCACATCTGAATGCCTTCAATTAATTCCTTGTGACTAGATTCTCAGAAGTCAGTTATGAACAATTTTATTAGCTGTTTTAGCCAATACTGGATCTATGCAAAAATTTTCGAACCATTTCCTTGAATATATTCATTCGGACAAATTTTATTTTCTTGGTTCCATTTCAAACCCTCCAACTGCGTATCATTAATTTAAGTGCGTATTTTGTTGACAGGAACATTAAATACGTAGCAGGGAAATGCTGTACGACAAAAATTCTGACTGACGATACTTTATCAACAAATGAAGAACACAATTCGGAAAGAGAAGTTTATTGCCAAATATCTCTTGCCGAAGCTAACAAAAGAAATCTGCCTCTAGCGCCTGGTGCCGGACCACACTATACAGTAAATGAGCTTTACCAAAATATGCCGTAATTATATCTCAACAGACCGAGGATATCTGTATCACCGACAGTAGCGCTTATTATTCTTTGATAAACTTTATTATATTTAACAACTTTAAAGTGTATTTGAGTTATTTGGAAAGTTAAATTATTGAAAGAGTAAAATTTAAAAAAAAAATGTTCCAGAAATATGTAAAGAAAATACAATGAACATTTGGGTGTGCGTTTGTTAATGACTTTATCCCGAGAGGTTTGCCAGCGCCCCATAGTTCACGTAACTGTTGCTAACACAGCTCCATTCAGTGCTGTTTTTTGAAACCATGGCACGTTTGTTGTATATATCATGCCCAAAATCTTGTCGAAGGTGCCAACATTTTGAGATTTCGTACGCTTTAAAGCACTCAAAAGGTCATTTTGGTATTTTTCAGTCGGGGAAGAAAAGGAGGGGTATGGCACAAGACCCCCTCAATATGTTTCAGTTGAAAGCGAAAATAAATTCAGTTTCAGAAATTTGTTTGAAGCACGACGTACAGATATTAGTTTTTGCAAAATCATGCGAGGAAAATGAAATATAAGCGCGAAAAAATTAGGAATTATGGCATTTTTGGAGCTCAGATTTCCCGTTGCAGGGGGTCAATATTTCAATGAATTATTTGAAAAAAAACATTTACATTTCAAAAATCAGTTTCAAGCAATGCGTAGCGATATTAGTTTTCGAGATATGAAGCGGAGAAAATGGAACAAAGTAGCGAAAATCATTTGCTTGCTTTGCTCATATATCCATATTTCAATCATTCATTTGAAACAAAAAAAAATATTTCTCAAAAATTCCTTCGAGGCAATGCGTACCGATATTAGTTTCCGGGACATGGAGCGGAGAAAATGGAACAAAAGGGCGAAAAATCATTGCATGAAGCATTTTTTGCTTGGATTCCCAAGTTTGTTTTGCTCATATATCTCATTTTAGGGGTCGATATTTAAATCATTCATTTGAAAGAAAGTAAAATTTACTTGCTCTCGAAAACTAATATCGGTAGGCACTGTTTCAAATGAATTTTTGAGAAGTAAATTTTCTTTTCATTCAAACGAATGATTGAAATATCTACGCCCAAAAAGGTACATATTAGCAAGACACTTTCAAAAATCGTGCAAAATGCATCATGCAATATTTTTTCACTCTTTTGTTCCATTTTCTACTCTCCAGATCTCGTAAACTAATTTCGGTACATATTGTTTCGAAGTTATTTTTGAGAAGTAAATTTTCTTTTCTTTCAAATGAATGATTGAAATATCGACGCTAAAATGGAATATATGAGCAAAATTTTTGAAAATCCGAGCAAAAAAAGGGTCATGTAATCATTTTTCGCTGTTTTGTTCTATATTCACCGATCCATATATCGAAAACTGGTATCGGTATGCATGTTTTTCAAACTTATATTTGAGAAATAAATTTTATATTCTTCCAAAGGAATGATAGAAATATCGACCCCAAAAATGATATACATGAGCAAAATATCTTGAAAATCCGATTAAAAATGAGTGATGCAATAATTTTTTGCTCTTTTGTTCCATTTTATCCGCATCATATCTCGAAACCTAATAATGGTACGCATTGTTCCAAACGAATTTTTGAGAGGTAAAATTTTACTTTCTTTCTTTCAGATGAATGAATCAAATATCAACCCTTAAAATGGGATATATGAGCAAAACAATTTTAAAAATTGTGCAAAATGCAAACTAATAACGATACGCACTATTTAAAATATATTTTTCAACAGTATATTGCATACTTTTCCCATTAAACTATTCAGAACCTGGTCCTTAAAATGGGATGTATGAGGAAAATACTTTCAAAAATCGTGCGAAACTGCCATAATCCGTTCATTTTTTGCTCTTTTTTCCACTTTTTTCGCTTGATTTCTCGAAAACTAATATCGTTACGGACTATTTAAAACAAAGCATATTTTTGGAAAGTATAGTTTATAATCTTTGTATCAAATATTCGGAACCCCACCCCAAAAATGGGATATACCCTCAAAAATCGTGCAAAAATGCCTAAATCCATTAGTTTTTTCGTCTTTTTGTTCAACCTTTATTGACTGTTATCTCGAAAACTATTATCGTTACGTCCTATTAGGAAATATATTTTTAGAGATAATTTTTTGTTCTCTTTCTATACTAACTATTGTAAATCTATGCTCCCTAAGAATGGATCAATGAGCAAAATTGAATTTTTGCGACAAATGTCTTTCTTTTTTTTTAGAAGGGAACACTACTACCAAATTCCTTAAAATTAATTTCGCTGGTGTTTCGCTAGGTTCACGATGCCTGCTATATTAACCTCATTATGGGGGGCCCAACTAAATACACCAGTGTACCGTAAATATCTAAATTTGATGTGCCGGTATTCAGTATTGGTAGAATATCAGTATTAATTTAATGATGTCTGATAATAGGCTATGTGCTATTACTAACTTCCGCTTGCTGCTTGTCCACTACGGTGATCAGCAGTTCTAAGTGAATACAGTGCTGTTTTAGTATACTTGAAGTACTCTGTATACAGTATAACAAGCGATTTTTACAGTCCATTATAAATTTCTTCAGGTCATTAATAGACTTAGGGTTATTTATCAGGTATACAGTAGGTATAGAAATTGTCTCACCAAAAACAAGAAAACATGCTGGTATAAATTGATTGAAGTACGAATGACTGACAATTCATAGATTAAGTCAACTTATCATATCATAATTATTTTGTATTGTTCAAAATTTGCAGAATTATTAGCTTTCAAATATAGCTTTAATAACTAATATGAACTACGTAGTTGTTACTATTTTTAATTTTATCAATACTGAAATGTTATTTTTAGATGTTGTCAGCGAATATTTGCTTCTGAATAAAGTTTACTTAATGTTTTATTTCAAAAACTATTGTCAAAGTTGGTATAAGCACAACATCTCAACGGTGGAATCGATGACAACTTGAAGTTAACAATGTGTATGCAGTACAAGTATTGGTCTGAAATATTAAGGAAAATAGGATCACTAGTGAAAAACCTCGCGTTGCCACTCAACAGTTGATCATGACAGGATCAAATATCCCACTTCTGAACAATTATAAAAAGTCATTTGTTTACAAGCGACTTCCACAGACATTTTTTGGAGGACTAAATATCAAGTTTGGATATTTAGCACCATTTTATGTTTATTTATGTCAAATTTTTCTCTGGTTGATGCCATTCATTATTGGTGGTGCATTTACGATTGGGGTAGAAATCGGAGGACTAGCTCCTTTTCATGCTTGTATTGGAAATGGGCTTATTATTGGTATTGTCGCACTGCTGCTACAAATCGCAAGCAAAGTGATAACGAGGGGAAATAAAGAAATGAGAGATTCTGATAAATTAAGTTTATCATCAAATGCAAGTGGTATGTGGAATGTTATTGTGTAATTGTTTGTATCATTTCTAATTTATCAAATTAGATATAATTAGTTAATTGCCCCTTTTTACAACATGAAATTTGGCATATATTATCAGATATCATGGTTTCAATGAATCAATTGAAGTATATTTGCAGAATGAATTTACTTTCAATCAGAATTCGAAATGTAAGGCGGATGGCCAAGTATAGGAAAGTCTTAAATATGTCATCCAGATTAACTGACTGGAGAAAAAAATTTATGTCTTAGTTATTCAGGATTTTTTCATGAATGCTCTTGTGAAAGTATTTTCGAATGGGTTGATGGTCAAGAAACCCTACATGTATTATTTTTGCTAACATGATATGCAGTATATTATATTATTCAATTTTTGCAGGGAATTCAAAAAATATGAGAAGATTATTAGCTGAAGAAGACGAAATAATATTTGATTCATGCTTTTCAACTGATACGTTCCTATTTTTCATCCCTCCAAAAAGGTATTTATTTATTAATGAAATACCACATTAAACCTTTTTATGACATGTTGTTCAGTGGATACCAAATACCCATTGCATCATTGAAATGATATTCTTCACCAACCAGGAGTCACAAATAGAGTCTGAAACTTTCATACTATCTTCTTTAAACTTTTGATATGGTAGGTAGGGGATGATGAGCCTAATTTCAGGAGACTTTTGTTGTTTGAAAATGAAAAAGATCCAAAATATAGTAATAAATTTTTAGGTCTTTCGGAGTTGAAGATTAATGTAGCTGACCTTATGTCACTCTTCCCCGCCATAAGGTCCAATACACATAAAGTTGTAATATTGCCATGTTGCATTTAAGCCGAGTTTATTTTACGATATTTCAAGTTTATTTTACGATATTTCATAGAAAATCTTTCAGGTAGCAAAACAAAAATGGCAATACACATCCTTATGCTTTGTATTAATATTATTCACATGCCTGCAAAGCACAAACTTATGCAACGTATTGAGCACTCCTTATTAGATTGCATAGCAAACATTTAGTTATTCAGAAAACTTGAAAACAAATTCACGCTTTTGTAAAACAAACCTAGAAAAAAACACACCCTAGGCAACCATCTGCCGCAGTTTTTTTTCTAACAAATCTGGCTAGAAAAAAATCAATTTTTTTTTCAGATATTACTTGTCCATCTTCACTTCGTCCTTGTTATCAACTTTTGTGAATGGTCTTGGTTTGTGGTATTCACTACCCTATTCAACATTTACTATTCTGTACGGTTATGATACGGTCGGCAGCATCTTTTTGTTCATATTTTCATGGATTGTCATTTGTATTTCGCAATACCCTTTACTTCTTGGAAATCCAGTGCCAGAAACTGCTGCATATCGTTCAGTGGATTTTTATGAAACACAAAATTTATGGAGACCTCTCACTGTGTCTATATTTTTCATCGTTTTTTTAGTAGATATTTTGTAAGTATAATGCACATTTTTCATATGTTTCTTACTAACGGTGTATTCACACTCATTTGCCACACAAACTCTTTTTGATACTTCGACTCGAATTTATTATTCTGAAGCTGTGGATTTTTTTTATGACTTATCTCTGAATATATTGTTTCAGTTTACATACCATAATCTTGGAATTTTTGTTTCAATTTCAAGTAGTGTAAAGTAAGTTTGAGCGAGCTAATCTATCAGATATTTTATCTTGTCGAGCATATCCCATGAATGGACCACACCTTGTCGGCTGTATGCATCTGTAGCACATGCTTGACAAAACATGTTGTGACAGAATTTGTCTGACTGGATATGATTGTATGGTCCTTTATGTATATATTATCATCAACAATCATAATTTTTTGCATGAAGTTAAGTTTCGAATTTTTTCAACTTAAAAGGATATTGGTATACTTCTCTATTGCTTTTAATAAGAGGTTATTGAAATTGATACAGGTACTTGAATATTTTCAGGGTGGATTCTGCAGTACTCACTAACATCAACAACATACTTCATATAGTATTTTGTATATTACCGTTACTATGGATACTTGGTGTTATTCCTCCTTTTGATGCATTATCACTATGGGCAACAGAACAATTCCTTGTGTTTTGCTTAGGTGGCTCATACATGTCTAATGATTGGAGGTAAATCAGCAACATTTTTGGTCAGGGTTAAAGAATCTTGTCCTGTCTTTTTTAGAGTGTCTGAAATATGTCACTTTTGTATGATGGACAAAAAAGCTTCAAAACCATAAATAGTGCTATTGCATAGCAGAATTAAATTGCCGATTTTAAACCTTTTCTACACTGTAGTTGTTACCAAACACATCAAAAAGACACATTTTTTTCATTTATCTTTACTGGTTTATCAGTTTATCAGGCCATCCTTAAAATTTAGTTGAAACAGTATTCAAAATTCACAATATATTGTTTCAGATTCAACATGTCAAATTTCAACGAAATTGCTTCTATTTAACTACCGTATATTTTGCTCATCATTACGGCAAAGTCATGATTTAAATATACAAGTTTTACGTTGTAAAATTGGCACTGAAAAATAATCTCCTTTATGTTCATTTTTTCACAGGCTTCTTTTCATGGGCATCATTTCATCATCTGTTCTTGTTGGTTTGTCTTTTACTACTTCAACACAAGTTCTCATCAGTTGCAGTGTAGGGTTTGGATATTTATTTAGCACCGATATCACCTCTGTATTTTTTAATATAATTCTGTATTTCAAAGGAATTTTAAAGGTATATGGCGGCAGAAAGACAAAGGTTGAAGAGTGAGTGAACTATTTTTCATTAAAAAATTCTTTATTCATTCTGGAATTCTCATTTAATGAAATGAATTTTTAGTTTTACTTTTTCTCCTGTAAGTAAAGGTGCAACTATTAGATTCAAGATTTGAATCAACTTAGATACACTTGTGCCTGGTCCAGATGATACATTTACTTAATTTGTTTTACTGTTGCTCGTGTACAACAAAATAATGGGTAATGACATTGTTAGACTGTTAGAATGTCACATACCCTGATAATCAGACACCTGAAGAAAGTGGGTTACGTAGTAAAAAAAAGTGACCAATTCTGTAATATTGTAGGACTTCTGCTTTTAGAATAAAATGTGGCTTCGGGTGTATGTTAGCAAACAAACTGTAGGAAAAGGTAAAATACATCAATACTGCTATGAAATAGTGGATTTAGATTTTGTCACCCCAGACAGTGGTGAAGTGCCGATGCTTAGGACCCACAGAGATCATTTTAGCATTTCAACCAGTTCAATTACCGACCATTCAGTTGAAAAATTTTACAATGCCTTAGATCGATGATTTTGTCCTATGATTGGCGAATTTTATTTAACAAAAGCATATTTTGTAGAGATTTTATTGATTGGATAATTCTGTTCATTGTATTGTATAGCATATTGAAGATTTAGTAGGATCGAAAAATGATACGTATGTTACATTTGAACATTTCTACTTTATATATAAATTTTTTACTGTATCCTCTTATTCACAAGACAAAAATTGCACAACTTCATGTTTTGTTTTGCCTCCAAATGTATTTCTAAATGATATTGTGCCATTTTGGTGCATGAAGGATTCAGAGGATGAACCTATTTAAAATTCTAATTAACTAAATATGAAAAATCGACCTTTTTTTGATGAATTCGTTATGTTAAACATGCCAACCTGTATTTCATGTTTAAAAGTGTAAAGGCAATTACCACTTAAAGCGATCAACCGTAGACATATATAAGCTTTTACTATAATCTACTATGCTATGTACTATAATTAATTTATTTTTCAGATTTGATGGTGATCAGAGAAATGATGCAAAAAAATTACAATTTGTTTGGAGACGAATCGTTTCACATGCAGTTATGTTTTCATTAGTTTTTTCTGGGACGTTTCTGGCTCATTTTTATGGATCATCAGTATCTCAAAACACTCAGATTCAATTTGTACTGGAGATAGTTTTCATTGGAATTTCTGTTATTGCACTGCTATGCAGAGAATTTCAGAAAGTTTACTTTTTCTTTGGAATATTTCGAAACTGTTTCTATCCGTTATCTACACTTTCTCAGACAGCTTTCCATAAGAGGTAATTGCTTTCAAATATGACATTGTACATGTGATCTGAAACTTCTTAAATAGATATTGACAATAGTTGGACGTAGAAGTTGGCAGCATGTAAGAAGTTTCATCAGTGTTTATGTTAATTTCAATTTGCATGTGGGAATTTACTGTAATTTTACAATGATTTTTCATATGTCACAATTAGCCATTGTTCACGAGTGTGGTGTGTTTTGTATTTGCTCGAAACATTACTGAAGACATAAGATTGGTGTTACTGGCGTAGTTAAAAGTTTTCTAGATTTTGGGAAACTGATTCTAAATTGGTTGATTTTAGATTGGCTGAATGCATTAGTATCCCAACCTAACCTCACTGACATGAATTATTAATGGAAGAAATCGAGTTATTCTCTAAATTTTACCTTTGTTGCTTAACAAAATTAAGAATGGTTTAAATATTTCCATGAATTCATCTCTTAGTTTGATTACTGTTGGACAAATATTGGGGGCATAATAACCTAATTCGAAACTTGTTTCCAATTAATCATAGTTTGGGCTGTCCAAAATAAACAATTCGATTTGTAATTCACAAATTTATAATATATTTAATTTGATTTTTCAGCGATTGGAATTATTGGAATAAAAAGACTTTTGATTGTCTATTGTAAAACTATGATTTTGAATATTTGATGCAATGCAATAATCACAAGATATTTGATTTTGGCCACCCCTAATCACAAGGGAAAATTTTTGCTGTGGTACACGAGAAGTACATTTAGAAATAAAATACCATTTTTTTATGATTGTTAAATTTATCTTCTGTTTAGGAAGAAGATTCTGTATATTTTGGGAATTCTTCATGGCACATTGGTTTATTTCTTTTTTCCATTATTATCGTCAATATATTTATCATTCTACTTATTTCCAACTACAATTACATTGCCATCATTCGAAGTGGCACTGGGATGTATTCATGGAATGAGATTTGTGAGTAGTTTATAATTATAATTCTCAAACTGCAAAATATTATAGAATTAAGTTTAAATTCTTAGGTATTCCAAAAATAATAATATCGGTATGTTTGAACTCTGTATTTCTTAAAATGATTCTCAAATAGATTGAGTTTGAGTTGTTTAGTTTAATTAAACAGTGTTTAAAATTCACCAGAGAAAGAATATAATGTTTCAACATTTCAGATAAACAAAATTACTGATATTTGGAATTTTTGCAGTAAATTTCCCGATTTATGGCCATGGTTTTAGTGCAAAATAATAATTGAATAATCGAAAAACAAATTCATTTTCAATCAATACTTACATGATAAAATAGAGGAATTTTGATATAATTTCAAGGATCACCCCACTTGAACTCATGATGACTGAATTTGTAAAATACTTTTTATCTACCTTAATGATCACCTTGATTCAATCAATCATTCTTCACATGAATAAATAAATATTTATATACAGAGTTTGTTCTGGTCCTAGTAGAATTCTGATCAAAATCGTTTTGTTAATCAAACAATCAAGTTTAACTTTGACAAAATAGTGTGATCTGAAAAATCTTTTATACTCACTCCATGACTTGGGTAAATATTTTTTATGTTATATTGTTAATATACCACACTCATAGTATTGTAGTTGTGCTCGATTGACGCCATGATATCAAATTGTTTTTATTACATAGTTACCATCAATAAATATTCAATATTTTTTGACAGGTGTGGCAACGTCCAGGGAGTGCTTTGTTTACATTTGCTGTGTTTTCTATTCTCAATTTAATCCCGAACTTGAATTCGACAGCATGGGGCTCTTTGTTTATAGGGACTCGACTAGTTATTTTGGACGTATGCCGCGATAGATTTTTTCAATTCATAGATAATTTATGGTTTGCTATCACTCTCACTGTGACTTCATGGACTGATAAAAAGCAAAGAAGGTGAATGTGTACTTTATTTGGTCTTTGATTGAGGACACTTGACACTATCAAATACTTGGTTATTAGGGAATCAAATCATATAAGAAAATACAGGCGACCTACCAGAATCAAAATTGAATTGAATATATTTTCTGAGTTGAACAACTGAATAACAATGCAAAAAAGCGATTTTCTGGCATTGATGAATGTGTCGCTGTAGTTTTTGTTAATTTTTTAGATTTTGAATCACTGGAGAAATCAAATTGTATGAATTTTTAACTCGCGAATCATTAGTTGAATGCTTCAGACAGTATATCAAATCAAATATTTTATTACAAGAGACTAAAAAACTTTTATTTAGCAAATTTAAACAAGGGTCCATTGAAAGTATTTTAGCTAATTGGGGAGAAGGTTGGTGTTAGTTTCGTATGATTCATAGATGATTCAAATTGACATCCATTTCAAATATCTGTATTTAATTCTATATAATTGTCTTTTAACAGGTCAACTACTATTCCACTCATTTGCCTCAATCTTATATTGTTTCCTTTCACATTGGCAATTATTGTGACAGCTTCTGTCTTGTCTGCTCCTCTTCTACCTGTGTTCACTTTGCCCATATTCATGGTTGGATTTCCGAGACCAAATAAGTTTTGGCCTTCACAGCCAGGTATTCATATTATAAATGTTTTTCAGGTATTCATATTATAAATATTTTTCAAACTTGGTGCTTTATTCCAAATTATATAATTATGATCATCAATATTCAACACTACTATTTCATAGCATTATTGATGATTTTGAACCCTTTTTTATACATTTTGATTACTATCAGACACTCAAAATAGACATTTTCTTCTTCGCATCACAATCGAATATGAATTATTGTCAATATGACGAACTTGTTCTGATGGAACCCATTTCCTTCGGGTGTTTGAGTAACTGCCATTCTGCCAGTCTGCTTCACGATATTTGAACATGTGTCGTTCATTCAAGACAGCTAGCTCTAGAAAAAAAATTGATGACTGGGCTCATAAAATTTGGTTAGATTTTGAAATATACCAAACTGATACATCCATCAAAAACGCTGTGTCCAAAATATGTGTACGGTATATATATGTTTTTCTAGACAAGGTCAAAAGTAGCATCTGAAACCGAACCAACAATCGCTAATATGGCAAAGAGTCTCATAGAAATATAAAAGTACGAACTGGGCCCTAACTAGAAAATATTCTATACAAAGAAAATTGAATGTGATAACCCGCTCCTATGTATGTCTCATCTAATTTCCTCAGATATTCTAGATTTCTAGTTATTATTAATTTGTTTTCTGTTATTAGAAAATATATGCCTAATTTCAAATATATTTTGAAACACTAAATATTAGAATGCCTTATATAGTGCGGAAACGAATCATTATTATTTGCTTTGTCTCTTGGCAAAACAAAAGTGGTTAGCTGAAATGACAGAAATCTAATAGCTTAATAGCTTAATTGTATAAATTTAGAAAATTTTCTCCATCAAAAGTGGAGGAGAAACTATTTTGAATGAATTATAGCTGGCTGTCAGACATTCGAAAAAAAAAACGTTTCAATCTTCCATCAAGTGATTTACGAAAAAAATATTGCATATTGGTTATTTTTCTTCAGAATTTTGTTTCCACAACCGGAGTGCAGTCAACATATCACTCCAGGATTAAAAAAATCCATACATTTTTGTACAGGTTCAGCTCAAGCTAATTTATGTCCAGATACAATTTACTATCAGCAGATTGTAGAGCCGGTGAAAAAATGGTTTTCATCAGAAGTTGGACTTGGAATTATATCTTCTCAAGCATCTTCATCAACATTACCTTCATTTTATATTGCAAGATCTCAAGATAGAACAATATGGATTCAGGTGACAGGATTATTTTTTTAAGTTGAAAATAATTTGCACTTTTTCTGTTAACTGATTATCAGTTACTTTCAATTATTACTTTTTGGTTTGTTGCAACCAAACACATACTTTTAATAATTTGGAGTTGTACTGATTCAAATTATCGCTGATTGGAAAACTGTGGTGTGTTGAAAAAATACTTGATATGAAAATGCATTCATCATAAATGATGTAATTGGAATTATCTCTAAACAATATTACAATCAGAACCTGATTAGAACAAACTAACAAACACTGATATGACCAAAGCATAGAATACTACTATACGAAAAACCAACAAATACACTACTGTGCAGGGAAAGTAGTGCAAAGAAAAGATTTGTTTCATCTTGTGGCTTCCTGACATTTTAGTGGATGTACAGATGTAATGGCGATTAAAAATCAGTGAAGTGATGTTTCATATTAGATTTTCCTCCGCTTCTAATTTGAAAATATTATATGGTGATATTTCTGTTCAGATTCGATTACAAAATAACATTCAGGTAATGGAATATATATTAATATTAATATACCTAAGTAGCAAATATTAAAGTAATAGGTGGACAGCAGCAAAGTTCTTTTTAACTTCTATACTAGGGAAATCTATAACAAATCAAAATGTTCTTTAAAATATTCCCATTATTAAGTTCATCTCATTGATGCAGTAATACACCTGTGGTTTGAATTTTTAACATTTTCAATGTTATTGATGTAAAAGGACTGGTGAATGAGCTACATACACCTGTTAATTGTTTGTAGGTGTTTATACAAATGTTTCCATTTCTGTGACTAAACACTCTTTTGTTATACAAAGAGAAAACAAGGCTTGGCCAAACTTACAAACCTATTACACTATCCCCTACTGTACCATATCTAAACGGATCAAAGTATTTTCTACTACCTACTATAACAATTATATCAATGGTATCATTTAAGATTTTAGACAATTGAATTTGTATTGGCAACATTATGAAATATGATATAATCATATTTCATAATGTTGTCATTACACATTCCATTGTCTAACATCTTTGATGTTATTCGGCAAAAGATACATTTTACAACATAGTTATCATCAGAGGTGGTCCACATGAAGCTTTGGTCATTTTTCTTTTGTTTCCAATAATTGACCAAAGAGGCTTCGTAGGTATGCACTCTTGTGGAATTTGGAAGGGGTAAGTTGGGGAAGGGCAATGAGCGGGGCATGTATAGAATAAAGGTAAAAATTGCCAAAGGCTGATAGTAAAACCGTAATACTGTTATTTGGCTTATTTGTTCTATTGAAATTTCGTAATTTTGAATTAAATTGCAAGATTTGTGACCTTCAAGAAAAGTTGAAGGAGTCGCAGATAAACTGTACTTTAGCCCTTGTGGTGACAAACTCTGTCTTTCTGGCTCTGGAAATTAATTTTATTTTCCTGGTAGGATCTTCAACATCTTTTTTGACTTTTGTACTGTTTAATTTCTGCTGAACGCTAAAATTGAAATTGAATGTAGAGAGCCATGCCTGGAAATATGGATTAGATTTTTTGCTATCCAACCTGAAATTTTTTTCAATCATGAGCCTTAGATGGACTGTATCTCATCTACAAGATCGATCAATGGGCCATGCTTTATTAACATAAGCTTTGACGGATTTTTTACGATTGGAATGGGCTTCGAGTAGTAAAACAGCGTACTACCTTTGAGGTATTGCCACTCCCATTTTAAAGTATTTATTTGATGGACTAAATAGAAAGTAAAGTTCTTCAATGAATAATTAATGCTGTTGATGACAACTGATGTAAACATCGAATGAATGACCCATCTTTTCATATTAAATTTAAAAAATAAATTGTTGGTATTGGTTTTAATAAAATAATTACTTATTAAATAATTTATTTCGCCATTCAGGAAATTGTTCAGTTAGCAATTGAGTTTGATATGTCCTCAATGTGTTCAGGTTTAAATTTTGCTTCTTGTATTTACTGAGGACAAATTTCAAATCATCAACTCATGTCAAAAAATGTTCCCTATGTAGTGCAATAAAATGGCTCACTGGAGTATACTATATTTTGTAGTTAGCTCATTTCCAACTAAGTTCTCGTTGGTTCATTCTTTTGAATGCTGCTACGAACCTTGAATAGAACGAAACAAAACTTCATTAGGTGTGATTTCCTGTCCACCATTCAACCTAGGGTGTAGTAATCTGATCAGCTCGGCCGAACTTGGTAGCTCCATGACTTTCCAACGACATTAAAATTGTGTACCTATTAATGGTGTGAAGCTTTGCTTAGGGCGATCCACTCAAATAAGTGCTTTTAAAAAGCATTTTTCAACTGTACCTGTTTGGATGCCATTCATTCCTGTAATATTCCTGTTTGATAAAAATTCAGTCCCCTACTTTATACCTTTAACTGGTTGCACAACTAAAAAAATGCCCATCGTAACTCTTTAGATATTGCTAAGAACATTGTTAATTTGTTATCACTAAACAAAGTATATATTTTATATTTATAATTTAGACATGGAGATTCTTTATCATATATGTACAGAAATCTAAAATATGAATTAATATGTCGCGTTTTTTTTAGGTTTTGGAATCTGGTTGTGGTTATACTTCATTTTCAATGAAAGGATTAGAATTACAAGAAACATCGTGTCATGCATTGGAGGCTACTCGACTTGATGATGCTTTCGACATAGCTTTTGAAAAAACTGAATTAGATTTGAGGTGTTTGAGGTATGGTTAAAGATGTGGCATTGATAGGTTGAGAACGTACTCAAAAACCAATATATTACCATATATTTACGATAACAGTTTTTAATTCAACCAAATTGTAGAGTTTTGTCAACAATTTTTTTTTTTGAAACATGTGTTTGTTACAAAATATTAAGATGCTACCATGTTTGCTCGCTAGGAAATCACTAAATGGACTTTCAAGTGCTCCGAAAGGGCTAAAGTAAAGGTTCATGCTTTTACTATCCTTTTTGTTCTCCCCTTGTTCTATTTTAAGTCTTCTTAGTTTTAGGTTAAGTATACTGCACTTCTTGGCAGATTGGTGGAATGTCAGATACTCTGCTACGCAGACACCAGTAGAAAATGGATTCCATCACAGGAAAATTTACCAAATGGGTATTATTGTATGAGATAGAATATAAAAATGCCTCTTTCAAGTGTCTGGAAACAACAAAAATAAATAAAATGTTTTAAAATCATCAATACTGCTATGAAAGTAGCAGTATTGATGGTTTTGAAGCCTTTTGTTTTCCACGAAAAATGACATGAATAGACACCTGAAGAAAAATAAGATTTCGTCACTCTGCTTCCTGAGATCATAACCAGATATGAAATACAATTTCAATTTTATAACCATTACCCCAGATTATGATATGTACGTAGAATATGAATTTCATCATCATGGATAACTTAATTTTAAATCTATTTTTAGGACCAACCAGTATGCTGGAACCAGTTCAGTTACACCTATTGATTCGGCATTCATCGATAGTTATTCTGACGCGAAGAATTCATTGCGAGGAATTATTGATCATCCAGATACTATGAAAAATATTAGAAAAGATTTTATGAAAACTTTATCATGGGTCGTAGTACAACACATTGTTTCCGCAAGCAAAAAACAAACAATTGGGAATGTTGAAAATGATAAAGTGGACGCCTCTGCAAATAAGATTTCAGAAAAAGATAATTTATTCATCTCTGGTAAACCCAAGGAGTTGAGCGTTCAGAACTTGAATAAACCATTGAACCAATCACCGCATCCTAATTCAGTTATAGATGTCGATGACTTGGGAGATGCTCGATCCATTGTTGTTCATTCTCTGAGATCAGATTCCTTTGTTAGTTTTACATCGATTCTTACATCTGATGATGAGACGTCAAACAATAAGATGAAAGGAGGCAAACAAAATTTCAAAAATGGAAAAAATATGGAAATGAAACGAAGGAATAGTTCCAAGGGTCATTTATCAAGACAAGGCTCAGTTAAAAAGTAAGGATTTTCAAATAAAACAAATGTTTCTTGTTCCAACAAACAATGTATATTGTAGTTAAAGTATGTAACGAGGATTCTGTCTCGTTCAAAATTTGTCCAATTCAGAAAGAAATTATCTAAAAATACAGATGATAATTGATGTTATAAATGCTAATTTTTTACTCTATAATATATCAGGTTAAAAATGGTTCGTTATTACATTTTTATGATATGACAATTCGTTTTATATATATATATATATACCCTGGCATGGGTGAATCGGATTGAAAAAACAAATTCCAGTTTCTAAGATGGTTTTTAGAAAATTAAGCATGGCGCTCATTAGACACTTTTGCTTTATGCTCTGTCTGTGGGACAAAAGAATTACTCATAAAAGAATTACCCATTTTAAAATACTCTAGTAAATTAGTTGTATATTTGCTGGAATAATTGGAGTTTCTGGAATTCTGATTAAAGTTCAAGTTCAGTCCTTCGTAATTTCAAGATAGATTCATTTTACAGTAAAATCATGATGTGGCATTACAATTGTGCAATAGGTCAAATATATTAAAACACGAAGGATGTTTATTATGGAAAATTAATTGTATTGAATTATTGTATTACACAGAATTCATCAAATAAGCGATGATGAATGGGATGTTGACAGTATTTTGTCAGACTCTGGTTATGGACTGCCTGCTGTCGATGCTGCGATGAGGAAAAAAGGTAGGTTTTGTATTCTTCGAAAATAAATGGAAGGGTCTTTTCTTGGAACTTCCCCATTGGTATCCAATACCATGAAGAGTAAAACAAATATTCAAAAATGTTTTCACTTAATAGCAAAGAGCTACAATTCAGTGTAAAAAATATCGAGAGTTTTCAAATTTCTTATACCGGTAATTAGAATTAGTGTTTTTTTGACATTATTATATTGCGAACTTTGTTTGCCCAGGGTAGATGCAACTGACTATTCTATGCGACTTTTTGTTATATTAGTTGTGGTTAATAGATTCCTCCAGCTTTTCCTACAGTGAATTCTTTATTGAACAGCCCCTTATTCAATTATTTAAGTATCAGCCACAGTTGGATTGTGCCGGAGCTGAACTCTCTGAAATGATGTATTTAAAAAATGTGATCCCTTATTCCAGGAAATATTCCAGCAGTAGTCAGTGATTCTGCTTTTGTGCGAAACACAAATGGTGGATTGAGTGAATCATATGTTCAACTATTTGATGAAAAAAACATTCAGAAAGACAATAACTTATTTTACCAACTGATACCATCAAAATGGAATGAAATACCAGTATCATTAGATGATGTCACAGATTCGAAAAGAATGTTTGATTCAAAATGGTTGGAACATTGCTTGAAATTATCATCAGGAAAAAATGGAGTTAATATACCTGCTACTCCTGCACTTATATCTGCGTTAACTAATTTGATAATCTCGTGTGATGGGATTGTCAATGTCATAGGTAAGTTTCTGCTTTATTAATTCATATTTGACAATTATTGTCCATACGGACGACTCTCCCAGAATTCAACATTTTCTGTTATTATTTGTCTTCAAATTCTAAAAATAACAGAATCTTATTCCTTATAATACATGATTTATTTACCAAGCTTTCGCTAGAGCATAGTGTAGCTTCGACAGTGTTGTATCACAATGAGTTTTTATTGCCAACCTCATCTTTGAGTGTCCTTGCGGCCTAAGTCGCACATGAATCTATCTTCCATTTTTCATGATATATCTGTGGTTAGGATGTTTGAATGTCTCTTTTTGTGTCTGGTAGTAACCAAACCGCGAAGAAAGTTCAAAATCAACAATACTGCTATATTGATGGTTTTGAAGCTTTTTTGTTCATCTGAAGAATATAATATAAACATTTCAATAACCCGAAAACCTGGTTCTAACAACCCCGGATAGAGCCTAGAAATGCAATCCATCATCGTGATATATTATACAAGAATTGTTTGACCTGACATTAGGCATTTCCAACTAAAAAATAATCCACTTTTACTCGACAGGTGTACCTGGCAAAGATGCATCTCAGCTGGGTACAGAACATATGCAACAGGTATATTTCGATAAAATACCATGGTCTCCTGCATTGGACTGGTTAATGGAAAGAAAAGATCTTCATCATATAGTTATCACTGCTTACAGGTTAAATATATAATTTTTTAATTTTTTTTTTAACTGAAAACCTTGAGTATTGTCAGACATGAGCCATTGCTGAACTGTGTCTTAGCAGCACAGCACATGGGTGGCTGCAGGCTGGCAGTATCTTGTTTTTCTTCAGATGTCCGCAAGACGTTCATGTCATTCATTAACTTCGTGTTTCAAAAAACTTCAAAAGATGTATTGATGTTGGTTGCTTCCAGACACCCAAAAAGACATTTTAATATTCTAGCAGAAGGTACATCTCAAAATATTGCCCATTTGCTCAATTTTATTCTGAGGGAACCAATTTTCATCGGGTGTGGAAGTGACTGCACTGGGTGAACCGAAAAACCTAAACCAAAATGATTTTGCTGATTGTCTTGTCATCACAAAGGATTTCTTGCTTTCATTTATTCACTCAAATGATCAAGTATGCATTTTTAAAACACATTGATTGAGTCACATAAAACTCGTCAATTATTCATCTCTTTTAATTGCACTATCCAATGTTGATCATTTTGAAGTGTTCTTTTCAATCATTTTTACAATCGGTCACTTGCATTTATGCTAATTTTTTCTGGCCCATTTATTTTGAATTTCTGAGTAGCAGTTGGTCTGACTTGTTCTTTTGCTGGAATGATCGAAAATATCTATAATATTTATTACATATTCTTTTTAAAAAAGGTCTATTTATATTTAAAAACTAGTGTTTGTCGACGCTTTCTCTAATATTCCCTCTTGAAACATTAATGATTAATTTTTAAAAAAGTGCTGTCATTATATTTTTTCAGATATGCAGTCAAACTTATGTATGATCAAATAAGTTTGGGTCCTGCAGAGAATTATGATGAACTTGTTGAATATTTTTCTGAATATGATGATGATTGGTATGTAGGAATTGAATCAGATCCTGGATGGAAGAAAAGTTTGGTTGATGGAAATTCTCACTTGTTTGCACTGTGTCACAATTCTGCTAAGGTAAAACTATCATTTTTGGACGTTCTCAAATCCCGCGACATCAATATCGAATTGAACCTTTTAATGCTTTTTTTTTTTTTTTTTTCAAGGAATCAACTAATGCCCACATATTTTTGCTGAGAGCTATTACAAATTGCGGTCGCAGCAACTGCACTCTTAACTGCGTCTGAAAAACATTTAGGTCAAATTTGCACAGACTACTGCATTCAGTAATTTGTATTTTAGAAATAATAATTCAGATTATATGCGATTTCAAAATAGATTTGATATTGGTATTTGTCATCTCTGTTAACAACCCCAAAGGACAGGTTTGTTCTATTTTTTTCTGATTGTTTTGACTTTTTCAATATTTCATTTGTGGAAATTTGAATTATAGACTGTCATTATTTTGCAATATCGCCTTTGACATGTATTTTTAGTGAATAGGCCACGTACGATCCAAAACCCAGTAATCAATGTTTTTCCGCATAACTTGTACCTAATTATTTTTTGTATAAAATTTGTTGATGAAAATTTATTTTCTTTTATTGCAGAGAGAGCTCAGTATTAGAATACTCACAAAACAGTCTGTATCAATGCATCTTGGCCGAGTTAATGCTGCAGCAGTTCGAGGAATTTGGTCGAATTTTTCTCTGGAGATGATATATGCAACTAATGATGATGAAGAAAGATATAGTATTCAAGGACATCAAGCATTGTTAAGAAATTTAATTGTACAAACTTCAGATCCACCTCTCGGTTATCCGATATTTTCATCGGAACCTTTGAATGTGTCGACACTTCACTTCAAGTGATTATACTAAAATTGAACAAAGTTTTTTTTATTTTATGTGACTTAGGTACTAAAGCCCGAACAACATATAAAACCAGGTTCATTTAGTCTGGAGTTGTGGACTATAAATATTTTAAAATGTGCTATTTTTAGCTGTATGTTGGTCATGGTTTCAAGTACAATTTCTGAGCTGTTTTTCTGCTACCTCTGGCAAGCTATCATTACAAGCTTGGTTATCCATATTGTTTTATTAATTGCACAAAGACCTATGTAGACCAGAGTTGGAAGCTATACATTGATCATTAATCGTTTCAAGTAACAAAACATTTTTCGTTTGCGTTTTTGTGCCTTAACCAATATATTTTTCAATTTTTTCTTTTGTCAAGCTGTCATCACTATTTGTTCAAGCTCGTTTTATCTTATTTGTATTGAGTATTATATTTTTTATTCTGTTTCCTATTTTTGTTTGTGTATTTGACTAAACATATTTTATTTTTTTGAATGCATTAGTCGATGTTCCATCCAATATCTTTTGTTCCATGAGGTACTTGAGTGAATGATTGCAAGCATTGGCCTATTTAGGGCGAGCCATGGTGGCATTCCTCACTCCAACCCAAAAAAATAACAAAGTAGCATTTTAGGTACTTCGCTTTATCACACGTTTAATATTTCAAACAAAGAATCAAGTTTTTGCTAATAGGTATATGTGCATATTAGAGAATAAAATAACGAAGACCCGTGAAAACAAACGACATACCATTTTGACAATTTCTGTACTGGACTTATAGCCACTAAAAGGAACCAACCAAAAGCACCTTAATAGCAGAGCTACTAAGAGATGTAGTACCAGCAACTGCACTTTAAACGAAAAATATCCGAAATAGAACTGAACTGCTATGGTGCAGTGCAGTAAGTGCAGTCTCGTCAGGACGATGGAAAAACCAATTACAACTTGCATGAAATACATTAAGACTATTCAAAAGCCTGTACCTACAAGTTTATACTGGTTATACCGCCTGGCATTGTCCATTTGCGGCTCGTACTTAAGAATCAAATTTTTCATTGGAAGACGCATCATTTAGTAGTTTATACTGTATATTTTCAGATTCTTGTGTTAGTATCTTTATATTTAAAGAAAGCACTTTTGTTACTTGTTTTATTCTGCTGGTACAGTTAGTATTTAGTTATTTATTTTTTGTATGCGTTTTTTACATAATAAATATATGATTTATAGAAATTTTTTTATTTTTTATACTAATGTTCGAAGGGGTTCGTAGCAGCTCTTGGATTGAATATAGTTTCAGTGACGAAAATGTGTTCAAGGATTTAAGGTTTAACTTAAGTACATCACACTTCCTGTTTGTATTGCTATGGGGAACCCAAGGAGATGCTTGTTTTGTCAAGAATGCGTTGCAGATGAACCGCGACTTTGTGCGTTCTATCATTGATGGATGCAAAACGGGTTTTGGAGGAAACCTCCTGAGGCGCTTCTAGTGTACGGTTTCGAAAGAATGATGCATTCCTGTCGCGGGTTGTCAGGAAATTACTATAGAGGTTTATTCAATCTCACAAATGTCAGTAATACATGAATCAACATTGGTGCAAGTTTAAAATATTTTACATTGACGTTGTTGCATTTCCTCGGCTCCATGATGCATACAATTCAGCTAAGTTGATTTATCCAATGAAGTTGATGAGTTTGAGCAAGGTATTAGATGTTGTACGCAGTTGTTACATTCTTGATAAAGAAAAGTATGTTCGATGATAGTTTATTCGCCCACCAGTAAAAGTTTTATTCAAACGGGGTATGAGTAACTGAATTCATCTGTGGCTCATGCTTGACAGAATCAAATTTCTGATAGGTATCGAAAAAAAGGTTGGGCAACCAGTAATCCGGAGATTTATTATGCCAAGAATGTGCCATAGATGGCCGCGATTCTGTATTAATATGCACATTCGATTTTTTATTGAAATTCTACTGATAGCAACACCAAATGTGTTCTTTTATAAAGAAATTGCAGGACAAGACTACCTTTTTGTTGAACAGCATGAATCACCAAAAGTGCTATATCTCCAACTTCCTCTCCCGACAAAGGAGGTCTGGTTGCAATAAATTGGGAATACATTCAAACTTTAATTCTTGACCCTGTTTGTCTAAAAACCGCATTTCAAATAATGTCGGAAAAGGTTTGAAGTAGAACATCCCTGTCGTTATTGAAATTTCTTAACATTAATTCCATACGACTTCTGATTCGATAAGAGACAGGATTTTCCCGAATATCATGAAAACCGAATTGACGATACGAAGCAAATACGAGTAGAGAATAACAAACTGTCAGAAGACTTACTTGCTTTCAATTTCTTCTTCTTGTTTGTAGTGAGTGTTGCAACTTTATATGCGTATTCCAACAAAGCAACAAACAAAGCAAATACAATCCCACCAAGAAGTACATAAAATACTCCAGCAACGTTGGCCAGTCCTAATTCTGCGGTTTTTTCCTGAAAAAAATATTGAATGTCATTTTAAACAACCGTAATTCAGATCAATATGACTTAAATCTCTGTAACGTATGCGAAGTGGCAGATTTCAAAATCAATTGAATTCGTAGAAAACGATTTGTTACTTTTACTTAGATGGTCAATGTGTTGGAAAGATATAGTTTTCAAGTTCGACCTAGTCTACCCAAGTTATTATTAACAAGCTGGAAAATCCTGAAAAAAGTTGCCCAAAAAGTGATCGTGAAAACTCGCCCCCTGAAATTAATCCTTCAACACATTTCGAAATTATAAGGTAAACAAGAATTGAAACCTCTTTTAATGTAATAATATCACGCATTATACGATCTGACTCGCATACCATATTCATTACCAAATTAAGAAGAAGAATTGTTCAGATATGAATTCGGTACGATTTCTCTCTTAAATATTTGTTTAGAAAAATTATTCCTGCTCCATGTTGCCGCCGAAGCACACGGGTTCTCAATTAAGATCAAGGCCTTTCCATCATTATCAACTGATATCAGCTAGTTGAAAAACCTTGCAATATTAAATATGATCATACGAAGATTCTCAAAATTTAAGGCCATCCCAGATCCAATCATAATTCGTAGGAACTCGAATTACGTGACAGAGCGCTTGAGATAGAATTCAACAAATTGATCGAATGTAGCGCTCGGTCAGAAATATTTTCTCTAAACAGGTTTGTAAAGTAGGAGTCACTGATTGATCCATCAATGGCTCATGCTTGACAAAAGCAAATGTCGGATTCTGCGAAGACGATTTTCATAAAATTAAGACCATAGTGACCATGAGGCTATTTAAATTTAATTTATCTCAAATTTTTGTGACAGAATAAGTTAATTTTAATGGTAACTAATTTTGAATGTCATTGGAGGACCTGGATAGATAACATTAAAGTAATAGAATGGATCATAAAAGAAAAGATGCTACACAAAACACGCGACAATTATGTCGAAGTCTAACTGCCGATAACATCGACGGTTTTGTGTCATGTGAGTGATGTTACACATAGATGTAGCGCAAATGAGACTGAACTTTTGATTCACCTATTATGATGAACTTCAGACTGTTTTTCCAAACTTTTTGTTTCAAGGTACGGGAAATATATAATAAACATACCGATTTTGACTGCGATGCGTCAGTACATTGACTTTTATCAAACCACCAGAATTTCTTCAACTTTTGCAAGTTTCCTCTTTCTTGCAAAGTCAAGATTGCCAGGTTAATTGAATCACTATAAAAAAGTGATAAACAAAAACTAGAGTGAATAGGTTTTTATTCGGGCAATTGCCTTGCATAAAGACGAAATGCGCACTGCAGTTTTATACATGAAATATAAGAGGTATGTACTTGTACCTATGTACGTATGTACTCATGTACCTAATGAATGATTTTTCTGAGTATCTATAGGCTATATGTACGTAATATACAATCTAATCTAACAACCAAGAGAAAATTTTCGAGATAAAACTCAAGACGAGAAGATGAAAAATTGTTTCCAATATTTTAGCTAAAAGATCTGAAAAAAATGAATTTTTGCTCTAAGAATATATTTTGCATGTTACATAACTGGTTTCACCAATGCCGAGGCAGGTACCATTCACGTCTGGGATACCACGTTTAGGATGTTTTCCAGTTTAGAGTGCAGTTGCTGGTACTACACCGTGGTCGGAAACAGTGATTATGACGTACTGCTGCACCTTGGCCATCATCTTCCGCACGATAAAATAATATCATTTTCTATTCGAAATTGAAATTGGCTATTACTATATCAACTTACTATATTGGTGACCCTTTTGGCAATGCAATTCCATATCCTTTACTGTCGATATTTGATCCGACCTTCATTGTATTGCATGGCTTTCTTTGAGCCATGTAATCGTTCAGAGTAGACTCCATTAAAAATGCATATTTTCCCTGAAACAATATTGGATAATAAGCACAGTGGGTGAGTCTTTCATTTGGTAGTAATATTTTGACTAGTGCCATGCCAAATATTAATAATCGTTGTTGAAGCTTGAACAGATACACGATTTGTTGGTGCTCTTATCTCTTTTGCGGTGCCTCTAAAATGTAAAAGTATAAGTAATGCGTGCGGTACGCGCAGAAACGAAATAGTGAATGCGATGCACACAAAAAATAGTGGTGCGAGTGGTGCAAATGTTGTTACAAGGGATGTGAGTCTTTGCAGATATCAAAACCTATTGACGACAATTTTTAAATTTGTGAAACATACGTTACTATTCCTGACGCGCTCTATTCCTTCTTTATTGTTCTTCACAAATACTGACGGTTCCTTGTTTTTCATATAATTCCACATTTTTTCATAAAGAGCAATTGGAGTGTGCTGTAAAATAATTCCACATGATTGGAAGAATTTGATAAATTAATCGATCAGAATTAGAACGATTGAATTTCATGCTAGGATCTCGAACCCAAAATTAAAATTGTTTCATTTCTACATATACATATGGAGTAATAACATTAAATCTGTCCATTTTATTGTCACGGATTTATCGACAAAAAATATACGACACTGCAAAAGAGTAAATTTATCATTCATTTGTAGTAATTGCATATTTTAAAATTCGAAAACGCTTTGTTGATGAGATTTTTATCAATTATAAACCACGACTTCGCCAAAAATATAAATTTTGTATGTAATTTCACAAGTAAAATTACTGTCAAAGATTTTTTGATTCAATCGGTCAAATTTGTATCAATGCATCGAGAACCTGTGTAATGAATTACTTATACATGTTATATCAGAACCAATATAACGAATGTAACGTCAACACACATGATAATATATTTCTTAAATACATATTTTTATGATTTTCATGTCTACCTTGAAGAAACTAGCTGTAGAACCAGATTCCAGGGTTCCATATTGGATTTCAGTTTGTGTTGCCAGATCCTCAGCACTATTGATAGTCGATCCCATTCGCTTCAACAGTCAAAAATGCTGCTAAATTAGCAGTGTATGATGAGACTATGATTAGCGTGAAAAACCACCAAACACCTCCAACGAGACGGCCTAGATATGGATAAAGCAACGATTAGGAATGACTTTACATACATTGTCAAGTACCGTTTTTTTGTAAATTCCATTCATAATTAATTTCAACTTTTTATAGTATAACATTACGTAGCAATATGATGATATATACCATTCTAAAAGGTAAATGTTAACATATAATCATGATTTTTTCCATACAATAAAACAAACAGGGTTTTTATTTTATACCCACTCATTTGAATGGATAATTTTGCTCAGGCCCTACTGTACCACTGCTCAATATGAGCGACCAGGGTTTGTGTTGTTTGATCCAGCAATTTTGGATTATCTACAATCTTCAAGCATAAAAATTATTTAATAAACATATTCCACAACGAATATGAAAACCACTTAACCGGAAAATGATTTAGGTGAAATGTCAGCTCCCTGTTGCATAATTGCTCCGAGAGAGAACCAGAAACTGTTGAAAATTCCAAAATCCGCTGATTCATCAATTTCTTCTTCGTTTTCACATTTCAAAACACTGGCTAAGATAGGAATAGAATAATATACTAGGGATGGAAAAATAAACAACAAATTTAAAACGCACTAAGTTATACAACCCCAATTAGCGCTGGGCTGCTTGGTTGGAGCACATGGACGTATCCACGATAGAAATTTTATTTTCCGAGTAGGTGCCACAGATGGATCGCGCCGACAAGGCGCGGTCCACCTGTGAGTGATACTTGACGAAATAAATTTTGTGGTTGGGTTGGTAATATCATTTGTGAGTGGGAGTCAGATTTTCTTCAAGTATAATTGCCCCATGCTAGGCTATAAACGTTTTGACAAAAATATTTCGGATTGGTAAGTGGGTAGCGTGACCAAAGTTCTAGTGAGTTGCTTGCTTCAACAACATGCTTCATCATTGGTCCATGCTCAACCTTGCATACATTTCTTGGAAAGGATGGCGTAATAATTACTAAACTTCATTTTCTATTCTCAAATTGCTCTCCGATCACAACAAAGACTAGTTGTAACATATTTTATCTATAATATATATCTAGTTGATGATTAATAAGTTAATGATTTCATAATTTTTTCGCGGAATAGCAACATGTCCAATAACGTTTTTTTTATCAAACCAGTCAGAATTATTTCTGGCACACATTATTTTATTAATCTTGAGAAAGCACTGCTGGAAGGTATTGATGATTGATAAAATGAAAATTTTGATTTAAAAAATTTTCGTCGAATAAATTCGAATCATTGCAACGAATATTCGAAAATTGAATCTAATATTAGCTACTCTAGCTTACTAAAGCTTGACGAAAAAAAAAAATTCGAAGATAAATATCACTCACCTCTGTGCCATTCATACGGACTGAATCTCGAGATAATGAAGATAACGACGCTGACTCCGATATAAGCGAAAACGATGCAAATCCAAATTTCGGGTGCGAGGGGTTCGAGAAAACTGAGGAAAAATACGTTGAAATAATTTTATACTATTTATTAATTGATCGTTGAGGAATTGAAATAAATTTATGGCAATAGAATTTTGTACGGGAAAAAAACGTAGAAATTTACTAACAATATGTATGTTTTTTTTTTTTGAACCCACCAATTACAAAGAACTAACTAATCACTGCAAAGAGCTGCAACTAAATGTTGTACCAGTAACTCCAATCTGAGCGGAAAAAACCTCAAATGGAACTAAATCGCCATGGTAAGATGCATTGAGGGGTATAAGCTCTAGGTGATGATAAAACTATCTACGCTACTAAAACAATATCAGATACACCGCGGTACTTCTTGATCAAATGCACCGAAATTAGCCACTGCATCCTAAGGAAAGAATTTCTTAAGAATAAACCTGCGTAAGTGTATTGCCATCACATAATACAATCATTGTTTGCTTTCTGTACAATTCATAAGATTATTTATCAGCCATTGTAATTTGAATTTTACGCTGAAACACGTAAAATTTGTGGCATTTTTGTTCAGTCGTATAATATACTTAACATTTTGGCCATGTAAGTACGGGCTTTAGAATATTTTTATCGTATTTCCTGTTTGCTTAGGGGAAACAATGTAGTGATAGATGATTTTATCATCGTCCAGGGAAGATTTCACTTGCTGTACTTTACTATGGTAGTTTAGTTTTGTATGGAGAGTTTTCCGCTCACAGTGCAGTTGCTGGCACTAACGTTTTTGGTAGCTGTTTTCGTTTTGAATGGCTGTTAATTAGCTCCTGTTAGACATTGCTTTCCGCCTTTTTTAGAGCGATCATATATACAAAAACAAACATTTAGCCAGAAACAGGGAATCCATATTCATCAGAAAGATTACCTAAAAATGTGAGGCTTCTCTTTCTCTGGTTTTTTAATCATGATACTGATCCCGAGAGACATGAAGGGTTTCGTGAAATCAACAACCGCTTCTCGAGAAGAAGTTATTGTGAGCGGTGCAACAGCCATATGTGCAATCTGTAGTAACGAAAAAGTTAACCCTGAGCAAAATATTTAATCACAACAACTAGAAGAAAATAGGAAAATAATGAAAAATTTGTTAACCAATTCCATTGAGGTTTTAGTGATATATGCACAAATGCGAAATTTTTGCCAAACATATTTTGTTAAGTATGATTTACTGATGGATCGCGCCGACGAGACGCGGTCCATCTGTAAGTGATACTTGACAAAATAAATTTTGTGGTTGGGTTAGTAATATCATTGGTGAGGGTCAGTCAGATTTTCTTAAATATTGATTTTGCTTTCACCGCTTTTTAGGCTGATTTATTTGATCGGTACAAGTGACCACTCAAGCCAAATTTTCATTCATCTTGACAAAATAAACGTAATGCAAAATTCATCCGAAACTTTTTCCGAATCCTACGCATTTTACTGCTTTTTACTGTGCTCCGGCTTACCATTCTTTGTGACAAATATGGTAAATGGATATGGCTGAAAAATCTTAATTTGGATATTCAATTCGAAGCACAAAATATTCGCATCAATCTTGGATTGTTAATAAGAACTAAAACCAACAAAATAAAGTGGAATTAGTATATCAAAGATCCTTTAACAGTTTGATTAAACCAATATTATTGAATTCGTAGCTATCGATTTTTAATTTTGATAATGGAGGTGATCGTGAACATGGGAAATTTGCTTTTTAGTTAGACTTAGTGAATTGACCCGATTAGAAAAATTATTCAAATCATATTTGAATTTGAAATGATTGGGTTTTGCGCAGCCATACCAATAAATATTCCGTTGCGCGGGAATACAATACATCAGCGACTTGTTAAGTTCGTTTCAACAAAAAGTTTTGAATTAATAGATTTTACATCGGCAAAGTGGTCCAATTATAAAATTTTCTACTTGCATTATATTTAACTTCTCCTATCATCCCATTCCACATTCCTGTTTCTTCATTTTTGCTTCCGTATTGTCCATCTAATACTGGCCGTAGTTTATATTTGATTGGAACAATTTTACTGATTTCATTCAATAAATCAACACAAAATCCTTCGTATCTCTCGTTTCCTTCAAACGATTTCCAATCTTTTTTGAGTGTAACGTACGGCTCTTCCTAATGTATTACGTTTAAAATCATGTAAGATTTTAACTAATAACTAATAGTAAAATGAAAAAAGTGTAGAGCTATTTTTAATAAAAAAAAATCATCTGATTAGAGAATAGTAAAAATAGTAAAATTAGTTTTGCTTGTGATATTTATAATGGTATATATACATATCTTGCAACAGTGTTTCAACACTCGATTCTAAAAAATTCCGAATCCTGGTGGCCTGAACCGCTGAAGCGCGATCTGTGGTTCGTTCACGAAAATGACAAAATTTATGTTAGAGACTCACCAAAATTGTTGTAACGATGACAGTTTGATTTATATATTTTCTCCAAATTCTGTCATGATCAAGAGTTCTGTTCAAGTAAATTGAGCCAATATTTCGATCCGATGATATATTGTGCTTCCATAATCCAGTCAACCGAATTCCAGTTCTCTCGACGGATAATATTTGCACAGTATAATTGACGCGTTTTCCGTATTTGTCGAATTGAATATTTCCGGTGAATCCATTCACTTTGGTCTGTAAGAAGAGCACGAATTTGCCTTGCTAAATATTAATTGAGATTTTTTTGTTCTAGACAGCGACGATAAATCAAGAGGATTCTTTCAACTTGACGGGTTAAGTATAGGGATAGACGAAGTAGACCAGGAATATTTGTAGCTTTGAATTTTTCAAACGTATTGCCTGAATAACACAAAAGGCGACCGAGAAGAAACAATGAAGGACGATAGTTTTAAGTTTTACTGGCGCCCAGGGGAGATACTAGTCAATTTTTTATAGGCATAGTTCTGTCCTATAGACGCTGGTTATCATCATTTTGTTTGATTTGTTTCAAGGAATATCTTCAAACACTTGAAAAATGGGTAATTGATAATTTTTTTAAAAAGTCAATGTGTCCGTGAATCTTGCTTATATTCTACATATATTTTGATGCTGAAAATTCTGATTATATTAAGCTATCGTTTTAAAAATTGGCTTTGCGCTTAAATGTGAATTGCAATATAAATCGTGAATTATAAGAAAGATCGGTATACCTTTTTTATTGCTTGATTTATGTCAATTCCGGCTTGAAATTTTTTTTGGCAGAGATGCTTGACAACGTCCTTTACTGAGGCGACGATCTTTGACAAAGTTTTGCACTGAATATCCATTATTCAACATCGTTTTCAAACCACTATATAGAAGTTTGAAAGCATCGTATATCAAAGCTCCTTCGTACTGAAATCAGAAGGCAAAGATTACCAAGGGTGATTTATAAATATATCAAAAAAACTCATGAAGCTTTGTTACCAAAAGACGGGGAACACAATGCATTATTAAACTCAATAATTCGGCTGTTCGGCTCATGTCCCCGATGCAAAATTGCTGTTTGGTTGTTGGTAAGGTTCAAACCAAAAATCAGTCTGACACCAAATAGTTCGATGCCATTAATAAAAGGTTCTAAGCAGAAGTAAACCTGTGACATTCCATATTGATTGCAGAACAGTCGGGCAATATGTAAAGCTGAGCAAAATCGAATCGTATGTAATCTGAATCTGATTCGGATAATCTTTTTCAAATCGATAATTCTAAGAAACAGATGACCTGTTTTTACCATTGATATTTGCTCCACTTAATTTTGCAAGTAGTTCCTGTTGGACAAATAGATCAGAAAATATTTCGTTAAGCCCGAGACACTAATGGATGACATTGAAATACTTACGGAAATAGAATCCAATCCAATTGTTTTTCTGTAATTTATTAGAAAAGTTTGAAATTCTCGAGTCTGTTTGTCAGTAATTGAGAACAACGTGATGTTTGCCCCTCCTGTTGTATATTTCAACAAATCTTCGTCAACTAATCCCTGGAAATTAATACTGGGCTTATTTTCAAATTGATATGAATTTGTGGAATAAATTGGGCAGTTAAATACCATTCTTGGGAAACAAATCGGCATTCACAATATGTCATGCGATTTGATCTTGATGATTTGCGCTGTCAAAATTATGATAAAGCATACATTAATACTAAAATTCAAATATCAATGCGTGGAAATTTCAGGCCCTTTTTTTCATTTTTGTGTCCATTTTAAAACTGTCTTTTCCTGTGAATACGCTTTGTCGATCCGGACCCTAGCGAGGCGATTTCATTTATGGTTCTTGTCAAACAAAATAAAAATCATATATTATTTAGACTGGCATGAGTATTATATTCTAATAAAGCCCTTCAGTGGTTTGGAGAATTCTCTACAAAAGAGCCCCCTGATTTTGGTTTGAGCAAATTTTAATGAAAAAAATATTAACATGGTTGACGGAATTAACAGTGTGAAGAAAAAGAGTCGCAACCATGACCTATATAAGCAAATTTAAACTTACCAAATCAGTAAAAATAAATTGATATTCTGGAGTCAGCATTCCAATGGATTCCAACTAAATATAAAATCAGTAGTTTTAAACGTGATCACTGAGACAACACAGATCGGTCAAATATGTCTCGGCAGCAATTTCATTGCAGAAATCTCTAATCGAAAGTTATGTGATGACGTAATTATGTTGTAGGTCGGCAAAACCTATGAGAATATCCAACTGGTAGATTCTAGCTCAATGTACAGATAATATACGCCAGAAAAATGCCCCAGAAAGAAATTCCCTGAGTATACTTGCTTCAATAACCAATAATAAATTATACGTTCTTTGTTTAAAAGCAAAACATTCTTCGGTAACATACCTGACGCAGAATTTCTAAAGATGCATTTTTAGCGACGTCAAAAACAATGACATGTTCTTCGGTCGTGGCGATTTCTCTCAGATGGGGTAAAATGTTTTGATTTCCTCTCATGTTTCGTACTTTGACACGAAAACTATAGTCCAGAGAATAGTCGAGCAATTGATTGAGTCCTATGTGAACTAAAATAATATGATGTGCGGAAATACATGAATACAGTGCAATGAAAGTAACTGGCTATCAATGAACACTGAATTAATGAATAATTATAGCAATCATTATTTTTTTTTTGTTGTACACCAATTGTCCGTGAATAGCTCACGTAAAATCAGTAAAACAAGGTATCTTCAATTCCTATATTAAATTGAAGGACGATCAAATTATTGTAGTGGTTGTTATGCATCCTGTTTTAAATATGATTATTTTCTTTTTCATAACAGGGAATTACTGGATGAATTAAAAAATGTATCAATAAAGCTTACTTTCGGTCGTATCGTAAAAATAAGTGAGGTGTTTGCAATTCCACCTATTTGTAAGAGCAAGTATAGCAGGAGTAATAGAAGGAAACAACGACGTAATGAATTCAGATTTTTCCGGAAAGAATGTTCTGGAAAATTAAAAATAAAAATAAATTTCAAATTAAAAATGACTTGAAGTTGACTTCACATTATAAATTAGAAAAATGTGCTAATATTATTTCTATACTTGCTTCATGCGATATTAAAAGAAAAGAAAGGTGACTCCAATGAGTGCGTCATATAGACCCTATGTAATCAAGCTCAAGAAATTAAGAGATGGGCATTATCTAAAACTGCATTTCAAAGTTTTTTCCAAGACTTGTCCCAAGTATTTTTGAGCATTCAATTATTTGATTCGCTAAATTATTCGAATCCATTTTGAAAGAACCAAGTATTTTAATGCCCTTGTTTTCTTTCTTTCTGAATTAAAAATTACTCTTCGCATGCGTTTTGATACTACGTATCAATAAAATGAACAAATATATCTCATACCCGGTTGATATCCAAGGAATCTTGAAAGACTTTGAATACGAATTGGCAACGTTTTTTGTACTCCGGTCATATCTTCCGAACACAACAAATGCTTCTTGTGTTAAGTGATTACAAACTATTTGAAATACAGAAAAAAAGTATTTTCTTCTTCTTGATAATAGCACGAAAACGTCAAAATGCTTAAATCAGAAAAGTAAAAATAATCGGCAAATGATTTCCACTTGCAATCATTACTCCACTAACATTGCACATACCCATCCACCAAAATTGTGTTCTAAGTGCATTGAAATAAACCTTCCGACACAAAAATAATAGGTTTTTTGGGCATTACAGTCTTTTCGTATTTTTCCCTACGTCACTATCCTCCCATAATAGCAATTTATTGACTAAAGTACCAAATCGGAGAAATATTGCCAATGCATCCTTTGTTGAGTATGTGTCATTGATGGATCGCGTCGATGAGAAGCGGTCCATCTGTGGTGCATGCTTGACAAAATAAAATTTCTGATCGAGTAACTGTTGTTACTTAGACAGCCTTTTTGCTAAATGGGGTATATCTTAGAATATTGATATTGTTCAGGTACACAGAATTCACACTTACATTCCCTTACTAATTCATAGCTATTGTTTGATTGTGCGTTCTGTAGGTATGCTTGGAATCGAAGAGCTGGGGCATCAAATCCCCAAACGTTACCGGTTGTGAGTGCTCGAGCATTGTAACTGCGGAGAACGAATTTGAAGACTGATTCAACCTCAGGTAAGTCTGTGGGGAATATCGTGCCTAAAACAAGCAATAAAGTTTAGTTTAGGATTTACGACCACTTTTAATCTTACAGGTAGAATTCGTACGTTCTCTAGAGGAAACCAGTGACTTTACGGCGAAACTATTTTAATTATTTTCTAGCAAGCCGTTTATTTAGTAGAAACATGTAAATTTAGCTTAGACTTTCAATATCATAATACAACAGGACATAAAAAAGTATAACAAATGAGATTTTGTGGACTAAAAGAGACTACTTTAACTTACCGACGGAAAGTGAAACAGTTGTTCGACCAGATCCGTATTCTTGACCGCTGCATGCTGACAATATCAAAAGTAAATACATGCATACTGACACATTCACACACATTGAAAAGCCTTGAATTGAAAAATAAAATTTAGTAAATAAATCAAATGCGCAGTATAAAGTTCTGTAGTACGCACAGGAATCACAGTAGTTTACAAATGAAACGCAACGCGGAAAGTAGCACAATAAAAATATCACACTCATTAGCATAATCGACGTTTTGAAACTGCTCCGAAGACGAGTTAACGTGATTTCAAAATTGCTTTCTCTATGTAATTTCCTTTATTGATCACCAAAGCAGTTTCTCATGGAGTTAATAAGAAAATCTCAGTAGAAATAAAACTTTAGGGGATTGTCATATAAATATTTTATCTAATTGGCCATAAAATTTTACGGCCTCCACTGATATTGTTTTTGATCGATCGATCTATTGGCATGAAGCTTCCTGGTTGGGGGTAGGGCTTGAAAATTTTCGATTTGTGAGTGATTCCCAGGAAGCATACGTTTTTTCAACAGAAATCAAGTTTAATTTTGAGGTAGAGAAATTCAGCGTCACTGCCGTAGTTTCTACTTTCGCTGTTAATTTAGGGTGCGATCACAAATGTGGATTAGGATGACGCAATATGTCTGTTTTGCATAGAAAAAGAAATACGGGCGTTTTTTCTAATCAAAACTATAAAAATGAGAAGTAAATAAAAATATTTTTATTTCGAGTTGGTCGTTCGGGTTCCTTTTCTCACTAACTTTGCAATCTGAATAGATACTCGAATTTTAATAGCGGATTGCTGGGGAATCTCAAATCTTGAAATATTTTATTTGGTCTTCTAATCTCATTTACAATTTAACATTAAAACGTTCTTGTCCAATTTTTTAATCTAGCACTTGAGGATTTAATATATTTTTTTCACGAACAAAATTTCGGCTGTAACCAGGTAAACTATTGATGGCACATACATAGAACTACGCGTCTGACGCTGATGCCAAACGACAAACTGAACTACATTTTAATGTTAATGGCACTGAATTCCTCATTACTGATTGTTTGTGAAAATTCATTTGCCGACATACTTGGGCCCTGATGATTCAATGTCAAAAAGTATAGATGAAATTTTCCAACTTTGAGCCTGCGCGCAACACTGATTGCATGATCATTCGATGTTAGAGCAGTTGGAAGTGACGTCACTGTGACGCAATAAAGATATTACTGCAAATGAGTGGTAAATTTATTACATTCTCCTTACAGTGTATCATATAAGTGATCGAAAATTCGTTTTCTTAGGCGTTGCTTGCGGCCTCGCTTGGAGCGAACTTTTTCATAAGTGAATTTTAAATGAAGGTCTAAGAATCCTATATAAATTTAATTTTTCTCAAAAAGTGAAGGTCGGGTCATTGCGATTCGTTTCGGATACAAAAGGAAAACCCAGTAAAGCACACACTAACTTTTCTAGATTCCACAATCAGTGATGGAAATTCATATAATTTTCACAAATGTTTTGTTACTAAAACAACCACGCTAACGAGATTTTTTAGTCGTTATCGTAACAATACAAAAAGGTTTTTATTCTAACGTTTTACGCCGCAGGAAATGAAATGTTTTCTTTGGTAGTAAAATTGGAATATATATGACTAGAAAACTACAAAAACGGTCCTTTGGATGTACTTTGTAAACCGAAAAAGAGACCAGCTGCTTCTTTTAGCACCCGTGGGCTGAGAGTATGGTGCTCACGTTCTTCCGACGCCATGTTTTGCCAAAATGAAGTTCGGTGTATGAAAAAGTGGCGCGCTGAAAGTTTTTTTTTTTTTTTGATTGTATCTATCTTTAGGGTTCAACATGTAAACTCTGAACAATTTTCCGGGTTTGGTCTACTTTGAATATTGAAAAAGTTATATCAACGTTAACTATCTTAAGGAAGTGACAAGTAATGGGAATTTTAATAATTTCAATAGTACGCAACTCCGCACCAACTTTATGTTTTCAACTATTCTCTTTACCACATCTAAAAAATTCGATTAAGAATTAAGGTCACAAGCCCACAGCGCACGTAAAGTTGCCTTACCGATGCATTGTGTTTCGTTTCGGATAACAAAATAAAAAGGATAATATACGCATGCTTTGCTTTGCGTTAGTCGTATCCACATGTCTATTAAGCCCAAACTCACGCAACGAAGCGAGTACTCACCCTTAGTTTTCATATTTTCAACGCTTTACCGATTTGAGATAACCGGGCACCATATGATTGACAAAATATATATTCATTCCAGGCCATCGGGTTCAAATACAAATTCAAAAGTAACGAAACGGGAAAAACACCAGAATCAATAAATCCCTAAGCATTGCCGGCAGAAGGTGTCAACGCTTGATTCAAAGGAGAATGTGAAAAAGACTAGAAACCTTTCAACTTAAATTTTCGTACTGCAGGCGCCTCAAAATTCATTAGTTTTTTGCCTGGGGCTAAAAGCAATATGTGAAAACGCTAAAGCTCATTGAAGACACGCGAAAATTTTGCTTGTTTCAATAGTTTTTGTATAAATTCCAAAATCTTTGATGAATAGACCCCCCCCCCCCCGTCTCTGGAAATCTTTATAGTTTGAGGACACCAATGTGAAGTGTCTTGCTCGAGTGCGCGGTTACGAAGAGTATAGCCTTTGCTCATTTTAGTTATTTTGAAGAACATATACTCCAAAATTTTAAGCAAACGAGGTTTCATACTGTGCCAAACCTAAAATCACTTACAAGTCTTCTTTCCACTGTACATAGTTTATAACCGTTTTTTTCACACTGACAGACCTTTCCATGAATTATTCTTGAAAACAGTTTTGTACCTGCAATATAATTCTTGAACATTTCAGCGTACCCATCGGGTGGTAACTGACACAAAAGACCGAAAAGTCGTTACCACCCTGCCTGTACTGAAGACAGTATTTGTATCTATCTTCATTTATATGTTATATTGTATTGTTTTCTGGTTGACAAACAGTAAACTCTCCCTCTCTAAGTCTTCTAAAAGCTGAGTGGCATGTTTCCCCGCATCCCGACGCCAAGGCCCACCAGCAATATGTTGCAATTTTTTTATTCTGTGATGGAGGGAAGCCTAGATCACAGCATAGTCATACGACGAACCACGACCCTCGTATACCAGTTCCGAATCGGGGTGAAGGTTTTTGGCTTATCAAACGTCTTAGTAAGCCACAAGTAGTGCTTACGTGACCACCGTGCGAGTCGCCCTGCAGACCGACCTCTCGCATATAAATCAATATCCCCCACGGAATTCGAATCCGCGCCATTAAGTTCGAGGCGTATTCCCAACGCTTTGCCGATTGAGCTAACGGGCACTCCAATTAGTGCACAATAAATTCAGTACAAACAACAACTTTCGCAGAAAGTGCATGGTGCAATGTTATGTAAAGATTATTGTTTATTACAGCTGGTTCCATTGAAGTTTAATAAGTTTGTCATGTGGATAAGGCGTATTCTTGGCATTTTTCTCCGGCAGTATAAGATACCAATAAAATCTTATAGTACACTGTAGAGTCTGTATAATGCATATAATGATACCACTGAACCGGTGGGTGGCGCAATGCATTGACCAGGCGTAACGTGTTACCGTGACAACGCAGGCAAAAACAAGGGTACTCATGCGTTAAATTGTAACTTGTTATTGAAATGTGATAGGCCTAACCCTTTGGTGTTTGCAATTTGAGGATAGTTCTGCGTTAGTAAGGTCTGCTGCAGTTAGAGTGTAAGCTGCTAAAAGTCTGGAAAGACTAGCTAAAGTGGGCCAGGCTGCGGAGTGAAAGAAGACACAAGGAAGTCGATGTCGACTTTAGATACAAATATGAAGTCAAGTAGACGATCATTGTCTCCAATTGTTGAACGTCACACTCCACAACACCCACTTCCTCAGGAAATCCGGGTAAGTATATTAAATTAATAAAATTAGTACTCCTAATTCTTCTATGAGTCTGTAAGATCACGCCAGGCGAATCCATTTAACGAATACAGTACGTAAAACCAGCGAATTTGGAATATATTTCCTAATTTCCAGCCAACAAAAAAATCTGCTTTCGCTAATCAGTTAATTCTTCCTCTATACTCATACTGTAAGTACCTTGATCTTGTAAACAATAATTGAAGAGTTATGAGTAGGGCTGGGCAATTCGATCCGATTCGAAAAAAAAATATTCAAATCCGATTCGAATTCCAAATGAAACGGTTTTGCCCAGCCCTATAGTTGTGGGTGGGCACTTTTCATCTTCAAAAATGGGGGAATGTGGCTACCTTTTGATGGACTAGATGGCGGGCGACTTTGATAAGATTAGATACAAAATGGTTTATCAGTATTTTTGATAGCATTTGTTGCGGGGAAAGAATTTAAAATTATTAAAAATATAAGTTACTTCTATATTTTTTAGCCCCTTTAAACATGAAAGTTAATCTGGAAAACCATTCCATATTATCAATAAGTGTGTGTTTTGCATAGTGACATATTATAAAGAAGCGTTTTATAGTGTTAGGCCCCAAAAAGGTGTATTTTTAACAAAGGGGTCAAAATATTTTGCATGACTTCAGAGCGCGAGTTTTGTAAAAAAAGTTAATATTATTTTTTATGTCGCCCCCAAAGATTTAAACACCACTAATAAGATCATTATTTCCATACTGATATGACTCCCAATGATACCGTAGGCTATATTGAGTAACATTATTAGACTGGAATTCATCTCAAATGTTGGTGGGCAAATCAAAAATATTTCCTTTTCAGAAAAGTCAATGCACAAAAGGGACTAATATTGAGCTTGAATAATTTTTTCATCAAAGTCACTCGCATGATCAAGTCGCCCGGTTTGCTGGTATATGGCTAGATGGCTATAACTTTGGATAAATACAAAAAATTTGGCTACCAACTCTCTCTTTTTTTGGGTTAAGTTGGTGTCCTTATTTGAATCAACAAATTTGATATTCTAATTGAATTTTTTCAGTTACCCATAGTTTTATTGCATCGGTTTTTTGCCCCATGGAAATTTATCAGCCTACCTCTTTTGCGGGGTAAAAAAACCTGTAAATTTTATCATAAAATTCCAAATATTGTTCAGGGTGACCCAAAACTGTATACTAACGTTACATGTAGGGTTCATAGATATCCATACCATAAACATACATACGGATGTCCAAGGAGGTTTATTAATACTCATTCTGTATTAAAATCAAATTTCTAAAATTCCTTTTTCACCCCGCTAGAACTGCTGGAAGTTTAAAATGTCTCTTTTCTGAAGGTGTGGTAGTAACCAAACTGTAAAAAAAGTTTAAAATCAATAATACCGGCACTTTTATGAAATGCAGTGTTATTTTGAAAGTTTTTTCGTCCATTCGAAGAAAAGATATAATATGTATTATTTGTTCAGGAAATGAAAAATGATGAAACTGTTTGCCAATTCTGTGGAGTAAGTTACTTGATTCATCATGAAATAAAAAAACTGGAAGAAAAAGTAGAAGAACTTGAAAAAGAACTTGTGCAATGCAGAGCAAGCAAGGAAAATGAGAAAAAATTGAGAATCGAACTGAAAAAAGTAAATGACAGCTTCGATTCACTGAAGTCTGTTATTAAAGAAAAAGATTTAACGTATGTAATATCTATCAACAAATTTTTTCTTTTGTGATAGTCTCCCTTGGTAGTTTTCCAACGACTATTATATATCGATTTAAGAATATTCATCCTGTAACCAAAGCATTAAACATTTCGAACATTGGTCATGTAACGTCACCACTTTATCCGGATAATTGAAGAACTTATTAACCATATTAGAATAGTCCAAACATATTTCTGGCGTTCCATAAGAGGCCACAAAACGGAAACAAAGAAGTGGTAGATGGTTTTATCATCACTCAGGTCAGATACCATTTACTGCACTTTATTATGGTCATTTAGTTCTGTATGGTATTTTTTCCGCTTATAGTGCAGTTGCTGACACTTTATCTTGTAGTAGACCCTAGCTCTTTGCCAATTCAGTGACCCGTTAGTTCGCTCATTCTAGACAATGCTTTCGGCCTTGATTAGAGAACTTCCATAAAGAATACTGTCAATCAATAGCAACATAAATATAATTCCGTGCTAACAATGGTTGACTCTGTGGTTTACACCATCTCTATATTGATCTTATTTATTGAGTCAGTCGATAGCTTTTCTCTTGCCATGTGAATACCAAAAAAGAATAATATTATATAACAAAGTAACAGATTTGCAATTTTATCCATCTATCGTCATAACTTACTGTGTGCCATGTGTACCACTTGCAAGCAAGTGAATTCTTGGTAGAAATAGACAAAAGTATTGTCAAGACATTTGTACAGTGGAGTGTGAAATGCCGAAAAAAATCCTTTGTATAGGTTTTTTGGAATTGCTTAAAGCATTCCATCGCTAACTTTTTTTAATTTTTCCTCAAGTATCGATAAAATGACGCACAAAATTGAGGGACAAATATCCAAGATAGAAGAATTACAGAAGGAGAAACTTTCACTGAAAAATCAAGAAAAATATTTGAGGTCTTCTTTCAGGTACATAAAAAGCAAAGCACAACTAAAGTTGAAATTTATTCATATGCTATATAACATAATTTCATGTTCAGATATGTTTTTGCATTGAAACTTGTTTAGCAATTTTGTGTTTCAAGTAATATGAAATTCAAAGTAAAACTGACAGATATCAAGCGGCCTATCATTTGACTTTCTATCAGAAATTTCATTTGGTCAAGAATGTGCCACAGGTAGAGCGCATTGTATTTACGCGATTTATCAACGTCTCAGGCTTAACAAAAGGTGCATAGATGAAAATTTTCTGATTGGGCTAATGTCTCAATTTTTACAGAATCATCAGCTATACACCCTAACTATACATGGCAAAAATTGTACGGGATAGTTGGCTATTCTGAAATAGACAATCAGATCATTGTGCCTTTTGTTAAAAATTTGAACTTTCACATAAACCATGGTTTTGTTGCAAATTAAGCTTTCTAAGTAATAACTTAGGTAGAGCAAAAATGAAAAAAATGTCAAGTATACTTTTACCGGTTATCTTTTTAGGCAGCATAAAGAAAGAGTTCAACTTCACATGAAGTCACTCATGGATGAAACAAAAGTATTAAGAAATTATATGACAAACCTTAAACAGAGCATTCAACCGTTGTCCACTGAATTTACTTCTTATATTTATGAGGTCACCAACAATATTGAAACCTTCAGGTCTAATTGTTCTTCTGGTAAGTACGATTTGTTGAGATCACTGTTCGCATTTCAGTTCAGTGAGGTGGGTCAACTATAAATGGTTCACAAATGGTTCCAATTTATTATATTTTACAAAATTATGTGTAAATAATTCAGGCAATAAACATGTTTTGAATGTTTAAGTCATGATTCATGTCAAATGTGCAAAGGATAATATAGCCAACAAAATATTTGGCCAATGTTTGGTTAAATGGACACATTGTGAGTTTCACAATGTGTATTTCACATATACCGGTACACATTAAACCAATGAAGAGTCAATTTATAATATGTTTCACTGCCTTTGTTCCACTAAAGCAAGACCAAGAGTTACCAAGATAACAGAGAGAACATGTGTCATCTATATCTAAAACAATGAGCAATGCACCTTGTCAGATTGGCAATAACTGGCCACACTTTAAATAGAAAATCCCACCACTCAGAGGTCAGATCCTTCCTCAGAGTCAGATGGACCAATTCATGATGATTGACGATTGTCAAGAATATATAGTGAAAAATGAGCACTTGTTAATAATCTGTACTTCGTCATTCAAGAGTGCCTGGCTAAGACTTTTAGCTTTGAAGTCTGGTAAAAGCACTCAAACAGGTACTCATAATTGTTTAAATATATTATTCACTGAAAAAAAAGAGCACTAGTTGTTAAACTGTACTCAAATCACTCAAGAGTACCTGGCTGAGAATTTTTGAATCGAAAATCTGGTAAAACCACTCAAACTGCTACTCATGTTGATTGAAAATATAATTTTTGTGGATTGCGCATGACTTCTGCCTCACTCTTACAAGTTAAAAATATAGACTGTGATGTTATGAGATAATTACAGTAATATCAAGATAAAAATATGACCTAATAATTTGGATTGCAGAAAATGATGCACTGCAAAGACAATGTTTAACACTACAGGAAGAACTTGCATCTAAGATTAAAAATGAAGATTCACTACAAAATACAATAAATTTATTACAAAATGAATTGGACAAATTGAATGAAAATAAAGAAGAATTATCTAATGAACTCATCGAAGAAAATAACAAATTGCGAGGACAATATAATTCTGTTCAAAGCAAGAATTCAGGTACGGTAGTTTTTTTATATTACACACAAATTTTTTTGGAGATGGACAAAAAAGCTTCATAACTATTAACTCTGCTATTTCATAGCAGTATTGATGATTTTAAACCGTCTCATACAGCTTGGTTGCTATCAGACGCTCAACGTAAAGACATTTTATTCTCTTATCAAAAATTTCATGAAATAATGCCCATGTACAATATTTACTTCTGATTGAACCCATTTTCTTCAGGGGCCTGAATAGCAGAGTAGCTGGCATATTGATTGTTTGGATTCGGGCATTATAACAGTCAACTATCTGTCATTTAGTCATCAGTTTTGAGTTGAGAATTAAGGTGTTTATACAAACAATACTCATTTTCTAAACTATGAGTATTATTGGTGGTGAAAGGTGTAGCATTGGTTATGTGAGGCAAGCACCTGCACTGATAATCACCTACAATCTTCTCGTCACACAGTCATCCCACGGTTCCAAACCTTGAAAGGTAGAGGTACATAGTTATTAGTGTATTCATACTTACCTACTGAGCTAATTCGGTAGTTGATAAAATAGCAGATGAAGCACAGCCTAAATTAGAATACTTGTTTATTAGTCTGACTGTAAAAACGTTTTTCAATGGATTTATCGTCCCAAAAATTGATGGAATAAAAAAATGTTTTTAATATAGAACTCCTCCAGGATGTGGCTTCACTACAATCACAACTTGGAATTGTAAAATCTGATTCAACACAGATGAAAGAAGCTTTAAAGTAAGCTACTTTGTTGCAATTCAATGTTATTGTTACCGTTATTAACAATATAATTTATAGGCAATCTTATCTTCTATTTTTTAAAATTTGAATTTGTTTCTTATATAATTTTCATTCACTTTATGAAATCATTTTAGCTTTGATGGGCTCCGGTGGTACAAAGAAAATGAGAATTACTGCCAAATGAGTGGCATAGGTTCAATCTCTGGGAAAAAATAAATAAATTGGACAGAAAGTTCAAAGAGAGACCCTTAGAGATGCCCATAATCGAATTACTGTGATCGGTGACCCACAGCCTTGCGTCGATTCTATGGCCAATTCTTGCCTTTTTCATTCAAATTAAAGCAGACAATGCTTAGTTTATTGTCCAGTATAAATATTAAAGATTGATCATATTTTGCGTTCATCATTGTATTCGATTTTTTGATTACTTTATTGAGAGAATTTTAGGCATCAAAATTAAGGTTTATGTCAAATTTTACAACTAAAATTTGTTTTAGTGTCAACCAACAATGAATATGGTTCTGTTAGGCATGAGCAGACGATTCATCAAACGCCCACGCTTAGCAAAATATGTTCGTGGAGAGAATATTTGAAATAATTTAAGTATCGTAAACCAAATTTTGAGCTTTACGATGAAATCCTCTATCCCACCACTGACCAGATCAAAAAAATATTTGTCGATGCATGTTTTGTTTGAGTAGGTATGAGCTATTAATAGGTCATATCATCAGAGATATAATTATCTGTGGCTCAACTGGCAAAACAACTTTTCTGGTTGAGGAGTGCTCATTGTTACTGACAAAATTAATTTTGGTCTCAGAGACACAATAAAACACCTTGTCTTGTGCTAACAGTTGTGCAGAATACAGTGACTTATCATGTGATCACATTTCAATCAATTCACCCAATACAATGGATTTGTCCTGTAAAGAGAAATTTAATTACCATTGAATAAAGAATTTAATTGACATATTGTATTTTGCAAAATTTTGTATATTAAATCAATGAATAGTATCAAGTATAGGATTTTTTTCCTCAATTCCACTATGACGAAATTTGCAGCTAGGAATGCAAATTAATCAAATTAATTATACCGACAATTAACTATACCGGTATAAGCATTATGTTTCAAAATATCTTTCACTGCATATAGTTAAATGGAATAAATTCAGTGAAAAAATGCAATACTCTCCCACATATTTTCAACAAAGAATATTGTTAAAACTGATTATGCTTATTTTAGCAAAAAACAACAAGAAGTACAATCATCAATACAGAAACTTCATAAAACAGAAAAGAATGCAGAAATGACGATACAAAGGTGAAATCAAAGTCGCATAGAATTAGACTTCAAATTCATCAACATCTCTATGTAATAGTAATGTGTGTTGATGTTTTTAAGGCGGTTTCGTTTATTTGTAAAAACTAACAATAAAGTTTACGAAGAAGCTGGGCGACATCTCACTTTAACGGTAAATACTGGTATTGGGTTTTCCAAAATACTATTACCGGTTTATCACGATACATAGATTTCGCTGCATACAGCCTAAAATAAGGACAGATCTAGAGACTCACACTGGCTTGCACGCTTTATATGAACTTTTCCAATGCCATGATAGCCTGCAAATAGCAAAAAAATGCATGTAATAGCGGTATTACCAGCAATATGCCGATGACATGCAGATAAAAAATAAACAATGCTGCGCCACTCTAATCGCTACCCATTCAATTATCGATCTGTGCTTCGATTTGAGTTTCAATGAAAATTTTAATAAGTTTCATACTGAATCTGAGATAAAAATACAAATTCATAATAGGACTGTAAATTTGAAGCATGTGTACATATCATTTTGCTTTAGGAAAAACTAGGATTAGGAGAGAGAAGTCGAGAAGACGGCTTAACCACGTGATAAAACACAAGTCTGGGCTGTAGCATTTCATACTCCATCGGTAATAACTAACACCAACACTACAAGCATTAATGTAATAGCATTAATGTAATATTTCCTGTTAACGCATATTTCAGAATGAAGCAAGAAATCAGACATCTAGAGCAAGAGTTAATATCATTAAATAAAGAGAGAAATAGATGGAAATCAATGGAAGAAAATCTCAAGAAACAACAGGAGAATTACGATCTCAGATGAATGCTAGTTCAGGAGAAAGTCAACAATTATGTGAATCTTTACAAGGAGCAAAAAATGAATTGAATGCATTGAAAAATGAAAGGTGATTGCTAGTTGGGTTGTCCTTATAATTTCGTTGGATAAATATACGCTTTTAACATTTCAAAAAAAGACTTATGTTTGACCATAATATTTTGCCCATTTTGCAGCAAAGTCATGATTTATGTCAAATTTTACAACGTAAAATTTGTCATATATCATGTTCTCACTGCAAAATGAAGTAATTTAAGAATAATCGAAAGAAAAAAATTACTCTATTCTTGAATATATGACTATGCGGAAAGGACATCTTGTTAGTGATATGCATGATTGTGAATTTTATTTATTGAGATCGGATTGAAATCAGTCGATATGAGAATGTAGGAAATACATGGAAAATCACGAAAGACTACACAAAATAATTGCTAAGCAGTCCCCGGAAGCAACCAACATTTTCAGGTGGTCTTTCACCTGTGATCCTAGTTGCTGAAATGAGACTGTCATATTTATGTGTGTGGCGATGGCCTAGTGGTTATCATGTTGGCATCGTAAGTTGAAGAGCTCAGTTTCGATTCTGGCGGGTTAATCAATGCCAACTTCCCAGGGTGTAATAGCTTGAGTAAACTTGGCCGAAAACATATCTTTCCACAACACAGTTCAGTGTTATACACTCAAATGAGTGGCTATGACTGCATATGTGACATATTTATGGTAGCTTGTGATTGCTATCAACGATGTTAAAATCAGTTGTGTTCGGGATCAGAACCTTTTCTGTAAATCAATGTTGTGAGTTTCTTATTGCTCTAGTGCTCACTTATGTTCAAGCGAAGTGCTATAGAATAGACCTTGCCTGCAGAGAATCACTCACATAACCGCATTTGTTTATTTTTAGAGAGCAAATGGTAATGTCTCATCAAAATCAAATCATGCAATTGAGAGATAGTTTCAGAGAAAAGCTGAATGAAGCCCATGGCAATCCAAAAGAAGTAAGTATGCTAAGATTAAAACCCTCTTTTACTGCCACTGGTGGGCAAGACGAGCAATTGTTTTATTCAAACAGTTGATTTTTCAAGAATTTTGATTGAAATTTATTTCGCTTTTCAATTATTCTGAAAATACTCATTTTGCAGAAAATTTTCACTCTGTCAAGTTTTACAGCAGAATGTTGAAAAAATCAGACACTATTTTTCTTGTGTGGTGAATGGGGCTTGGCAAATCCAAATGATTTTTGAATTCGAATCGAATTTGATATTTCTCGAATCATCAATTTTATATTAATAACAAATATGGCATTTTCACATAAATCATTTTCTTCTTTTGAAAATCAAGAAATTTATTGTTGTGGATTACTAATATTAGCTCAAACAGACTTGAAGGAAATATATTTTTAATTCACAATCCATGTCTAAGAACAAAAGGTTTCATATTTTAACAACATAATACAATCGATTTTGTTAAACTTTGACCAAATATTATTGTATTTTGTCATTAAAATTCAAAATTTTACCTAATTTAGCAAGTTTTTGTTTCTATGAATAATTTATGATAAATTCGAATAATGTGTGCTTCAAATCTAACTGAACAGCCTTAGCGATCAGTCAACGGACCCAACAAACTATAACAACCTTTTTAAAATTGCTTCATTTTATTGAATTATTTTATTTACCTTTCAAGATGGAACAAAATATTCAAAGTATGAAGTTATCACATGAAAATGAAATGAAAGAATTGGAAATGCACTTGCAAGAAAATCATTCAATTGAAATAGGTTTATTACGGGAGAAACATGAAGAGGAATTACAAAATTATTCACAAAAATTTAAGGAATTATGTGAACAGGTGTGCTAAAATTGGAAAGGATTATCAGTTATAGGGATTGACAATAGTAATGATGACTCCGAACAGCCACTTATTCCAGAATTTTGATTAAAGTAATTTCATTATTTTATTATTCCTGAAATCGTAATTTAAATTTTCCAAACATACTATAAATCAGATTATGAGTTTGTAAAGTTTCCCTGATTGTTCTGCCTAAGAACTACTCAAGAATATAAGAGAATGACAGGTGACATAAAAAGTCAATTATCTTCTGTGCATGACAATGTATTCATTTCTGTGGGTGTATCAGCGTGATGGCTGAAACTAGAAGTGTTTCGAGTGTGGTTAGTAATATTAATGACAGATAAATATTTGAAAAGTAAAAGTACCGAACTTATTGAACAAGAAAATTGATAGAGAATGTTCATTACATTCCATTATGATATGCGATTTATGACATGGCCTGCCTTGTAATTTTTCTTGTGTAAAATATGTACTGTTCAATTTTAATAACTTATAAATATTATATTAATGATCCTGTTTACTGGTTTCTTTGTCAAATATGTCAAGAATGAATCCAATGCTACAAGAGATTTACGTCAACAGACAAACGAAACTCGTATTCTAGAACAACGAATCAGTACGATGATGAATGATCATTCAGAGGCAATGTCAGAACAAGAAAAAGGTTTAAATATTTATATATGATAGGGGCAGTACTGTGATTAAATACCTAATACCGATCCAAATAACTTCTGACCATTGAACTTTGGCATTATAGCTCAGTGAGAAAAATATTGTCAGAACAGCATTTGTTAAGTATAAAGGCACTTATGGATTGTGCGGCCGAGACACAGGCTATCTGTGGTTCATGCTTGACATTATTTAAATTTCTGACTGGGAATGTGTACATTAGATACAAAATTCTTGAAAGAGATGTATTTATTTTTTTCTGTACACAACCCCCTTTTTTAACTTAAAATGGATAGAATTTGAAAGTTTTTATATTAGCAGTTATTGAAAGAAAGGTTATCGATACATTGAGTGATACTGGCAGAATTTCAGCTGCTCGGTGACTCACTAGCCTGAAGAAAATGGGTTCCTTCAGAACAAAATTTATCAAATGGGCAATATTTCATGATCTATCTTGCTAGAAGATGTCTGGCCTGAAACAAAACTCTAGGAAAAGGTTCAAAATCATCAATACAGCTATGAAATAGCAGTGTTGATGGTTCTGAAGCTTTTTTGTCCATCTGAGGAAAATGGCATGGACGTTCTGGACACTTGAAGAAAAACAAAAATTCTGTCACCCTACATTAAGCTTTATGCCAGTTTTTTATTTCAGAGAAAACAAATTTAAAGAAAATCATTATGCAGCTGGAGGAAAAAATTACATCACTAACAGGTGAACAAGAAGGCATAACAATTACGTTGCAAGCAGAAACAAGAGAATTGAAAAGAAAAATTGAAGATGTTTGCAAAGAGAAATCAACTGTGGAGCTGGAGAATCAGTCTCTCAAAGAAGAGGTGAGATATAAAAAGAGGGAATTTGCACGCTACAAATTCATATTACCAAGGCAGGCCAAGGAACTTACTTACCGTACATATTTAAATTTTGACATATTTAAAATCCTTGTATGATGAGTCAGGTTTTTTACATGTTGTTTTAAAATCTTCATGCGCCTGTTTAGCTGAATCAGTAAGAGCATGTAGGATGCGCTTCGAGCTGTGCTTTTATAACGTCATGACTTTGATTCATGTGCGGATTGATTATATGCCAGCTGATTGTGAAGCACCTCACCATCCATGTACAGGAAAAAAATCTGTATATGTTTGGGCAGAATTTTCATACTTAACTTGGAACTGGTATTCGCATGAGAAATCGTGGTGTGTCATGAGGTCAAGTCATTCTGGATTTTCCTTTCATGCAGAATAAAAGTGAAATCCTATCTTAAAATAATCTGATGCATTTTTCCCCTAACTGATACATTGACTCATCACTAGTGAAAAGATTATTTGTTTTGAAGGTGACAGTGCTTCAAGAAACAGTGAGAAGAGAATGTGAAGAAAGATTTGAATTAACTGAAGCATTAAGTACTCTTCGCGAACAATATAAAAATGTTTCAACAAAAGTAAGCCATACTGCACAACTATAACTTTATATTGAAATGATATTATCTTATAACTCATATTTTTGGAGTCGAGTGGCAGAGTGGTGGCTACCTTGCTACTCGGACATTTAAAGAAAATGACTGCAATTGAAAGAAAATTTTAATATTTCGGCAATATTCCATGATATATCTCTTGAAAGAAAATAGAAATGTCTTTTTTTGAAGTGAACTGCTTTGGAAAAAAGTTCAAAATTATCAATACTGCTATGAAATAGCAGTTGATGGTTTTGAGGCTTTTTTGTCCATACAAAGAAGATGACATGTCATTTTCGGACACCCGTAAAAAAAAGATTCTGTCACCCTGTCGAGTATTATATTTGTTGATTTCAAAAATCATTATTCACTCACAAACATCATGTTTCTTTCTCAATATTTTTGTCGGCCCATATTAGGGCTCGCAGTTATGATATGTTTAAATCGAACTGACAAGTTGAAATATTCCTTGAGTCAATAGTATGTAGCTATTTTGTGACTGACCATGCATGACTTTTGTGACCAACTTGTGACTGACCATGCGATAATTCGGATCCCTTCAATGTTTCATTATATGTTCATTCATTGCGTGGAGATGGCTGAACTGCCTCTAGGCTTTTTGTCCTTATATATCTCATGAGTGTGATGGCCTAGGGGTTATGAAGTTGTCACAGATTTTAGATCTCTGGTTTTAAAACCTGTTGAGTTGCATATGCTCATTTCATGACTAAGGAGTTAGGATATTCTAAGATTCTGATTAAAACTGATTTCGTTTTTGATTGTCTCTGAATCTCTTCCTTTTGCAGTGAAATCATGATATAGGGTAAATTTTACAAGTGTAAAATTTGGCATAAATTATGATTTTACTGCAAAATGTGGTCAAGTATTAGCAGTTGGTGTATCCGAAATGTTGAAATATCATTCTATTTAAACAGGGGATTTCAAATATTGTTTAAACTCAACTACAAAGACAACCAACCCGATTCATGACGCTGATTCCTCTCTTTTACAGGATATAGTGCGGATGTGATCTATATGTGCTTATATTTTTCTAAAGAATTCAACATCAAATTAACTAGTTATTCAAAAATGACTTGAGAAATGTTTTTTTTATTTCTTTTCAGTCTGAATCACCAAAGCTAAGGACTCCTGTTTCTGCAATAAATGGCATGCCGAGACAAGATTTAACTCAAAGACCAAGACTTTCGCCAAAAACTTTAAAAAATCTAGAAATGAATAATAATAATCTGAACAATTCATCAATGCCAGCATTACCGGATGTTCTTCCAAAGCAGGCGTATGTAAAGAGAGCATCATTTGAAATGCAAAATGGTGCTAATGGTGATATTTCTGTTAGGGATATTTCCTTTTCAAATCAAAGCAGTCCCACATCAGGTCGACAAATTCCTAAAGCTCCGGTTTCGGCCAAATCTGAGGAATCTGTCGAAAGCGTGAGGCGAAGGATTGCGGCTGTTATCAAAAGAAAATGAAACACTAATTCCACTTTTGTGAAAAGTCATGGACCTGATTGGACTCAGCGGCGATATCCAATAGGTATTCAGGCTTAAGATTTGCACCCACAAATATGACTTGGCAAATTTTTGTCTATGAAAGTCTTTAAGACCTTTCTTTGAGCTATCTTGTTTCAAAAAAATCATATAAAATGAAAAAAAAATTGATTTTTAGTCAAACTTCTCTGTATTAACCCTGGTCATTTTTGCTAAATAAAATCCGGGTGGTCCGCAAAACAAGGTCTTGTTTGCACTAGCGAAGTAAGTTCTCATGCTTTTCCTTTTTAGTTTTTCATATTTATTTTATTAGTTTTTTTCTCAAAATACTTATGATACCCTACTTTTGCAATATAGACAAATATATATATTTTATGAGAAAAATGGAACTGACTTTTTTCAGTGGACTGGGGAATGTTACATCTGTATTTTATATAAATATATATTTATTCAATATAATACGTACAGATAAAAATACCCTAACATGATTCTGCAACATGTGCGCAAACTGTGTTTAACCTAATGATCTACAGTCTAGTCTACCACAGAACAGAATAGGATATCATTTTTATCCTGCGGGAGAGGCAAACCGAAAATGCAGCTTAACCATATGGCGAACCACGACCTCTTGTGCAGGTAGCGTACGGTAAGATTTTCGAATCCGGGTATTTCCCATTTTTCCTGTGCATGGACCTGGTTGGTGGAAGAAGCCGTCAGCCGCGCTAACGCGAACCTCCGTTCACCGGCAGGGCGCCCATCAAACCTCCCGCATGTAATCATCATCACTCACTGGATCCGAACCTGCGTCATGACGATCAGAGAACCCTAACTCGAAGCGCTTTACCAATTGAGCTAACCGGTACCAAAGGCACACGATGACAGCAGTTAAACTTTCACTCCTAAAGTAAATTGCCAAGTCATGTTTAACAAGCGCCTATGCATTGCTTCCACAAGTCACGAGTCGACATTGAGTTATTATGTTAAGACACCTTGCTGGACACGCTGGTCCGGTGCATGATGACAAGAGAAACTTTTCCCTCAAAAGTTGTCAAGCGTGAGTCGCCAATAAGTCTATCCCGCAGGTTTAAAATGAAATTGCTTCGACATGCGCGGTTTGTCGGCGACTCATGATACTAAGCCTCAAAGTCAGGATCGGGCAATGCCGTTTCGTATCACGGACTGTAAATGATTTCATTGCGGGAATATAATTATAAAATTGGAAAAATAAACCAACAATTACAATACTGCATATAGTACATAGCTAGACTGAGAGCGTGGATATGATAATACTACTGCTATCAAAATATCATATCTAAATCAAACAGTCATAGTTCGAGATGAGTGGATTCAGACCTCCTTGTAATTTTGATGTTCCCTTCTATTCCGCTTTCCCTCGCGTGTTTATCTAACATTTCTTGTAACTTTTCACTCGAACATATGGCAATGTTCTTTCCCTCGTCAGTGTTGCATATCGGAGGTAGTTCGATTTGAAATTTTCTGGAATCCTTATCTGTATTGGTAAGACAGTGATATTAGATATATTGAGAGTAGATCTCTTTTTTGTGATATATCCCTGACATATATAACGCGGAACTAAACTCTGGGTATTAACGGTGGGTGGGAAAAAGTTGTAAACCGCTTAAATGTAGGATATCTTAAAATTTCCGCCGCGGAATAACACTTAATTAGCCCACTTGAGCCCCTTTGTCCCATTTTCAGAAATATTTCGCACCGCCATTATAGAGCCCTATTTTAAAGGACGTTTTTCAAGACGTTATAATTTCGCATTAAAAAAATTTCAAGCTACCCTTTCAAGGTTTTAAAGGAGCCAATGTGTGCTATTAATGCAGGAAAAATGTACAATCAAATTAAAATTTAAAACAGAATGGTCGACTTCTATAACTTAAACCCACGTTTTTTGACTTTTCGCCTATTTAAACGAATACATTTACACACTGATTGTTGTTTCGTTTTGAGGTTTGCACCAACTGTCTTTCTGCTTGCTACTCACCTTTAATTCCCATTGATCCGAGAATGGAACAGAGCAGTAAAAACGCGTAAATATTTTTCATGACTACGTGTTCGACTAACCCGCCGTGAAATTGCTCAAAAACTAAGAAATACGCAACACTAAAGCAGAGTATTGTTAAATATCTTCAACTCATCTTTTATCTAAACCCATAAGGTGTGACGAGATTGCTCGCGTCATTTCATGCGGGAAGGTAATGATGGCTTGCGTGGGTGGTTAAGCAACGGACTTCGTGGCATAGCGATAAAAATTGATGTTGTTGGATGTATTGATCCGTATTATAAGCGAAGGGTAGGTTTGGCCTTAAAAAACACTTCGATATTTACAAAAGAGCATCCGAAAGATGATATTTTGAAAAATGAACGACGCAAAATTAGAACACATTTTTAGATATTTCAGTTTGCAAATATGTAAATTTAAAAGTTTTTTGTTGTATTTCGAAACTTTATTTTTGAATTAGCACCCATGCACATTCGCACCAACGTAAATTTCCACCCTTGTTTACTCGCATCCACATTAATTTGAACTTTGGTTATTGTTAGCGCGCTTGAATTAAACAAAAGATGAATTTGAACACATTTTGTCCCCTACAATCCCGGATTGCTCCCACACAGGATGGTGAAATTGCTTTCACACGGCATTACCTCCTTGCGGAAATGCCCTCGAAAAGAATTTCCGACATGGGATTGCTTCCGCATGAAAGAACTCCATCACGACGAACTGTCCCTCAACGAGGGTGACATTGAAACCACGAAACCCACGCGAAATTACCATGTCGTTTTGCCCTCCTGCGAAATTATCCCCACGCGAGATTGCCATCACGCAAGACATGATTGCTCGAAGACGGAATTGTTCTCGGGATTGCGTCCATACCACGGAATTGTCGCTATACCAGCATCCGTCCAAAAATTTTTAACCCGACAAGGAATTGCCCACACGTTATGTGGCCTCCTCGCGATATTGAGTATGCCAGGCATTGGACGCATTACGACTGCTCATACGTGGGATTGGCATTTCGCACTAGAATGGCTGGCTTCAGTGACCCTGGCTCACGCGGTATTATTTCATGCAGGATAGCCCATGTACGGTATTGCCTTCCGTTGTACAATTACAAATCCCTAAGAAAGATTGCCCATTTGTGGGATTAGCTCCACGAGGAACTATCCCACACGGGGGTATTGCATCAATGCGGGAACGGCGGAATTGCAAACGACATGACTACACTCAAGAAAATAAGAAATCATGGCGGAAGAGTGGCTTCTACGCAAAAATCTCTCGGACATTCGTTTTATGTTTTAAGCTACGCAAGGAGTGCTGCGCAGAGCGAACCAGCCTCGCATTGGGGTAATGAGGCCAGTATGAGTGCAATACTGCCCAAGGCAATCCCGTATAGGGGCAATTTTTCAGGGGGGCAATCCTTTACGGCGACTATCCAGTGAGGGGACAATGGCGTGTGAGGAAGTCAAGGGGCAATTCCATCTCGGACCAATGTGTGCAATTTCTCTAGGGCAATACCGTGGCCACCTCAGTGGACCATAACATATGGGCTGAAATAAAATAAACCTAGGCAGAGAACATGCCGGCCAATTATTTGCGAACATTTTATGCTCTCAATATGATTTTTTTACAGCAAACTTTTAGCAGCTGCCAATAAAAATAATAATTTTAGCAAAAAACGTTTGGAATGTATCTCGATGTAGAACATCTTATTTTGGGGTTTCTTTTTAAACTTCCACTTTTTCCACCAATAATAATACTTCAATAATCTTTTGGTGATAAAAATATTTTGCATTAGTGTCGGCACATTCATTTAAATCGTGTTTTTCAAACTTGTTTTTTCACTTTGCTTGGCGTTTTTGAAAAAAAAAACTATAAAAACATCCTTCGGCTCATTTTATGTCCTTACAGTGCCTCTTATCGTCTGAATTGGGTGAAAATGAACTTGCTAACATAAAATAAAACACACTGTTAAAAAATCACCACCTTTTTCGAGTCAATAAAATCCTTATATTGAGTACGGTGCGTGAATTTGTACTAGTTAAGTAATTTTAAATCGATTTGGAAAAATACGTTCACGCAAATTCGTTATTCCCAATGCCTTTTACATTTTTTTCATTTGATATACTGAGAAATTCAAGTTAATTTACGGATTTTTTAATATATTACTTGCTATTTTCAAACAGAAATATCTAAAAACGTTCAAGGTTTACGAACAAACGGTTCTCGGACTGTGAAATTAGAAGATTGGGACTATCAAAAACCGCCAAAAAAATACTATAGTGCCCAATTGCAAAGTAGGTAGTGCCGGTGGCCGAACTAATTGGAGAAAACTATAAAATCAACGTTCATCAATGCCTTGTGCTTGGCGATAAGCCTTTCTGAATTAAATTCGCAAGCTACTCATCGATTTTGTCTTTGGTTAGATGAGAAGAGGCAACCAGTGCCTCCAAAGACACTTTTTTGCAGCTGATGAGACATGTATTACGCTGAACACTTTGGTTTATCAGAATTTGTAAAGTATACTATATTTGCGCCAATTATTAAAGGGATTTATTTAATTTACTACAACGTTGAAAGCAAAAGTTTAGCCTTAGTTTTGCTAAGTTGCAAAAATACTCAAAAACATAGGATTCAAATATACAAGGACTTGGGTGCAAACATACTAAGGTGTAGCACGTGCAACAGACGTGTGGGTTCATAAGCACATAATTGATTGCAAACAATCTTGAGTCCTGATGTACATGCAAGCAAACTTATACGGCGCAAACGTGCGTGGGCGCAATCCTATGTTGGTGCAAATGTACATTGGTGCATTTATATTGGGCGTAAATAAATATGTTTTCAAATGTGATGGGTGCAGGGTGCAAATCATAAACAGGTGCAAATAATGGATGGAATCATATGGGTGCAAACTACGAGGTTCAAAGCTACGGCAATTGAATTGCACCTATATCTAGTTAGGGCAATTATGTTAGGGCATTTATGCTCGATTCCAAGTCAAGCGACGTGGACATGGGAACACAGATTTTTTTTGAGTAATAGCGTTTGCCTGACCATAGTCAAACTAAGTTATCTCAGGGGCGGTAGTACGGTACGAAATTTGTATCGTACTTCGAACCAGCAAAATTATTTCGTTCCGAACCTTTCGAAAACTTTCCGTAACGTGCTGTACGATAGTATTTTTTTCGTTCATCGTACCGAACTTCGTACCAGTACGAAAATAAGTTCGATTAATATTTTTCATTTATCGTATCAAATTTCGAAACAGGTACGATTCGCTAGTCCTCAATTTCGAACCGTACCAACCACCAAATTCCAAAACAGTCTTTTTTGTAAAATCTGTCCCCCGCGAGAAACATTCCCAACATCTTATAACGAAGAGATACGTTTTTATGTTATCTGGTTTAAAATCCAGGACAGTAAAACCGATATGCGACGTAGGTCGTCTAGTCAATTCAAGTGAACCAGTTGCATTTTTTATTGCGCAGTTTTATATCATTATAAAATTGTGCTAGTTTAAAAAAACTCTTTAATAGGCACAACCCATATTGTGCGCACCCCGTTATGAAACGGTATATGTTCAATTGTAAATGGATAAACAATTTGTAGCCGTCGGTCATCGTAACGGGAAGGTGTGTATCGAAATCGTAGAAATCGCATGCGGCCATTCTCGGGTATAAAATGGCGGCTCGGGAATTCGCCGATCGTTGCCGTTTTACCGGTTGTGTAGACAGTGCCCTGTACCAGCCTTGCAGGCCTGGCCGTAGTACCCATCCCCCCTCTTGACCCATTGTCATCATCATGCTATTTTCGTTTTTTATGATGATAATGCTGGACCATCGTTGACAACGTTATTTTTTGTAAATCTTTGGGAAATCATTTTGTAAAAAATATATTTTTATAAATAACTTCTATTTTCAAAAAACATTTCTGATTCTCTTTTTTTTAAAGAGGATTTTCTCATAAAAGTACAAAAACAAAATGTTGATAACGATGGGCCACCGTGGGCCTACACAAGCACACGAAAGCAGGTACGATTCGCTAGTCATAAATTTCGAACCGCACCAACCACCAATGTCCAAAACAGTCTTTTTTGTAAAATCTGGCGATTTAATTTCACCTAAATAATCACCCAAAATTTGCATTTGTGCTATATTACGTTTTTTTTTTAATTTGTTACTGTAATCTTTCCGAAATATTTTGTGAGCCCGTACCCCCTGATGCGCTCGCGTGCGTTACTCCTAACCAGCGTCAGTGAACGATTTCAGATATTAGGCAGCCGACTTCCCAACGAAAGAAGCAAAATTGATAGTTTTACGGCGCAAATACGCGCATGAACTTTTTGGAGGGACTTTCCAAAATAACAAATTACAACTCCCCATCCTGATGATTTTGTCTAAAAATAGCGACAAGTGCTAGAAAAAATGTACCAGCGACTCTAGAAAAGTTGGCGAAAAATCCTATCCTCCGATTGCCATGACGGAGGTTCGAATCTCGTGGGGGACGATGATTATATGCGAGAGATCTGCTGGACGCCTCGCCGGTGCATGGTGGTTCATTAAGTACTAACGGCTTCCACCAATCAGGTCCACGCACAAAATATGACAAGCCAAATACCTTCACGCCCATTCGGAACCGGTATCTGCACGAGAGCTCGTGGTTCGCCATATGATTAAGATGAATACTTGTCTTTGGATAGGATTTCATCTTCATCGTGCGGGAGACGAAATCCTAGAATACGGCTTTTCCTCAGTGCAAGGCACAACCTCCTGTGCAAAGACTAGTTCTTAAGGATGGATGACGTACAACGGATTTCGTCGCGAAAAAAATTATGCTGCGAAGACCTAACTAGTGTTCAAAATCATCAAAACTGGTTTGAAATAGCAGTGTTGATTGATTTGATGCTTTTAACCTATCTGAATAAAATAGAATGAACATTCCGTGCACCCAAAGAAGAATTGTCACTATGTAAGATTGAGCTCTGTCGGGCGCACACCTTAACCAGAAATTACACCTTGGCTCTTGAGGCACGATCGACCTTCACCTTCCTATAATATGTGCACGCAAGTGTTATGCTGATCTTGTCTCCCCCACTCTAGTTTTCAGGCCCATATCATAACCGCTATTTAAATATGTACATTATTTATCACTTACAAAGGGTTAGTGATATACAGATTCTGGCTGTCAATATTATGTTAAATCACAATGTGTTCTGATTTGGCAATTTGGGTCGGAACGACCAAAGAATTTGAAAAGGGGGATATTATGATTTTATGCCACTAACACTAAGCTCTGATAACTTGCCAGCATAATGCATAATTTTATAAATTTCTCAATTAGGGATAGGATTTCATTTTTAACCTGCGGGAGAGTAAAGCCAAGAATGCGGCTTAACAATATGGCAAACCACGACTTTTCGTGCACCATCATTTCACAATCTGGGGAGAAAATTTTGGCCTATCATATCTCCTGTAGATGGTTCGTAGAGGAGCCCATAAGCATAGCGACCATCATGCGCCAACGAGGTATCCAGCATACTTCATACCCTGTTTGCATTTTTTAGAGAATAACAATCACAGCTAACCAATATCATACAAACAACTAAATGAAACAAATTCTTAATTTTATAAGATATCATAAAGGTTAGTAACACTTTGCTTGAAGATTTTTCGCTGCATTTTTGACACATTGTATCTGTGTTGATGCTCTTCAATAGAATCTCTAAATATGGCATGAACAGCAGATTCGAATGCAGGAAGTTTGGAAAGGTCGGACAAACTAATAGACAAGTTATCGAAGGCACATGCCATTTTGTCCCGGTATTCCTCAGGTATACCAGGAACAGGCAAAATAGGCAGAGAGGGATGGAAATGGGTTAACATAGTAAACTTTGCATTGGTGGCATCTATCGTCGAGATGACTCCACTCAAGTAACTGTGTTTACGAATGTTTGCATCCATTTTCCATTCATCATCTACATAGAGACAGTCATGAATCAAGAGGTCAGCATTCTGACCTTCCTTGATTACATTTCTTGACATTGGCAACGTGTCTGATGTATACAAAATTTTTTTACCACACTGTGTTACAAAAACAATGCCATAAGTTTTGATGCTATGATTAACTGGCAACGGCATCAGGTATTCTAGGCCAAGTGTTTCTTGTATCCTCAATAAAGCGTCATGATTTGTTCCATACTTATTCCATGCATATTCAGCAAAGCAAAATTCTACGTTATGATATATTAGAGGTTCCCACTGCTTTAAATAATCTTCATAAAATATTCCCAGATCTTGTGGCATGAGGCAAATTATTTTACCCTGCGTTTTACGTCTCTCTTTCACATCCACCAACTTTTCTAGCAATGAGAAAAATCCAGCTACATGATCCAAATGCTTGTGGGAAACAAATACAAGTTTGATTGTTGATAAAATATCCTCTACTTTTTCACCAAATATCAAATAAAGTTTTTCCAGTGTGTGCATTCCACAATCAAGAATAATAGAAGAATCCATATCGAGCATAAACAAAAATGCTGGCTGTGAACGTTTTTCTAAAGATTTCATTGAACCGCTACCTAAAACAACTAACCGCGGAAAATAGTGTTCATGATGAAAATCTTTCACACTGGCAAGTTCTTGTTGCACCTTGTCAATGATTTCAGTTTCATATTGAAACGATTCTTCAGATTCAGCCACTATTGCATCAATCTTCTTTTTATCTATTACATTCTTATAACTAAATTCCTCTTTTCCGGCCCTCATTGTAAAAGCTAAGCCTTTCGTTGCTTCCAATTGGTCACTTTTATTTTGCTTTACATCATAAATGTTTTTTGGAAGAATAGATGGAAAAAGTGAATTTGAGATTTTGTTGAAAGTTATGATGTACTTGCAATTACGAGAATTATAGAAAGGCTCATCTTTACCATTCAAGTGCATGTGTTTACAGGTTTTCCCGAAGTTTTTTATCAAGTTTTGATATGACTGTGATGAGAATAAATCTTGAGGCGTAATGTGGGCAACTATTGATGCAGTTCGGCCACCAGAAATATTAAAATAACTATTAAGTTCATAATTCTTCTGCAAATATTCTAAATGTTGTTTAGTTGGGCAATCCAGTACAAGAATTGTACGAGAACTTAGCTTAGTCAACTTTTGCTGTTCTTCCCCTTCAGAAAAATAAAACCTTTTTTTAGGAGCAGAGTCCACAAAAGATCCCTTTACAAAATGTTTCTGACAGTCTCCGTGAAATACACCATCTTCCTCTGAAAGTAATGGAGTTGAAAAATCTTTAATCTCACATATATAGGATGTTGTAGGATGGCCCATAATGGAAGCTCCCCCAACTTGAGGATATATTATCTTTCTAATACAGACGTTTTCATCTTTGTAGTCTGAATTATTGTCTTTCATGATTACCCGTGAAAAAAAACGATCGCTCACTATTGGAGAAAGCAGATGTGAGTATAACATTTTTAAATACTGTACATGTCCTGGTGGTCCATCCACTGATAAAGTTCCTTTAGCATGAGAAGAATTTATAATCTCATGTGAAAGAAATGAACAGATTGCATTACCCTGTGTTTGATATGAACATTTAGTAAAAAAAATTCCACGAAGTTTTCGAAATGCTTTGCCAACAATCAATTCAGTCCAAGGGTCAAAATTGAAACAGTATGTGGATGTAGAAGCACGGGTGCCTCTAGAAACAACAAGACTTATAGATGGCTGCCCAAGGTGTGAACCTGTACCAGTGACAAAAACCTCTGCATGTTTTATTTTGTGATTTGCATCAATTTTCTTTGCATATCTCTGTTGTGACCGCAGGTTAGCACCTTCTAAAAGTGCTCTATAAGCAACTTTCAGCTTTCGATATTCAGTCATTTAGTATAATCTGGAAATGACATAAGAACAAAAAACCCTTTGACAGTATGAACAAGTTGAAAACATTTTTTTTTTAACTATAAACGCTTTAAAAAATCAAGTTAAAACATAATTTAAAAGAGTTATATATGAGGCAATTGTCTCATTGAAAATTTTAGGGCAATCACAACAAATAAACAATAATGATTGAAAACAACTCTTTTTAATTGCGTTTCGAGGCTGGCAAGGCTTGAATTAAAAAATCTGATGCATCTTCAAATTAAAATTTATTAGTCATATATATAGGTTCAGAGCTGCTTTCAGCCATACAGCATATGTTGCTATGATTTCTTTCTATTTAGGGCTAAACATGTGGTACCGTACATACACAAGGTTTTAAGGTGACATGAGAGCATCGTAAATAAGTCATGAAAATATTATAACTATGGATGGGATTCGAATAATCGGATTTTGCTAAAAGGGGCCAAAAGACTTTGTTCTAGTCCACAACCATAATGATGTCACAAATCTTCACTTGAACACTAAAACCAAAAACATTTCTTTTCTTCTTAATTTATAAAGAAAAACAGTCTGCAGTGGCATTCATTTGAAGGGTGGAAGCTAGTTTGTACCAGTATACAACCCTAATCCCATAAATTTTCTAATCTGTGGCTCAAAGTAAAATTTGCGGAAATGGGCATCATCAACGTGATGGTCATACCATCGTCAATAAGCATTTGAATTCCGGTTGTTTCCGATTTGAACTAAAATGACTTATCCTAAAATGACTTGGATTTTTATTACCTCCTACCGCTGTACGAATTCATCATAAGTTTTTTTTTTTCTTGAGACATATAGGCTAAACATACACACATAATTGACCTATGTGCTTTTTTGTATGAATTGACCCACCTAAAACATGCTGATTAACTGCTCTATACAGTCCCGTATACTTTTGTTCAATCAAAACCCCACATGTGCATAGTATAGTTAAAAGAAGTTTACAACAGAGTTGATCAAGTGCAATTTTATTCAGTATCGCACAGAGTAAAGAGGTTACCGTTATTAATACGAACCAAGATAACATTATTACCGGTATTGGCATACCGTATATAATTATTTCACCATCCAACACTGAACATGAGTTTTCGTCATCACATCAGATTTTTTGACGGAGGTGGTGTGTTCGGAGCACACAGATTACAGCTCGTAGGGAAAGCTCTATTTCGACCCATTGATCACTGCGCCTCTAGCGGTAATAGGGGCGATTCCTTAGCAACGAAGACGAGCGTATCTCAATTACCTACTACTACCCCGGACGATCACGATGGACCTAACGGAAGACGAAATTCTCGAAATATTCGACAACGTAAGTATTGAAACTACTCAACGAGATGCAAACTGAGCGCTAGGGGACGATTTGCTGCCCGGTTAAGTATCATTAGGAAAGCGCTTCAACTACGCATCTTTGTAGTCATATGCGCGGGTTTGAATCCTATGGGAATGATTTCATCAGGGAGTTTGCTGATTTTTATTTGCCAAATAATATAGTACGCTACACCCTTATATGCGCAAGCCCTCGCAAATGTGAGAAATTTCTACTTACCTATATTATCTTGTAATTCCTAGCAAATATCAGAACAAATCTTACAGCTTCGATTTAATTTAAACTTTCTTTTAGGTTTTGTTTGTTTTCCTGATAGCTCTGTGATGTTATATTATTATTTGTATCGCCTCTTGTGTCGACAGAGGTGTCGAAATAACTATGTCTATGGTCTAATTGAAAATCAATTCCCAAATCACATACCAGGGATGGCTGAAACCAAATATTTTACCATTTTAATATCTTATTAAGAATATCCGAATTTGAAATAGCTATCTAATACTCTCTAATGCCAGCCTTGTGGTTGATGAGAAAACTTAACAACATAAAAAAAAATGATTATGGGCCGCAATTTCTTTTACTTGAACGGAAATAACATTAATGGGGGCACTAACATACTACTGATTTTTTGTCAGCCTGCTTTTTTTATATGCCACTATTCTGAAAAAATATTTATATTAGGAATTTCATCATATGGGTTAATATGCTGATTATTTAATATATTCGATTGACATCCCTGTCATATACTCTAATTATGACAAGTTGACGACGAATTTTAGGACACCCTTCAACAATATGAGCAAGACGATGGATGCAAAACAGATTGCCCACAAACTATAGTGGCTGTGTTGTCTGTGAGTCTGGTTTGATTTCAAGTAATTTTATGGTATATCTTCGGGCAGTAAAATATTCGAAGGGCCCACACAGATCAAAAGATCAAGCAAGAATCAAGTTTTACTGTGGACGTGTATGAGCTGAAAGAGCCGCCCACCTTCATAGGATTTTCATCTGACACGATAAAAAACCTGTCTGAACTATAGGCTAGGTAAGACAGACCAAAGCCACAGTAGTTTTTACGTCGAAAGAGATAAAGAGTTGAAAACTAAAGAAAAGTGTCTTGGATCTAATTCAAATTCAGTGTTTCAGTATTAACAACATTGACCTGTTGACTGTGTACCGTAGTCTAGCTGGAAATGTCTGAGATTTCTTGCGTCATATAAAAACGAATAGGTTAGGCTGAACATCATACAAAGAAGCGGGAATTGTAATACCTATATGTGAATGTTTTCGCAAACTAGATATAAATGGATTTCCCCTTAAATATGACCATAAAAAATTGCCTAAGACCTTTTAAAAACGCACAAAACTACATTCTGGCTTCGGATGTAACCGTAGCCTGACAGACATTCAGTTTTTCCTCTTTATGTTACTATGTGGTAAGGCAAGCCGAAACATGTTGTTTTGTTTCCGAATAAAATAACTTTTTGCTTCTATTTCAGATGCTTGTACTCAAGGAGATACTGCACTGGAAAGAAGTTTCATCCAATTATTAGTATGTACCCAAACATATCACTGAAAGTTACTTGTCGCCAATTATTACCAATTATTCGAATTCAACAGTTTAAATAGAAATTCCACGCAGCACGTTATTTATCCACTTTCAGAAATCTAAAATTCCGTTATAAACTTTTACTGTAAGTTTTCATGACAGCTATTTCACTCAAATAACCCTGCAACATTTCCAGTGTTTCTCCATTATCCTGGGAATAAAATATGCTTAAAATGTCATCTAAAACATAATTTTCATTCTTTTTTGTCTTCCCTATAATCCTATCTCTGTTACTATAAGTTATGCAAATGGTTTCACAAAATATTAGTGACCCTGTTCAGAAGAAAGTAACCTGGAGTGGTCACATTTTTAAAATTCTTCAATTCTTTCAATTCCCATTTAACCTTTTTTCCCTGCACCTTATAGATGTCCTTTTAAAAAGTTCCACATTTTATGTTGTAAAATTGACATTGGATCATAATTAAAAATATGTTAAAAAAACAAAAGTAATTTCGATTACTTAAAATCTTTCCACAAAATTCCGTAAATACAATTTCTCTATATCAGAATGCCAGGTACTGAGATACCCCAAAAATGGGTTCTATATGAAGAAAATTCACATAATTGTAACGTAATTGTATAACAAAGGTTCAAAATCATCAATACTGCTACGAAATAGCAGTGTTGATGGGTTTGAAGCTTTTTTTACCTGCAAAAATGACATGAATATTTGAGACACCCGAAAAAAAACGAGAATATACGACCCTGTCTATATTATCTTATATCATAAAGGCGTGTTAATGATTATGAAACTTCAGATATTTTTCGCATATTTTATGTCATGCTAATATTACTTACTGTTTGATGAAATATATATCTGACATCACCAATATTTACCAAAGTATTTGGGGTCCCAAGAAGTTTAGTACCATATATCAGATTACCATAAAAATTTGTCTGCGTTTGGTAAGAGACGACTAAAGAGAAGGCCCTACTCAGAGTGAATTTCGATAAAAAAAAGCATTCTAGAATTCTAGATTCAAAGTGATTTCATATTTTTGATTACTCCATGATCGATCAGTTTCCCAGTGAAATCGTGATTAATGTCCAAATGCTGTAATATGGTCAGATATCAGCAACTTTGTTTATCCAAAATCTTGAAACATTACTCTATTTATATAGTGAATTTCGAAAACCGTCTAAACCAGCGGTTCCCAAACTGGGGTCCGCGGATCAACTGGGATCCGTACAGCAGTTTCGGAGGGTCCGCGAAAGAGAATTAGTAATTGTGATTCAATAATAATGATTTCTCGGTTGTTTAATGTTTTCACAGTTATGCTTAGTCAACTACTGTTTATACGGTCAGTACGTTTTGGTCGCTAGAAAACACTGTTATCGGTAATTCATTAAGCTTTCAAATTTAGACCTATTTATCAGTTCTTATAAACGTTTTTCAGTAAATTACATTATCAGCATTGCAAAGATATTGTTTCAAATGCCTCCTAAAAAGTTGGCTTTAAAACTTCTCGTTCCTTTTGTAACCAACTATGAGTGCGAGGCAGCCTTTTTCACTCTACTCAATCTGAAAACACCAATCCTATTAAACTTCTTACCGTATTTGACAGTTTTCGCCTTTTCTTTCATTGGTTTGTTTAGTGTTGATTTCTTTTTATTGTGATGTTTGAAAGTTTCCAATAACGTTCTTTGATTTTAATAGGGCCGCGAAATATAAAAAAAAAAATACAGAGGGCCCCCCAGGTAAAATTTTTGGAAACGTTTGGGTACCGCTGGTCTGAACTAAAATATAAGGGCAACCATACCTGTAGTAAAAAAGTATAAGTACTTTCAAAAAACCAAAACCCTAGTTGTCGTAATTATAATGGGTTTGACAACAATGAGCTTACTTTCTCAGACTTGGATATTAGTAACTGCACTTCCAGTGAAAAATAATTGAACCGCAAGTGTGGTGAGTGGCACTTGCCCTTTGCGATGAAAAAAAACATCCTACCACTTCTAATAATTGGATATTCATTTCTACAGATTACTTCATATTTTTATCATGTACAAGTTTTGATGTCAAGAATTTCAAGGAACAAGAATATTTCTTGTCATTTTGAAAGGCAGAATTGTGAAGGCATTCATTTTCTAATGTCTGTGCAAGCTTATGCCTCTGCTTTGGCAGCCACCCTGGTTAATACCGATAACGACGGACAAGTACCGAAAATTTATTTTTACAAGGCTTACGTCGCACTTTGTGTCTTAGGCCAAATAAGTCCTGTACGAACAGCATGTCTCATAATCATAATGTGTTTCTTATTATTGTGTATTCGTGATGTATTTATTTTGAGACGAATAAACATACATCCATGCCAAAGTAAACGCACCACGATAAAAAACCATATGACCACTAACCCCAGTACTGTGTGCAGTACTGTGCCGTGCTTTGACAGGATTTAACCATATTACCGCTATGTGTCGCTGTTCGCAACTCGGCGCGCCTTTACATAAAATAGGAGTTGCCATACTAGCTGTAGTTTGTATGTTCGGAGTACGGTGATCAGTAATCATTAAATCTGAAATAGTATTATTTTTGGATATGGCTTCTATAATTACAGAATCGACACAAAACTAGAAAACAGAGGAAATTATTTGATCATCGGTACCGTTACTTGCAAAATTTTTAGCCCTAGCTTATCAACCACGAGGCCTAAAAATATAAAAAAATTCTTTTGCAACGATATCAAACGAGGAACGATTGGAAAACGGCGAATTTTAGGCGTCCGCCTACATTTAGTTGAAGTTTGGAGTTTGGTCTGTGTTTTTGATGAATTGAATTTCGGATCACCAGCGCTGTGACCCTTGCGATTTCATTACCAGTTTACCCATTAATATTAAGTGACCACTAGCGTGTGATACTTTAGGATTTTTTCGCCTGCAGTGCCGACCTGCGATTTTGATGTCATAATTTAAGTTTGATAAATCTTCAACATTGCCCCTCTCCCGCTTTAGAGGTTCTAAATATGCCAATGAAAGTGACCCCCGCCATTCATCCACCAATTAATATCGTGTGACCACTGATGAGCAGTCACGCTGTGGGTGTTCAATATTTACTGGAACACACGTTAGTTGAACGCCCTATTTTTATACCTATTCAGTATTCTTCCTATCCCTGATATATATACTCCGGTAATAGACAAAATATTGCAATATATGCAATATTACAAACTTTCAAAGACAAAATTTCAAGAGAAATGGTTTTGTCAAGCATGATTCGGGAAAGATCGGTTTGGAAGAAGTCTCGATTTATGAAAACAGAATAATTACCCTATGCATTTTAGTAATATATAATGTTGTTTTTGTACTACTGAATTTTCTGTTTGCCAAATTATTAGCTGATCGTTTAACCGCTGACAAACGTTTTAAGGGGTATGTCTATTTATTTATGACATATTTATATACATATAAAACTACTGTTTAGATATTCAGGTTTTTGTGTTGATCGAAAGATTGTATTTTGAGCTGGAAATGCATTTTTGCAACGGCGCTTTGTTGATTCAGCAGCTAAAGGTTTTTGCAAATTAATCGCTAGTTTCCCAAAAAAGCGCTACATTTTCAGCACGAAGCTATATTTAGGGCTTTCGCTTCAGCGAAAGTCTTATTGAAATTTTACGTTTTTTTATTATTATTAAGGCTTTCGCCACAGCGAAAGTCTTATTGAAATTTTACGTTTTCGTTTTATGAATGAATTGCCATGAATAATTCAAATATAATGTTTAAGACTCCATACCCTATCTGTCCCATGCATGGGCCTCACATATATCATTGAATAGATCAAAAAGAGGTATGGAGATGGGATTTGTTACTGATTTGGCACAGTCGTAAGTTGAATAACCCAAAAATAATTTCAAGAGAAACCATACCTATTCTGTTCCACGCATGACTCATACATATATCCTTAGATAGATCAAAAAGGGTGTAAATATAGTCTTTGATACTGATACACCAGTCCTTGGTGTATATGTGATTTCTTCGGATTATAGCGGTAGTATGCATGGCCTGATTTAATATCACGAAAGGTGAAATTTGATTTTTGCATAACTTTGTTTGTTTGTCAGCTAGAATCTCGGTCCAGAAGTCTGTGTGCTGTAAGATATCTCTTAGAAAATATATGAGTACTCATGAAAGATCCAGTCATGGCAGTGTTTATCATAGTCTGGCGAAAGCCTTCTTAGTACTGTGTAACAGTTCTAGTTAAGGCTTTCGCTTCAGCGAAAGTCTTATTGAAATTCTACGTTTTTTTTTATCATTATTCTTCTTCTTATTATTATTCATTATTATGATAAATGGCTTTAGCATCAAAGCTAACAGATCCAGAGATCCAAAATCACAGTTAAAAGGTCTGTGTGGATGGAGACTCTTTGTTTCATAGTTTTAATCTAGACTTTCAAGTCTCTTTGTTCTGGGATCTTTGATTTTCCATCAAAATGCAGTACTGAAAGTGATGATAATGAAATGCATAAAGCTTTTGCAGGGCAAGCTTTCGGAATGTGAATCATGTGTGAAATCATAGTCAAAGATTAAATGAAGAACTTATGCCGCGTACTTTTCGCATTTAAAGCTCTTTTTTTTCGGATATAATCACTTAAAAGTGGCCTAATGGACTGTCTGTCAAAATCACATTGAATGACGTCATGGCCACATGGTGCGTGAGAGATCATTGTCAGACACTTTCTGGCTCTAGCATCAAAGCTTTAAGGTCTAGTGATCTGTTGCACAGATTCTTAATTCATACCTTTGTTTTTACGGCATAGGAGCTGCGAATTGGCCAGTTTTGTCAGTTTGAAAGCTATTTTAATACTATCAATTCGTGCACAAACAAAGAATATTCAGTGGAGCATGAGCTGATCTGATTACAGAGCATTAAATCGTTTTATTTTTGCTATTTGAAATAAAATATCGTTTTGAATCATGTTATGTACTGTACTTAGGACGTATGACAAATTCAGTGACTTTAAAAAAACTTGGGACCATAACCAAAAATTTTAGGACCCCACTTTTATGTTGGCATCACGTGTGGCCCATGCATGATTTCTAAAATTGGTTGTAAAACGTGTCAGGATAAATTTGAAGATTTATTCGACATTTCTGATACAAAAATGGGTCAAGTATAGTTATTCGTAGCCATGTCGGTATCATGTATGGCCCGTACATAAGTTCCGAATACCCTTAAAAACATAGAAAGATGTTTGTTAAAGGCGATGGGTAGTAGTTATTCTATACTTGATCCATCCACCTAAAATTTTTCTATACTTTCATTATGTCAGCATCCTGGTATGGCCCATACATATATCATTGGGTAGATCTAAAACAGTGTAAAGATGGACTTTCAAACTGATTTGACATAGTCCGGAAATGAATGAACCAAAAATAATATCAAGACAACAAAGCTTGTCTGATAACCATATTCGCGGCTTGTGTACCTTGGTGACCCTGAATTATTTAAGTTTTCAGTAGTTGCACACAAATTAAACGAAAAAATATTGAAATACAATTTCCCATATTTTGCATATTTACATAATGCATTTTAGTACCACAGAAAAATCTTGGCAGTGAGCAAAAACCTAAAAACGTGTCTTCAAAAAAAATTTGAATATATATGGTCCGGCATGAGGATAAATTCCAAAGGACAGCTCGAGAGCCGATATAATACCATACAAGCTTATTTCCAAGCTTATTTTTTTTGTTATTTGTATGGTATTATATCGGCTCTCGAGCTGTCTTTTGGAATTTATCCTCATGCCGGACCATATATATTCAAATTTTTTTTGAAGACACATTTTTAGGTTTTTGCTCACTGCCAAGATTTTTCTGTGGTACTAAAATGCATTATGTAAATATGCAAAATTGTATTTCGATTTTTTTTCGTTTAATTTGTGTGCTACTCATGTTTGAAAAAATGTTGTACGCTATTATCTGGCATCCAGTTTTCGCTCTTGAATGGTTTCCCAGCCCACAATTTGAAAAAGGAAATTCAGTGTCAGAATTTGAGTGTAATAATGTATTTTTGCTTGCCATCTATGTAGTTCAGCTTGTTTTATGAGTCAAGAATGTATTTAGAGTATCATTAGACACGTAAATTTAACGTGTGAGTGGAGGTTACGCAAGCCCACAATTCGGCTACGCCAGCCCACACTTTGGGCATCCCGGCTCGAATTGCCGATAGTACCTAGTAGGTTTTTTTTTTCTTTCATTACCGTATATATTATTTATTGAACTTTGTATAGTATGCTGTAACAGAAATATGCATCTCTCAAGCATTTATTGCTAGGATTAACTCGTGGACCACCGCTGAATTGTAGGCTGGAGTAACCTTGGTGCTTTCTAGAACACACAAACATATACCTGTGAGCATACTTACATACGGTACCGTACTTGGCAATAAATGTCATGAAAGTTCAATGGCTTAGTTCAGAGTTGGTTACCCGCAGTAATGATGGTTGCCAGTCAATTCGAACCGGAACGGTATGTTTTTGGTGGGTTAATTCGTAGTTTCGTACAGGCAGCCTACCCGAAAAATAGCACATAGGTCAATACCGGTACCTGGTAAAATTTGCAATGAATTTAACTTGCTGTGAGAAGTCAATCTCCTCAAGCAGGGATTGAAAAAATCCGACTCGTAACTAGGAGAAGCAGGTATTTTATTTCAATTCGGAAAAGAACGAAATTTAAAGTGCCAATTAAGAATTAAAGAGTGAATGACTACTTGCATTTATGATAATCATATTCGTGGCTTTTGTACCTTGGTGACACTGGATTATTTAAGTTTTCAGCCAATGAAGCGACTTCGGGTCTAGTGAAGTTTTGTACCATATTCTTTAATGTCATCATAAATAAAAATTGGCAGAATTCTCTCATCCTAACTAGGGGACGCCAATGCTGCCATTATCTGGCATTGTCTCCCGGGTTAGGATGAGTCGCTCGCAACACAGGTACTAAACTTCATGAGACCCGCGACTTCCTCATTTACATTATAAAAATTTTTCCAGTTTCAATATAGCCTATGAAATGCCTGGATTAGTAGGAAGAATTGCTGTAAAACTACGGTCATTTCCCGACACAGTATCAAGGAGGTATATTGGTAGTGTCATAACTACTCAAGATCAGGACAAACTCCCAGATCTTCCACCCAATCTGATTATTCTGGGTGTAAATAAAGATAAGAAACGAAGAGAAGAAAGCAGCTCACTTAATTATAAGTTGGAAGAATGTCAATTAGTCAGAAAAGTAAACAACTGTCCAAATAACCGCATTGCTCCTCGGGTTGAGTTACACTCATTTGATGTTGGGTGTGATCCTACCGAAGCAGTTGAAATACATCCAGAGTTGTTCAATGACAACCCTAGGATTGATTTTCTTTATCTTTGTAAAAAATGGCAACGTAACTACCGAGAAGTTGATTATTCATGGCAGCCAACAAGAGCTGAGATGGGCAAAGGAAGAAAAAAGCCTTGGGGTCAAAAAGGATTGGGAAAGGCTCGACATGGTAGCACAGTTGCACCACAGTGGAAAGGTGGTGGTATAGCTCATGGTCCACGTGGCCCAAGAGCTTTGTTTCACAAAATTAATCCAACCGTAAGAATTAAGGGTTTAACTAGTGCACTATCCATCAAATATTTTCAAGATGACCTTATGATTTTTAAAAATTTAAATATCCCTTCATCAGAGGAGAACAAGTTGCGTGAAATTTTTGCGACAAAGGGTATGGAGGATAATTCTGCTTTGATAGTCTATTCGAGTAAAGATGAAATAGGTGATGGTAATATGTACAATGCTGTTCAATACTGGAAAGAAGTGAATTTAATGCCATTAGTTGGTTTGAATGTCTGGAGCATGCTTCATCATGATAAATTGATACTTTCTCTAACAGCTCTTAATGAGCTTGAGACCAAGATCATTTGGAACTTACATAGGTTTGATTGGATTACTAAGCCGCATAATTTTTATCATGATATACCTTTTGAGGTAGAAAATAATGTTGAGTGACCATGTATTCAATCTTTGCTATTTCACAGGCTGAAATGAAGCAATGGGTCAATGTAATTCACTATATGGCTCAAAAAACTAACTTAACTGATGTAGTGGTCTTTACTCAATTTGAGAATGCAGACTTTAGAATTGCCCTTATTCATTTCCTGCATACACACAACTAAAATTAAGAAATGGGGTGGATGGTTTATATCATCACCTGGGGTAGATGCCATTAGCTGCATATTATCATGGCGGTTCGGGGATGTTAGTGTGCAGATGCTGGGTTGCTTTTTGTGATCAATCATTACATCTATTTGGAATTCTTTTCCATAAGCTTGCCAAATTTAATTATACAAAAGCAATCAATTTCCATGCCATTGTCTAAAGAAAATTGTTGGTATTATTTTCTCATTTAAACTATGGTTGTGAACTGACTTCAAATTGAATAAGAAAGATGGGACAAGATTTGGATTTCACTGTCCAGAACAAATTCAATCTAGAATTTCACAGCATTTCTGATAAGTATGAATTTTATACTCTTTCCGATTTTCTTTTGTGGAATTTTACTGTTTGATTTCATGGACATTTCAGCTTCAACCTTTTTTTAGAGTTTTGTGGGTTACAAGCAAGTCAAGCGATGCAAAATCTGATCAGAAATGATGATATGGCAGTCCTTTGAAAAAACTGTCCTAGCAGTTTAATCGCTTATGTTAGGAATCGTGGATTGTATCTAAATCCTACCACAACTCCATAGAACTAGTCACAATTTTTAAAATAGGGCTGTGGTACTCAAATAATCTGTTCATCAGATCCAATATATTTTATGTAGCGGCAATCACTGAGTTTTCTTACTTTAATGTGGATTGTTTAAATTCAGATTACCGTAATAAATCTATGTCTACTTGCAGATGAACTAGTTTCAGGCAAAATTTATCTTAAAATTCCTTTTTTGAGGAACTTAAAAAAAAACACGGTTCAGTCCAGTAACAAAATTAATAGGGATCATGTACCTTCCGGAAATGGCACACGAATCAGCCTCCCAACCGCAGCCTCCAGTGTCACTCTGTTTAAATATCACTACTTGGCAGTATATGCGGTAGAATTGTTCAACAACTTGCCAGGAACTGATCGACCTATGAACTTATACTCCCCATAACGACCATCAATGATAAAAATCCGTTTACCGCTGTTTGAAGCACAAACTAGCGAGTCTCTAGAGGAAAGTATATTTGGTAGGATTACTTTGCAACTTGAACTGGTTAACTTACTATAGGATTTTTGCCTGTTTCTGTCATTCAACCAGGCAAAATCCGAAGTTTCTATTGTAATATGTCATTTTTTTTTCGAATAAAATCTACAGCAAAACATTGCACCAGAAATTGCGCTCTGTACATGGTTGAAGCACTGTAGTAGAGCGCACAGAGTGGTATCTACCCTGGACGATAATAAAATTGTCCACGTCGCAAACCCTTGCCCTTTAAACTACCGTTTCACCCGCTGTATCTAGTCCAAATAAAAGAAAAAACAAATATGAATTACGATGATACGATGCATCAGTTTAGAATACGTGAACATTAAAAAATATTTATAAATCGATTACAAACAGGCTTCTAACTCTGGTATGAAGGCAGCAACAAATATTAACAGTCTGTACCCATCTTTGGAACATTCTTTTGGCTGAGTTTCAGAAAAAAACAAGACATTAAGAGAGAGGAAAACTTTCATGTACTAGTCCCAGGGATGTCGAGAGCGAATAAAATAATATTTATTTAATTCGTTCGTATTAAGTACTAGGTTACTAGAATAGCATACAATTTTTATTGCATAAATTGACTCGAACATAACATTTTTCATCACCAATTTGGTTCAGTTTCATTAAAGATAGGTGTAGCCTATAGTTCCATATATTTTATAACTGTTTTTAGAAAAATTCACTGTTGTTCAACTACATGACTGAATTCAGAATGTGTATATTCAAAATTTTGTATTCGGAATACTTAAATATTCATTCAGTTTTGACCATCTGTTCCATGGATTTGTATCTGTATATATAATTTCAAATCCTAGCGATGATCACTGCTATACTGTAAATAAGGCATAGTGTACAGAAGGCCTAATGTGGATTTCCTAAAAAATGTGTGATCAAAAAGGTTTGCAAGTGGAGAGGCGAATGATCCTGTCACATGAAATTGGGTTTTTCCACTGCGGTAAAGGCAAAGACAAAATGCTGAAGCAAATTAGATAGTCTGGCATGAGATGTTTGACAAAATAAAAACAACTAGTAAATAAATGAGTTTTTTTATGTGCTCAATATTGAGATGTAGGCGAGGACTAGCATCAGGGGGTTCAAGAACCCCGGATCCAAAACAAAAGTAAAAAATCCACAGGAAATGTCTATAAATCATTTGAGTCCAGAAATGTAAACGCCACTGCACTTAAATATCAAGATCCGTATTAGCACTATGCAGACTGTTTAAGAACTCGCAAAATTTTCATAAAATGCTATTTTAACTCTTTCAATTTGCCTGGCAACTTTGAGTGCAGGTCCCAGTTTCAGTTCAAGACATTGCTGTAAAACAGGCAGTGTCAACAGGAGCAAAGCTTGACCATCTATTTGATGAAATGAAAATATTTTGGAATGCTTCAGCACAATCTGTTGTTGAGATGAAATTTACGACCTCTCCAACAGTCCAATGCACAGGATTTGATAGAAGTTTTAATCTATGCAGTTTACTTTGGTTCTGTCTGTTTCTTATAATTTTTTGAAATAGGCGAAGCTTGTCCTGTGGTGGTAGATTATTAATTGAACGTTTCATAAAATTAGTGGCCAATGGCATTAAAGTGCCAGCCCTTTTTACAAGTCGTTGATCATATAGTTGACCATTTGTTTGAATGCTACGGCGGCGTACCATATTATAACCACCTCTACGATTCATATATGATTTAAAGTCTGGCCTGGATGGCTTGAAAGTATGTCTTCTCATTATAAACTTACGACCCTTTCCACGGTTTGTTGTCGACTTGCGAATCAACTTTTCAGTTCTGCAACTCAATGGACAGATTGTAACTGGATCACGGAGTGTAAGTAAATTGGGACAACATTTTAGAAATTGTGAGAGAGAATTGAGAAAATTAGGTATCTGACTTGCCATATTTACTACATGCAATGTAGCTTGGTATTTTTTGCCTTCAAATTTTGTTTTAACAATGCATGGTTGATTCCACCTGCCCATTGTAAAATCTTCCAAGTCTTTCAGCAGCTTATGTGGCCTTTCTGCAGCACCTACTAATAACGTAAGCACTTCCTTGAGAACAAGTACAGTGTTGCCAGGTCCAACGAATTTGGGGACTTTGGCTAAATTATTTTCGTTCAGCAAATTTCCACTTTTGCATGAACAATTGAAGCAAACAACGGGGCACCAAAGCTCACTATCAGTACTCGGGTTTATCAATTGTCTCTGCAATGACTGAGAAATAACATGATCACCTTTTGATTTTTCTTTAAGTTCCGGCTGCACAATAACTACTTTCTTGGTGGAATAATTTTGCATAATGGAACTTGGTATAAATGGTCTCTGCCGCCATGTTGTCGGTGCTGACAAAGGATAGTTGTTCGAGTGACACCAACCCACAGGAAATATGTCTTGTGAAGTACAGTGGACATAGCAATCAACAAATTTTTTGAACTGAGATGTTTTTTGCCCGTCTGGACCTGGTAACGAAGCAGCTAAACGTAAATGAAGCACATTTCCATAAACTTTTACAATAGTGGCAACACAGATTTCGTTTAGGTTGTAAGGACTACAAGCTTCAAGTTTCATTCCTGGTTTGAAATCATGACTTTCATCAGAGTAAGAAAAACAAATTTCTGGTGCAGCTTTACAGCACATCAATCGCAAATACTCATCCCAATTGAATTTTTCAACATTATACCCTTGTGGAGGTGCAATTGGTATATTATGAGCTTTGCACCAATCAATAGAAAATATTCCAGAAGAACCAGAATGACATAAAAAAGCACATGTGGTGGCCTGATTGCATAAGTTATCAAGTTCTGCAAGAAAAAAGTAGTCATTCACAACTTTAATCACAGTGGCTGGTCTAATTTTTGTAGGGTCTATAGGATCTAGAACAGCAAGTTTGAAGGACTGTTTTATGTTGTGAGGCTTTAGTTTAACTTGATCTTGAAAAACACAACTAGGCACTAAGTGTTGTTCGGTAACTCCTTTCAGTGAGACGGACAAGACATAAGCCCACTGCTCTTTACTGCTATATTTACATCTTATGGCATCGGGTGGTTTCATGGTAAGGTGATGTTCTTTTCCCCACCCCACCTGATGTAACCGGACATCAAGATAAAATAGCCAGAAATCATATTTTGAATCTTCATTAGACAATCCTTTGTACCTCAGTAATAGGCGACCCCCTATATTTTTTCTCACATCTACCATCCATACATGTTGGGGGTGTTGCGAATCTTGCACCTCCAGAATCATATTTGGTTCTATCATTTCCACAACTGTTTTACCTTTAAATGGTCCACTTAACAATCTTTCTGGAGCTGTACGGGCACCAATCAAATTCTTTACCAGAAAATCTGCCCAGTTTTCATGCATATTTTTTATTGATTCAGGAGGTTGCAAGATTTTCCCATTCTGAGCACACCACCCAATGGGATGAAGGTCAGCAGTGCAAACATCAGCCCAGAAATCTGTCTTCCTATCATCTCCATATCCATCATATCTCAAAAGTAATAGGCTGCCACATGTTGATATAAGAGTAGCAACCCAATAAGTTGATGGGTCCGATTTGTTCGCCACTTCTAGCTTCATACCAGGATTGAATCCATTGTGCAGACTAATCTCAACATGTTTGAATGACGAATGTGGTGCTGCCAATGAATTTGTCAATTTTAAATACTCATCCCAGTCGAATGGATCATTCTCGGCCCCAGATGTCGAAGGTAATGTGGACAAATGAGACTCTGTTTTCGCTTTTGGTACAATATGAGATTCATATCTGCTTGACGTGCTATTATCGGTTCTTGATGTTATCATGGAGTTTGTACTGCTTGAAATCAATGGAGGAGTTGACAATGGAATTGTTTTGGGTTTATTCGAACACTGTATAAAAGATGTTGAAGTCATATGTGAAGCACCTTGTGAGGTTAGGAGAGTTGAAAATGGAATGAATTTCCCTTTTTCATTTGCACCGAGAGAAACCCTTGGACTAATATTAGCTGGTGCATTTGGACTTTGCTTGAGAATAATACTGCTTGGACATGAAATCTGATTAGATCTTTTAACATCAAATTGATATGTCTGTCCAAGCTGAATTTGTCCCGGGACATGCTTGTTTACAGGTCTTGTTGCATGCACATGTTGCACCAAGTTACCTGCCTGTACTTGAACAGAACCTGGGATGGTAGGCCTAGTGTTTGATTGAGCTTGAACTAAAACAAACTGTCGATGTGATGCCTTTATTTGGGTCACTGGTGTATGGTCAAGTCTTGCAGCCGATCCGAGCAAGTGTGAGTTCAATTGCTGTGAACCTTGATGCAGCTGATTCTCCTGGGGCATGACATGTATCCTTTTCTCTTTTAAATTATTGTTGATAAATTGTTTAGTGGTATACTCAAGATTCGCATGAGGATGCGGGTTGCATGGATGTTGGCCTGTTGCAAACGCTTTTCCAGCTCGCTGAAGTAATTCATTTAAATTTTGTTTCTGTGAATCGCTCAATGTATCATGACTTAATGATAGGTCACGGTTTGGAGCTTCAGAGTTTTGCATGTTGATTAATAAGTTCATAAAAATTAACAGTAAAGTCAAATTTTCAATGTATACTAATCCAAAATAACTAATTGATTTTGATACAGAACTGTTTGATGTTGGACGAAATTTATAGAGATAAAATCAATCAGCATAATATTTATCAAAAGACATTAAATAATCTCTACTTCCCTATTTTATTCGATATGGGACAATTTTCCTATTCACATCTTAATCACCAAAAAATCATATTTAAAAATAATAAGAAACTTTTATTAGGACCTCAAATCAGGTATGGGCAATTTTAATTTTACCACATCATTGTCAGATTAGTGTACTTGCAAATGTAGGTGGAACGTAAATTAATATGGTCAATGAGTGTATTTGCAAATGTTGAGGTAAATGTTTCAAATTTAGTATTTTACTGCTTCTGTTGTAATCCTGTATGGGCAACACAAAACTGTTGGAAAGATGTACACTGAATGACGGGAAACCCGATATACGTAATGGCAGCAGGAAGTGGGAGGGATAAACAATTGTCCGGAATTTTTTGGTATTGTAAGACGGAAGATTATTTGAGTACAAATATCATAGGAAGCTGCTGAAAATGTTCTCTTTCCAATCAGAAGGAGCTAATGCTGCAAGCATAACGGCATTACCTCCCAAGTTAGAATAAGATGCTTCCAACATGGAACATTTTTATGATAATCAGGAATATGGTACTAAACTTCGTGATAAAGAAGAAGTGTTAGACCGAAGTATACATAAGGTACATAACTATTTACTGCAGGAATTCTATAATGTCACAAACAGTCTGTTGTGAAAAATTTTTTCAACAAACTTTAGCAGTACTTTTAAATGCATTCTGTTTTCACTTCTGAAGTCGCTCTGTTGCTGGTACATTTTTTGCAGTAGCCTGCTGGTAGCTCCTGTCTCTATCATGGACTAGACGAGATTCTCTCTGTGCAAAAAATTCAATTATCCGCTAGCTTCACAGAGTTGTATTTATGCTCTACCTCTCTATCAATTTTTTGGCAGTGGTCTGACTGAATAAATTTTCATTCTTTATTAATCATTTTAATTCGTTCAAACCACGGCTAGAAGCCTCAAATGGAACTGTGTTTGCTTCACATTATATACGGAATAATATCAAAATAAAATAAAAAAAACATTCCTACACAACGTATGATGTACAAACAGAAAAACGCTGGGTTAAACCTGGGATAACCAAGAAAAATGTGCAAAAAGGAAAAATAAATTAGTGTTTTGAAAATTAAAACAAAAAATTTAACCGGAAATTTAGGGTCATATTAAAAAATTTGCAGCTTCCATAAATCTAATGAAGTAAACTATTCGGTACAATGAGGCCATAGGAAAATATATTTTGCATGTACTCGCTGATTTAGAACAATGGCGGAACATTTTGAAGTTGCTAGTAAAAAGGGTATAGTGCTACAAATCCCAAATTGCTTGAAAGATTAGGGTCATATTGTAAAATTTGTACCTACATGGTTATAAGGAATTATATGATGCATGTACTCATCAAATTATACCAATAAGAGAACAGAGATTTATATATGGCGCAAAAATGTCTATAAAAGCATTTATTTTTAAATTTACCCGCCACATAGAAAAAAGTGTGACTACTATGAATCTAATAAAGGCGACATTTGAGTACAACTTGGTTATAGGGAAATACATTATGCATTCATTCATTGAATTAGTATTACAGCAGAACATTCCAAAGTTGGCAGATAAAAGCGCGAAAAATTGTTAAAAATGAAAAAAATATTTGAAATTTCAGGGTCATATTGAAAAATTCATAACACTTACAAATCTATTAAAGGCACCACCATGGCGTAATATTTAATATATATTTAACTCACCGATTTAGTATAACCGCGCAACGTCTTAAAGACACCAGATTAAAAGCGTGAAAATTGTTAAAAATAAAAAAAATTTTGAAAATTTAAGGTCATGTTGAAAAGTTCGTAACTCTTACAAATCTAATAAAGGCAACATTTCAGTACAACGAAGTCAGAGAAAATAAATCGATCACATACTCACAGAAACAGAACGAAAAGCGGTATGTTTTAAGGTTGCCAGATAAAAGCACGAAAATTTTTAAAAATGTATTTTTATTTTGAAAATTTATGTTTAGGGTCATATTCAAAAATTCGTAACTCCTTCAAATCTCATAAACTGTAAAGGTAAAACTTCAAAACTATGGGGTGATAGAGATATATGTACCCACTGAATTAGAACAACAGTGGAATGTTGTATACATATAGTTGTCACAGTGAAAAACGCGAAATTGTTGAAAAACACCGGGCTATTTTTTTTTGTCAATTTGAGGCCAAATCGAAAAATTCATAATTTCTACAAACCTAATAAAGGCAACATTTTAAAACTGTGGGGTGATAGAGAAATAACTTATGTATTATATTATGTACTTACTGAAATTAAGAAACAGTATGGTGCTCTGTTACGGTAACTTAGCTCAATTGGTAAATCTCTGAATCGCCGAGAGATTTCGAAGCCTTTGAGGGATGATGATCATGAGCAAGAGGTCTGTTGGGCACTCCAACGGTGCTTGGTGGTTCACATAAGCAATGCTCACGGCTTTCTCTACCAATCAATTCCCAGCACAGGAGAAATAATTCACTCCGATTTGGAGCTGGTATGTGCACGAGAGACCGTGGTTTGCCATATGATAAAGCTGTATTCTCAGATTTCCTCTTCTGCAGTATACAGATGAAATCCTATCCTAATGTTTTGAGGTTGACAGCTTGAGTTGGAAGCACTAAAAATGATAAATTTTTGTGATAACAAAAAATTCGAAACAACTTCAAATCTAACGTTAATAACTATGGGATGATAGAGGAATATATTCAACATGTACTCACTGAATTAGAAAAACAGCTGAACGTTTCAAGAGTACCAGAAAAAAAGCGAGAAAATTGTTGAAAAATTATAACATTATTTTTTTTTTAAATTTGAGGCCAAATCGAAAAATTTATAACTGCTACGAATCCAATAAAGGCAACTTTTCAAAACTATGGGATGATAGAGGAATCCATTTTACATGTACACACTGAACTGGAACAACAGCTCAACGTTTAAAAGGTGCCGGTACTACTAACTAAAACTGAAATAAAGAGGTGATGATTACTAAGACTGAAGATCGCATCTTCCGACAATGGGAAGTGCTAGCCATGCATGAAAAATGAAGGTCGGCACTGGGCAGTCTATCTGGAAGGCCCTTTTGTGGTGAAGATTTCCATCATTCAATATACCCCTATAACCCCATAATATTAAAATTTTGCCTTCATCAGATTTGCAGAAGTTACGAAGCTATTTTTCAATGTGATCGTAAAATTTGTCGTTTTTAGTAATTCTTACGCTTTCATCTAGAAACCTTAAATCGTTTCGCTGATTTTCTAATTCAATGAATACATGTAAAATGACTTTCTCTATCATCTTTTGCCTTCATTAGATTAGTAGGAGTTATGAATTTTTCAATATGACCCTGAAGTTTCAAAAAAAAATGCAATTTATGGCTATTTCAAAGTTTTTTTTTTATCTGGCAACTCATAACGTTCCGTAAAGACGTCTTCATTAAATTTACTTTGTCATTTTTGCACTTTTTCCTTGAAAACGAAGGGGAATTTCCTCCTGATCCGCGCTGTAGAATTTCTAAGCGTAGAAGCGTAGAAATATATTTTGAACATACTAACTATTAACATACTTGGAAAAGAAATAGCGTGACAAACAACTTTTTCGTCACTTCGACGTTTTTATCAAAGATATTTTGTCATTTTGAAACCTCCTTATAAAAAGTAAGGGGAATTTTCCAATGGCTTCCACTGTAGAATTTCTTTTACATTTTTTCATAGGAGTAGAATTTATTTTGAACATATCATGAAAAGTAATATCGTGACAAACAAGTTGCCACCTATTAAAGACGCCTTTATCAAAGTTATTTCTCATTTTCGCACTTCTACGTAAAAGATAAAGGAATTTCCTCATAATCCGCAAGGTAAAATGTTTTTGAATTTCCTCTCGGCGTAGAAGTATATGTTGAACATGCTAGGAAAATACTTTGACAAACATATATTTCGCTATTTTGAATGAATATTTACGATTTGGGAGGCTAAAGCGGATATACAAATTGAAAACTCGGTGACTGTCTGCTAGTTTTATCCAATTGTCAATTTTAGCAATTGTTCCTGTTTATGTAATCTGGAAACACGAAATTTAAGTGATGTGCCCTTTTTTGTTGCTTTTTAGGGTTTCGAGGAATACTCTACTCCATTCTGTAATCTGGCAATATAAAGCATTATTTTTAGTCTGGTAATGCTCATTTTTATGTTGGAGTTCGTGAGAGCCTGTTTTAAACCTCTACAATCTGCCTGGATTGTTAGGTTGTGTACCATTAAAAAAATGAGACTTCAGAGCATGAGCATTCAATTCATAAGTGATGATTTGAAAAAAAAAAGTTAAGCGAATGTTTTGTCGGGTGACGGGTAGTGGTTTTCAAGACATTTTACGACAGATTTAAGAAAAATTTTCTAGAAAAACAAGATATCAGTCGGAAGCAAAGATTTTATTGCAAAAAAATCGTTTGGTTAATTTTGGGAAAAAAAGTGTTTGATTCGATCAAAATAAAATTATTGAATCTGTTTTTAAAAAAGTATTTTAGTCGTTTCTAAAATCAGTTTGTGGCCACTTTCATCGGGCAACACTAAAATGCGAAAAAGATGGAACACCGGGAAAATACTAAAAAGCGGGAATGACGGGAATTATGCCAAATTGCCAACGGGGAACAGGGATAAATGAAGTAAAATGCGGGAATTACGGGAAACGCACTAAAATGCGGGAATGAGGGAAAACACACTAAAATGCGGGAAATATTCTAAAATGTGGGGATGACGGTGATTATACAAAAATGCAAACGGGAACAGGGACAAATGCCCTAAAATGCGGGAATTACGGAAAATACTTTAAAATGTGGGGAGACGTTAATTATACAAAAATGCGAACGAGAACAGGGATGAATGCACTAAAATGCGAGAATCACGGGGAATATTGTGAAATGCGGGGATGACAAGAATTATACAAAAATGCAAATGGCAAACAGGGGTAAATGCACTAAAATGCGGGAATTACGGGAAACACACTAAAATGCGGAAAAGACGGGAGATACTCTAAAACGCGGAAAATTTTCTAAAATTTGGGGATGTCGGAAAATATATGGAACACGTTTCACTGCTGAGGTTATTTTTTCTATTCTTTATAATATTATTTAAATGCACATCCAAGATCGACGGCCAAGTTTTTTTCAAAGATCAAAGATATCACTCACAGTATTTTATAATAGCGGTTAGACTTTGTTAATACTTTGTAAAAGTATTATTAGCAAATAAATTCAACATCCAAAATCAAACAAAGGAAAGAAAGATTAAATTCGAAACTAAATGCAATAAATAAATATAGCAAAAATGTATATCATAAAAATTAGAAATATTTTATTTGAAAGAAAAAACAAAAAAAGGTTATCTTCAGCAAAATAGTTGGATTCAACATTTCTAATTTGCTACGCATTTCTAACGTCCTTGTTCGAATCTCGTGAAGAACGATGAAATGCTTAAGAACTGCTGGACGCCTCGCTGGTGCACGGTGGTTCACATAAACAATGCTTATGACTTCTTCCACCAAATCAATGTCCATGCGCAGTAAAAATGTTTAAGCCGAAACCTTCCCCCCCAATTTGGAACTGGTGTCTACCAGAGGTCGTGGTTCTTCAAATTATTGATCCGTATTTTCGGCTTTCCTCTCTATCAGAATAAAAATGAATTCTTATCCTAAACCACAATAGTTTCACACACCTTGATTAATTAACTCCCTTGCAAAGCCAATTTGATTACTTGGAATTACAATTTTTATATAACTTTTATTTCTGACTCTACCCCCAATTTGTGGAAGAGTGATAATTTCATTTTTATTTTATTGAAATTCACTCTCAGCTAGGCCGGAAGCGGTACCCAACAAATGATCTCCAGATACCAAAGAGCTACTAATTTAATACTTTATTTAATTTAATATTTAATACTAGCAATTACAATTTAACAACAATTTAACTACAATTTAATATTAGCAACTGCACTCTAAACGGAAAACACCTCGAACGTTCTGAACCGTGATCTTAACGTGCATTGAGTGGTATCTACCCTGGGCGTTGGTAAAACCATCCACCAATTCTTTGCTTCTTTTTGGTCGCCTCTTACGACACTCAGCAAATAGGCTAGAACTATTCTAAAGCCTGTACCTACTGGGCTAAAATTGATTGCTTTGCTCTGATTAGCACTTGAAAAGGAATATACTCAATTATTACCACCTGTGACGTCATGAATAAAACATTTTTAATATTGGTATTTAAATTCATAGTTGATAGCAGGAGTGCGTCTAGTAATGAGTCCATGATTTAATTTTTTTTCTGATTCAAAAAAATTAGGATGGAAACATCAGGCCAACTTTTTTGCAATAATTGTTCAATGTTTGCGATGCAATTAGCGAAAAAATTGAAAAATTGGAAATACTTTTTCTCATAATTTCAGAATTTACCTGGCATTGATGCGACAAAGTAGAATTCGCTGTTTTGTTGCCTGATGAACACCTATAAGGTGGTCCATCGTTATCAACATTTTTTGTACTAGAAGAAAATAGAAAATTTCATTTTTTTTTTAATTTTTTTTTAATTGAAGATAAATCATTACATTCAATTCCGCATTTTAGACAAGCAGTTCAATAATAATCCATTACAGCATATATGACACAATTTTAAGGCAATTATGCTCGATTCCAAAGTCGAGCGAAGTGAACATAGGAACAAATATTTTTTTCGTATAAAATGATAATGTTGGTCCGAACACGTGGCCCATCGTTATCATCATTTTTTCTTCTTTTTTTATATGACAACCCTATGCCATGACATGAACCATCGTTATCAATGTTTTTTGTGAATCTTCGAGAAATTAGTTAAAAAAAAGAATTGCCCATAAATGTGCAAAAAAAAATGTTGATAACGATGGGCCACCATACACCTATCAATATATATATATTTATATATATATTTACATTCGCCAAGTCAATAACAGTGTTCCTGATTGGACCATCAGAACATCATACATTTTAGAATATTTCCCAAATTTTGGGGTATCGCCCTTCATTCCAGCATTTTGGTGTGTTTCCCGTAATTCCCGCAGTTCGGTGCATTTTCTCTCCGTTTCCGCTCGCATTTTTGTATAATTCCCGCCATCCCCACATTTTAGAATATTTCCGCATTTTAGTTCATTTATCCCGGTTTCCGCTCAAATTTTTTTATAATTCCGGTCATCCCTATCTTTTAAAGTACTTCCCGTAATTTCCGCATTTTCGGATATCTTCCGTCATTTTAGTGTGTTCCCGTCATTCCCGCAATTTAGTGTATTTTATGTAATCCCTGCATTGTGGTAAATGAGAGTGTTAAAATATTTTCTTGAAAAGTGTCATCATTTGTAAGTGCAAAGATTATTATAGTTTATTGCAAATTTGTCTTTATATATATTTGGCAGGAATAGGTGATGGCAGACTTTGATGACCAACTGGTCGTATCGGCATTCCCCAGTCTGTACCGAAATACAAATGCTGTGTATCTACATACAATTTAATGTACTATGTATTGCATTTCTGATTGACAAAATAATAAATTCTCTCTCTCTCTCTCGTATTGCATTTATCCCTGTTCCCGTTAGCATTTTTGTATAATTCCCGCATGTTATGATATTTCCCGCAATTCCCACATTTTGGTGCATTTATCCCTGGTCCCGTTCGCATTTTATATAATTCCCGTCATCAAATTTTAAAATATTTCACGTAATTCCTGTATTTTAGTGTGTTTCCCGCCATTCTCGTTTCCCGCATGTTTTCCCGCTTTTTAGTATTCCACATTTCTCATTGTTCGTGCGATTCCCGCTTTTTAGTATTTTCCTGTTTCCCGCATTTTAGTGTTGTCCACACCTAAATGAGCGGTAGTACTAAATTGTCGTCGGGCGCGTGGGGGGCGTAGAGGGCTAAGGGGGAAAGCGTCGGGGGCTAAGGGAAAGCGTCGGAGGCTAAGTCGGAGGCTAAGGGGAAGCGTCGGAGGCTAAGGGGAAGCGTCGAGGGCTAAGGGAAAGCGTTGGAGGCTAAGGGAAAGCGTCGGGGGCTAAGGGGGAGTGTCGAGGGCTAAGGGAAAGCGTCGGAGGCTAAGGAAAAGCGTGGGGGGCTAAGGGTAGGCGTCGGGGGCTAGGGGGGATCGTCGAGGGATAAGGGGAAGCGTACGACATTTTAGTACTTCCCCTAAATGAGTTACAAATTTATTTTTTAAAAAAAAATACTGTACACATGAAATTCTGCCGAATAATACGTGTTTTTCTGGCAGCTTCACAGTGGTCTACCTAAATCAATTGGAGGAAATGTATAGGTAGAACAAAAGAAGTTGTAGACGAATTGAATAGGTTAAAGTTACTTTGTGTTACTTTTAATTTACTGTTCAATATCTTTTATGTAATGATAATGTAACTTTTATTTTAGTTGTTTTATAGAGAATATTCATTGCAGTAATTAATTTAAAAAAAAAGGTTTAGAAGGAAAATTTCTTAGTTAAAATGAGGATATAACCCCAGTTTTTATATACACTGTACAGTATATATCGGAAGTATTCCCAATGTCATATAAAATAGGTAAAGAAATTAATAAGTTACTGATCTGTGATAGTTGCTTGTGATGATAAATTTAATCGAATATTTCCAACTTCTGTAAACCTATACAGTATAAGCGCATACGAAGTACGGTTATGTTATCATTAACATTCCAATTTTTTTTGAATTGTATGTAGTTAGATGCAAAGCAGAATAAGGGTCTTGTATTATTTTCATGTCACAGAAGAAATTTGTGATGATTCAGTTGCAGACTATCATTCATAGAATATAATATTGGGCAACAGTTTTGAGCATATTTGCTAAAATAATATCTAATTGCATGATTCCAATACCTATACAGTATACTGTATAGATTCACACCCAATATATTTTACAAAAGTATAATTGAATATATTAAAAAAAATAGTTTAACTATAGACAATTTTCAGAGGGGCGGCCACAAATACCTGTATGAAGAGATTGTTTTAAGTATAAAAAGTGGAAGATTTTTTTTTATTTCATCATGTTAATACTGAATATACAAAATGTCTGCAGTAATATGCATAATAAGATATTAATCAATTATGTGAAAAGTTGTGACATATTGCCAGTGTGACATATTGCCAGTAAAAATAAAACCAGGAATCAAAAGGATTGCTGGAAATGAAACTTGTGTGTTGCGTAATGATAACGAACCTGAGTTTATATCACATTTATTTTGGCAGTGTAAACTTGTATAATACTGAATACAGTCATAATTTACTACACCAAATAGTTATAAATATGAATTAATGTCATATAACTTGTGTTATGAGAGATTTTGGTCGGGAATTTCCATTTTTCAATGGAGCATGGAGGACAACTTGATGCTTTTCATTTATTATTGTGTATAAGTAGACATAAAAAATATGGTTACAAAGAAATGCATTTATTTTACAAAATATATCAAATGCTTCTTCTGTAATATCATGAATTAAGAGATATTTTACCAACAGGCCGGCCGTCCATTGAAAAACATCACAATAGATGTCGTTAGGTGAAAGAAATTGAATTTATTTATAATAGTATTTAATATTATATAATTTATATATGTCTCTGGTTAAATTTTGATTAATTATCGATACATGAGTTTTTTTTTATAGCCGCTTCTTTGAGTGGGGTCACCCTGTACAAGGCCCTGTAACAGCGGCCACTTATAGGCGGACAGGGTTACAATTACTGGAAAGATATGATCTTTTCCTGTTCGGCTTAGCCTACCCAAGTTATTACACCCTGGGTTGAGTGGTGGGCATGGATAAGCGAGCCGGACACGCCGGGGCTCGAACCCGAGATCTTCAACCTGCGATGCCAACATGTTTAACCACTAGGCCATCGCGCCTACAACAGTTATATAATGTAAACATTTTTATTATCCTTGGATGATCGAAGATTCTCTCAGCCATCAGCATTGCTATACCGTACCGGTGTTGAGGGATTTGATGCTTCTTTGATGCTTCTCTAGTTTTATTCCTGGTAAAGGAAGAATATAGAGGTTTTCAGAATGTTTTGTGACAAGATGTTTCATTCCACTTTATAACAACTAGCCTATTATCTTACTAATCCTTCAGACAGTAATTATTTATTTTTTTATTTGTTCACCACCGTAATTAAAATTCTAACTAATGAAATTCTGTTTTTTGTTCCTCTCTTTAAAAAAAATGTGTGTGCAAGATTATAGCTGTGTGTGAAGTTGAAATTATATGCCATGTATATTCGGGAATAATGTATGTATTTCATGAAATGGAGAAGTACAAATTTAACCAAATAAGCAAAAGTGTAAGTGTAGATTTAGTAGTTTAGCATGCAGTAGTGTGTGGTATGCATGCAGATTCAACTAAATGTGCAATTGCCGTTTTACACGTATTTAGCAAATATGCAAGTTTAGATTCAGTGACAGCGCTTGCCTGCAATTGGAATGACATATTAATTTCAAATATGCAAGATAGAATTCAGATTGAATGGGAAACATTGATGGTGCAAGCGAATATATAAAACAGATTTAAATCAAATATACAAGTGCTCCTTTGGAACCAACAATATGTACGTAAATATGATACTGCACCACTAAGAACAAGAATAAAAGAGGCATTTGCTGATCTTCATCATAAAGAAGCATCACAACTCGCGATGTTTCATTTTTTACCATTTAACCCTTGCACACACCTACTCTGTGTACACATTTCCATTCACAGGTCAAACATTTTTACTAGTCATATGAGTACTAAATGCTAATCATACAACTCTGAACCTTTCTGATATGCAAACTGCACTTAACATTTATTCACAAGTTACCAAGTAAATTGTACAATGCCCTTGCTTTATATCCTGAAAATATAGGTCCTGAAATCCCACATAAAAAATGTTGTCATGATAGCAACAAAATACTATTTTTTTATTATTTTTCTTGCCTACAGTGTAATAATTCAAACATGAAAATTTTTTATATTTTGCCCACCCTCATTGCATTTCCCCCCTTGTCGCTCTGTGCTAATTTTGGACCTGCTCATAATTCATTTCAACATTAAGACAAGATGTTGTATTTGTTTTAGTTATACAGTTTCAGGATTTTAAATGAGGAAGATCGTGTGTGCCATATCTGGTGGTGTGGATAGTGCCGTTGCGGCACTACTCTTGAAACAAAAAGGGTTCAATGTCTTAGGCGCTTTTATGAGAAATTGGGATTTGAGAGATGAGACTGGTCACTGTTCATCGGAGGAAGATTTTCATTATGCCCAAAGAGTATGTAGTACACTGAGAATACCCTTTCATGATGTTAATTTTGTGAAAGAATATTGGAATGACGTGTGTTTCAAGAAACAGTAGAAGAATATGAAAATGGACGAACACCAAATCCTGACGTTCTTTGTAACCAGCATATTAAATTTAATGCTTTTTTAAAATACGCTAATGACAAATTAAACACTACAACCATTGCTACAGGTCACTATGCGAGGACAAGTGAAAATTTCTCAATGCATATTGATATTCACAATGGCAATGCAGATACTGAAAGAAATAATGGTTCACTTTATAAAGCTCTTGACGAGAACAAAGATCAAACTTTCTTTTTGCATAAAATATCTTCTTCAGCTCTTAAAAAAACAATATTCCCAGTTGGTGGTTTGTTCAAAAACACTGTAAAAGCTATAGCAGTCAAAAACGACCTGGAATTTGTTGCAAAGAGAAAAGAAAGCATGGGTATTTGTTTCATTGGCCTACGTGATTTTGAAAGTTTCATAGAAGATTATATTCCACCAAAAATAGGAAATTTCATTTCTCTAGAAACTGGTGAGGTTGTGGGTGCTCATAATGGATATTTCAAATACACGATTGGTCAGCGAGCCCGTCTCACAGGTTCTCATATTCCATACTTTGTTGCAGGAAAAAACATTCAAAATGGTGATATATATGTAGCTGGGGGTACAAATCATCCTTGTCTATTTAGTAATTCATTTATTATTGATATTCCTCATTGGATTAATAATGTTTTTTCGCGATGCTTTGATAAGGATTTGCCACACTTGCAAGTTCGTTTGATGCATAGAGAACCTGTGGTAAATTGTAAAATTTATAGACTGTTAGACAGCAATTGTCTTATAATCATACAGCAACCTTTGCGTGCTATTACTGCGGGACAATCAGCTGTTCTGTATTCTGGCCATGAATGCTTAGGAGGTTCAAAAGTTCTTCATGTTGGACCAAGTGTACATGAATTTAGTGACGGTACATTGAATTTTGCACCCTTTCGCTCAGATTCTGGCTTATGGTCTGCAATTTATGAAGAATATGGAAATCAAATAATTTCTGGTAAACCTAACATTATGAATGATATTCATACCTATCAGAATATGCTTAAAAATTATCATCAGTAAACTATGGATGCTTATGTTTTCATTAGGGTATTCGAAAAATACAGTTTTACTGACTGGTAATAAAAGATGTTGAAAACGTTTTTAAAACAAAAGACTTGGGCTAGGCAATTATTGTACTTGTCACATTTATGATGACCTTAAATTGAAAAACGTTCATACAATTTGGCAAGCAGCAATGGTAATGCTTGACACACATTTAAGAAATTTTTGACATTGAAAGGGAATTGAATAGATTTGTCACAGTGACACCTTTGAATGAATTTGAGTACTTTCAGGTTGTTTTCATAGGTACCACTTTCTCATTTCACTTATTTTTCTTTCCCAGCTTTTATATATTTTTTTTTACGTTGAGATATATGAAAGATAAGATAATGTGTACACCAATTGAAGCAGAAGAAGAATTATATGATGTGATGACAGAGGCTGACACCATAAGATGTAAACTAATGAAAAATAAACGGGGGTTAGAAGAAAGTGATAACAAACACAAGCAATGTAAACGACCCAAAGTACATATGCTAGAGCAGCATAAGAGGTTTCTACTTAGAGAACAGAATGGGAACAAATTTCACCTAAAAATGTTAAAGGAAACTGCAATAAAATCGATGAAAGATCTCCGCATAATGAGGTCAAAAATTCAAAACAAAACAGAATTATACCCGTTCTTGATCAATCGCGATGGTTCAAAATTTCAGCAATTACTAGGGATCATTTTATCCTGTCAGAACAGAGACACTGAAAACTGTGCTGGTACTTCAACTGCCCATATTAAACAGAGTGATAGTCTGCCGCTTCCTTCTATCACACTTAATCAGGAGCAAAAGAGCACAACTCTCGATGCCGTAAGAATGCGTAATCGATGGAGGAATGAATTGCAACACATTGGAAGTTTGGAAACATCATTACCCAAACTGGTGCAGGAAAATCAAGTTTACAAACTACGGATATTAATCTTGCAACAAAAAATTACAACTCTTGTGAATGAAATTAAAGGACTTGCTTGTATGATTGAGAATGCAAGCGGTTTGTCAAAGTTTGTTACCACAATTCGTTCACCCAGTTTACAATGGAATTAGTATGGGGACAACGGGTGAATATTCAAGTGAGTTTCATTTTATTGGTGGTCCACCTGTTGCTTGTATATACCGGTACTTACTAACAAAACTTATTTGATGAAAAAATTTCTGATTGGGAATGGGCCACTGATGGATTGTGATTAGTGATATCAAGATATGGAACAAACAATAGCAGCACAAATTCATTCATTAGGTTGTACAGGTGAGTTATTTGTGTCAAATGAGTTATAACCTCTGTTAAGGTTTGTTAAACTGTTGCAGAAGGTTAAAAAATTCCTAATGCCCCATAAAAACTATAATTCCTTTCTAAATGCTGGACCTAGGATCTAGAACTAAAATCTTGATCTACTCCTCAGCGCTTGAGGGATCTTATGCAAAACTATGGCAACTTGTGGTGAATAATACCAATTCACAATTTTTAAGCTTCAATTATTAGGACTCGATATTCTCAGAACAGCACAAAATACTGTCAAAATGAAAGTTACTTATTTCTTTTTTAACACCAAACAGTGTATCTTGAAATGTATGATATATCAAACTAAGATGGTTTGGTATGGCTAATGTTGGAATCAGAAAATATTTGTTGTTTTAGAGCACCAGCCCATCATGTCATAACCTAATGCCTAGAAATGTGTTGCTCTGCTAAATCCTAACTCTCAGTTCGCCCAGGTATTTAACCTCCCAAGTGTATGTATATGTTTTTGCAAATTCAAGATAATAATAACTATGATGACCATGGTATTCTGGTCTAGCACCAGCCTTTCTCTGTCGAATATTAAGCCCTTCTGAGGTAAGAATTTTTATATGATATTTCTTCTATGGGTCCCATGGGTTATGTTAAACATAATATGTATTTCATTTACAGGAAAATGTAGGACTTTTTTTAGTTTTTTTTGTAAGTCCGGTAGAAATTAACTATGAAAAGGAAACTGTAATAAGCTGTATTTTGAATGACCCAACTAATATTGAAGACCAATTAACCATTTTCCATTAGTTGTGTTTCAAATTTTAATACAATTAAGCATATTTTTCACTTAATGTTTATAAGTAGAATTTCTATATCAAGATTTACACTATTTCTACAGCAAAACTGTTTTTTTATGGTAATATTGGTATGACAAATTAGTTATATCCATTCATTCATTTAAACAGGTACCAACTAATCTTATTCTTTTACTTTGCAGACCACCATTGATTTTTGAAGTCTTCACAACATAGCAGTGTTTATTTATAGAAAACTATCAGAATACTTCTATTCTACAACTGGCTGTCATTGTTGTACCGTTGTAGCCAATCACAATGTTATTTTGTGGTATACGAGTCATAGATTGCCCATGCCTCGGTAAAATACATCACCAGCCCCCCCACTTTTATACAGTTTGGTATTGTTAGAAGTTAGTTAAGACATGACATGAATTAAGATAAGATGGTAAAATAGCGTTTTTAATATTTTTATCTTGAAGTTATCCACTCGAAATATTTTGCTCAAACATGTTTCACTTATGGATCGTGTCGTTGAAGTGCTGGCGAATCTGACTTGAAATAAAGAATTTGATCGGGTACATGTGGTTTTAATTAATTAATAGTATGGGTCTATATTTACTATTTTGTCGTAAATTGATATGCATACTTCCCTTTAGTAAGCTGATCAGGTTCTTACATTTTATAGACTTCAGTAGAGGGAGGAACTCTGGCATGCTGGCATCTTAACCAGCAATTACTTAGAGAAAATAGTGTGAACCGTTATTTCAATATCCGGAAGTAATTTAAACTTCTTTTTATTTCAGGAAAAGCTGGATCGCACTGCAGCATTATTGTTGCAACTTCAGTCTTCTCCGTTTGGTAGGTTTAACCTGTGTACTGTTCTTTCTTTGGTTTTCAATAAAATCTGATTAAATAAAATATCTCTGTGTTATCAAGAAGACATTGGCATAGCCTGAATGTGGGTCCATCAGACGGTAATCAATACTTTGCTCTCCACGCTTCGTCTAAGCCCTCCATGCCAGTTTAGTACAACCCTTCTTTCGGTGTCCGCACGATGGTTGCTTTCCTCTCGCAACATTTTAAAATGAAATCCTACATACGTTTTCATTAAAAAAACTGCCGAAAGTATATCTCTTCCCGGTTCAGGGAAGCCCAAATCGGAAGACGTGTTGTAATATGAATTCGGGCTCATATCATGGACAAAACAAGATATACAAACCAGATGCCCCATTTTAACGTGCTTCCTGGATGCAAGATTTAGGAAACGATCTCATTTTCATCCTGTAGGAGAGGAAAGGCGCGAATATAGTATTGTGCACATACCAGTTCCGAACCGGGATGAAGGTTTTTGGCTTATCATTTTTCCTGTGCATGGACCTGGTTGGTGGAGGAAGCTGTAAGCAGTGCTTATTTGAACCGGTGAGGCGCACAGCAGACCCCTGGTATATACTGGATGTGCGACATGCACAGGGGATGTACGGCATACACGACATGTGCGGCAGGCACGTGATGTACGGCATGCACGAAATGTACGGCAGGCACGTGATATACGGAATGTACGGCATGCACTGGATGTACGGCATGCGCATGCGTGTTTTGAGGTATGCAATGAATGTATGGTATATAAACGATTAGACAAGGAACAACAGGTAGTGACATGTAAATGATCCATTGCACACAGCACCAACTGCATCGGCAACGTCCTATGTGAATTGAATGCTATATATTACATATGGGAATGACTCAGGGAATGTACTGAACTTACTGATAATATTTCTTTAAAGAGGGGGAAGCAACAACATTTGCTAAGTCTTTTAATTTATTAGGGGCGAATCGTTACTACTTACACCGTAATAAAATGCCTAAACCTAGCAGGACTACGCACACAGTCAAATTACATTCTGTAGGATTGCATCTAGTTGAATGACATCCTGGAGGATACAACCCCCATTATAGTTGCACTGGGCAGAATTACACCCCTCTTTATTGTGATTGTGGAATAATTGCGCCCGATACTTGCCTAATAATATTTGACTGAAAATAGTGTTTTTGCGAAGAATTTCAAATTAAAAATTCTGACTGGTTATGGCTTATTATGTAACATGTAACATATGTGTATTATGTACGGAAAATTTAGCGCAGATTACCTCTTGAAGCCGCTAGTTGGTTCCTTCTACAAACTGCCTTCGGCCTTGAGTTACTTTCAATAAAAAAAGGCATAGCAAATTGAAATATCAGTAGAAAAGTTTGGAATAATCATTACTAACACTGTAACATAAATACAGTGAAATTTCCGTTTTTCGATGGTAATGCCAATCGATAATATTAAAATATACATTCGACTGCAATTTTAAAATATAAAATTACTGAACGGTAATTTACTGCGTTTTTATCACAGTGTGGTTAATTAAATATGGTGGACGTTGATTGCACTCAATGGTTTGCAGTCAGCTGAACTGCAGTTTTGTTATATTATTCCCAAGCCATTTCACCCACAGCGTATTGCACGCACATTTAATACCACCAGTAGTATTGCACCCATCCATGTTCAGTATAATTGCTCTTAATAGGGTTGCTCTCGGCAGAATTGCGCCATCTCCTGTGATTGTAAAATATTATCATCCAGTAGAGTTGTACCCCGGGTATTACACGCAGTAGAATAACATCTTGTAGAAACTAGATGTACCGAACGAAATGAATTAAATGTTGTAGAGTGGGTGTATAATGTATGTATCGGTATAAAACCAGTAACTGCTTTCAGAGTTATGGGATTCTGTACGCTATGTATAGTACAAAATTGCTTCATGTTATGATGATAAATTGCCGATCGCTGAAACAAAAATACGGAGAATTTCGCACAAAAAATAGTCTAAAAACTGAAATATCAGCCAATGAGTCCGGATTATTTACTACTAGCATTGTAACAAAAATCCAGGTAAGTTACAGTTTTTCAACAGTCATTTTAATCGATGATATTGAAGTCCACATTTCCTAATTGACATAAATCGCACCAACGACTTGGACTCGACTCGCAACTCAAGTGTTCTTCGACTCGACTTGAAGTGAAATGACTTCTCCCCAACACGCGTATGTGGTACATAAAAAGCAACCGCGCCGGGGGTTTACGATGTAAATGGAATGCTATAAAGCTTGTAAGAGATGCATTGCATAAATACCAGCAACGACAGCCGGGATTATGTAATGGTGTGCGGTAAGGGGATGGGGCTCAATGACAAAATCAGAATTTACTGCCAATTATCTGTAATAGAATAGCAAATTTAAAGTCACTCAAAATTATACGAAATAAAACGAAGTGGAACTGGTACAACAACCAGTCACGAAGCAAAACAAAACTTATTGAAATGCAACAAAGAAGGTTTTTCGAGATATTTTGAATGAATTTTTTTCACGGATAGTATTTCGTTGAGGAAGAGATGGGACATGGCCAAATTTACTATACAGTGTTACTAAAAAAAATGTCTGGGCAGTTACTAATTGCACTGTAACAAGAAATGTATTAAAATCACCGTTCCTTGAATTTAATTTTACTCGGTGATAATGAAATAAAAGAATAAAATATTTCTCCCCGATTTACCAATTTAAATGCAACACACCACTCTGTCCATCAACATTCCATTCCAGGCATAAATCGCATCAGGGCAAAAAAAATCTGGAAACATAATGCAAATGAACTGTAAATTAAGTCGCAATGTCATAAATTAATTATTAATTATTATATAACATAAACAGTTGAACGAAGAGAGCATTTAAATGAGTGGGTTTCAAATGTTTAATGCAAGAGCCGTTTAAAGCATCACGTAGAGGTGATTTGTTTACTATTTCTAGTATCAACATTGTCTTTTAAATTAATAGCACCAGTTTGCCTAATGAAATCTTAAGCGTTTTTTTGTTTTCGACCGTGATGACTGACCGGGTTTTCTTCCTGCTCTTTCAGGTGGTTTGGCTAAAATCAATTTTTCGCCACTTGAAACTATTGTGGCCTTGAAACTGGCCTTGCTAGTTGGTGTTCCACTATTAGGGACAGACTGTTTGAAATACGCTTCAATAGCTTTCTCACGGTCTTCAGGTGACATATCTGCCCAATCTGTCGGATTTGTGTAGTGCATTTGGAAACCATTTGCAAGTTTGTAGGGTCCCGTTTTCTGAATGGCGGATATTATGTCGCTGTATGATGAAGTTACGGACTCGTATATTAACTCAATCAATTCAGGAATTTTCTTCACTTGCCAATTGGTTTTCGATTTCAATGCATGATTTATTGACTCGTTATTATTGTTTGTCCAGTGACTAAATTTCACGCGCCACACTTTTTCTCGAAGCAAGGGGAATCCATGCGATACGGCGTTTGTAGGTGCGCTGGCGTTGCAACTGACTATGTTGTTGTTTTACAGCTAAAATATTCTCAAGATTTGGCTGAGGTTCAATCGGTTCATAACTCATTCTATTCACCCTTCGGCAGTATAAACCATCACACTTATGTATTTCAAACAAGTTACTTTTTTCGACATAAAAAAATGAAGACCTGGCACTTGTTCGAACCCAAGCCCCGCAGTCATCGAAGTACGAACGCTTGAAGCCCTCATTCTCCCTTTGTTCATTGTACGAATTTTTAGCAATGAAATATACATCCTCTTTTTTCCCCTTCGGGATCTCCGTTAGAACTGTTTTCTGTTCGTCTAAGAGCTTTTGTAACACCTTTTTAATAGGCATGAATGCATTTGGTATCAATGCCTTCGATATACGCTCAGGTGATTTATTATAAATATTATTTGAATATTCTTTGCTATTACTCGCTTCAGTTTCTTCCAATGTCGTCTCCTGATAATCTTCTAAACTATTTGTGACTACAAATTCTTCTTTATCATCATCCAATTTGATTCCGATTAAATTACTTCCATTTTTAGTTTCAAAATCACTGTCCGATTCCAGTTCTACTTCTATTTTGTCTTCGTGTAATTGTACTGCTTCATTTTTTAAATATGAGATTTTCTTTGTTGGAAAGATTGACTTTTGTTCTGTTTCTATCGTATTGCCGTGAGTTCGTATATCTTCATTTTTTCCTATATTTTCTCGATGATAATTCACTGCATTTTTGCCTGAAGATTTTTCTACTTCCTCACTGCAAGTGTCTTCTACGTCTGTTTCTTTTACATCTATATGTATCGCATTATTCTTGAAACCTCCATTTGTCACCATTTTTTGTGTATCCCTTGCGACGCCATCATGAGGTGGATTTTTTTCTTTTTTGCAAACGCCGGTCTTCTGTTTTATTTCTGTTTCACATATATCTATTTGTATCAATTGATTCTTCATCGTATTTTTCACAAGTTGTACAAAATGATTAGGCTTATACTGTGCAAACCCTTGTGGTGGAATGTTTGTAATTGTCCACATAATAACGCATGCCGCGACCCACGACTTTTCTGGTATATGTGGATGCTCTCTTGTCTAGCAATCCGGAGCTTGCCATGAAAGATTGGATGGGAAGCTGGAGAGCAGCACTGGCTGCGTACAGGTGAATAAATCTACTGTACGTATATAGCCTTACTGCCTCGAGGACAATTTCGGAAAATCCACCGTTCGAAATTACATCTTCGTCGTTTATATAATCGACAAATGATATTGACGAAGAGTCATATTTTGGTTGATTTTCCATGAGCTCTATCACCGTTAGGAGTCGAAAATATTTGTTTATCTTCTGCGATCCGAACAATGACAGTGATAAAGCTCTGTACATACAATTTCCGTCCCCAACGACCTGGACGGGCAAGTATTCTTTTAATACACCGGGTTGCAATTTCTTCAGTAGATCATAAGAAACATGATCCTTACGTTTTTGTTCACGCAACACACAGTTCTGTCGATACGGAGGTTTTATTCCATATGTTTCAAGCATATTCTTTTCTTGTTTGGCTGCCTCCCAACCCTCTGCGTCCGACAATATCAATTTCTCTTCAATGCGCTTTAACGCGGCCTCGAAGTCATAACCCTTGTCTGAAAAGCAGCAATTCAAAAATAGAATGTACCATTTGTGCAGGGTTCTGCACATACTGAACAAGAAATTTTTCTTTTCTTCTTGAGCATTTGTCTAAACCTGTCTGCCGAATCTGTCTAAACTAACGTTGAGCGTTAAACCGCGTCGTTGACTTTTTGTTGACGAAAATCTGTCTTTGATTGTGACGTCATAATAGACATGCAATTTCGTTGTTGAATGAAACGACAGGGTTAAATATTCCAATATTGAAAACCGTAAACCTTTGGGTTGAAATTCAAAATTCAATTTTTAAAACTCAAAACTATTTGGCAAGTGAAGAAAATTTCTGAATCTATTCAAGTAATATTAACGTCCGTCACATCGTCGTACTGCAACATAATATCCGCCATTGAAGTAACAGGAACCCAGAAACTTGGAAATGCACTCTATAAATCCCACACGGATAACTCACCTGAAATGCTTGGAAAAGTTATTTAAGCATATGTCACGCAGTCGGTCGCTAAAAGTGAAACACCCACGACACGAGCAAGACCAATTTTCAGTCCACAAAAGTGACAAGTGACGAAAAATTGAATGAAATCAAAACACCTGATAAAGCAGAATAATGAATGGTCAGTCAGTACGATGACGTTAGGGTTCATTAGACAAAGTATGTTTGGCCCATGTATTGATTTTATTATATATATTTAATTAACCACACTGTGACAAAAGTACACTAAATTTAACGCTCGTTTGAAGTGAATTTTATTTTCTAAATTCACTTCGTTGATGCGATTTATGTCCATTTTGGAATATTAACTTGAATATCACCGGAGAAAGGCGATTTTACCGCATTTTTGTTACAGTCGATTCCAATTTGTCATGTTGTAAGAGATAGTTTGCTCTAAATTCTCCGTATTTTTGGCACACTGTTCCGCAATTTATGATCCCAGACGTTCAGTACACAGGCCCATCCATTCTTCAAGGTGCAACCTCCTGGGTACAACTCTACTGGAATTATTGGTTACTCTGCTATAATAGGAGACTGCACAATATTACTGAGTGGTATGCTACTGTGCACATCCATACTGGATGTAATTCTACTGCTTGCTTTCCCCTGGTTATAACTCTACTGTGTGATATTTTTCTACAATCATAGGTAAGGGTCCAATTATCCGAGTGCAATCCTTCTGCGTGCAATCCTGTTGAGGGCAAACTACTGGGTGCAACACTACTAGGTGTAATTAAAAGTGTGTGCAATACGCTGTGGGTGGAATTGTCTTGGGTTTAAGATAACAAGACCGCAGTTCAACTGGATGCAATCTACTGAGTGCAATTCACGAACACCACATTTAATTAACTATACTGTGATAAAAACGCAGTAAGTTAACGTTAATTTGCATGAATTTTATATTCCAAAATTGTAGTTACCTTGTGAATGCCAAATTATGGAAATTTTATCGATTAGCATTACTATCAAAGAACGGCGATTTTACTGCATTTTCGTTACAGTGTTAGTGATAAATATTCCAAACTTTTCCACTGATATTTCAATTTGCTATGCTTCAAAAGGTAATTTGCGAAAATTTTTTTTATCCAGTACATCCCGTACATCTACTACAATCATAGGGAAGGGTCCAATTCTACCGAGTACATTCCTTCTGGGTGCAATCCTATTAAGGGCAAGACTATTGGGTGTAATTGTATGTGTGTGCAATACGCTGTGCGTGAAATTGTCTTAGATTTATATAATATGACCACGGTTCGACTGGTTGCAAACCATTCAGTGCCATACACGACCACCACATTTTATTAACCAAACTGTGATATAAAAACGCAGTAAGTTAACATTAATTTGCAAATTTTTCATATTTCAAAATTGTAGTTGCCTTGTGGATGCCAAATTATGGACTGTGGATTTTAATTTTATCGATTGGCATTACTATCAAAGAACGGCGATTTTACTGCATTTTCGTTACAGTGTTAGTAATAAATATTCCCAACTTTTCCACTGATATTTCAATTTGCCTTCTTCAAAAAGGTTAATTGCGCAGAATTTTATCCAGTACATCCCGTACATCCAGTACATCCCGTACATCCCGTACATCCCGTACATCCAGTACATCCCGTACATCCCGTACATCCCGTACATCCCGTACATCCCGTACATCCCGTACATCCCGTACATCCAGTACATCCAGTACATCCCGTACATCCCGTACATCCCGTACATCCCGTACATCCAGTACATCCCGTACATCCCGTACATCCCGTACATCCAGTACATCCCGTACATCCCGTACAGTTTTCGAGACACCCAATTAATCAATACTCAGGGAACTCAGTACGTCGAATATTGCTCGGGGTGACTTGCACGCAAGATACATTGCTTTTATAAGCGCAGCATTTTGTGGTGCACGTCTTTATCGTTTGCTCTCTAGTTTGTACTACACTTAGAGCGTTCCTCAATTTGGTCATATGTTTACAGTTTTGCTTTCTCGTTTCTATTACATATAAACCAGTATTCTTCGGTGAAAGGCGTCGCCCATCCTTGTTTCACCGCATGGCCTGAAAGGGGCCTTTTTACGGGAATCGACCTTTCCCCGAGCGTTTACCTGTTCACTTCTGGGCTGGAAGCCTATCAGTGAATTGTTTATGATGACATAACAACACAAATATAAAATCTCGCTCATACAGATTTCCAGGCTGATTTTTAAACACCTCGCCGTATTAGTATTTCGATATAATTTTTGTGGATGGCCGTGAAATCAATAAATCGAAGCAGATATTACCAGAATAGACCAAGTGTAAATCGTAAACAACGGGGATGCTTTTTTTTAGCTCAATATTTTTGCTCAAAATCGGATTTGCCTAGACTCAAGCGGCAAAATTCAGAAATATTTTTAAAGTATCCCGTCAAACTTTTCCCATTGTTAGGTACAGGCCTAACATGGTAGGGGGAAAGGTCGGGTGAAGATCCATAGAGTTAAAGCATAATGCTCTTTCATGCATTTCGTTGAAAACCACTTGCGCCTGCGGAAAAGAAAACCTATGGTCTCGTGAAAATATTTTTGGGTCATTCATCTCACAACAGTGCCAAATCAGTAACAAAACCCATCATTACACTCTTTTTGATCTATCCAATGATATATATGAGGCCCGTGCGTGGAACAGACAAGTCTTAAGATTATATTTGGATTATTCATCTCGGCACCGTGTCGGCAAAACCGCTGAGTGTGATTTGGCCACGGTATCTAATTGGGGTAACACTCAACTCGGAGAAGACCAAAGTTTTATCAAGTAATCGTTACACCAATACGAATGCAACTTAAATTTCATTATCTGGTACTGTTCTGGGGGATTCCTCAAATATTCGTCACGATGGACTCATACTGTCTAAGGATATGAGTTGCAATGAATATGTCACTAGTATTGCGCAACAAGCAAATTTTTAGACACCACTTTTATGTTGTCATTATCTGTGGCCCAAGCATGATATCTAAAATTGGTTGAAAAACGGGTCAGAATAAATTTTAAGATTGATTCGACATTTCTGATACAAAAATGGATTAAGTATAGTTATTCATAGTCATATCAGTATCATGCATGGCCCGTACATGAGTTCCAAATACCCTTAAAAACATAGAAAGATGTTTGTTAAAGGCGATGGGTAGTAGTTATTCTATACTTGAACCATCCACCTAAAATTTTTCTATAATTTCATTATGTCAGCATCCTGGTATGGCCCATACATATATCATTGGGTAGATCTAAAACAGTGTAAAGATGGACTTTCAAACTGATTTGACATAGGCTGGAGAGGAATGAACGAAAAATAATCTCAAGACACCAAAGCTTGTGTGTTTCATGCATGGCCCATACATATATCATTGGATAGATAAAAAAGAATGCAAATATGGGCTTTGGTGTTGATTCGACATAATCCTGAGTTGATTGAACCAAATATAATTTCAAAACACAATACCTTGTCTGTTCCATGCATGGCACATGTATATATCATTGAATAGACAAAAAAGAGTGTAAAGGTGGGTTTTACTGATGATTTGGCACATCCCTAGGATGAATACTTCAAATATAATTTCAAGACTCCATACCTTATCTGTCCCATGCATGGGCCTCACATATATCATTGGATAGATCAGAAAGAGGTATAGAGATGGGATTTGTTACAGATTTGGCACAGTCGTGAGTTGAATAACCCAAAAAATATTTTCAAGAGACCATATCTATTCTGTCCCACGTATGAGCCATACATATATCATTAGATGGATCAAAAAGAGTGTAAAGATGGGATTTGACAAAGTCCTGAGATAAACAAGCCAAAAACAATTTCAAGACACCATACCTTGTCTGCCCTATGTTTGGCCCACGTATATACCATTGGGTAAATCAAAAAAGAATATAAAAATGGGCTTTATTACTGATTTGACCCGGTCCAAGCTGAATGAGTGAAATATAAACTCAAGGCGCCAAACCTTGTCTGTCTCATGCATGACCCATACATATATCATTGGACAGATCAAAAAGAGTGTAGAGATAGGCTTTGATACTGATACACCAGCCCATGGTGTACATGTGATTTCTTCGGATTATAGCGGTAGCATGCATGGCCTGATTTAATATCATGAAAGGTGAAATTTAATTTTTGCAGAACTTTGCTTGTCAGCTAGAATCTCGGTCCAGAAATATGTGTGCTGTAAGATTTCTCTTAGAAAATATATGAGTACTCATGAAAGATCCAGTGATGACAGTGTTTATCATAGTCAGGCGAAAGCCTTCCTAGTACTGTGTAACAGTTTTAGTTATTATTATTATTCTTCATTATTATGATAGATGGCTCTAGCATCAAAGCTACAAGATTTAGAGATCTAAAATCACAGTTTAAAGGTCTGTGTGGATGGAAACTCTTTGTTTCATATTTTAACCTAGACTTCCAAGTCTCTTTGTTCCGGGACCTTTGATTTTCCATAAAAATGCAGCACTGAAAGTGATGATAATGAAATGCATAAGGCTTTTGCAGGGCAAGCTTTCGGAATGTGAATCATGTGTGAAAATCATAGTCAAAGATTAAATGAAGAACTTATGCCGAATACTTTTCGTATTTACGGCTCTGTTTTTCAGATATAATCACTTAAAAGTGGACTAATGGACTGTCTGTCAAAACCACACTGAATGACGTCATGGTCACATGGTGCGTGAGAGATCATTGTCAGACACTTTCTGGCTCTAGCATCAAAGCTGCAAGGTCTAGTGATCTGCTGCACAGATTCTTAATTCATACCTTTGTTTATACGGTACAGCAGCTGCGAATTGGCCAGTTTTGTCAGTTTGAATGCTATTTTAATACTATCAATTCGTGCACAAACAAAGAATATTCAGTGGAGCATGAGCTGATCTGATTACAGAGCATTAAATCGTTTTATTTTTGCTATTTGAAATAAGATATCGTTTTGAATCATGTTATGTACTGTACTTGGGACGTATGACAAGTTCAATGACTAAAAAAAAAACTTGGGACCATATCCAAAAATTTTAGGACCCCACTTTTTTATGTTGGCATCATGTATGGCACATGCATGATTTCTAAAATTGGTTGTAAAACGGGTCAGGATAAATTTTAAGATTGATTCGACATTTCTGATACAAAAATGGTTTAAGTATAGTTATTCGTAGTCGTATCAGTATCATGTATGGCCGTACATAGGTTCCGAATACCCTTAAAAACATAGAAAGATGTTTGTTAAAGGCGATGGGTAGTGATTATTCTATACTTGATCCATCCACCTAAAATTTTTCTATAATTTAATTATGTCAGCATCCTAGTATGGCCCGTACATAAATCATTGGGTAGATCTAAATCCGTGTAAAGATGGACTTTCAAACTGATTTGACATAGTCCGAAGATGAATGAACCAAAAAATAATCTCAGGACACCAAAGCTTGTCTGTTTCATGCATGGCCCATAAATATACTATTGGATAGATCAAAAAGAATGCATATATGGGCTTTGGTGTTGATTCGACATAGTCCTGAGTTGATTGAACCAAATATAATTGCAAAACACAATACCTTGTCTGTTCCATGCATGGCACATGTATATATCATTAAATAGACAAAAAAGAGTGTAAAGGTGGGCTTTACTGATGATTTGGCACATCCTAGAATGAATAATTCAAATATAATTTTAAGACTCCATACCTTATCTGTCCCATGCATGGGCCTCACATATATCATTGGATAGATCAGAAAGATGTATAGAGATGGGATTTGTTACAGATTTGGCACAGTTGTGAGTTGAATAACCCAAAAAATATTTCCAAGAGACCATATCTATTTTGTCCCACGTATGAGCCATACATATATCATTAGATAGATCAAAAAGAGTGTAAACAATTTCAACATATCATACCTTGTCTGTCCCATGTATGGCTCATACATATACCATTGGGTAAGACAAAAAGAATATAAAGATGGGCTTTCATGCTGATTTGACCAAGTCCAAGCTGAATGAGTGAAATATAAACTCAAGGCATGACCCATACATATATCATTGGACAGATCAAAAAGAGTGTAAAGATAGGCTTTGATACTGATACACCAGCCCATGGTGTACATGTGATTTCTTCGGATTATAGCGGTAGTATGCATGGCCTGATTTAATATCTTTAAAGGTGAAATTTGATTTTTGCATAATTTTGTTTGTCAGCTAGCATCTCGGTCCAGAAATCTGTGTGCTGTAAAATATCTCTTAGAAAATATATGAGTACTCATGAAAGATCCTGTGATGACAGTGTTTATCATAGTCAGGCGAAAGCCTTCGTAGTACTGTGTAACAGTTCTAGTTCCAGATGTTATTTTTTGCAATATTTCACATATTGGATTTACTACTGTTGGAGTTTAATAATCATAACAATTTAATAATGATGGCCATTACTGAAGTGAATTATTCATGGGCCACTTTCGGCATGTTTTGTAGTTGTGCAACACGGCGAAATAAGCGAATCCAAAGTGATGCTGTGGTGTTAAATGTCCTCATTGGCCAAATTTGGCATACTTAAAGGAGTTGGATAATTTTGGACGCTGGAGATTGATGTTAAAAATCATTTGACCGCATAAATGAGTATTCATGCTCAACTGACACGCTAGCAATGCATTGTTTGGTCAGGAGCATAAATTCTGGGTATGCATATACATATAGAAATAACACACATAACTAGAACTGTGTACACAGTACTACGAAGGCTTTCGCCTGACCGTGCTGGACACTGTTATCACTGGATCTTCTATGAGTACCCGTATATGCTCTAAAAGATGTCTAGCACAGAGAACTTCAGGACCGATATTCTAGCTGACAACAAATTTGAAAAATCAAAGTTCACTTGCCATGATTAAAATCAGGCCATGCATACTACCGCCATAATCCAAAGAAATCATATATACACCATGGACTGTATCAAATCAGTCCCAAATCATATATTTACGCACATTTTGATCAAATTAAAATTAAATTGATTACAAATTTGTATAATTTCTTGTCAATAAATGGCAACCTGGGAATGCAAATCCATCTCTACCAATTTTGCGACGATGCTTAGTACTTCACCCAGCAATTTCTATCGGAGAGTCGAATGGAGAATAAAGTTGATGCACCATCTCTTCACTTGTTGATCTTCATAACATGATAAAAAAATTGAATTCGTTCAACTTTGATTGAAAAGAGTGCATAGATCAAACTCGTTCATTCAAGAAAATATGTTGTACACACATTTGCGCAGTTGTTCGAATAACACCAATGTCAGTCTGAATCAATAAAGGTTATATTTTTTGGAAATAAATGAAGATATTGTTGTATTTGATATCTTCCTAAAAAAAGGCCCTAAACTCTTATTTTCTAAAGCACTCTTTCTCCTGTGGCAACCATTATGACATCATATTATGACCGCTTAATTTTTCTTATATTTGACCCCGCCACGTTCTGAAAATGTCACTATATGTAACACAGAATTTATAGGGTATAATATATTATTTGTGTCGATCAAAGAAGATGACATGAGTTTTAATTAATTTACTGCGGCGTTGGACAACTTTTGAATCAAAATTTTAGCTTCAATTTTACGTCTTTCAGAGGCATTTAAAATATTGATATAGACGATGCATTCTCGCGCCTATGGCACGCGTATATTTTTAACATGTATAGTGGCAATTTTGCATCTACTGTTCTGCCAAGAATAACGTTTGTAGTCTCAACGTGCAAGCTTGCATATAAAAGTGAATACAATTGTATGTCCGAGTGCAAACATACACAAGGTGCAAAGAGACTTGAGTTAATATATTCTGAGATGCAAGCGCAAATATACGCGGGTGTAAACACAATTGGGTGCGAACAGACGTGACTGATTGCAGAATCGCATGCGTGCAATGTTCGTGCAAGCGAACGTATGCGGGAGCAAACGTACGAGGGTACAAACGTACGTGGATGCAAACGTACGTGGATGCAAATATAAGCGGGTGCAAACGTATGCGGTTGAAAATGTATGAGTAGGTGTAAATACGTGGGTGTAAATATGCACTAGTGCAAAAATACGAATATGCAAACGTGCGTGGGTGCAAATATACGAGGGTTCAAATGTGCGTAGGCGCAAATGTACAGGGTGCATTTATACTGGGTGCAAATGAATGTTGGTTCAAATGTAATGGGTGCAAGGGTACACCGGTGCCGAAATACGAAGATGCAAACGTACGACTGTGCAAACGTATGTTGGTGCAAATGTATCGGGTGCAATCATACTGGGTGCCAACGAATGTTGGTTCAAATGTAATGGGTGGAGGTGTACACAGATGCAAAGGTACGGGGTACAAATTACATACAGATGCAAATAATGGGTGGAAACACACGAGTACAAATGTACGAAGGTACAAATCTGTGGTCACCGGAATAAATGCATATCTTTCTTCCTAATCATAAAACTTTCGCCTTCCCACATTTTTTTAAGGATGAGCCACTAATGGATCGCGCCACTGAGTCGCGGTCTGTCTATGACTCATGCTTAACAAAACGAAATCTTATTGGGTTCTTTTTACCCCACCAGAAGACCTTCGTCTCAACATGTTTATTTTTATGTATGAGTCATTAATGAAACGCATCGCCCAGGCGCAATCCGTCTGTGACTCATGATTAATAAAAAAAATTGGGGTATTAAGCGGTTAAATTAAGCGGTCAAATTTTGATGCCATGATGTTTGCCGCAGGTATAAAAAGTGATTTAAAAAATGGGATTTCAGGGCCTGAAACCGCCTTTTCGATTTCAAACGTTTTTAAGAAATTTTTCGGGTCGGCGAGTAATAAAATTTGCAGTTCAAGAAACAGAATCGTAAAAATCTCATCAATCATCAAGAGACAAACATTGAACTTCAGACCTAAATATCTCTGTTTATAGATAAGCATTAAAATGAGGTTCTTTTGAATTCGGGATCGAAACTATTTATTTTTCTGAATGAATCAAATCATCAAATAAATAATACTATAGCAGTCGAAGAATGTTAAATGTAGCATAATTTACATTGGTTTCGATAGTATCAAAACAATTATGAAGAATAATAAATTCAATGCAGTAGCACAGACTGAATTTTTCAGAATCTTATCAAACAAATTCTCTTGAATCTAAATATACACTGTAGTAAACAAACAAGTAGACATTTCTTAGGAAGGTATCAAACACACCAAATTCCAGAAAAAATATCACTATTATTGATTCAGACTGACATTGGCGTTATTCGAACATTTGCACAATTGTGTGTACGTCTTATTTTCTTGAATGAATGAGTTTGATCTGTGTACTCTTTTCAATCAAAGTTGAATGGATTCAGTTTTTGTTATCAAGACCAACAAGTGGGGAGACGGGACATTGACTTTATTCCTCATTCAACTCTCAGATAGAAATTGCTGGATGAAGTGCTAAGCATCGTCGCAGAATTGAAAAAAAAAATGGATTCGCATTCGTCTTCCTCAAACTGACATTTGTCAAAGTAATTACACAAATATCTAATGAATCTATTTAGTGTTTGATTGAATATTGAATTGAATTGAATAGATTGAATACTTTTTATTGCTAGTTCTTGAAGTAATCGCTACTGTGCTAACTGAAGTATTTCGACTTGGAGGTTTATTAGATTTTGTTCAACAGTTCGAGTGCCAGCCAATCTTCTCGGCATTAAAGAAATTTTGAAACGCTAATTTGTGAAGCTGGTAGAGGATTTAATATTTCCAAAGATGCAGACTGTCAACTAAGTTATTTGTATTGCACGTAACAAAACATAAAAAGAGTTTCTGGGTTACAGCAAAAATCAGAACTAATTTACAGGGTACAAAAAATGATGTTTGTAATGAAAAAGAACTGCACTTCGAGTCTGAGCTCGAGACGACGCGACAACCGACAATCACGATTACAGCGATATAAATAAGTTTAAATTCTCACAAAACAATTTCCACTCGGGTCGAGGCAAAATGTATCACGAGTCACGACACAAGGTTTGGTCTATGCACAAACTACCCCAAACTAAGTCCTCAATATGAAACAAAACTTAGCCCATTTTGTGGAAACAATTCGATACAAAATTTATGCGAACAGAAGCGGTCAATCCACCGCAACATATATTATATTATGCGTATGTTGGTTTGGTTACAATGCGGCAATTAAAGGGTCGTGCACGACAAAGAAATAATGTACCAAGTTAAAAGAATAATAGCTTGTGAAGTTTTGAGGATCGCTTGGTTGGGTTATAGCCTTCCAATAGTCATTGCCAATAATAACTCACGGCGGCAGTCCCAATAACAGATTTCATTTTGTCAAGCATTGACCAATTCAGTGACTGGAGTGTGAAGTGATATAAGATGTAATTATTTGAATCCCAATGTTACAATTCGATGTAACAACTACTCCAGACTCCCAGTCAGAAAACATTATTCTCAGCATATTTTGTAAAACATAAGTCACCAATGCCGAAAAGGCGCAGATTATCTGTTACTTGAGCAAAGCGATTTTTCTGATTGAGTTTAGCTGTAACATCCTGACTGACAAACCTGATATTTCTATTTTTTGAATTATCTTTGCCATGCAAATCAAAGGGCAGCATAATAATGATCCACATTATACAAATATAATAATTTTGCGCAGTCTGTGAATTTGATGAAGTTCGGGACACATTCATTACAAAATCAGATTAATACAAAATGTGCATAAAACATATTTCAAAACAATTGATCTAAAGCAGCCTCTTTCAAACATATTCCTAATCAATGTGCCGCACAATTGAATTAAGGGAGTCTCTTTCTAGTAATAGGACGAAAGTCGATGTTTTTTTATTTCGATAATATTAAACTAAAAATATCGACAATAGATTTAAACTTGCTTTTTGAGGCAAAGGTGCCCATTCATTAACGTGAAATAATCAGTAAGATTTTAACCAACCAATTTACTCCAAACCATTATAATATCTTTCGCTTCCAGAATTCTCAGCAACGGCAACCACGATATCCAATTAGATTAACTCTCTCAAAAAATATCGAAACCCAGATGTTTTAATTTAAAATTTTCCTTCAATACTACCACTTAATATTTTAAAACATTTAATGAAGCCCGCCTAATACATAAGGATTTTTTGCGCATTCCGGCATGCATACAACAAACAAACCAGCTTCACCAAATGAAAATCCAACCAAGAACGATATTTATCCATATTAATACTCCTTGGTGCCAACTTGTAAAAACTGGCATTGACTGGTTATATTTGATAGCTACTGATAACGATCAACTATTACTAAACAAAGCACTAACAGAAGTTTGCAAGAAAAGGACGAAAAACTTGTCGGTTGAATGTATTGATTACAAGAAAGCTGTCGACAGTGTATCCACAGTTGGATTATACATTTACTGACAAGTTCAAAAATAAACCCAACGTTGATAGGATTTCTCACAACGAATCTCAACCCACGAAAAAGGAAACATGACGGGTGATAATATTTCTATTAAGAATGGAATATTTCCGAGGAAACTCATTATATCCGCTCCTGTTGTGACGGTAGTGGAATTTTGGCATTTTTCTTATTGTTTAAATTGATTTGTTTTCTTACCTCTTTGCTATATTTGGGACTATTGTTTACTGAATGGCGTCTTATAGTGGTGTAAATTCAAAGGTTATTTTGTTGCTATTTCAACACGTTTGCTTGAAAGCGACGTGACGTTTTTTCTGTGCCGACCTCCTTGTCAGCGGCGGGATAGCGTAGTATCTGTCTTGGTCAATGTTTTTAATGTCTCTCTGTCGAGGGACTGTTTTGTAATACATTTGCGTTGTCCTCAACGAACCTCATTGTACTGTTATCGGGATGGAATTTGGTTCTTAACAAATGCACTCAAGCTGTGTTAAAAATAGGAAAGTTGACAACAAAAATCATTTTCAGTTTGAGCATGACACAAAAATTTTATACGTTTACACGGTCGCGATCGTCACTTCAAAAAATATGTATTCAAATTGCGACTTCCTTCTTGTAAGTACCAACCTTTCAGCCTCACAACAGCCGATTTTAAAATTACTAAATTTTATTTCAGTTACACATATTTGCAGATTTAACGATTGATAATACATGAAAGTTACTGCAACAAGGATATGCTTTGCACAATTTTTTTGCTGTTGTTTATCGTATACATATATATATATGTGTGTGTGTGGCATTTTAATATAAGCTCAAGAGGAAAAAATCAAAAATTATAACCTGAATGATGTGCGCCAAAAAAGCATGGAAAATTTTCAGACTTTTTCAAGGAAATTAATTATTTGGATTTAAACTAAATGTAACTATATTAAATTGCGTGCAAGTTCAATTAACTTATTACTTTGCAAAAAAGTTTAGAACCTCAGAATAAGTTTTAAAAATGTTTCTGGATAACCTTCCAGATAAACAAATAATATTTCACGAAAGGGAGGAGCAGGTAGTATTTAACCGTGGTAACTCAAATTTTAGTCGTCACATCGCCGCGTCGTCACTTCGTCAATATTTCAGTTGTCACATTATCATTTCATCACATAAGTTGATGTCATAGTTGTTTAGCGGGGAGAAAGGCAAGAGATTACAGTTAGTGTATTTACACTATTTAAGTTGGTCAAGGCCGAAACAGTTCATATTCATTTACTTTAGGGCTTGGTCTGCGCGCGTCATTTTCTACCGACATGTTTTATCGAGCATTGGGCACAGATGGATTAAGCCAAAACCAGGCATTTGTTATTTAGACGTAATTAACCATTGGATTCGAAAAATTATCCTAATCAGCGTCGAATTCCAAATGATTTCATTTTACCCAGCTCTATTCGTTTATAGAACAGCTGAATAAACGGGCGCTAAAGAATCGGCAAAAAATTGCCATGACCTGGCGGTTAAAATTCACTAGATGAAATGACGGCACTTCAACATTTTCCCGGGTTCGGATTTGAAACTGTCCAGATACAAGCATTAAAATTTCATTCTTGAGTCTTAACTTTGTGGTAAAAAAATCTCAAGATACCCTTACTTAAGAATCTAGAAAACTCAAACAAACAGTATTTTTTTCAAAATATATATTATTTGTACTGGAATTAGCATAGAAAACGTTATACAATTGATGTAGGTTTCGAATAGATGTCGAGCAAGGTGTTGCTCTCTTATATATGCTCTCTCTCGTATGACAATTAAAGAGTGAAAGTGGACAAAAAAATTTTCACAAATCAAAAAACTCAATTCTACTTTTTCAGTTGAAGATATCTTTCATCATCCCAATATTAGCAACGTGTTTCAAGATTTCAGCTACGTCAAATCCATGTGACTGTTGTTTGCGCAATCTGTATAACGATTTGGAGTTGGAAAATTTTTTGAGTTTGTCCGACTTGTCGGCGTTTTCTATGAAGTGATTTTGTAACATTTTGTTAAGGACCATCTTGGATAGCTTCAAAGTTGCTTTCTTGAATCGAGGCATCGATCTTAGAACTTTTTGCATAACGATGATAGCTGAAGCTCCAGTGAATGTATTTCGGTGAGTTTTCAAAAAGCGATAGTGGTTGCTTGTACAGATGTTGTTTGAGAAATCGTTTGAAATATCATTCCATATAGAAGTATATTGAAACATATTCGCTTCGTAAGGTCAGTTCAAGAATGATTGATATCCAAACGTTATTTTTGCTCCTTTTATACCGTTTGTGACCCAAAACATGCAAAATAGAAAAAAGTATCTGAGAAAGTCCTTTTAATGAGTCCTTCTGTTTACTTGTTTTTTTTGCCATTGGATGAGGTAATTTTTATTCAAATCGCACTAGTTTAGCAATTGCCTTGAAAAAAGTTGACGCCCTGTTGTTATTTTCTTTTTGAATCTTTTACAATATGCAAATCATCGTATTAAAAACATTGATAGACCACCATAAAGAAATACAGAAACGGAAATTTAATGATCAATGATATATTAATTTGAATATGTTGATCTGTATCTTGCCAGTCTACGTGGGCTATCATGCTTGCGTGTATAAATACATACATCGTCATTTATTGAAGCTTGCCTGTGTGTATTTATCAGCCTTTATTTAAAATCTTCACTGGCCTAGATACAATTTAAATCTAATTTATGTTTGGCATGAAAACGATTTTCGGAATTTTTATTCAGCATCGAGCACATTCCACAGATTTGCTGGGTGGTTTGTAGTATCACTGGCTGGCGTACATATCACTGACTACACTCTGTGCGCTAAAATGGTTTGGACATGTATGTATATTTTCCCTAGATTTGTATTTTTACACTTTCCCATTCATAAATTTTATTTTGTGGAGCTGAAGTCACAAACGAACCGCACCTCAGCGGCGTGATCCATCATTGAATCTCTACTAAACTTATTAACATATTCAGTCAACGTGACAATGTGTTAGCAGGGCTGAGCAATTAATTCTGTGATCCGAATCGAATCGAGGAGCAATTGATTCGAATCAGTCGTGCACCGACTATGGGAACAAAAACTGAATGAATATTAAAGTAGAAATTTCATATTTTAAGACACAGAAGTACAAAAATATCTTCAAGTTTGGTCAAATTTATTCCTGCCAATAAAGATGAAGTGTGTATTGAAAATACATTGCTCTTTTTTTACCTGCGGCAACCATTATGACATCATAATTTGACAGCCTAATTTTTTATATTTGCCCCCCAACTTCTAGGTTTTGAACACGCCCCTATATGTAACATATGTTCGTCCAACGTAACATAATATTTGTTTGGATTAAAGAAGATGATGTGAGTTTTAATTAATTCACTGCGGCATTAGAAAACTTTTAAATCAAAATTTTAGCTTTACTTTTGCGACTATAATAACTGCATAATACAAATAAATCACTTATGGCTAGGATGGTAATTCATGGGATTTTTTTTTAAATAAATTCACATATTCAAATAAATAGCAGCTATATTCAAAGGGCTGAATTTAGATCGCCATTTTAAGGAAGATATATATTCGAAACAAGTATCAAATTATATCGCTTCGAATAATATTTTTTCAAATTTAAAACAATTTCAAAAACTAATGTTCAAAGGTTATAGAATGTCCAATTTTTCTATCAGATTGTGAATTTATATGCAATTTGTTTTAAAATTACAACGTTTTCGACAAAACCATTGCTGAAGATTTTGGTTGAAGAAGAAGAAGATGTAATTATTCTTTTTGATATTAATAAAATGGAGTCCGTATTTCAAATCTTGGTTGAATCGAACCGAATCTCAAAAATGATTATTCAAACAAGTCATGTATTCTAATATATTCGCATTTTTAATCTTAGTCTTAAAATTGCTTTGTTATTGCAAACATTTTTTGTACGATTCATCTGAGGCTCTTACTTGACCAAATGATCAAAATGTGGTAAATTTTACTCCCTCATGGTTTAATTTTTGTATGAAATGCTTTCGGCCAGTGCAGTTGCTGGCACTTCATCTTGTACTAGGTTTGTGACATTCGAGTGGCCGTTAGGCGTCTTTGAGGCAGCGCTTTCGGCCTTGCTTAGAGATAGCTTGTATAAATTGTTCTAAGTTTTTCGATAGATCAATTTATTCATTTATACAAAACGCTAATATCGTGTTGATAAGTAAAAATCAGACGTTTTTGGGCTTCTTAGAATATATTTCTTATAATAATAGGGTTTCATTCAGCAAATTACCATTGCTTTAAATCTGTGGTAACTATTTTTTTTATTACAAGACATTATCACACTAGCTTCATCTGTATACGTTTTGTCTCGACTCAAGTGGGAATTGCTTGGTGAGAATTTAAACGTATTTATATCGCTGTAATCGTGTTTGTCGGTTGTCGTGCTTTTATTTTATTACAAGACATTATCATACTAGCTCCATCTGTATACTATTTGTCTCGACTCAAGTGGAAATTGTTTGGTGGGAATTTAAACTTATTTATATCGCTGTAATCGTGTTTGTCGGTTGTCGTGTTGTCTCGTGTTTAGACTCGAAGTGCAGTGACTCGTTCCCATCACTGTTTATTTCTGTTCTCCAGTCCTTTTTTATTACAAACATCATTTTTTTTGTACCCTGTAAATTAATCCTCATCTTTTTGAACTTTTTGTCATGTTCTAATCCGTCGTGCAATAGACGTAACTTAGTTGACAGTCTACATCTTTGAAAATATTAAATCTCCTACCAGCTTCACAAGATTAACGTAACTTAGTTGACAGTCTACATCTTTGAAAATATTAAATCTCCTACCAGCTTCACAAGATTAACGTTTCAAAATTTCTTCAATGCCGAGAAGATTGGCAGGCACTCGAACTGTTGAATAAAATTTAATAAGCATAGGTCGAAATACTTCAGTTATAGCTCAGTACCGATTACACCAAGAACCAGCAATAAAAAATTATTCAATCTGCTTCGAAGAAAACATCAATTAGATTTGCTAGAAATTTGTATAATTACTTTGAAATATGGCAAGTTAAGGAAAAGGAATGCGAATCCATTTCTCTCAATTTTACGACGATGCTTAATACTTCATCCAGCAATTTTATCGGAGAGTTTAAACTAAGAATAAAGTCGATGTCCCATATCTTCACTTGTTGGTCTTGATAACAAAAATTGAATCCGTTCAACTTTGATTGACTCGTTTATTCTAGAAAATAGGTTGTACACACAATTGCGCAAGTGTTCAAATATTACCAATGTCAGGATGGATCAATAAAGGTTATATTTTTTGGAAATAAATATAAATATTGTTGTATTTGATACCTTTGTAAGAAATGTCTGCTTGTTTGTTTACTATGGTGTTTATTTAGAAACAACGTATGAAATAGAAAAGGCGGTTTTAGGCCCTGGAATCCTATTTTTCAAATCACTTTTTTGCATGCGGCAACCATTACGACATCATAATTTGGCCGCTTATTTATTTATGTTTGACCCCCTCATCCCCATCCCCTTTCTAGGTTCTGAACACGACACTATACGTAACCCATGTTCGTCCAACAGAATTTATAAAGTATAATATAATATTTGCGTCGATTAGAGAAGATGTTGTGAGTTTTCTATTATTTCACTGCGGCGTTGGAAAACTTTTGAATCAAAATTTTAGCTTTAATTTTGCGTCTTTCAGAGCCATTAAAAATACTGAAATATAGTACGTCAGTGCAAACATACACAAGGTGCAAGCAGACTTGGGTTTAAATATGCTAAGGTGCAAACGTACTCAGGTGCAAATATACGCGGGTGTAAACACACTTTAGTGTAAATATACTGAAGTGCAAATGTTCTCAGGCGCAAATATTCGCGGGTGCAAACATGCGTGAATGCAAACAGACATGATCGATTGCAAACCCACATGCGTACAAATGTTCGTGCAAGCAAACGTATGCGGGTGCCAACATGCACGGGTGCAAACGTACGAGAGTACAAACGTGCGGGGTGCAAACGTACGTGGAATCAAACATACGCGGGTACAAACGTATGTGAGTGCAAATGTACATAGGTGCAAATATGCACGGGCGCAAAATACGAATGTGCAAACGTAAGTGGGTGCAAATATACGGGTTTTCAAATGTACATAGTTGCAAGCGTACATGGGCCAAAAATACGAAGGTGCAAATGTACAGGGTGCGTTTAAACTCCAGTGAAAGTTTGTGAAACAAATATAACAGTGAGTCTCGCGCAACGAATTTAATTCTGTCATAACCATGCAGAATGTTATTTAGTAAGCTTCAAACAAATGATATAATGATATGCACGTAGACAAGCAATGATGACATTCCGTCCTCTCCCCTACTCCCTTAAGTATGCTAGTGCGCATAGACCTGATTTATACATACGTTAATAACAAGCAAGTTACAAAGCAATAATTGGTCATTAAATTTACTTCTGTCTTTTTTGTGGTGCCAATGTTAACAAGACGATTTGCGTATTGTAAAAGATTCAAAACAAAATTTTAGCAAAGCGACAATTTTTCTCCACGGCCAATGCTGAGTAAGTGTGTTTTTTTTAAAAAAATATCTCATTAAATAAGGAATAGAAGAGATAATTAAAGTTACTCCCTTGAATTATTTTTCTATATTTGCGATTTTTGATCATTAACGGCAAACGAATCAAACATCTTTCAATATACTTCTATATGGAATGCTAGTTCAAGCGATTTCTCAAACAACATCTGTACAAGCAACCACTACCGCTTTTTGAAAACTTACCGAAATACATTTACTGGACCTTCAGTTATCCTCGTTATGCAAAATCTTAAGATCGATGCCTCGATTCAAGAAAGCAACTTTGAAGCAATCCAAGATGGTCCTTAACAATATTTTACAAAATAAAAAAAATTTCAAACTCAAACTTCAAACACATTTCCCTCGGAAGTAAAGAAGTGGTAGATGGTTTTATCGTTGCCCAGGGCAGATACCACTCACGGCACCACTTCAACATGATGGTTCAGTTCAGTTTGGGACTTCAACATGATGGTTCAGTTCAGTTTGGGATGTTTTCCGTTTAGAGTGCAGTTCCTGGTACTACATCTTTTGATAACTCTTTGCTATTGAGTGGCCTCCCAATGCTACCGACCTTGCTAAGAGTGAATTTCAATAACTAGAACTGTGTACACAGTACTACGTGGTAGATGGTTTTATCATTGCCCAGGGCAGATACCACTCACGGCACTTCAACATGATGATTCAGTTCAGTTTGGGATGTTTTCCGTTTAGAGTGCAGTTCCTGGTACTACATCTTTTAATAACTCTTTGCTATTGAGTGGCCTCCCAATGCTTCCGACCTTGCTAAGAGTGAATTTCAATAACTAGAACTGTGTACACAGCACTACGAAAGCTTTCGCTTTACTATGACAAATACTGTCATCACAGGCAATGCATACTATCGCTATATTCCAAAGAAACCATATATACATTATATTACTGTATCGAATCAGTCTCTTATCTTTACACGATTTTGGACAAATCAATGACATATTTCTTGGCCATGCATGGAACAGGCAGTATGTGATGTCTTGAAATTATCAATGGAACAGTAATTTCAAGAATGTGTTAAATCAATCCAAAGCACATTTTTATACGCATATTTGTCGAATAAATGATATATGTTTGGGTCATGTAAGGGAAAAACAAGATGTGGTGGTCTTAAACAACACATGTATCATTTATGCCAAGTCTATATCTAATCAGTTTCAAAGCGTACACGCTTTTTTGGTATATAATGATGTTTGACACAGTCCTGAAATGAATAACCCGAATAAAATTTTAGGACTCTATACCATGTCTGTCCCATGCGTTGGTCATCCATATCAGTGCGTAGACGGAAAAAATATATGTCAATATATGCTTTGCAACTGGTTCGACATAGTCCTGAAATAAATATTTCAATTGCAATTTGACCATGTGAAAACCATGTGAACATATGGATTGAGAATGATTAGATACAGTCTTGACTCTATGGTGTATATGTGATTTCTTTAGACTGTAGCGGTAGTATACGTGGCCTGCTTTGATATCAGGAAACGTGAACTTTGATTTTTGCATAACTTTGTTTGTCAGCTAGAATCTCGTTCCCGAAGTCTGTGCGCTGTAAGATATCTCTTAGAAAATATATGAGTACTCATGTAAGATCCAGTGATGACAGTGTTTATCATGATCAGGCGAAAGTCTTCGTAGGGCTGTGCACACGGTTCTAGTTTCATTTTAGATCTCTAGATTTTGTAGTATTAATTCAGTTTCAAAGCATAAATTTACACTCTATTGGATCTATCCAACGATATATACAAGGAACAGACACGATGTTCAGTTTTAAAAGTGTCGAATGGGTATTCTATAAATTTATGAAATCATCAAACATTAACAATGACCTTAAAATCCTGATATAAAGCATTTTTCAATAAATCCTCGAATCCGAATGCTAAGTCCAACTCCTCGCACAGATCACGTGGACTGGAATGATGTCACGACTGTGATTTCTTTGTCAAAAAAAGCCAATTTTAAGAGGTTATATATATCTGGAGAACAAAGGGCTAAGTGCTCGACATAAGTTCTTTATTGACTATCATTTCAGACACCAAGAATATTCTTAAATTTTCTATCGAAGATTTCATTTAAACAAAAACAGTGTAGCTGCATTTCGACGCAAAATCTCAAATCCTGGACCAAAGAAACTTTGAAACTTAGATTAGAGTTTTCATCTACACAGACCTTTTGACTAAGACTTTAGATCTCCAGATCGTGTAGCTTTGAAACTTAGATTAGAGTTTTCATCTACACAGACCTTTTGACTAAGACTTTAGATCTCCAGATCGTGTAGCTTTGATACTAGAGCCAATCAGCGTAATAATATTAAAAAAACGTAGAATTTCAATAAGAATTTCGCTTCAGAGCGAAAGCCTTTAATAATAATAATCATAAAAGTAGAATTTAAATAAGACTTTCGCTTTGGAGCGAAAGCCTTAACTTGGGCGCATGACAAAGACAGGTGGGTCGAGAATTACTTAATTGCTGAAAAATGCATGATTTTCGTGGTGATATTATGCTACCGAGCATTTCAAAAGACAAAATAGAGGAGTTTGTAAAGTTTGTTGCTTTAATCTACGCTCCATGGTGGAGCGTCCATTGTTTCAGTAACGCTGATGCGGGTCCATCTGTTCTAAAAGCTTTGAATCTGCGGATGTCCAAAACGCATCGAATATTTGAATACATTCGGAAATGAACATATTCGGTATAGTAAAATTCTTGATTTTGGATATATTTGAGAATATTTGTATATGAAAATCTGACGTATTTGTTTCAAAATTGGCACAAATTTGACACAAAAAATTATTTTTGATTTTCGAAATTACATTGTGTTTCATGAAACTAAAGTTTTTTTGCTATATCACAATGGTAAATTATATCTTTCTAAAGGCCATGGTAATGTTTTTTCCCCGAATTAATACCAGGTACAGGCTGTTTTTCAATTTTTTTTAAAAAGAGTGGCTTTGTATCCACCTCCAATATACGGGTGCCCGGTTAGCTCAGTCGGCGATGGTGCTAGGAACATGCTTCGAGCAACATATCACCAGCGTCCTCGGTTCGAATCTCGTTGTGGGATGATGCGAGAGGTCTGCTGGACGCCTCACCGGTGCAGAGCGGTCACGTAAGCGCTGCTCAGTGCCTAACGCCAGCTTATAATGTTTTATTTTTGTAGCGGCCTTTAAGCATTGATATAATTCATGTCGTTGCTCACACTTTACCTCGCTCGTGCGCGTCGCCTATTTTCTTTCCTTCGATCATCGCCGAATGATTGCTTGCATAGTTTAATTGCCTTAAGGTTTGTTTGTTGTTTATGTTAGTGTTGTTCGCTGCATAGTACTCGTGTGTTCGGGGTTTAGGGCATTAAGTGATAATATTCGTCCATACTGACGTACGGCTTCATCCACCAACCGTGCACAGGAGATATGAATAAAATGTTACGCCAAAACCCAGCGCGTATATAACGTACACCTGTAGGGCCATTAATGAATTTAATATCAATGAAAAATGAAACGCACTTCTATCTTTTTTGTTTTTGCTCAACCGTCTACGTCTGACTTTGATCAGGAGGGTAAATTAAAACTGTGTAAATTTTCACTATTTAAGTTTAATGCGTCATCATATTGTCACTGTATATTTAGATGTTCGTTTCACGCCTTCAACATTATAAAAACTAGTTATATTGCAAGAGAGAGATAACCTTAGTGAGTGACGAGTCAGGTAACGGTTACGTAGGTTATGTACAACCGAGTAACCTCGTTTCACTTTCAAAACTAAAGAGTACATAGTTTAAAAACTAGGCAAACCTCTTACCGCATTTCAGACGTTTTCAATGAATTTGAAAATTGAAATTACCTTATTGTTTATTTCAAGAACATTTTAATAACAGACATTTGATTTACCTAGTTTTTTTACTAGGTACAAAAGTATGTTTTTAAGTACTTAGTTTAAAAATAGGTAAATTTACCTATTTTACCTGGGTGTTACAAGGTCAAACAGCAAACTTGGTAGACGTTAAACTAGGTAAATCCCGATATCTGTGAAACTAGGTAAAAGTACTTAAAATCTCGGTAAACTCAATGCTTTTATGTAACAAAGCCAACACTAGTGAAGTTCCTACATCGAGATTTAACGTATAGCTGCAAACCAGAATGTATTGAAAAGACGTTTGTGGTTTCCACAGGATATGTTCAATGTTGTTGACTAAACAATGCGAGAAACTTGGGGCACTAATATAACGTAATAATGTACCCATCTCTGTCCCACCCGTACATCAGTCAGTTAATACAAAGGCAGCTCAGACAGAAATAAAACCAATGAACAGCAGAAGGCGCTATAAAATAGGGGAAATTGATGTATTACGAAGCACAATGAATCTTGGCAAATTTGCCAAAAAAAAATCACGGAGTTTCCAGAATTACCTCAGAAGTGTCGAGGGCATGGGAAAATACAATGCGATTTATTTCTATATTTCCGACCCATACGTATGCAAGCAGACGGAAATAGGTGAAAACTAACTTTTTCAAAATAATGAAAGAGCGAAAAATCTGAAGAATTTACTTACCGTAACCTTCCTTGCGTATAGATGGATAAAAAGTGAAAAATATAAATTTCTTAGTTTTTATCATACTTTGTTCACGGGCCTTATAGCAAGAGGTGAGATACCAAAGCGGCGGCGTCTATTCCCAATGCCCCATATTTCGCCATACTTCACCTTCCAGCATAATGAATCGTACACCATTTATTACTTTGTTATCTTCGATGTCCCTTATTCTGGTCAAGTTCTACCAATCAATTTATAAATACGAGTCAGTCAAGGTCTAGTAACAAAACAGTTGGCAAAGTTCGTTCGAGTGTGCTTCATAATATAATAGTTCCCAAACCGCAATTGAAAACAAACAGTTTTTAATCATTTTTGCTCTGACCAAACAGTTGGAGGGAGAGCACATGGATTTCAGTAGAAAATAACCTCAAATTCGAATAAGATTTTAGTTCTCAGCAAAATATTCAATTAATATATCATGAATACTTGAACAAAGGTGCAGACATAGAGAAATCTTGGTAAACTAAATTAGAATTGGCGGTGCACGTTTGTTGTTCAATTCTGATTCATAAAAAAACGAGAGGCTGTTGTGTTTTAAGCTAATCCAACTTCCTATCTTTACTGATCAGTACTTAAAGAACTGTTATGTTCCTCCATTCACAAATTTCAGAGTTGCCTTAAATGTGTTTGCGCTTGTTCCAAAAGGACCCCATATAGAGGCAAAGAGGAAACAGATGCTTTTATAATCACCCACATACCACATTCAGTTCTGTGTGAAACGTTTTCTACGGAGAGTGTGGTTGCGGTTTTTAGTTGGTATGTGCACATTGTTATTTTATTGAGTGATTTCAATCCTTTACCTCTTCCCCTACTCCCAATCAATATGACAATACCTGTCTCTTGCTTCTTTAAGGTATCCTATAAATGTTGTGTTTGGATTCTTTGAAACAGGCATGTTGAATATGATTATAGAACGGAATTTCCGCCGTTTTCTTACTTGAAGCTGAATATACTTATATATTTTCAAATTAACGTTGATTCAATTAGGCATTGAAAAATATTATTGTGATAAATTTTTATTCTAATTTTGCGTAGTCCAACTGTTTCTCATGCCCCTGTCAACAGTACACATACACGGCTTAATACGTGGTAACCATCTATCATATTTTACTATATATTTCCGTTCGGCTGCGCGAGTAAGGAACTCGCCCCTCATGACAGCCAAATTGGTGAACCTCGTGGGGCTTGTAAATTTAATACAGTTGTCATAGGTAGCCTGTACAGTTATCATTTAATTTACAGATGCTTTTATCGTATCAGTTTGCATGTGTGTGTAGTCCAATCGCACTATGAAATATCTCCACCTTCTCGTGGTTTTGAGTTTACTCTTGGTGACGAAAAGCGATAAGATTTGCTTAGTGTGCGAGAAAGATAAGAGTGAACGTAAGCTTCAATATTTTCTGATTTATTTCTCGCGCATGGTTTTCAGGCGCGTGCAACATTGTAGTTTCAGCAATACCTAGTTCACATAGTGATGATTTGTAATTTCTAGCGATTCGGTTGAAGATTTGTAATTGGGACCACAGACGGTGGAACGAAGGACCATGCTTAACAGAGTTTGTCAAATATACCAAAAAACAATCAAACTCGGATTTAGGCGAAAGAAACATAAAATTGTTATCATAAACCATTTTCATTTCAGCAACAAGTAGCAATTCATGTACCACAACAAATTCGGGTTTATAATATGTGTATAATTTAACCGTAATACCACAAACGTCTTAAAGTCTTCAAAAATTTTACACCTACCCAATGTTTGAAAAAAAACACTAATTCTTTAGAACACACAACATCGACTTGAATTTTACTTCTGTTTACCTGTGTGATATATGTATTCGAGTTCCTTTTTGTGATAATATTTTTTCCAATACAAATCTGTCAAACCCAGTGTAGAGGCATACTGTGTACATGCAAAGAATATGTCCCAATGAATGGGATTCTCTGAACGGCTGTGCAAGACACGTATGATTACGTGTCGTAAGGAATGACTGAAAAATTTAAAAATGTGTTATTTGGGTTTCGTCCAGAGCGGATACCACTCGCTGAACTTTATTACAGCGTTTCATTTTCCATTCACTTTCGTCAAGAATGCTGTTACAGGTACTGCGTTCAATATAAAATATGATTTCGATTTTATCCTGCGGGAGAAGGCGAGAACAAGACTTAATCACATTACGAACTACGACCTTTCATACAGACACCAGTTCCGAATCGCCGTCAAAGGTTTTTGGTTCAGCATTTCTTACATTTTCCTTGTGCATGTACATGATTTGTAAAGTAAGTCGTGAGCATGAACGCTTACATGAACCACCGTGCACCGGCGAGGCGTTCAACGTACATAAACTCGAGCCTACGTCTGAGAAATCAAAGAAGCGTAGCTCGTGTTTTATCTTGTCTTCGTTGATATACAAAATGATATTTTGAATTAAATTTAACTATTGTTCTAGGGGCGTAAGTTTCCAAATGTGGAGCGAACTATTCCTCAAAAAAGATCTTGATTTTAAAATATTTCTATTAGCTTAGTATAATTTTTTTAAAAAAAAAATTGAAACTTGCATCCCTAGTTGTAACACATAATATCACGTGTGGCCTGATGTCACTCTGTCAGATAATCCTGAACTTAATGCTTCGAATCAATTCTGTATCGGTCACATTTCAATGAGCGCGTAAAAAATCCGCAGACTACAACTGATGGCGAGAACAACATGAAAAAAATGAAGAATGATTTACAGGATCCGCGTGAATGCGAGTGTTTTCGAAGCAAAATCCCCATTAAAAAAGAGATCTTCCATCAAATCCTCCAACAGCAGAATCTTCCCACTAAAAGAATGAATGAAATATTTTGTCATAATTTTCCATATTTCGTGACGATAACGTGAAAAACCAAGCGCTCCTAACGTGCGCAAAAATTTGGACTAGAAAATAAAATCATCCTTGCTTTATTTATTGAATTCGTACCACAATATTCTTATTAAGCGTGGGGTCGAGTGTCCCAATGAAATTTACTACTCCAAAAAGTAGTTCAGCAAATTATCTTGGTTGTCATGTCAGTTATATTGATCAATAAAGATATCATATTGTGCCAACTAAATGGCACAACTTCAAGAGCGCCACAGGCATACAACTTTTCCATCCATCTGGAGATCTTCCGCCGCCCTTTCATAAACTTGACAATTTCTGTTCGATCCACTATATAGTTCTTTTCTTTAAATTATTAACAGGGGAACAATAGCTTTGCAATCAGTTCACAGATTAATTTCACGCTTTTTGTTAGGCAGGAGGAAAACTAGGCAATTCAATTCGGCGATTCCAAACAGGAATTATTGAAATCAGATGTGAACCGCACATATGAGTAAATACCCAAGCTGTACGAAATTACGTGAAAATTTCGCACTTAATGGCAAAATGCAGGCGTTAGAAATAGGTAGGGCAATTTTCATATCAGAAGTTTCAGATAACTGTAGAACCCCACTTACAAAAAAATACGTTTAGCAAGGAGTGGCGGGCGACAAGTAGGAGCAATATTTCAGCATGAAACATTCTTTCAGTTCAATATGCGACAATTAAGAGGGACCATAAACATCAAACTACCACAAACTTTCAATCTTCATAATCGCGTGTGACAACACCGAATCTCTACAGTGGGCAGCGCCAATCATGCAATAAAAATGGAGCTAGGCAGTCTTTCAGTTGGGTTGTTATGGAGGGACTGAGCATGCAGTTCTTGTCCACAAGACCTTGAATAACAAAAAGTAGCCAACTGTGGATTAACTAGCGATATCCTTCAAGAGAAAATCTGCAACATCAGATTCAAAAATACTTGAATTTTAAATTGAAGGGACACGCAATTCTGGTCCAATTGAACACCATGAGTGAAATATCCATTAAAAAACGTCTCAAATGCGAATAGCACCAGCTTACATATGGAAGTAAACCTCTATCTACACCACTCGAAAACCATCATAATATTGCCCAGAGAATGAAATCTAATCATATTACACATACAGCAACTGAACTACAAAATCAATTGCGAATAAAACAGCTGCGCTGTCTACACGATCTAACATGACTCATATGGTAAAGAACTACAGCACGCTTCAAGCAAAAATAATTGGAGTGATAATGTGAGTTTCTGCCCTGGGCGATATAAACCAAATGTAACAATTTCGAGAAACCCAGGCTCAGTCAAGATATCAATTGATTGTCCCCATTTCCTGTAAACAAACAATCAGCACGGAAAAGTTTTATGATAAGAAAAAACAATTTCCATACACTTGTAATCAAAGGTGTTTTAGACAAAGAAAAAAATATATTCCTAAACAAGAATTTTCATTCTTAGAACTAAGGCAGTCGCCCAGTTCAACGTCTGACATGAATTGAAAGATGATCAAGATATATATTAAACTAGGATATTTTACATGGTTTAATTGTTCTGTTCACCATAGACTTCAAAGCAAAAGGTAGCAATAGAGGAAAAATTAGTAACATTAAAGTAGCAACATAATTTTCAACAAGTCAAACTTTCTCAAACTATTTCTTGTCTGCCAAATCAATTAGAGGGAAAATATTAAATACTATACCCGAATAGTTGTGAAGATGCTGAAGTGCAACAGTCGTTGCAGTGCGGTCCAGCTCCACCTGAAGAGAAAAACTTTGAAAACATTAGTAATTGAACAAAAAGATTCGTAGAATATTACAGTTGAGTAACAAACTAAAAATTTATCATTAGTACATCAGAGACTTATATTTCTGAATATTTTTGACGTTTGCTTTGAGTTCTTGTGTTATTATTAATGGAATGTAGAACAAGCTCACCAAGTTATCTTTTTATGGTATTAAACAAAATTGCCGCATGAAGCAACAAGTATTAGGAAATTTTAACGTATAATTTGAGTCTAGATGCCTTCTAATAAAAAGATAAAACAAAATTCACAGACATTTTTGACATACTCTACCAATGTCTTGAAACTTCAGCTTGTCCAAGGATAAAGGCAGCAACTGCAAACCTGTTATTATGAAAAAGACTGGTTTAAAAATTTCTTAATTTGGTTCTCAAAATTTCTATGAAAAGCATGAGCAAAGTTTGACTTGTGAACGAAACAGAATACCATAGAAGACACATCATGTTGAAAAATATTGACCAACGATACAAGCGGGCTTCACCAAGATCTGTAAAAATGCAAAAATATGGGCATAACAAACAGTTCAAAATGTTTACAAATAATTTACATTGCAGCTTATGTTCTTCAACCATTTCGAAGTTTCACGATCAACCAACCACTAAATGGATGGGTGAAACAAAAAATATTAAAGTTCATCAGCTGCAATGTAAATAATGTAGAAACATGAAAATTTTAACAGACCATTAAGGTTATATAGTCCACATTGTCCAACATACTCCTTTCCGATCGATGATAGATAGTCAACAATAAAGAATATCCATAAGTATCCTTCAAGTGGATGAAGAGGCATTGCATTGTGAGCACAATTCAAATGAAACAGACCCATTGCGTACATGTAAACATATGCCACCTTGAGTTTTGACCTTTTTGTTCGGTACATCATCAGACGCTGGAATTGCACGCTTGCCATTTTTTTTGCTAACATTGGCAGTTTCTGACGAATTAACAGTCTTCAATGACGGTTTTACAGTAATACCAGGCACTGTGGATACTGCCTGTAATATTTTTGAAAGCTCACTTTGATTTTCCATAACATTACGAAGGTATGCTGCATCCTGCGACAGAGCATCGACAGTTTTTTGCAAGAGATCTATCTGTGACTTCATCGATTCATTTTCTTTGGTGAGCTGAGAAACCGAATCTTCCAACCCCTTGATATATAATTTTCTCTTCTCTCTATTTTCTCTGGCATTTATTGCACCCCGGTTTTGTGAAACACTTTTACCTCTAACAGTTTTTTTTGATTTTGTTGACACACTAGCGTTTTCATTAATCATGGAGGACTCGGCTACCTCGCTTAGAGAGAATTCGGTCTCTGGTTCATATATTGAAGACGGAGAACAACTGCCACTGAAAGATGAATTCCTTGACATTCTTTCAGGTCTAGAGTTTATTGTGCATAAGCAGTTATCTTCGGGTAAATTTAAAGCAGAGTCACTCAGCAGTGTGTTCAGCAGTTGCTCATCTTCATGCTCACTTCCATCATAGGGAGGGGTGTTCGCTGACATAAAATTGTTTGGCATTCCAATCTCACTTTCTTCCAAATAATTCGCCGCCAACAAAGACTCGAAAATTGTGTCTGTATAGATATTCATAATTCAATAATGTAGTAGAGACGAAAAACAAACCAGAATACAATATTTTTTATTATATTTACCGTATGTTTCACTGCGATCTGTAACTATTTCCTCACTAAGACAACCCGGGGTCCCACAGGCCGAAGTCAGAAAACTGATACCGTACGAAAATCTGGTAAATAACACCTTCAGTTCAGTTATATCTGTATTTGAGTTCAGTTTCACTGTGTGTTACAAAACAGAATCAGAACCAAGCGTCTAGAACCACAGCTGTATCGAAACAACGCGAGGAAACAGCAAATTTTCACGAGAAATACTGAATAGTCACCGCCGACGAAATGAGTAGAACGTACATCAAACGTCGTCTTTTTTCACTTCGATCTGTGCCGAGTCATTTGACGCATGCGCATTACAAGCGGTGACGTCATTTTTTTTGCGTGACCCTATCATAGTTGCCAGATGCAAATAATAAAGTACGAATACAAAGGATTGAAATGAGAAATTTTTTACAGTGGTTGGATATAATATATATATATATAATGGTCTATATAGAAGCGCGAAAATATTTTATTTCGAATTTTCCAAAAGATGTGAACGTCGCAAAAAAAGAATTTGTGAGCATTTTTAATCACAGCCGCATTTGGAAGTAGAGAACAAACTTTGGGCATATTTCCGGATATCTCACAGCCGCATTCGAATATAGAGAACAAATTTTGGGTCTATTTCTCAATATCTCCAAAGCTTTCGACACAGTTCATCACAATACATTATTGAAGAAACTTTACCACTACTGATTCAGAGTCATCGTTCATTAATGGTTTAAATCTTATTCTAAAAGCCGGAAACAAATTGTTCGCATAGGTAATGAATACTCTGCCCAGGTGTGTGACATCAAACACGGCATTTCGCGCTCACCTTGTTCTTGTATGTATGCATGTATGTTTATTCGTCTCAAAATAAATTCATCACCAATATACAATAATAAGAAACACATTATGATTATGAGACAGGCTGTACGTACAAGACCAAAGACACAAAGTGCGACATAAGCCTGCTACCTACTTAAAACAAAGCGAAAAAAAGAGAAAAACTTAGACATTTTAGGTGAACAACATTGTATTGTAGTTGCAGTGGAGTGTGATAACAAGAAATCTCGAATCGGTATGGAAACGCCCTGGTCCAAATGGGTTATCTCAGTTTACTCTACATATTAGTACTTTATATAGTGAACACACAGCAAATAGAATAAACATAAAATTACGCATGTATAAATAATGTAGATACATAAATAGTGGTTATTATTTGGGCTTGAAAACTAGAGTGGGGGGGGGGACATGATTGGCATAACACTTGCGTGCACATATTACAGGAAGGTGATAGGTCGATCGTGCCTCAAGCGCTAAGGTATAATTGCTGGCTAAGGTTTTTGCTAGTGCGCTCGCCAAGTACCAAGCTCTCGACAGATTTTATACAGATTATAAAAGATTATATACAGATTTTTTTGCAAGATCTACATCATTATGAAAATCGTTTTTTATAGTTTAGATTTAGGTGTTGAGATATTAATTTCTGCGAATGTTTTTTTATAGGCATGTGCATATAAGATATAAAGGTAGGGGGTAGTAAAAAAGGATAGGAAAGACTATAGGAAGTAAAAGGATATTAAGAAAAATAAAAAAATAAAAATAATAAGTGAAGACAAAAGTGCATGCTGTTCGTGCGAAGAAAGGGAATGAAATAACAACAGATCTCGTGGGGCATCGTCGCCAGTCATATCACTGGCGCAGTGATTAGAATAAAACAGCTTGAGGTTATTCGCTGCGATCTGCTTTCACGTTATTAACTATGTTGAACCTAATGATTAACATGAGAAATAAATACAGCTGTCCATTATTCTTGTATTTTTCCAGATCCCGTCTTTATTGCCATTCTTTTTTACGATATTGTTCCTGCTGAGACGTTTGAGAACTCTGAATGCATCGTCAATTCGTGGTTGACCTGAAAATATATTAAGAAACAATAACAATGTTTCAAGAACTAATATTTTGAGAGTAGAAGACTTTTGAATTTGCTGCGAAATTCCCGTACTGTTTGGACATTTGTTTTTCCTTCGGTATGGAGTTCCAAAACTTTGGACCGCTGAATACGATCGATTATTGTGATATGGACTTTTTACGAAATGGTGTAAAAAAATTGTTACTATATCTACCAGATTCGTTATTACTTAACTTAAACGCCTTGTTAAAGCATACTGTAAGTTGACCAATGGAATAGGTGAACATCATTGTGCCCAGTTCTAGTTTTGCAAATCTTCAATTCGAAGAATATTTTTAGAAATAAATATATCCTCTACTCTACATTATCATTTTTGCCCCTATTTGAAACCAACATTAAAAGTCGATTACAGACACTTTGTAGTTTTTTGGTCATTGTTTTCTGTCTGTGCATCCAAGTTGATGCACCATTGCGGAGATAACTTTCAATAAGCGAATGATAGATGCTTAATAAAGAAGATTCATTCCGATTGGGAAATTTCTTTGTAACTGTGCATAATGAATGCGCTTTGGTTTTAGAAAGTATATGTTTAGCGTGTGGGGTCCACAATGAGTTTTCGTCGAATATTACACCTAAATAACGAATTTGTTTGACTCTTTCCAATTTTCTCGAATTTACCACTATGAAGTCGGATAATCTTGGCCGATTTGTTTGTTTCACTGAAAAGCATGTTTTTTGTTTTATCTGTATTAACCGTTGGTTTGTTATCTGTCATACAGGCGTGGATGTTATCGAGGTCCTCATTGGCCTTATGCATCAAATTTGTGATGTTCTTATCGCCAAGATAGGGAGCTGTATCGTCCGCAAACATGATGTTATTGCTGGTTGAGAAATATCACCCGGTCATTTAAATTCTTCTTTATTTATCCAATTTCGAACTGGATTTTTTTTGGCTTTTTATCTTTATAAAAATAAATAAAAATATCCCCTCTCCAATCCAGGTTTAAAATATAAAAAATAAACTCCGTTATAGAAATTTTATATGATTTTTTAATTGAAGGAGGAAGAAATTTTCTTAATAGTTTATTGAAATTAATAAAATGTAGGCTATTCTAATATCGCAAATCCATGTAAATTATGCGTATCTGATTTATTTCAATCTCATTCCAAAACACTCGAACGGTCGGTGCTCTTCGAGTGTAGCAAGAAATAATCTATAAAGCTTTTTACTCTTAGCTTTCATCCCTTGTTATAATGTACTAAAAAAACATTTACATTCACAGCATATTTCTAGCAGATATTAAGTTTTATCAGAAATACCGGAAAGGTAAACGGTTGCTGTACCGGCCCAATGAAAATTTGCTATAAAAAACTTGACAAATGCCATAGACACACTATTAAAGTGAAAATTTTTCATAGCATTACACTAAAAAACGAAATGATAAATTTTCTATAACACTTGTATTTCATTAGTGTAACGCTGAACAGTAAACACAAACGAAGTTTTCTATATCCTATTCGTGTAAAAAAAACATAGCGAAGCACATGCGCATCTCATAAAAAATCGAAGAATTGAATTTTGTCGTTAAAAATTCTAATTTATTTAGTAAGTTTTTGTTCATATAAATGCTTCGCGATTAATTCGAATAATCTGTGCTCCGGATCGAATTGCCCTGTCCTTTACATTATTTAGTCTTGTAAATGCTGATTGAACAGTTTCTAAAAGAATCTATAATCAGTAAGAACAGAGTAAAAAAAGTTTACTTAATTACTTTTATTTTTAAAACTAAATTCTTGTGGACAACGCTATTCGAGGAAATATGCAATATTATAACGTAACAGACGTTCTCCCACTCAATCAACAATAACGCGACAGTAGCGATTATGTCAGTGCAAGATTGGTGCAAATGGATGGATATAATAATCTTTTAGAATTTTAGAATGAATTTTACATTTTCAAAACTATAAAATGAATATGTGGCACTCAGAGACGTGCGAGGAACTTGTATAACTGACGAAGGATAATTTATATTAGACGAGCAATTCAAAAGCCTAAAAGTCGCATATTTTAATCAACATTTTGCGTTTAGAACATTGCTTTCGTCAACTTGCTTTCTATTTTGCTATCTTCAGGAGAGGAGTTGAGCATCTTTAGGCGTAAAATAGACAGAAATAACTGATAACTGTCTCAAAACTTGTGCAACCCAAAGGCGTAAAATGTGAAAACATTTTGTATATTGAATACCATTTGAGTTTGAAAAATTGCTTTCGTGAACTTTTAGTTTATATTTTGCTATCCTTGTCACAATAATATTGTAAAAAATGATATCATGTACCCACGTCACCAAAATGCTCTAAAATAGGGAATTGTGTGAATTTGGGAAAGGAACCTGTACGATTGTATACCACGGTGCTCGATCATGGTACAAATAGAATGCTGTCTATTTTATGATAGGATATTATAGGTTTGCTCAAACTAAGGCCACCAAGACATCACAAGATTTTCTAAAACACCGTGCAATGACAATTACACGTTAGGTAAGTGTATTGTGTTTCTTAACTATAACATTCCGCCTTTGAGCGACAAATTCGTGGCCATTTTTATTGAAATGATGTGTTCGTAATTTTTTTTGATTAGTTTAAACACTCTCTATATAGAGTGAATTTGTGGTAAAATTTCTAGTCTTTCGAAATCTGCTTTTTTTCGAACTGATTTATAATTGACGGCTTTTCGCGAGCGCAACTGCTATCGATAATTCCAAACACAAACATACTCAATAATAATTATGTTCAAACTTTAATGAGCTTATCGATTTCTAGAGGCAAAAATCGATAACAAATATGAGAAGTATCGTGATACGCTACGAAGATGTGTCTCTAGTAATGTTCGGAAATGTGAAAAATGACAGTTTATTGTTGATAATAACTTGGTTCTGGTGCGGAAACTCTCTATTCTATACCAGCTTGGCCTAAAGGCTTGACTCAATGAGAAAAATTATGTGTGCGTGTTTTTCAAACAGGATAGGATAAGATTTCATCGTTATTATGCAGGAGAGGAAAGCCAAGAATACGACTTAATCATATGGCGAACCACGCCTCTCATGCGGATACCATTTTCAAGTCGGGGATGCGGTTTTTGGCTAACCGTTTACATATTTTTCCTGGGCATGGACATGGTTTGCAGCGGAAGCCGTAACCATTGGCTATATGAAAGACAAAGTAACGGCATTCTACAATCGTCTCGCATACAAGCGTCCAGTACGGGTTTCTAACACAGGGTATTATTGATGCGCAGCTTGAATCGTATTCCTAGCGCCTTCACCGATTGAGCTAACCAGCGAATTTGAGTCACAGATGGATCGAACCGACGAGTCACTTTCCATCTTTGGTCATTCATGCTTAGCGAAATTAAATTTCTGACAGGAGAAAGCTCAGGGCATGCTCGGTGAATCGGCAAGCGTCAAAATTACGACGAAGCAGTGTTGGGGAGACTAGAGTCAATGACTCGCAGTCGAATCACCTTTTTAAATGACATGACAAAATGGAGATTGACTTGATACTTGATGAAAATTTAGCCCGTCTGGAATTCCTTTATGAAATATCAGGTTGTCTTGCGTTGACTGATCATCGGAGAAAACGGGCCTCCCAAACATGCAATGTAACCTGCTGTCAAATCCGTGTTCATCATAAAAGACTATTCGAAGATTTTGAATTTCAAATCTGTCAAAAAGTGTCAAATGCAGTCGAACAACGATGACCTAGTTTACCTGGTTTCCTGTCAAGGGACTACCTTGTTTTGTAGTTGAAACTAGGTTGCCTAGTAATACCTTGAATATTTTTGTGGTAAATTTGTTTTACTTTACATAGTTAAAGCTAGAAACAACGAGGGATTTATGTATATATTTGCATTCGACTGTTTTCATTCGACTATTTTTCATTCGACTGAATTTCAATGCATAGCCGTTATGGTAACTCATTATTAACAAAATATTAATTCAATAAAAATAGCGAATCGATACTAATCAAGGTCAAAATCAGCTTCAGAAACCGCAAACATTAAAACGCGTACACTGTCCGTTTCTTAGTCAATCAATCATCATGAAGGTGCGCGGTGATAAATAAATATCGGGAACCTTGAGGCCAGTGATTTACAGGATGGATTTGTCAACGAAATTATCATTAGTGCTAAGCGGTTAATTTTTTGTACGACAAATAGATAACGAAGCGCGTGCTTTTGCTAATTCCAAATACGCGAAAAAGAAGGAATTTCCCCGGCAACGTCAATATTATCAGTTTTAAATAGTTAAATTTATCATACGACGAAAAGATATCGAAGCGCACGCTTTTGCAAATATGCAAATACCAAATATGCGCGCAGTTGTCTAGTAAGCGCACAACTATTTCCAGTATGCGCTTCCCGAACTAAACATATAGAATATTTTATTTTAATAATTCACAAGGTCTAATCGTGAGCTTTTGAAAACGATGAAAAATAACCAGTCCCAACTACAATGTTATACTGAACGACGCGAGAACTCGCAAAAGTATTCGACTGATAATTGAAACCTTGTTAATCGTGTCGTAAAATACCTTCTATTATAAGCTAGATGGGATTATTATCTAAAATAGCTCGCGAAGGTCAGAATTGAAGAGACATAGATACAATGTGTTATACTTCATCTTCATATTTATTTGTATTGTAGCGAATATTACTGCTCTACCGATGACGTGCAAACATCATAGATTGAGCAATAAGTATTACTACGAATATACTTGGTGTATTCGACAATCGCTCTATATATTCCGTGTGCTGTCTGAAGTTTCAAATTGGCAATAATTTTGTATTATCATTTGAAAATTTGGGTGATAGATAGTAATATTTTGTCGATTCGAGATAGAATAAAGCACGAAATTTTGTGTTAGTGTTTTGTGTTGCGTTTGTTGTCATTAGGTGAAACATTAGGATCGCGTGATAGAGGTTATTTAAAAGTGTTGGACATCCGAGTTTAATATGGATACGTTTATGATATAGTTGCAGATTAGCTTTTTATATTAGGCTCAAAATGGACCAATTTCAAAACATTTTCATCGTCATCGGTTCTTTGGTTTTTTACAATGGCGCATAAATAGCTATATGTTGAATATAATATCTTAAAACTTCAACTTCAAGAAACTTATAAGAAATAACAAATTTACTAGAAAAAACGAGGAAATTCATTTACGGTGTCTTTTATGTTGGCGCCCCAGTAGTTGTTTGAGATTTTTCGGTATTGCAATTTTTATCAACTTCTTGAGAATTTGTCAATGAGAGCTTTCTCGTGAGAAAAATATTGTTCAAACATGTTTCGTTAAGTATGGGTCACTGACGTATCATAGCCCTGACAAAGCACGGTTCATCTGTGAGTCATGCTTGACAAAAACTTTCTGATTGAGTCACGTCTTTACCAGCGTAGAGTTCAGTTACATATTTTTTTAGCTTCATGCATTTTTGATGCTTTGTGTACACCACATTATTTCAACATCTTGTTTATAAATTGAAAACATATTTCCAGAATCCATAAAACTAAGTAAAGGAATTTAATGTTCAATTTTTGGACTCGACAACAACATCTGTAAACTCCTGAAATGGTTGCAGCTTATACGAGACGCAGGTGATATTACATCAGTTTTTAAGTTGGTCTGAAATACTGTCGACTAAAATGGTGTACGTGTTTCTGTTATTACCAACTTGCGTCTTTCTGGTGCCGTTTATTGATGCTACAAGATTACAAGAATGTATGCACAGTTATTGTAAAACTTCTGATTCAGAAACAGGTATTAGTTTTTGAAAAATGTTAATTATGTAGTTATTTTTTAATGTGTGAATTTATATTTTTGCTTTCCATACCGCCTTGAAGAACTAACTCACCTATGAATATCGTAAATGTTCGCGTATGATCCACTGATCAATCTCCAGAAGACGCGGATCTGTGACATGTGTTAAACTAGAAGATAGTTTCATTGAATACCGAAGGTATACGATATTGCAGAAAATATACTACATATGTGCGTCTGGACATTTATGAAGGCAATTTCGAAAAATGGCGGTGGTCAGGTCATGGTGTCGTAATGAACGGTATATGACAAGACTATGGCTTGACGTGGATTAAGATAAAGCAACCCCAAAAGCGACGTTGACGAGAGGTTTCTTTATAAATTGCGAATTTCTTTCTTACCCATTTTCAGGTAAAAGTACGAGTAAAGTAAAAGTACGACCTAGTATACCAAGTTATTACGACTTTTATTTTCAAAATACTTTGAACTAGTTTCACTGATTATTGATTTACCAATTTTTACCGAGTTTTCTGTATGAAGTTTTCCCTAGTAAAAAAAGTGAAATTAACCTAATTTTTAACAAGGTATCAGGTTTGAAAAACTAGCTTAATCATATTTTTAATCATAGGAAAAGTTTTTAAAATAACTATTCGAAAATTTTAACTTTCAAATTTATTAAAAATGCAGAACGATTCCCCATTTAACCAAGGTATTACCTGGTTATGTTGTTATTTCGTTTTACTTTACCTAGTTTAAGAAAAGACTAGGTTGCCACCACTAGTCGTAGCAGCACTTTCCATGAACGACTAGATATGATTCTGAGAAATTCTTCTTTCCTAGTAAATTCCATAGCAGGAATATTTTCAATGACGCAATAAAGCACCGCGTGAGGTAAAGTATCAAGTCTACCTGATAATAAAAAAAAGGCATTTTCAGGTCTAACACCGCACAGAATAATGAACATAATTGGATTTTTGTTAGGTGTCAATTTAAATCAAGGCTTTTATTGAATATTATTGAATTAATATTGATATTACCTAATCTGATACTGCTGTATCTACCACAATCTACAATTGTCACTCAATTTCGTTAAAAATTATTTTAGTAATCAATTTATTAGCAATGGAACATTTTCTTGACATAGCACAAGCAACAAACAAATCCTGTTTTCCAACAATAAAATCTATATCGATATAATAAAAAATCAACAACAGCGATGATTGTAGACAAAAACCTATTTTAATCTTCGAATGAAATTTTATAACACAAATTGCAAACCTCATTTTTGACCAATTTTGTGCTTGTGGTCTAAGCGTACTGTTTATATCATCTTTATTTTATTTACAAGGACGCCAATTATGTACGTGTGGTTGTCCTCGGTGAAAGTTATTAAATATTAATATATTCCGCGTCGTAAACCGGTTCATATTGATGAAGTGCTCGAAATAAATTGTTCTTGACAGGTATGCAAATACTATCGGCGTGTGAGCCAAGGAATACAAGAAAAAACATAGCTACCTTGGCAGAAATCGAAGTGTCACCGAGCAATGCAACTTGTGGAACACCAGTTGTCCAATTCTGCAGCCTTGTAAGTAATATTTTTGGAAGTTTACGAAACTGAACAAATTAATATTTAAAAAGTATATACATACGTATGTCACAATATTATTGGACAAAAATATTCCTATTTAAGATGGCAATTTTTGATTACATGGAGGGTATATGTATGTCCTTTATATATGCCAAATGTCCATTAAAAAATCTTTTGGTGATTATCAGAAATCACAAATCGTCAGTGACTCATCAGCACCAGATGCTTGGTCAAAATATATCTGACTGACCCTCATACCAAGTTTTTACAAATAACACAATTGGCTATTCGGATAAGAATATTTTTAGTATCGGCGTAGGAAAAAAGTCGCCTGGAAAAAAAGTCAGCCGGAAAGAAAATAGCATGGAAAAAAAGCGCTTAAAAAAAGTCACCTTTTTTGCCACATTTTGAGATGCTCAAGTAAATTGAATTTGAACCTTCGGCGTGCCCATATTTATTTTAACACACTTTTTCAACAGTCCGGTTAATGACACCGGCGGCCTTTGATCTCGTTCTCAGGCGTTATATACATAAATCTCGTTCTCAAGCGATTGGTTGTAGAATGAGATTTTATATGGCTATACCAAACTTTTTCTATCTGCACACGAGCAATAATATATGCTAATCGTCTGATCTCAGTGGAGAACATGTTTCAGCGCGACCGGAACAGGTGTGGCGGTTTAGAAAAAAATATTGATAAAAATGGCACCTAATTCTCCTAATTTCCATACACTCGGTTGATACTACATCTGTTTCAGGAAGAATGCTCAAGTCGTCAGTACCTTTGAACAACTTTAAATGCTTCACTCAAAAAACTCGTGTACTTATTGCCATTTCTTAATATATATTATTCCTTTTCTTCAATACAAACACGACCATCGTAACGCAAACATTCTACAAGGATGGTCATATACATGCATACATAATTAATATCATTCAAAAATTTTCGATTAATTATACTTGAAACATTCCAAAATGTATTGGCAAAATAGGCTTAATTTAACAGGCGACATTCTTCCTACGCCTATTAAATGTGCTGATATTTTATATTTTACCAGTGTAAGGTTATAATCGCCAAAGCCTGACAAGGTGGAAACAACATCAATCATATTGTCTAGGGTGAAAATTTTCTTCAATTATTTAAACTAAATGGCATTTAATACGCCATCTGTTGTTAAAATTGAGGTATCAACACTGCGGCACAAACTATTTTAAACAAAGCTGTTACTATGCGACTGTATAAATTATTTTACCCTTCATTGCATTAATGGTCTGCCTAAAACATCAATAAAGATTTAGGTTTTTATTCGTAATGCTAACACCGAAATTAATTCATACGGTCATCAGTTAAATTTGTTCTTTCAGTGATCGTATAAATATTGTCATACGTATTATTAAGCAACTAAATCTAAGGATTCTCAGGAGCAACTCAAGCTATATGATAGTAGTTACGTTTATTTCTCGATTTCATTTGAAATTGCTGAATTTTCCAAAATTTTGTTCGAAAATCCAATTTATATCGTAAAAAATATTCACTAGCTGCATGCAAAAATAAAAATTTTGATAACGACAATATATTCAATTATGCAGAAATCTTTGAAGAGAAAAATGATGAATATCACCTCGAAGTACTTATATCTGCTTATACATAACCCAGAATTATAAATAGAAATAGATAATTCAGAATATATATTCTTTTCTTAGAGAAATCGAGTCTCTTGTTTGAAATGTGGAAAAAATTCTCACGCACCGTCGCGTATTACAGATGGACACAAGTGGACATGGTGGCAGAGTAAACCTTGGCCGGGTCTTCCAGGAAGAACTTTCGAAGTGAATATTACAATCAATCTGCCAAAAACTTTCCAACTTATCGGTGAGTGCGATAATAAGTTATCAGATCGAGATTGAAATTACAAAGCAACCTGTATGCAATTATAGATTCGAATTGACATACACATATTTTGAGTGATTCGAATTCTTATTTTTGCGATAAGATTTCATTAGATGAATTGTTTTTCTAAAGTTCAGTCGAATCACTGCGATTCGCAGAAAAACTGCTCAAATTATTACAAAAAATATTACAAAAAAAAGTTCATCAGGTCATATTTTTTCATAGAATCATATTCGGGATAATTTGATTCGAAATTATATGTTTCATACAGTTTTCAAATTGATACATTTTGCAGCAAAGTCATGATTTTTGCCAAATTTTAAGTCAAAAATAGGTTCGTTTATCCAAAAATTTTAAACTCTCAACTAATTTTGAATACATACCGTTCAAACACATCTATAAGGATAATTCTAAAGACAATTTAGCGGAAATACAATATATTTGGCCAAGGTCACAATTAAAAAAACATCGTCAAAATACTTCAAAATACTTTTGTTATTCCACTGAAACTCAAAACATCATTTCAGATGACATTATTATCGATTTTCACGATGGTCTGCCACAGAAAATGGTTGTTGATAAATCATCAGACCACGGTAAAACATGGCAACCTATTCAATATTATGCGGACAATTGTTCCAGTCAACATGGGATGAATCACACGTAAGTGACCTTTATAATAGTTTTCTCAATATTTTCAAAAAGTTCAAATTATATTGTGGGTCAATTTGAAATCAAAGGAAAGTCAAGTAAGTCGACATTTTTGTATTTTTGCTTGTTGAATATGATTTTCTTCCATGTTCTCCTTGGTCAATCAATCTCTGGATTGAGCCGAGGAAAATAATACGTTTTGGGGCACGCGAACAACTTTAAGTTAAAAACATTTATTCGGTAAAATACGAAAATTTTTCAACAGTCGCGTAATTGGGCGGACATGGTTTGGGGTTTCATATCTTTCTGAAGCAAGTCCATGGGATCCTAAAGCACAATATTCGCTTGCGTTAGCTGTATTTTTCTATGTATTACCGAGATGTTTCGATCTCTTTCTCATCCCAAGTATCATTCTATTTATAATTAACATGTTCGTATAGAAAAATTGACCAATAATAACAACTTCTAACATTATCCCATTTGAAAAACACACAATTTTTTTCTTATTTTTGCAGAGATTTGGATAGCCCTAGTGTAGACACATATTTGGCGAATAAGCCTATTTGTACTCAAGATTTCAGTATTAATTACATTTGGGAAGATAAATCAACGATGAAAGTTTATGTTGCTCCAAGAATTCGCCTTCTCCATCGAAATGGATTCAATAGTGTAAGCTAACTGTAAAGTGTTGAACATGCTTAAAAATCGCTACGACACAAGTAATCACCCGTTTGATTGTATTGCAGTAGTTCCACAACTGGACAAAAGTTTAAAAACAAGATTCCCTAACATTTCCCTCCACAAATTTTTGGTTGACTAATCCCACCCTCGCGCTGTTTGTTTTCTTGTTATACAATCAATATTTCGCATTTTCCAGCCAGTAATTCGCGTCGCTAACCAAAGTCGGTCGATGTTGTATTGGAGTTTAGTAATTAGGTGAGTTTCTTGTTTTGTCATGCTTATCGCGAAAATGCGCAGAATTGCGCGAATAATTTAGTACTCCGGAACGAGCATTACACTGCAGCCCCGTTGTAATTGGAAAAATATTTTAAATAACTGCCAATACCTACTGTACCTACTTTCACATACAGTGTCATTCTGCAATTATTCTAACAATTATCCAGCTGTTTAATGAAGTATCATACACTTCGCCTGGAAATTGGATATGAGCCACACAGTCTTCGAAAAAATTCTTTTTTCAGTCGAACATGTGCACAATAATCAGTGACAAAGATTCCGAATTATCGAAGTTCTTGTTGATAACAAATCTTAGACTACGTTTACTTCAACCTCCAATGGTACAAGCTGATTCATCAGATGGTGGATTGCATCAACGTTCTGACCATTATGGAATAAGAAGAATCTACATGCCAGCGAGGTAATGTAGCGTGATTAATTTTATGTGCAGTTTGTAGGAGTGTTCTTTTGAACTGTTACCACTGCTTTTGGTACCTTGACGACTATTTCTTGCAGTCGCGAAAGTGCGGTCAGGACTGGCAAAATATTATCTATACTTCTATTCGGACACCCGAAAAAAATGGCTGCCATTAGTATGAAATTTACACGAAAAGCAATATTACACACGGGCGGAGAAAAAATGCCAGTCTTTTTGTAATTAAGTTTTGCAATGGAATTCATAATCACCAACTGAGGTATAAAATACCAGTGTTTTTATTACGATTCTTTTGATTCTTCAAAAGACAATCAAGTGAAAACTTCAGGAATCCAAATGGTAGATTTTTATTGCAGCGCCAAACCTCAGCCAATTGTCGTGATGTCGCATTTTATACATTGATTTATAGCAAGGATAGTCGGAAATAGTTCTATTAATGATCATAGAATCGATGTCAATGGATCGATATATATATATATATATATACATCTATTTGCTGTACTTGGCGTACATGATATTTTTTTCTTCATTTGGGAGACTTTTTTTCTACAGCATATATAGCTATTTGGACCACTTCAATGCCCTTATTTAACACCGTCAGACGTCAGGCTGGAGTCACGGCTAGATATACGGCTTAACAAAAAATATAATCTGAATGTCTGCCAAATGAAGTCGCCCAAATATTTTCGATTTCTATATTTCAATGTTATTTTCTAATTTCTGCATTTGGGCGACATTGTCCACATTTGGGGGACGCTGTCAAGAGGCTGGTGAGAGGTGAGTTCCACCTCTCGCAAACTGGAGAGTGAAATGGGATGACTCCCAAAGATGTTTTTAGGGATCAACTACTTGTGTTCAGTCATAAATGTATTCTCTGCTTCTTTCTACAAGATAAACATCAAAATCCTATTGTATACCAATTTTAAGCGCTTCCTGAAAAACGATCAGAGAAAATAAAAATAAAAAATTCGATTTTATTGTCATATTTGCGCTACAGGCAGAATGAAAAATGTAAAACAGCCATGAATAACTGATGCGTTCAAAAGTTGTGGGCAAATTTTTGAGAATTTTCCACGCCTAAAAGTAAGGCTCCAAAATATTTGCTTCGATTCACCATAAGCAAAATCAAAAATTTCACCATATTAGGCAAAATTTTCATGCACATCTGGCACTAAATTGCTTTTGTATAAGTTTCTTGTTTTTTTTTTTTATTTGCAAAATGATGGCTTTATGATTAAAAAGGGCGCGAAAAATGTTTCCGCCGCCGCTGCATAATATTACACTATACAGTCGAATAAAAAAAAATGATTACGGTTAGATTTCATAATATCGACTGATAAATATTTATGATAAATACTGATGATAAGTTAAACATCTAGCTAGTCCAGTCAAAATACTGCGGAAAGCCCAAAAATCGCCAAAAAAATGGTCTAAAAGCACCCCGAAATGATGACATCATAATAAGAAGGAAGGAGACTTTTCATTCACAAATTTCGTGATATAGAGCATTTACAAGGCTGGTCATGGGATTGTATGTTGCCTAAATATGCTGTTAACTGCATAACGTAACAATAAGGGGCATTTCGTGTTCACAAGTAGTATCCTGATTGTTTTTCATATAGTTATATGCTAACCCTAGCTGATCATTTTAGGGAGTTTCCGTAAGTTTGATTTTAGTAAACTTTTGTTATGTTGAAAAGCAAGCCTTTGGCTACATAATATGTAAAAATCTTTAGACCATTTTTCAAGGGTCTATATGTAGTTTGACTGGACTAATTACTGAATTAGTTTGATTTTTATATGGTAAATACCGACACTAATTTCGGGATGAATATTAAGATTTTGCGACAGCCTGGACGTGTTGATTGAAAAAAAGTAAATTATAAATCAAATGCAAATATTTAAAAAAAAATTATATTCATTGAAAACACAAATGCGATTAAATATTTATATTAATTTGGATATATGTCGAAATTTAATACTCATTTTCGTGATGGATTCAACATTGGGTTTAATGAAAAACTCGTATTTCTCAAACAAATAACACACCCACATTTAGTGAAGTCTGTTGAATATTCAAGAATCCATAACAGTGATTCGCATTTTTATTTTTAGCATGATTAAAAAAACTTATAACATGTCTGCTGGTTGGGAGCCAGGTTTAGAATATACCTAACATATTTCATGTCCATATAAGAGGTATTAAAATTCTTGATTCAAAAAGTGGTAAATGGTTTTAATATCATCCACCATTCACTGTATATTTTATAATTGCTCAGTTCTGTTCTGAATGTTGATTCTGGAGTTTTTGTAGTAGCTCTTTGCCATATCAGTAGTCATTAATTGGTTCCTTTTAAGTGAGGCTTCCGACCTTGCTTAGGGTGAATTAAATTTCGCATAAAAAAAGTAGTCGACTAATTACTCAAAATGATTCAATAATCGGGATTGCCAAAAGCGAATATTTACTATCTTGCATACATTCTAAGAAATAAATTTGGATAAGAAATATTCGTCTAAAATTCTTTTAAATTCTAACAATTTGAACTCGGCAATAATTTGATGAAAAGCAGCATTCCAACTTTGTTAAAAAAAAATATAAATCCCAATGTCCTGAAATTTTCGATTATAGAAAATATTTCCTTTATTTCGAGGAAATACAATTGTCAATTATCTTCAGGTTTAAGTGACAAAATCAACATATGTTTATATGCAACTAAACATCGATTAAGTTCCTATTTCTATTTTCGGACTTCGGATATAGTTGTTGGCAGGGTGGCAGAGTCTTGATTTTCTTCGGGTGGACGAAGTAAAATGTTTATATCATTTTCCTCATATGGCTATAAAAGCTTCAAAGCCAAAAACACTGCTATTTCATGGCAGTATTGCCAATTTTAAAGCTCCTAATTTAGTTTCGTTGCTACCTAAATTTGCGCATTTGCTAAGTTTACTTCTGATAGAAACCTTTCCTCTCGGGTGTATAAGTATTAGAGTAGTTGATATTCTGCCAGTCTGGTTGTTAGATCATGCGAAATTGCGCAAAAAAGCAGTCAGTCAGTTCGACAAATGATTGAGTCCAAGGCCTTGATGAATTAAAGGCAGACATCCATGCTTAGTGATCAGTACTTCGCAAAAAACAACAGCACGCTCTCATACAATTCTTTTATGGAAGGAAACATAGAATTGGGTTTTACTTTCTCTATGAGTCAACACTTGTCTATTTGACTTTAACTAAAACCAGTTATGTTTGTAAACTTATGTGCTTTTCAATAATCAAGGGTTGTCACCAGGTAGACTCGTAGTTTTATTTTGATATGCTCAACTGATGAAATACAAGCAATGTAATTTGCTGAGCTTTCGAAAAAGAATAGGGCTGATCTGGAGATTTTCAGACATTCGAAATGTAGTGAAATTAAATAGTTTGTGCTTTTCAATGTTTCATGACCAAGTTGAATAGGCAGTCCTTATTGTATCCCCTTCGAACAACACATTTGCTTTTATGAGAAATAGCTATTCTCCGTAATATATTTGAAAATTGTCTCTTTTCGTGAGTGATCATTCTCAGATCTATTGTGGCAATGTTGAAGACTTGTATGTAGATTGTGAAGAACATAGATATCATTATTCTTTATCAGGAATATCTGTACCATCATAATCATACAACCCCATTGCTGTTTAGACCTGTCAAAATATTAATGAATATTCAAAATAAATGAACCTAGATATAATAAATAGGATATATAAAAAACAAGATGAAATACTTAGAATGTATAAATTGATCTAATTATAATATTTTCATTTAATATTTCAAGCTACTGGTACTCTTGGAGGTAGCGTAAATATATTGCGAAAAAATGATGCGTCTATTACCAACAAAACAGATATGTTTGAAACAAATACCAGAACGAGGGGAGACGACCTGTTATATATACAGAATGCAAAAACACTGAATAAATAATTGTTGAAGATCAGAGTAAAAAAACGTACCATGTAAGAATGCCATTATAATCCTTCTCTATTTGATATATGTAGGTCTGTAGTTCTATAATAATAGCCATAGAGCACTACACCAATGATGATGTAACCTGATGAACTAAGCGCATAATCCCTTTCATCTGACGAATCCTCAGTCAGAATAGGAGAATCTCAGAGCGTTTGTGCAAACTGATGTAATGTAACCAATACACCCAATGTAATCATTATTCTTCAATTAGCACAACAGGAAAATCTGAGAAAATACATATTGATGATTCAGACTTTCATAAGATTCTTTTTATGCAACATAGAGCCATGTAAAAGTGAATGTCAAACACCCATGATGATGGAATGCTGAACAATAAGAGAACTTCTAGTTGCAGTAATTCAGTTTCTCGCGCAAATAAGTTGAACATGCTCAAATATCAGACAGAAATTAATTGAAATATACATTGTTCCTTGGACTGGGCGAATCAAACAGTTTCTGGTCAGCACAGTCAGTAAAATCAATGCAGAATATGTTTCAACCTGTGATTTTTGATGATCCAGCTACCAGGTTCAGTTTCAAAGTGGTATGATTACGCACGAGGATTGCTGGACATAATGGCTGCTTAATAGGAGCTTTAGGTAGATGTTAATGTCGGCCCCGGTTATGACTACCCCCTACGAATGATGTATGCCACTTTATCAGTGTTGGGAATGAGTCACTTCACTTCGAGTCAAGGTAAAGAACACGAGTTACGAGTCCCAGGTTTTAACAAAATTTAAATTTCCGAGTCACAAGTCAAGTCGCGTCATACATTTACGAGTCGCAAGTCGAGCCATGTGCCGATTTCTAAATCCATTTAACAACAATGACAAATTGTTGACCAACGCAGATTTCACAGCAGGTTTAAGGTGATGCGTTATACACTTCTGGGAGGCGCCTTTTCTTCTCTGATCATTAACACAACAGCAGACGACCTGCTTTTTCAGGAGGATGATTCCAGGCTAAATTTTTAAGTCTAAAGACAAATCCTCATTCCTCCTCCTGCATTTTGTCAAGTCAAGTACGAGTAGTGGTATTTAGCCAAGACGGTGACAGTCAAGTCATTTAAAAAGATGACTCGAGTCCCTCCAACAATGGTAAACTAAGGTATCATCCAAATCAATGAATTTTGCAAAACCAATTTAATTCTAAAAAACCTGTCATTCCTAAACCTACTCAAAACTCACCTGTCAAGGTTTCGGCCATACATTTCTCCACTTTGCGTTATTGGCTTGCTAATAGTCATTTTGGAACATCGTAGATTTATTGATGTGAAAAGCACTAGAAAAGTTTTGCATGATATTCAACCGCAAAATACTACATAGCATTCTACATGATACTAGAAAAGCTGGAAATCATTTACAAAATTTAGTATCATTCAGAACCAAGTTAGTTATAAATGGGCAATTGATCTTTCTGACTTTTCATAGTTATATTATTATGTCATGTATCGGTACTCTGCTGTTCCCCCCCTCAAGAAAATGAGTATACATAGAGAAAAAGAACATTGACAAAGCACAATAATTCATCATAAATCAGTAAAGTTGGAATATCGAAATTTCTGTTTTTCGACGTTTGGTTTTAATAAAAACCTATACCGAATCAACTGCATTGCAATACTTTTTGGCTGCCTTGCTGCACTTTGTATCTGGATTCGGACGTCCAAAGAAAGCAAGATTTTGTCATTCTGGCAGATAAACACTAGGAATACAGCTAAAAAAAACCATCTTGAATACACTTCTGATCATGCAAGACTGCCGTTATTCATGCGTTATGACAATAAGAAGGGTAACACTCTTACTAATTGAGCCAACTTATTATTCGACTCATCTGCCCACCCTGACTCTTAAGCGAATATAACCAGTGTTGGGAGCTTGAGTCCCAAGTCGAAAAAACACACACAAGTTGCGAGTCCAAGACTTACCAATATTTAAAGTCTTGCATTGTACTTTCCAGTCACAAGTCGAGTCACATATTTAAGAATCACAAGTCGATTACTAAATCCATTCAACAGCAATGACAAGTTAATTTGCCTTTTATTAGCATCTACTTAGAATCATTATTGGGTCGATGAACACAGAAGTCACGGCAAATTACATTGCATGACATGTGTTGTAGCCTTATGGGGCGCATTTTCTTCCCTGATGAGACATGTAGTGGCATTCAGCAGACAACATGATTTTTGAAAGGTGATTTCATGTGATTGAACACGGTGACTAGAGTCTTTCCAACACAGAATAGAGCAGTGCTGTAAATCTCACAACTATTCCTGCAATCCCCTCTAGAGCAAGACTTAACTGTTGCATTTTGGCATGGGCTAACAGGACTAATTCTAATGCGTAGAAGAGGTTTTGATTCGACTATACAGTATAGTTCAGAGTTGCTGCAACTTTTTGAAAAATTATTTTTTTTGTTGTTTGCTTTTAAAGTTTTATGGGCATCGTATAGATATCCTAAAATCCATCAATTAAGCACAAGATAACATTGCCAAGTTCGCATATTTCAAGAGGAGGCAAGAAAAAATTCGCTTCCCATAATTAACTATTTTGTTTTGAAAATACTTTTCGAAATGATTTAAATTTTTGGGTTAGCGTTGTAATTGGGAATTGTAGATAATTGCTTATGTCTGGCCATTCTTGAAAGACCAATTCCCACTGATTAGCGATTCATGCCAATTTCATAACCAAATCGAAGGGAAAAATGTGAGTACAAAAATATAAAATTGGGAATCTTATCTTAAGCTTTCGGCAAATTGATACTGGTAATATACATTGCCCTACAGAGAAACAAGGAAAAACCTGTAACACTACAGCACCGTACTTGTGCCTGCATTCGGTATGTCCCACAGCCATCAGCATATCCTGGATCAAAACACCTCATAGCTTGGTGTCAATCAACGTCCCGACCAGCATCTTCACCTATAATAATTAATAGCTTCTTCCTAAAATCCACTTTTACACCCCCCCCCCCCTCTTCTTGAATATACGCTAGATCCGCCACCAAACACAACAACCAACACCCCACCAACGCCGCATCAAACGCCAACCAAACAAAGCGCAGGAAACAACTTGAATTGTTTACAATGGGAATTAGAGATCACGTGACCAGTCACAAAAGTTATATCTTTCTGATTTTACGTTGTTAGTGAAAAGGCCATGCCAGATTAATTTCCGCTGGATTTTTAGGGTGTCAATACATAAATAAAAATTTCCTATTTCATCTGACCAAGTTTGGTCAAGATATAAACGGTGCACGGCACTAAAAATGTGGTGTGAACAAAAGTCTCCGAAATCATGAAAAAAAACTAGCACAGCACTTATAGCCCACAAATTTTTGGTAGCCTAAATGAAAGACTTTTTCTGTCGGCTGGTCGTTGACACCTTGTAAGGGCGTAAAATCGTGGACTATCTATCTGTAACTGCAATCATGACAACTCAGCTTTATTCGTTCACGGAGAAAATGACCTTCAAATTATTTGGGGGACGCGAAAATGTCTACCGAAAAATATGGTCCTCCAAATACAGCAAAAATAACCCCACTTTGTCACCCAAATGCAGAAATTAGATAAATATATATATATATATATATATATATATATATATATATATATATAAGTAAATACCAACACATACCGCATCACGTTACAATCTGTTGTATGCATTCAACAAATTATTATTTTTTTTTTCACGAGTAAGTGATTTACTAGGGAACGAAATTTGCAAATATGTAATTTTAAGTAAGGAATTGCCACATGTAATAGGTAACATAAGATATGTTATCGCAATTTCAATCAAATATTTCATCATTTATAGATGTTACTGTAACGGACATGCATCTGAATGTGGATATTCATCCAAGTCAGCCTGGTGTGTTTGCCGACATTTCACAGAAGGAAGAGATTGTGAGAGATGTAAAGTTTTGTACTGGATGAAACCGTGGCAACCAGGCATTTATTCTTCGTCCTCCGAGTTTGGAATCGTTAATCAATGTAAGTTCCAGTAGTTTTATAGTAACATTCACTAAATAAATAGGACCTTGTTTCAACATTTCAAATAACTAATTGGTTGATATTTGCCCATTTTGCCTCAATGTCATGATTTATATCAAATTTTACAACGTAAAATTTGGCACATATCATGATTTTATTGCAAAATATTCAATTCAAGAATAATGAAAAATCAAAATTACTTTTAATTAGAATTTTAGAATAATTGAATATTCGGATAAGGACATCCCTACATCAAATCCCTCCGGGTGAAAGACGATAGCCTATAGCACAAGATACTCCAAATAAGTTTTTTCATTATTCTGCACTTAGAGTACCACAAAACATTCTGAAGAATTTAATTCAATTGTCTGAGTAGCGGAAAATAGCTGACATTCAGCTACTCAGGCTCACACGTACTTAAATTAAAATTCTCATTTCTTTGTATGAAGAATATAGAAATCCCGAGCGAATGGTCGATATTGATTGCCGATAACCTAATTCTAGAAGTATCGTTTTATTTGATTTTTTGATTATAAACTGCTTGCCATCGCAAATTTCTTTCATGTTGGCAATCATTCATATAGTTATCGACTATTCGTTTACGTGCCGTAAACGAAGCAGAGAGCAAATTCTAGTTCAACCTCAACCCACGAGTTTTTTCGGATTAGGAATGCGTAAAAAACACTTTTAACTGATATTTTTTGATTGACAAAAAATTAGGCTTTGTTTATTCTTGTTGGTCATGTTTAGCCGATATTGAAAAAACAACCAATTTTTAAGTCAATCAATTTGCCGACAAAAAATCGCATAAGGGCTTTGAAAGTTGTTTGAAACGCAAGAACAGGTTTTTTAGCACCGAAATCTCATTTAACAAAAATTTCCGAGATATTTTATCGTGAAATACAAAAAATTGCTATTTATTTAGTATGTTATTTATTTTTGCTTGCTTTTTGTGACGGCATAATTTTACCATAAAAATGTTTTCGAATTTTTGTCCTCCACCTCTTTTCAAGGTTTTGAATATGTCACTCACTTCGAACTATGTGTACTGCAATACTATATCCATTAGTGTTGAAGGAGAGTGAAATGGTGCCACCCAAAACCAATCGAAAAAATTGTTAATAATTTTTATGTGCCTTAAAACGTAGAAAATATCGAACATCTTCGCGAACTTTTGGCGAGCAAGTTATCTCATATGCGGCATTGAATAAATGATAAAAAAGAAACTGATAAAAAAAAATGAACATTTGCAGTCAATTACCCCCAACTTTTGTTCCACAGGTACTTCGTTCCAAGAACTTGGAGACGAACGTTTTTCTAAAGATAACGAACCAGTCGGTTTCATGAGTATGGATGGGTCCAGAAAAAAGTTAACTTGCAAATGCAATCGGCACAGTAAGCGCTGTGAGGAAGTTAGAGATTTCGGAACTCTCTGTGTTGATTGCAGACATAATACTATAGGAAGAAATTGTCACACTTGTAAAAAGGGTTATTTCAGGGATATTCAAAAAAAGTTGGATCATCCAGAAGTATGCGCAGGTAAAGGCTCGATGACTTGAAACTTTTTATCTCACTCTGGGTTGATTTTCATTATGTTCCGAACAAGGAATATAGATGGGTAAATGACTTCGTAAATGACAGGTTAATTGATGATATATGGCATTTTGTGTTTTTCGAAAATTGGCCGCACAAAAAGTCGTCTTAAATGCATATGTTGCATTTTGCCACTTTCTTGACCGATGCAAATGCAGCTGAAACAGAATGTTTTGATGATTGTTTTTTTAAAGTATGAGCTATTAATGCATTGGGGATTTAGATTTATTGATTTTTTCAAATTACTTGTTATAACCTGCCCATGAAATCATCCCAAAAAGAGAGGTGTGCTAGATATTACAACCACTAAGCACAACTTTGGAGTAATGCTCGCGTATTTAATATCTGTTATCATTTTAAATTTAATAATTTAACTTAAAGTATTTAATATTTAACAATTCACTAGTTACCCATGTAGCACCTTTTTTTTACGTAGCAACTTTTTCTGCAGGCAACTTTAACGCTTAAAATATATTTTCGAACACGTTTTTCAGCTTGTGATTGTAACTATATTGGTTCAAAAAGTCAATGGTGTCAAACTGGTGGACAGTGCTTTTGTAGACCAAATTTTGTGGGAAAAAGATGTGACAAGTGTAGGTCTGGTTGGAAGGTTGGAAACGCTCAATGTATTCGTGAGTTCAGATTTTAAGTTTTCTTTCTTTGTTTGTTTGATTTGTAAGAAGTATTAAACCCATACCTGAAACCGTTTTATTTATAGCTTGTTAAAATTTGCTTGAAATGAGATTGAACTTATCCCATTCTCGACCTTATCTTATGCCAGTGTCCTTGCGGCCCTGTTGGCACACGGATCCATCTTTACAAGAAGAGTGGAACAGAGGGTAGGCAGTCGTCTGCACAATAGCAGACGCATTTTTAATTTTGTTCTGTCTTACATTGATATCGAATATAGTTTAAACTAAACAATTAATTGTATTTTTTTTCTGTCGAGAAAATCCGGAAAAATTCAACAAACATTCATTGGGTCCTCATTCATTTATACAAAGTCATTTTATCGCCTAAGTTCTAACACGTCCTATGTCTAGTTTTTTTTATAAAATGAATAAGTTATTACCCAATCATTATAACGCAGGGGTAATGCCAGAATGTTTGTCGGATGACGTCTTGTGTGAAGAAATAGATTACTCACGACTGACATCTCGAGGATCCTATCAATGTATCAAACTGGGCCACGGGTGGTGCGCTTGCATAGAGCAAAAAAACTGCATTCTGTCAGCACTGTTTCGAACCAATGAGAAAGTTAATGGAAATAATGGAATGTCACAATATCGAATGAGGATAGCATCGTTGTTATATTTCAGTATTACTGTTATTCTTACTATTAATTTAAAGCCAAATAACGATTATTTCTGATTTTTCTTATACCATTATGTATTTCACAAATCACTGTATAAAATAGAATCAAATGAATTATATCAAATGCAATTAAAATTACTGAATGATATAACTGTGTTGGATCAAAGGTATGCATTATGTTAATAAGAGTCCATCTATCTAGCTCTTGGTACGAAAATACACAGCGCTCTTGGGCGACTGGAGAGGTATGGGAGCAGTCGACGATCACAATAACAAAAAATTTCAGAATTTTCAAATCAGTTCAGTTGTCTTCTAAACTCTTAGTTGCCAAATACACCTCAAAGACTTTGACACATCATCCACCATCTACGCCGCTGTGCGCAACAATGGTTGTACACATTTGTAATGTACGCTGTAAATATGTGCCCATTTTTCGCTGTGACGTTATGACATAATTGTTTTTCATATACTTTTGTGTCCCCCCTCCTCAGTATGTATATTTGGCCTCTGTGAACCAGGGTGGTCATGAAGGGAGGGAAAAAATTGAAAGTCGAAAAAATTGCGCTCCGGACTTGCGGGTAAAAACAATAAAATATGCGCGATGGATTGCGCGCTGGCGGATATACCCCCGGTTCCGCTACAGTACATACAAAAAATTTATTCATTAAAAGAGACAAAATTTATGCGCGGGTTGTTGTCTGGTTTGGATCCTTGTCGATAGAAATGGAATTCTGAGACAACTAACGCTTGACGCATTAACTTATCGCCAGAACACTAAGATCCACCGCACCCTACCACCAAAACAACTGGAAGACTCGTTGAACTGATGAAATGTACAAATCGAAGATGGCACTAGAGAGCAGAACACAACGAATATCCCGTATTCACTATGTATAGTATTTTTGTGGTAGCTTGTACTTCTTCTGACTAGTATCATACCTATAGTTTGAGCACCCTCACATCATGTACAACACTTAGTTTGGGATGTAACTTCACATTTTTTTTTAATAGCTCAGGATTGATAAAATATAATAAAAATTTTTTACCAGTTTCATCTTCCCATATATTAGAATCTAATGAGCGTACATAATTCTGTAATTTCTGTGGTTGAGCTGGCGTATGTCCATTTTTACCAAAAAATGAGTTCGCTGCAAAATCCGCTGTGATTTTGCATTCTCTATCTCCTGTCACTTTGCTGCGCAAAACGGGCTCGGAAAGCACGTTTTAGAAAAAAAATGAACTGGCGTATATTCTTTTTTTAAAAAAATTCAGAAATAAGAGGTCGTATGTACGGGCAATAATTAAAATGTTCAGGCTCATTGTGTGTGCGATTCTTTCTCGTATGTCGTTTCATGTGTACAGACATAGTTAGCACTCGTTTAACGCTAGTTACGACTTCGCCGCTGAACAAAGTCAAATGGATTTAGCAAACCTGGAACGAGTCGTCAAACAGATAATATTGTGACTGATTCTTCCCCTCCTTCCTTCCTTCATTTTTTCCTGTAGTAGTGTACCAAGACAGGAATCTTCTGAACGAGGTAGAAAAAGGAAATGAGCTTCGTCGTCATGGAAAGCCCCTTTTCGAAAAAGCGGCGCAATGAAGGCTATTCATATCTAACACCACCTTCTAAATATGTACCCCCCATAACGTTGAGACCACATTGCAGCAGCTGGTTGAATTGCTCTTCTAAGGTAAGCCACGATGAACGGAATACAATTTTTACTGCGTTCTGAAAACTGGGGCGTTATAATCTACAACGACAACGCTTAGCTGGGCTATTTTTGAGCGCAAAAGTATCGTGAGCGTAGTCGGAAGATTGGTCCTGCCAGCAGAAGAATATACTCGCGAAAATATTATTTGGATGTTGGACAAAATATTATCGAAGTATGCAAAATCATGTTCTTTAACACTTTCAGTGTTTCTGAAAAAATTTTGCGAAAAATATGGAACAGAAAGAGAGCAAGGTTATCTTGTAGCATTGAACAGAGGACCCTCAATACAGATCGCGAGAACTTTATACGACACGAAGTGAGATGTACAGAATATACTCGGCAAGTTGTAGAGAATCTGAGCCAGCTCAATAGTGGCTGTACAGAGAAGTGCTTTTATCACAATTTAACACGAGCTTTCATAAGCCTTTGCGAAAAGGAATGCGGAACACAGGGTGGAAGTTTTGATTTGCAAAAATGTTTTCCAACACCTTGTCTCACGTCGTCTGAGTCGTTCTTTAAGCGTCCACTATGGACATTCAATCTCACTTTGTATGATTACAAGTCTAGTTCCGGAATTTGTTACATGTGGGACGACACTGTGGCGGGAAGAGGTAGTAGAGATATTGATTCATGTATTTTCAAATACATAGCTTCATTTCCCAGCAAGACGAAACATGGGATACTGTGGTCCAATTGCTGCTCAGGAAAAAGGAAAATATCTATGCGACGACAATAATACAAAAATCCTTGGCAGAAAACTGGAAACGTGGTGGAAGCATAGAAATCATAGATCAAAAATTTCTAGTACCATGCCATACTCATATGGAAGCAGATACTATTCACGCACACATTGAAAAACACAAAAAGCGAATTTCAAATGCTAAAATTGAAATGCCACACGATTGGTAGCTTTTTGTGTTTCCTCAATTCCCAGGATAAAATTGTCAATAACATGGATCGTACTGATTTAAAGATTTAGGCGTTTTTAGTAAAGACGGACCATTCCAACGTACAAAAAGAGAAACGGAAAACGATAAGATACGCCGGCACAATGTTTGTGAATTTCGACATACTTTCCGACAACCAGGAATTTTTCGATTCAAAACAGAGTACCATGGCGAATATAAGGTTATAGAACTCAACCTCCCATCCCGACGTTCCTCTCAGAATGTTTCAATTACTAATACTCTACCTAACCTATACGAACGTATAAGACTGGTGTTAACATAGAAGCATCGTGATTTAATGTCACTGATTCCATATTTGAGTGCCTCGGCTAGACATTTTTACGAAAATTTAGACGCAGAATATTGAAAGTGAGAACGAATGCCACCCAGATATTCTATCTCCAGAGAAAAGTGACAATAATTGAGTGAAACAAATTTTTTGCTTCTTGCCTCGCGTTTTAATTTTTTCTTCGCTTTTCCAAAATTACGAGTTATGGACATACGCACATTTGATGCAATATTTTGTTATTAATTTAGTGTAAAACAGGCGTGAGTCCACATTTTTCGTGACATGTTCTGTGTGGAAAGTGGGTGAGAAACTATACAATACAGAGATAATGCGACTTAATATTCAGTATTTGTTTATATTGTATCAAAGTATGATAGGCAGGGCTTTAACGACAAAAAGTTATGGGGAAAGAATGAACTGAAAAAACTTCAAACGCATTTTTCATCGACACTGCTAAAGTGGGACATACGCCACTTCAATCCTCAGCCACTGCAGATGTTGTAGGCGTCAAAGAAGATTCGCCTCTCGTTGATTTGTTTTTGTTCCATCCTAAAAAATCTGCTATCATAAAAAAAACACAAAAACTCCTGAGAAAAAAACGAGCTAACTTTTTGATGAATCATAGAAATATTAAATTTGTTGAAAATTTATTCACGATATTTAAAATATGTGTTTAGGGAAAATTAGTTTATTATTAGGGATTTAGGGATATCATTTTTTCTGTCGGAAATTGACAATAATTTTGCAAAATGGTACGATACCAACACCACTGATACTCAGGACGGCCGATCGATGCAACTTAAAATGCATTTGAACTAGTGATGGCAACCTAGTTATATTGCATTCGAATGTTGAAGTCAACTTTAATTGGTTTTTTATGGCGTAAATATAATTAGTTTTTTATACTAGTTACCTATTTTTTAAAAAGGGTAAATTTACCTACTTTTATCTAGTAATTTGCTAGGTAAAACTTCAAATAGAAAAATCAGTAACAGTTATTTGTCAGTTAAAGTGTTATTTGTTAATTTTACGGTGTCGATAGTCCAAAAATAGTCAACAAGACTAGCGGAAGCATCTTGGCAATATTAGTTTGAATTCCCGATGCATGAAAAAGGTATTGCATAAATTTTATCAAAGTAATTTTATACGAATTTCCTATTAATAAAATATCTTCAACATGTGCCATCTAATACGTGTAAAATGGAGATGCGAATGTGTTCTATCACGAAAAAATCTTGTTTTCCTTCGTTTGTCCGAAACGTGCATGTCATTTTCATTTGATCAATTTGAATTTATTGAAATATTAGTATTGATGATTTTGGATATTGTCACTCAATTCTATTGCTGTAAGACAATAAGAAGATACATTCATTTTCTACCAAGTAATTTGTTATCAAATATTGGCTTTTCTTTAAATTTTCTTCTAATGACAGTTTTTATTATTTTTTTCTGAATAGGTGTTGCTTTTGTATCTTTTCGTTATATTAAACTTGTACTTCCGCTTCGTAGTATTATAAAGAATATGAATGTCTTACAAGGTGAATATTAAAAATTGCATTCATTTTCTACCAAGTGATTTGTTATCAAATATTGACTTTTCTTCAAATTTTCTTCAAATGAGAGTTTTATTTTTGTTTTTGAATAGGTGTTGCTTTTGTAGCTTTTCGTTATATTTAACTTGTACTTCCACTCCACAGATCTAAAGTCTTCGATATCATTGAAGTTGTTTTCATTGTCATCGTCAAGGCTTCCCCAACACCGAATATTTCACGGATTTCATGTAAAAAATATTCTCTATTTATTAAGCTATCCCCAAGATTAACGGTCTATTTCAGGTGCTCGGCAAGCATTAAATCTTCATTTATGTAAACAAAACGATGACGCGGAAGTTTAATAATATTCCGTTTGAGCAAGCGCCATACATAGCTTGGATGTGGCAAGACCATTTTTCTGTTAGTAATCTTCATGAGGATCAACCACAGTTGGATGAACCAATGGATTCTATTTTTCAATACGTTACATAATAAAAAATTTTCTGACTGAGATTACTTTTGGACATTACTTGTGACATTTTTGAACCCGATCAGCAATTTGTAAAATTAGTGCATTTGAATTTATTGCTTGTCCACACTCGATAGGGGCATGTAACGTGATAGATTCCAGATTGAGTGCAACCCTTTCCCGTTCAAACACTTCTGTCACACAAGTAATGAATATTTTATTGCAACAATATACACGTCCGACAACGCGCTGCAGTTTTCCATTATCGCAAACATTGGTCTGTTGAAAGACGGGAAAAAATATACCAATCGACTAAAATAACTAGTACGATTTGATTGCCATCGCGAAGGTTGGTGAGAAAGAAAAATATGCATTATATACCCAAGTTTTTCATGATTGAGCAGTGAAAAAAAAGTATCAGAATTAAACACCATGTCAGTTTATTATTAGATTTTCCTTGTTAGCAAGAGAATTAGACAATGCTGTTTGCGAATTGTGTTAATTTTGACAAGCTTTGGACGTCAATCACATTTAAACCCGTTTTCATACAAGAGTCTCAAGCATAGAAATGTAGACAGCATTATAAGACATGTAGTGGAACAACATACAACATTACCCTAAACCTCGATCGGAGAAAGCGTGTCCGTTCAGCAAATTTAACTTTCCCTAATAATTCATGAGAACCCATTGTCGTGGATGATTATTTCGCGGAACACGTTCATTCTAGTCGGAGATTAGCTGCCGCATTCGCTGCAGGTTCTTTAATTTTTAGACGGTTGAACTGTTGAATGTTACTTAAGGCTTCGATTATCAGTTTTTTGGCCGAGATTGACGGCAAAGCTTTAATTTTGCTCTGTCGAAAACAAGTCACACTGGCGCTTTCTAAATATTATATATTCATTTGAAAATACACCAAAATGTGAACGAATTTGTGTAATGTATAATTAACATTTGCAATGTTAAGCTTGGAAGCACTGGTAGCAGGTTTTAATTGAAATTGTGCTAAAGCAGTCAACTTTATAATATTTATATTCTTCATTAGCGCATATTCAGAATTAAAAAGATTTATTTATTCTTTCAGTTGCGATTTTCTTCAATTTTGTCTCATGGCGTAAGTGATTATTGTTTAAACAACCATACGTTTATGCTTGCCTTTTGCAAACAGTTTGACCAAAGCCGAGATTAGGAAAGATTGCGTGTGGCAAGAAATCTGAATGTGCCTTTATTTGTGAATGTATCTGTGTCAACTTCTCATGTAACTGGAATAACATAAAAATACTTTTAGATCCATTAGAGCAGTTACCTTTTATGCTGGTAGAAGAAGATTTTAGATATCATAGAAACATTCTTCTATAAAAAAAAAACAATAACAAAATCCAACCGCTGGTTAAAGGGCTGAAATGCGATAGATTTAATTGAAAGGTATTTCATCATATCATTATGTTATGCCATCTAGAGTCTACTCTAGACCATCCGAACATTCCAAACAGTAAAGATGATAGTTAAGTATGGGTCACTGTTGAATCGCGTCGACGAAAGTAATGATTCTAATTTATCATTAAAAGAGTATTTTTTAACAGAAACACATGATGTTGCGTTGTGTGTTCAAAATAGGCGAAGACGTAAGAGAATTTCATATCTTGACATCAATAAAATTTATTTACCGAACTCCCATTTACGTTATGGAAATTTTTAGTTATTAAATTGAGACGCATTTTTTTCCGGAAAGTGTCACCTGTCGGAGACGAGCTTTTTAAATAGTATACTGCATTTGTATGTGGATTTCCCAGCAATAAATTTTTCATTCGATCCAAAGATAACGTTGGCGATAAAGCAATATGGCGATGATCAGGGGAAGAAAATTTCATTCGAAAACAACGGAGGAATTGGAAATAGAAAACACAATCAAGCATTTAAAAAAGTTTGGAATGGATAAGGTAAATCGTACAATGAATAATATTACAATATACTCCACACCAAATATATTGAAATTAGCCTATTTTTTCATTGAGACGTGGAAGAAGTCAATTGACGGCCACTTAAAGGCAAAGAGCTACTACCAGCAACTGTACTCCAGGCGGAAAACATTTACCTAAGTCATCCTTGCATCTGGCAAACCTTTAATTTCAAGTGCATCAGTTTTAGATATAAGTATACATTTACGAATGACCTATTGTCACATCCCTGGTTTTTTCATCTTATCACATTACTTATCGCACTGAGTCCGAAAAGTAATCTTTGGTTGAATAGGACACAAACTGTCAATGGCTCCGCACAAGTTTATATATATTTCTAGAAGAATGACAATAATGGGACAAAAATGTTTCGTACAATAATTCTCCTTATACTTCCCCAAAGCATCGAATACGATTGACAAAACTTTCCTGATGAAAGTGTGAGAAACTATTTACAGCTGAGAAACGACTCAACCCAAGCATAGTCAAGTATATGTCACTGATGGATCGCGCCACTTAGGCGCTGGCGGATTAAACTTTCTGATTGGAAGTATTGCTTCGTTGGTTTTCAATGTACACGGGTCTAAATTTGCGCTTAAATTTTAAATATTCAATCTGAAGATAATTGTATGTTGAGGAGGCGTATTAAATATTAATATTTGACTTTATAGATCAGGATTTCCTGAAATTGAAAAGAGAATCAACTGCATATTTTATCGGAAAACTTATCTAACACAGTGAAATGTATTGATTTTTTCGAATTTATTTTAATTTATTATGATTCTTTGATATTCATTGGTGTATAAAATAACATTTCATAAACTGGTTGCAAATTATATGGCGTATCAACGGCAATACTTCAGGCGGAAAACATCCTAATCAGAAATGAACCGCTGTGATTGATCTGCCGTGGGTGATGATGAAACAGTCTGTCACACGATATAAATATAATATATTTGTGACACAGGCCGCCCCAGATGTTATGACTATGGATCTTGAAAAGTGGTTCCATTTTTATCTTTCATCTTCAAATGTTGGTTGGATTTGGAGAAGTTTTTTTTTCAATGTGGGGAGTAAAACAATTCTGAGTGAAAATACCTATTCTATTACTAGTGGTGCAATTTAAATATCTAATATTTATTTCATCGTAATTTTGCTGCATAAATTTGTTACAGAAAAAGCCAACAGCAAGTTTTAAACAACAACGTCGACTCACAGTTATATATGGTGATAATGAAAAGTCAACGCCAACTAATTTTCCTATTCCTGATGTTGATCCATTTTATGCTGACAAAAAGGTAAGTATTTGAATGTGTCGATGCGTCGCAAAAGAGAAAGTTCAAAACCGTTCGCCTATTCCACTAGATTTCTATTTCTGCTCAATTCACAAATATGTTGCAAAATCTCATTTGATGTGGTGCACTTGCAGTTCTGCAGCATTGGCTTATATCAAACATAGTTCAAAGTTTACAAAATGTCGTGAACCTCGTGTGGAAAAATCCACGATTTTCTTTTGTGATCCGAAGTGTATTTGAATCAAATTTTAATTTTAAATGTCTCCTCCAGTCAGGAGGGGTAAAGTTTGGTTTTCAGGAAATCATTTCTTGCAAAATACGTGGGAATGAGGCCCAGTGAGTGCAAATATTTAGTTATTACTGAATTTCAAACCCGAATACAATAATGTTTTCGCCTAACCTATAATGGAGCTCGTGTTTAGAGCGTGTTCTATCTCCGGTTCGTGTATGTAACAATTTGGTTTTGCAAGGACGGACAGTTAAATTTATACTTATAATTAAAATGCTAGTCTTATGAAAAGTAATAAAAGATAACCACATAAGATGCGACTTGATATTTTTTTCTATCTAGACATTTCTGTTCCTGAACGATCAAAATGTAATATTCCGATTCAGCGACTCAAAATCACTTTTTCTTCTCGACAAAGACAACATCATACGGCGAGCTTTTTTGAGAGTTCTTGTGCATAGATATCCTTTTGTAAAAATTCAGCGTAGGAAGTTATATTTTGATAACAGGAAAATTGTCTTGATTACCATAAATTGAAGGCGTCATAATCGTATGGCGAGTATATGTGGAACGAGATCAAAAATGCATATTACGTTCGTGTTCTCTCATATTTACATATTTTCAACATTCCGACAAAAAGGATTTCATGCATATGCGTCAGTTTGAGTAAAGCTTCGGTCCCCTTATTTCGAGCTATTTTATTTTTGTTCACACAGTGATTACAATTTACACTTGGTCAATTTTTTTCTAAATAATTTAATAAACGTCATAAAACAGATATCAAGATTACATCAGATATGTCACATTGCGGTTCAAATTCACATTGGTGGCAACAATATGCTGATGAATATTTAATAGAATACTAAAGTCGAAGTCATCAATATATTAGCGCCATGCTTTTATTGTAGTCATAATTAAATGAATTTCATTTTCGGACAAAAGTTCAAGCTTCGCAAGTTCATATAATATTCTGCTTCTATATGTTGTGTGTTTCACAATCAGGCAAAAGTATTCTTTGGTAGAATCGGATTACAGTATGGACCAACACCGGCGATTCACAAAGTTCGGCTTTTCCTGGCGAAATATTTTCAGTGAACATTCCTCGTAAAAACACTGATACAATTAGAAACTGCGATGCAATAGTTGCGAATGTTGAATTTGGTTTAAGAGACCAAGCAGAATGAGCAAAAATAATCATATAATTTTCGCATAAATCTCTCTCCATCTTAACCACTATGTTGTTTTGCCTTAACTGATATGCACGTGGTTCAATTATATTGTTATTGCTACAATTCTCATCAACTGCGGTGTGATGATGGTGAACGGAAATAACAAGCCTGAATGGTCGGAACTTTACGTGGAGTAAGTTTTAATTATAAAGCTTCTCATATACGTCTCCTTATAGCTTATTGGCAGAAGAAAAGCTCTGTTTGTGGGATTTTTGATTCACTTCATGACTTATCCATGGACGACTCTCTCATACACACTGATGGTCTCACGATACCCATTAGAATATCTCATAATACACACGTAAAATTTTCCCCCGATTTTTCATAACAGCACATTAGAGCTTTCGACAAAATTCTTTAGCATCCTTTAAGTACTACATCATTTCAGAAATATATTCTTATTCATCTATACAACTGAAGCAATAGTAAAGATAGTTGGCCGCGGTTTTATTCTTCATAAATTCAGCTACCTTCGTGATCCGTGGAATTGGTTGGATTTCGTTGTGATTGTATCTGGGTGAGTACGAGAGGTTGAGTTTGTTTTAGGAATTTTGATTCGACGAAATTATTCATTACGTAACAAGGAGACTACATAAATATTAGAATATTTTTGATCAACAAGCAAAAATAAACATAAAATAAAAATTGGAAGCAACAACATGAACTAGCAGGGCCGACATGGCCCAAAATTTATTGAATTTGACATCTTTATATCATGAATTGATAACTTGCTTAATATATTTATTTTAACAACAAACAAACGATTCTAGATTTGTTCTCATAATAATCGCCGAACTTGAGACAACGAAAAGTGCCGATGTTGGAAGTTTGACTTTTCTTCGGGCTATTCGTGTTCTTCGTATTTTCAAAACAGTTTCAGTAATTCCTGGTAAGTAATATTTATATTGTGACATATATCGCCTACGATAAAAAAACAGAACATATCAATTATCATGAAACAATAACAGTTTATACAATAACACTAATAAACTCTGTACACGCACAGTTTGCATTGCGTTGTAGTGAATTTGGCAAAGGAAGGAAAATGCATTCGCATTTTTTGAATAACGTGTCTTGGGATTCCTTCCAGTCAAAATTCCATTTTGTTCGAGCATGTGCCACAAATGGATCGCGTCAGTGACATTGGTGATTTACAAAATATATTCCAGCAACTTTTCACTGACTGGGCTAGTCAAATTACGTGTAACTGAGTTTCAACGATTTGTTTCGAGGGATTATTCAGACAATATTAGCCATATGATTGCAGCAACAACTTTCAAGTCCTTACTCTGTCAAGCAAATACCATAGATGGGCTGTGCTTCTTCTGCGCGACCCAACAGTTACACCCGCATTTCAAAAAACATGTTTGTTCATTCCAGGGCTTCGTATGATAGTCTCTGCCTTGATCGCATCTACGAAAGCTTTGAAAGACGCAATGTTGCTCAGTCTTTTGGGATTTTCGATGTTTTCATTATTCGGTATCCATGTCTTCCGAGGAACTCTCAAATCAAAATGTATAATTCGTCCACCATGGATGTTGGATATGTCATTTTATACATTTGATAAAAGTTTTGAATATTCTGGACATCATGAATCTTCAACTGGAATCGACAACATATTCTCGTTACCTAGAAATACGATGTTCAATTCTGAGTACAGGAAGGAAATTATAAAGTTATTCGGACTCCGGGTTTATGAAGAAGCGCAATTTCTGCTCAGATCGTGGTAAGATCTTCTGATTTTAATGTTTATTCATTCTTACGGATATCACAAGGGTGTCAGATTAAAATAAGAAATATTTTTGGAAGCGGGTCACGAATAATTCGTGAACACGCAATACCAATATACCACAGTGAGTAATTTGGTCACTCATTTGATTGAGTCATATTGTAATTGAAATACATAAACTAACTCAAATAGTTCTGTTAGAATAGCATATGTTTTTAGTTCGTTCAAGCAATTCGAATACTCAATATTGGACAACCTGAATGCGAGGTGGTAGTGAATAATAGGCACGAACTTATCACAACACACATTTCCGGTTGCTTGTAGTTTATAATTTTTCACTCACATAATTTTCGAATCACACAGAATCGCGCTCATGAACATGAAATTCGAATCATTGAATGCAGTCATATTTATACCAACCGATTAGATTTTTGATATTAAAAGTCTAATCCCAAGTTCACGATGTAAATTCTATCATTATTTAGGTTAAATGCAACAAACAATTCTTCAGACACTGGAGGTATCTCCAAACGATTCTACGCAACAGAAGATATTTACAGTCCATCACCAGCTCCCACTTTTACAACAGAACTATCCAGTGCTGTGCTGAGTTTTGGATATATTGATTCATCAAGTACATTCAGCGGACTTGGTAGTGGGATATACGAAGAAATTTCTTACTCAAACTGGTCTTATAGGATACCAAGAGATGAGACATTTAACAAAACTGATTATATATTTGATTGGACTAATTGGATAAACAACGAAAGGCATCGTGTAATGAATGGATTCGTGCCTCTACTATGTGGAAATGTCAGCACAGCTCAGTAAGAACTTTATTTTAATTCAGGATGTTATTGACACAGCACAGAATGTATAGGATATTTTAATTACTTAATTGATTCAGTGCTATGCATTGAAATGCTTTTATTAGGCAACCAATGATGGACGAGAAAGTAGAGCGGTTCAGTCTCAGAGCTCTTAAATCAAGCTCCCTAACATAACGTTTAGTACTGTAAGTATCTGATTTGTCAGGATTCGGAATATTTTAACCAGAATACGTATAATTAAATAGTTGACTATATTTTAAGCAGGGCGCCACTAATATGCTTTATCACCATGCGATTATTATATTCGTTACAATACCATTGTGAAATCTGGGACAACATCTTGATTTTTGAGTTTCAATTCCAGAAAATGTCCTGATGTTGCCTTGTGTGTGAAAGTAGGATCCAATCCTAACTTCGACTATACAAGTTTCGACAACTTTCCATATGCTTTTCTCTCTGTATTTCGACTTTCACTGCAAGATAACTGGGAAGAACTGTATTTACAAGTACTGGAAACAAGTGGTGAGACTTGATTTTTTAAAATAATGTGACAGTGATTTGAAACATTTAAATTTCTGTTAAAAAAATGCATTATGCCTTAAAAAGGGTTATTAATTTAATTTTTCTTTTTATAGGTATTATAATACTCGCCGTCATTGCCAGGTCTTATGAAGACCAAACGGATTTTTCAAAAATAATGTTACAGTGATTTAAAAATCTCAAATTTCTGTTAAAAAATATATTATTCTTTAAAAGGGGTTATTAATTCTAACTTTTGCTTTTATAGGTCAACTGTCGGTCTTATTCTTTCTTATTATGATATTTCTCGGATCTTATTATCTGGTCAACCTAATACTGGCAGTTGTTGCCAGCTCTTATGAAGACCAAACAAAAACTGTACAGTTGGCATTGGCAGAAGAAAAACGAATTAAATTAAGGGAACGAGTATGTATTGGAAATCTTTACTCTAAAAGTTGTTTTATACAGAAATCCCTCCATGTTTCATTTTACCACTTCGGTGGTTCGTACGAATGTTCGAAAGCACTAGAGCAGTAAAACTTCATTTTTGCGCGTTCGACTTTAGAATTCATCTATCATATTCCCTGCTGTGTTTCGTAAGAGGCAACTGAAAGATAAGCAAAAAAGTAGACTCTACTATATCAGTGCCCTTTACTATGTCAGTTAAGCTTTGTATGAAAGTTTTCTGTTTCGGGTACCGTACGATTGCTGGTTATATTTTCTGTAGCTCTTTTACACGATTGGTGGTTTTTAGTAGGTTCCTTTTGGGGACTGCTTCAACTTTGCTTACCGTGAACTACCAATAAAAGTAGTATATGTAAATGATGTGATAGTACTACAATTTCCAACTATAAGTGTTATACTCGAACTTGATTCGTAAATCACTGAAGGATCGCGCCACCGAAGTGCACTTTATCTTCAACTCATACTTGGAAGGAGAATTGATCAGCAAGATGGGGCAGCGAAAAACATGTTTGATCGATAAATGGAACCAAATTCCTTTTTGCGCTGTTCATCTGTTGTTCACGCTTGACAAAACGAAACATCTCCCAATAATATTAGTCGATTTCGTAATTTGTCATATGTTTATCTATATTAATATAATCGATTCAGGTTGAATTACTTTTGTTGAAATGTAATACCGAAAATGTACCGCGGTGTAAAAATTAAATTATTCATAAATACGGAATATTTATGTCATAACGAACATCACCTAGTTGTAAACAAAGAAATATGACGATTTCATCGTTTGCTTTACGGTAAACAAATTTTTGTTGACTCATGATTTGCCAAGCATGGGACACTAATGGATAGCATTTCATCCATGTCAAATACTTGCCAAAAAAACCCAGATTGGGAACTGTGGCGAGGGCTCGGTTATTTGGAATCGAATGATCGATATTCTTGAATATCGAAATATAGGTTTACTATACCAGAGACGCGATTATGGGCAATTGTAGACTCCTTTGTTTTGCGAGAGAGGTGAGAATCGAATCGGTCTATAACGAAAAAATGATGAAACTTGAGATGAACCGTCTATTATCTTGTTGCGCGCAAACTGGGACACGTTTTTACGGGATGAGCTAAAAGTGCAACGTACTTAACAACAATACAATAACAACAATACAATAATGTTTCATAATCACCCCGGTACGGTTCACTAAATCAATTGTGAGAGCGATTCGAAACACGGCCTATTCGAACTATTTAATCAATTCAATATGAATATTTCATTCGAATTTTTCCTGGTCTAGCTAGCTATGAGTTGCTCGATGACGCTTAACCAAGCTTTTTGATTTGTGGCCAAGGCAATCATAACAATATAGGTTAACTTGATCTATTTGAAATTTGTGTAATAAAAAGTGTTCTGTTTATGATTTTATTTGTTTGTTACACGTCTTCGATTTTAATGCTCTTTGCGATTAACATCTTCTTTTCATTAACATGTACTCCATTTCCCCACTGTAATGCCATCGAATTTTTCGGTATTTTACTTTACGATTAAAGTTCTGGACCCCTCCATTGCAAGATATTAGGGGAAATATGATAACATTGCCAAAAACGCTAATTTCTCGCGCGCCTCATAGCGACCTTCCCCACGTTTTCAACTAGCTTATATCAATGTGAAACTTTCTCAAAGTAAAACAATGTCATTTCAATTTTCATTTGAAACGCACATAGTCGGAGATGTTCAGCCTGGCTGATTAAAACCATTCAAATCTGAGAATTCAGTTTTATTCAAAGAGTTTATTATTATTTAAATTTGGTAATCGATTTTAAACCACTATTTCACCTGGTCTGGTGTACAAAACAAAACAGTGTTTGTTCAAAGTAATTTCAGAGAGAGTAAAAAAAAAAATGAAAATCTAATATTGATTTCGCATTATGTTTTTCAATTGGTATGATTTCATCGCGATTTTTCATCCTCATTGATTGGGAATATTTCGTCGCCATTACTGTGTTTTTGTTGCTTGAACGAGAAGTTTGCGCAAATACGAATCGCGTCACCGAGGTATGATCTATCATAAGGCCATACTTGATAAATAAAATTTCTGATTGAAATATTTAATTACATGTACAAGAGCATGGAAAGTAATTGAATTAGAAGTTCTTGCACTGATGTTGCTGCTTGATATACAATCGCTTAATGCAAACGTCGTACACAATCTTCGAGGTCCAGGTCGTGGTCGTCACCCGTCATATAGATAAACAATTGTATATTCGATTATTCAATTAAAACGTTGAAAATAAGTTCGGTATTTGGGTGTGCGGTACTACCTACGCCATGTTTAGATACATCGGGGCTTATGCATTCTAGAACCATCACCAATTACGTTCGTTCGTTGCCACATCTTGATAGAGTTTTATGAATTATGTACAAAGCTTCGAAAGAAGGGTTTCATCAATATTTCAAACACAAACTTTCCACTGCCATGTTACTAGTGATATTTGTTTGTTCATGGACTGACCCGTTTTAACAACCTTTCTGCTGAACAAAAAAATTTGGTATTATTAAGCATGTACAATAGATGAACTACGATTCCACAAAAAATGGAAAAAGCTTGAAAGCTACCCCCAATGAGAAATTTTACTTTGTTAAGAAAGAGCCGGATAAAAAAAAGGATAAATTTCCTAGTTCTCATCACTATTAGGCCATTGCATGGTGTTATCTTATCCGATTAGGCTATTCGGTATCCCAATATACAGACTTAAACCTACTTCATTTCATCACATTCTGAGTTAATTAATTTTGCAGCAAATGGAGATGCAGGTATATATGACATTAAGTTGTAAATTGGAAACAAATCATGATTTTTTGACATTATGTTGAAATTCACACTGAGCATATGAAAAGAAATCACCAATAGAAAGCACCTAGCAAAAGTTGAGTTATCGGTCGTTTCAAATATCATTTCTTTTCTCTCTCTCTATTTTACCTGTATATGCCACTTCCGTATGTATATATTTATTTTGGAAAAACAACAATTACCTTATTTCAATTCAGGAATATCTCAGAAGACGCAGAGACGCGATGACTCAAAATAAAGTTCGACGTAGTTCTACAAAAGAAAGTATCAGCAACTTTTGGGGAAGTTTTAAAGAAATTTTCTTGAAGTAAGTGACAACAGATAAAAAAAATTCAGTATTAGTTAATCAAAAATTGAAATATCGATGCGATTATTAATCCGCACCCATGGGTAATGATGGAGTTATAAATTTGCTTGGCGTAGCAACGATTAACACACTAAACACACCATAAGCTAACCGCTGCAAAAATTTCGTTTTGCCAAACATGTGCCGCAGATAGGATCTATTCTCAGCCGCGACACGTGCCTACGAAACGTTTTCTGACTCGGTTAGTGCGCAATGATCAACTGATGACAAAAATAGCATGAATCAGCAAAAATTGTGATAAAAATCGCTAAATTTTTGAGCGCTTTGGGTGCCAATCACCATCTTTCTGCGGTTTTACGTCAAATTATATTGTTAGAATATGTTTTCATCTGAAATCTCGGCGCATTTTGGCTAGTATAACACTGTCAATTTGCATTTTTTTCGACGACCGGACTATCCCAATATTGGAGATTTTCCAGAGATCAGGCTCGAAGAAAATTTATTGAAAACTGAACTATTGTTTCAATTAAAAATTTTTATACTAGACCGGACTATCCCAATATTGGAGATCTACCGGAGATCAGGCTCGAAGAAAATTTAATGAAAACTGAAGTATTGTTTCAATCAAAAATTTTTAGATGGAGGTGCTGCGTTGGTGATAGTTTTTTATGTGTAGCAAGAGCAAAATTAAAGAAAATTTTTGTTCATCCGAAAGCAGAGATGGTCGTTGTTGGACTAGTTATTCTCAACACTTTATTCATGGCGTTGGAAAAAGAGCCAAAGGGACCAGATTACGAGTATTTTCTTGCATTGTCGAATTTGGTGAGGCTTTTTAATTGAATTATGCTATTTTAAACCTTGCTATAGCGCCTGAATCAGCGTGAAGATGTCCCTCATCCTGCCGTTGGTTGAAAAATTAGTTTTATGGTAGTTGGAATAGGCTGCACTTAAAGATTTTCAATACTCGATAATTCAGAGCTTTTTTGTCTAAGCTTGAAGGTGGTCAAATAGCCAATACTTTCAACAACGACAACGAACGATTCATCTCGCATATTTTGTCAGATTTCAACGACTCTTTCAACGAAAATTATAAAATGAATATCATCAGAACTATATATGTTTGCACATCCTAAAATCATAAATCAAATAGGCGGGTTCAAATTTTTTAGCAAAATTTTGTTCTTCAAATTGAATTTTTGTCAGTATTGCTATCTATATGCTCATTTTGGATCCTATGAGACAAGCGAATTTGATATATATTTTACATGCTAAATTTTGATTCTTTGTTGTTTTGAAATATTAAAAAACAACTGTATTGAATTCCCAACAGAGGTTTGACAAAATTTTTTCGCAGTTTTGTGACGGATTGCTCCATTTTCTAGCATAGAAGTATATAAATGAATAAAACATGTGATCTTTTCTATCTATTCTCTAAACTAGGATCTAAATCCTATAATGATTTTCGATAAATATTATGCTGTTTGATGTGAAGCTGTGTTATGAATGAAATCAAAAAAATCAAACTTTGGCCGATTACAGCCTTTCTCAAATTCAAGGTTCATACTTAAGTCATCATGATTCAGCGATTATCTTAGATTCTGGTATTTAACGTTTATAAAATATATGTGTTTTGTTTTCCCAGGTGTTTAATTCACTGTTTACTATTGAAATGGTTGGAAAAATGTTGGCCCTTAGCCCTTACCATTATTTCGCTGTGGCTTGGAATACATTTGACTGTATTGTGGTTACTCTGAGTTTGATCGAAATGGTGATGTCCGACAAACTTCCGGATGGATTGGCAGTTTTAAGGACTTTCAGGCTTATAAGATTGGTGAGAGGCTCTTTTTGTCAGTCATGCCGTGCTGACTTTTTAAAACAAGTCAATATAAATTTCGCGCTTGTAGGTATATTAATAAACGTATATCTTATATACAGTTGCAATGTATATTTGTTGCTATGAGTCGCTGATAAATCGCGCTTGAAAAAATAAAATTTCTAATTGGGCAGGAGAAAATTCAAACATTGTTATATGTGTTTTAAGTCATAAAAACTGAGTACTTTTTGAAAAACTCTGAGGACCTAAGAGTTCGATATTCATTTTATTGAAATACTTTGTTATTTTGGTTTTTACAAATTAAAACGCCTTCCCCGTCAGAAATTTTTCCTTTATTCCGAGTCACCGTTGAATCGCACCGCCGAAGTGCAGTCCATTTGTGACTCATGCTTGATAAATTAAATTTCTGTTCGGGCTGTTCCCAAATTCGTTTTAACAAATGCCATTTGTCAAGCATGACCAGAGATAGAACGCGCCTTTGTTGCGTGATACTTTTTATAATAATTTTAGCCTAATTCTTTCTCGATTATTTTCATATTTCTATGGAAATATTGCGGAACGTTTCTGTTTCATAATTATCAAAATTGGTCTGTTAAACATTATTAAATTCAAAACGCAGGACACGAAACTGTATTAACAACATTGGTTTGAAATGGTATTGTTCAATATGCGATTCCAGAATAAATCTGGAAGTTCAATCCACGTTAGAATTGACATGACTTTTATCACCATTATTCCAAAAATACTTTTGAGAATTGTACCGACCAGTTGCGACCCTGAAACCGGATAACATCAACCTGTCGTCGGTCGTTAAACAAAACTAATCACAATTATTTAAATCCACTAAACCTTGTTGAATAATTCAATAATGTCAACACTTTCGAAAGCTGACCCCAAGCATCACAAAACGAACGCGGTTTAAGCATTCTTTCTGGCTAACGAACATAGGCAGAATGATGTTAATATTTTACGACCAACAGAAGTCGGGATTTTTGTTCGGTAAATAATAAAACCGAATGAATAAGATATCATTTTTATTCAGCTTGAGAACGAGGCACGAAGAACATAGAAAATATGCTATAGTATTGCAACAACTATTTCACGAATTGAATAGATAATCAAATAATGTTAATTCAATATTTTATCCGAATATTTAAATCCAATATTTTATAAAACAACAAAATGGCAACAAACAAACAATCCAATATTTTTCTAACAATTAACAAATATTTCGTGAGAACTTTGTCGAATACCTGACGATTTTGAAATCGCTTCGGATCTTTTGGCATAAGCAAGGCAAAATTTCAAATTCTTAGACACCTAGTTTAAAGATTCAAACTAGCGACCAATCCGATAACGTAGCTCTCGATTGAAAAACTACTCGACAACTCTCTGACGCATCATTCGGTAAGCCCCAGGGTCGAAACTCTCTATCACACGCAATCGTTGAATATTAGACCTTCTATTTATTTGCATTCAGGTCAGAATTTTGAAGCTTGCTCGCTCATGGCCAACATTGAGTAAAATTATGAGCATGATCGCAGACTCTCTCAGCAAATTGGGATATCTCACTCTAGTTCTACTCATAGTGCTCATAATATTTGCCTTGGCTGGAATGCAGACAGTCGGAGTGCCGTTTTACATGGACGGGTCCAGGGTGAGCAATTTGATTGTTTTCATAATTGATATAATTTACAAATATGGCACAAAAGTATTGTTCAGATTTTATTTATTTAGTAACCTCAAAAGGATCAGGATAATTCCCCAGAAGGAATATGTGAGAGTCCTTAAACATTTAACGCGACGTGTGGAAGCGTGCGTAAAATGTCGAGCCATAATTTAAAGCACTTTCTGAGAAGAACCTATTAAACACTGCAGTAAACTTATCCATATACTGAAGTAGCAAGCTAGAAAATTTGATGGGCGCTTTTTGGGTCACCCTGTACATTGGTTTGAGATTAAAGAGTGATGACAGAGGAAAGATTTTTTATACATGAACGCATCGCAGTACTAAAAATGTTATTATCCCAATATTTCAGCATTCTGAGATTGTCATTAAAATTCGTTTATTATTCCCATTATTCTCAGTCAACGCGCGGTACAACGAAATTAAGATATAAACTAACTTGCTGTGCAACTTGCCAATCTTTCTTTAAAAAAATGCTAGATGGTTTACCAGATACCACTCTCTGCACCTCATTACAGAAGTACGGTTCTCTTAGGAATGTTCCCGCTTAGAAGGTAGTTAAAGGTACATTTTGTCGTAGCTCTTTGTCGTAAGTGGCTGTTATGGTTGGTTTCTTCCTGCCACTGTTTTCGGCTATTAAAGTTAATTTCAATCCAAAAAATGAATTAGATATTTTATCCTTATACAGCAAAAACGCTCGAGCAACTTACTGTGCTATTTTAATCATTGGTCATCTGAAGTCGTAATCCGAATCGTCATCATCGCCAAGCAATCCTCTTTTCTCGGGATCTGATCTTCTAGGTCCCAATTTCATCGTTTTCTTTTTGTTCTTCTGTTTCTTCTTCGACCTTTTTCTTTCGCTTTGATTAAGATAGTTCAAGGCCATATTTTCTCCTGCGTGAGTAGCATCCACTATTTCTTCTTCTACCGGCGGTAACCTATTGCCAGAACTCAACCCAGATGTGCCTGCGCCTTCGTTAACTGATGGGAAGTTTGTGTTCAGATTCATATTCGTAACGTTGATGTCCATTCCTTGTATTTTTGCATTTGCTTCTTGTTGTAACTGTGCAATGTATTCAGCATCGCCTAGAAGTTCTTCTTCTCCTTTCTTTTCATCGTCGGAAGAATCGGAAATTCCGCTGGAAGGAACAAAATCTTCTGCCATGTCACCGAATTCTCCCTTTTCCTCTCGTTCGGGAGAAACAGGTTCTATTCCAAGTATTTTACTGAGTCGGCGAATCTTTTGTTTCTCTTTACTGTGTCGCATGAGGCACGAAGGACATATCCTACACAGAAATGGGATGATCAGGAGGGACATTGTGAATACTTTTGCAAGCAGTGAACAAATAAAACACGGCCCAAATGATTATCGAAATTCCTTTACAAGAAAATTGATATTATTTCGTCGCGTATCCATCATTGTCTACAGTTGATCAAACACTCATTTGCAAAAACAGGTTCAGAAATAAAATATATTGACTACCTTTCATTACTAATCCAAAAAACGTAGTGGTTTTTCGAACTAGGGTAATCAATCAAGCAAAAGCCGTGTCTTGTGTGTTTTTTTCTATCCGGCTCTACCATTTATTGACACACATAAGTAAATGCAAATTAACGGATGGAATGAAAGAACATTCGTCAATGCTCAATCAGCAAAATACAAAGACAAATAAAGTTTACGTAACATACCTATGTAAATCTTCAAAACACGGTTTGCAATATTCAATAGAGCATCCTGGTCTCTGACATTTTGTAAACAAATCATCATCATTTCTTGATCCAGAAAACATACACAACGTACATTTGTGCATCGTTCTACCAGTCAATATACGTGCTATTTTCCCCTTAATCTGGATAAAATAATTTAAAATAAAATGATTTGACAAGAAAAGTGTGTTTAATACAAAATTATATTAATAATCACAACCAAATATGCGAAATGTCCATTTTAGCTCGTTTATAAGCTTCGTCAATAAGCGATCTATGAACTAAATTGAAATAAACTCTACTTACTCCTCGTCGATTGGACCACATTATCAGCCGCGCGTAAAATGTCTTCTTTTTCTTGGCTTGGTTTGTTTCAATAATATTACTTGCATCTCTGAGCGTTCTTTTCAAATCTTCCACGTTTCCGATCCCTCGATTGTTCAAAATCTTTCGTCTCAAATACATAATGCGGGCTCTTTCTCGAGTTGGATAATATTTAGCCATAATGTAACGACGTAAACGGAGCATATATGCTTGTATATAAACCAATATATAGCAAGTTTGTAAAATGCAGTAGATAACAAGATATGAGAAAAAATCCGGGACATGAGGTCGTGGCAAACATTTATCCATGTTGATGTCCAAACCTTCTTTCCTTGTAACCTTCTGCAGCTCTCTCACAACAGCTCTGAAACAGCATTGATCAAATTTGCTGCAATACTATTCCATACCGGTTCACGCCAAAGCTTTAGTTGGGAACGAAGTTTTTTTTTCAGATTTCAACACTTACAAAATTCCGAACCATGAATTAAAATAACTGATCTGATAGATTTTGCGAGACTCCTTGCGTTTCCATGCACTGATTTGGGAAATCTATTTACGATGAAACAACAAATTTACACATAGGCATGCGTTCTTTAGCACCGGTAGATGTCTAGGTTCGTTTCATTTAAACTCTTGTGAGAGAAAACATAATATCTTCAAAATTCAAGATCGGTTCAGCAGCAAAGCTTGTGATCGGTATTGACCTTTATGTTCAATATATTTACCTGTAAATTGCAGGTACCAAACCGCGTCCAAATACGTTCAATGTGAAAAATGCTCCTAGCATTTGAGTGTTTCTTGTATATGCGTCTGTTTGTTTAGAAGCTTCCATTAAATCTGTCACTATTGAAGTACTTTTCATACTAAGTGTGCCTGTGACCATTACCATCATTGAGTACAAACTCCAGTCAATTAACATCATAAATAACGACCAAACCAAATTTGTAGTCACAAACAACCATCCACGAAAACACTTCTTCAGTTCTGCTGTTGACATACCACATCTACAGCATATTTACAAATATATTTGTTATTAAAAGCAATGAAAAAAACTTTCCTGTCAGTAACCAAACAGAATTTGAAACAGGTAAGACGACATTCATAACAATGAATTTAAGGTAATTTCAGCAGTATATGAAATACATACAATTTTGTAATAACTTTTTTATGAATCCAGACTAAATCAGTATTACCGACTAATTGCGCAGTAGAATTGCCCTCTATACATTATTTTGTGAGTGAAGGTTCGTGTGCATCATACATTTTCTTTACAATGAATCAACTTAAAACAATTATAAAACAAATTTTGCAGTGCTTCAAATTAGCAAATATACTATACATTCTTTGATACAAATATACCCATGCCTAACGAAACATGATCAGACAATTATTTTCTAATTGGGATACCTTTTGGGGCTGACATATTTCTTGCTCTCTTTCCATCGAAGAGGTAAAATTACCGGCCGTCCATGTTTTGCGCATTTTCTATCCAAGTGTTTGAATTGTGCCGTTATGTAACAATTATCAAATTCATTTCTGGTAAGATATTTTTTCCTGCATTAAATCAAAAAAACACAACCCACTCAGAAATTGATTTTTGTCGAACATGAGCCACTAATCGCACACGCCTAAACGGCGCAATCGATTAGTGATTCATGCTTAACAGAACATGTCTGCAACAAAAAAATTTTACCCGAAGGTTCGAATTATTTTCATTCGTTTACATAAGTGAATCAAAAATCGTGACAAAATCAACTTATAAGATAAAATAAATAATTTATGTTATATCATTATATATATATATCTTTTCAACGGAACTAAAACCATGTCAGCCGAGAACTTAAATTGTAATTGTATCCTTAAATAGACAGTCTACATATTTGTGGTGATATGTAATGATAGAAATACCTTTGAAATACTTTTTTTATCATACCCCGGCCATTGTATATAGATGTCGTGTTTCGGCATATGTCATGATAGTACTGCACAATACAACAGTTAATTGGGATTAATCTAAATACACAATTGAACGTGAACAGAAATCCAGGGACTATCCTTTGGACTAAACTGGACGCGCGACATTTTAACAATAACATCATATAATGGCAAACCTGTAAATAGCGGCCTTGGCAACAACAATGAATGTGCTCATGACTGTGATGAATCTTGTCCAATATAAGACGTCGTTAACGTATCCAAATTTCCCTTTAACTTCCTTTAAAATGTCATCTTGTATTTGCTTTGCTGATTTGCTAACGTTCACGTGAAATTCAAATTCATGATCAAAATGTACGCCGAGGAAAAAAAGTCTCTGCAATTCAAAATACAAATTGAATATTATATATAACATAAAACAATCCAATGTTTTGGCAATAAGGCAGGGCTGTTTCAAATTTTTGGTCTCAAAATCCTAACGAGTATTCTTGCGCTGATCTAAATATTCGAATACCGTACCTCGATTTTAAGAAAAACAGTGCAAACGATTTTCAGTTTAGTCTTGTTCTGTGTTGTTTGCAAAGAAATGTGTGGTTGGCATTTATACCAAAATGTGGAAGTCGTTTGGGATGCTTTTTTTAACTTTACTTTTACTTACGCACCAGACGGGGAATACTCAATATAACATCATATATGTATTGTGTACCCATCCGGCGAGTGACTCCTTGCACATATCCCTTTGTTCGGCAAAACCATTGAAGCAAAAAAATCTAATACAGTTTCCGGTAATTTTTTTGGAAGAGTCTAGAAAACTGAATAACTGTCAGATTAGATTAGTTGTTTGCTTGGAAAATTCAACCGATTTGGAAGAAAACACTGTTTTACTATTGGGCGTGTACGAATTTAATTCGTCTCCAGCATGTTTGATTCGCGATTTATCAGAACATTCCAGCAGGGCGAGATGCCACTTCCAGGTTCAAAATTTGAATGTTCTCGTTTCGGGACATATTTTGAGCAAATTTCTCTTTAAACTTAATATTTACGCATGATCTCAGACAACTTATACTCAGTCCTCACCCTCATCATCTTAAGCGAATCGTCAACTGATTGAGTGACAAGTTTTTTCATTTTTTTTGCAACATTTCCTGGAAGGTTACAAATATAGGATTCAGCATCATCCGCACAAAGGATAGCAGCTACACCAATATATTTGTTAATTTTTCTTACAGCTTCGGCAATGTTTTCCAATCTTTGTGCTACGTCTTCATAAATTGCCTTTGCACGCTAAAATTGTTAAAATCAAGCATTAAATTGTCATATTACGCTATGGTTCACCTGACTTGAATTTTGACTGAGTAAACTATACCAAATGAAGTCTTTTAAGGTTTGACACTTAATGGCAATAACCTCGACAAATTGTAATGGCTGTTGACACGGTTATCAGTGTTACACGCGATTACTCATGTACGTTTAAATGAAGAACGCGCATAATTCAAAATTCCGTTGTTTTATTTCTCATATCGATAAAATAAAAAAAAAGTATTTTATTTTTCGAACCCTCCTATGCCAATTTGCCAAGTTTTTGGTTTACAGCAAACAGTAAGTTGCGATGTGAACACTTTATCTAGATGTCTTTCACGTATAGTAATAATGTTATAATCTTTTCCGAAAAAACACGTTCACTTACTTTTCATCGCATTGAATATTAATCTCACAAAAGTTTGTAAAACACCAAATTTGTTTTTTACATGGGGATTTTTATTATAAACGCATTGTTTTATCTCGTGACGCTCAGATCACAGATGAACAGCGAATTGACGAGCTCGGTAATATTGAACTAGGCATGACAGATCACAATTTTTTCTATGCCTCTAAACCTTTATAACCGGCTTACTTCAACTGCAATTGTGATTATATCAATTGTGGTATCCATGGTATCTAGAATTTCAAACTGTTTTTCTTTAATTTTTGAACGAAGTCCTTGAGTAATATTGAAGCCCAGTTCATTTCCACATGTAAGAGATCGGGATATTTCTCCGTAATTATGAGAAATGTTGTTGATTGGACCAGTTAGTAACATCATCATCGAGTACGAAATGAGAATGGCTCTGAACATTATAGGAATGAAGGCGTAAAAAGAACATAACATATAGGCATAGAATATAACTACGACCCTTTTCATAAGTTTAGTTAACTGATTCATAGATTTTGCATATCCAACTTCAGTATTTCCATTTGATCCACGTTGCAATAAATCATATCCTGTGCCAAATATTGATAAGTTGTGAAATTCTACACATGACATAAAAATTTAAATTTAAGGCTGATGGTCGCTCCCCCAATATAATATACTGACTGATTTGGTCAAGTGACTTTACTATAATATATGCTATACGTTTATCTCACGAATACCGAAACTTTTCAACTCTAATAACTAAAATTTTAGTAAAATTAAACTTGATTTCTCACCTTCCACTTGACGTACAGAACACGGGTAGCATAAGAAATCCAATAGCTCGTACAGCTCTTGAAAATGCCATGGCCGTGGCTACAGAAAACCCGATGAAACCAAACCAAAGAGCTGCATCGAGGGGATCCCATCTCGTCTGATACGTCAATAAAAAGTGAAATACTTGTACCAGTCCTAATCCCCATAGAAATCGTGTAATCAAAACAAAACTATGAGCTGATCTTTTACCAAGCCTTTTCGCTTCATCCAAACCCAAGTTCCGGGTTCCAGAAAAGTCTCTCACGATAAGACGTCTGTAAAAAAGAGAGTTATTGTTTGTATTATTGTTAAATTTTGGAAAAATGAACTTATCTATACTTGTCGAAGTGAGTTTGTCGCTCGCTGATTATTCGTGCTGTTGTGCTCTATTCCCAAAGTTCTGACTAAAAATCTACTTTTGAACAGCCCGGAATAGTGATAAACTATTTTGTAAGCTATCAAATTTTATCAATGTTGCCCGTCAGCGAGTCCATCAAAAAAGAGCCACATTCCCGCATTTTTGAAAGTGAAAAAGCGCTCACAACTCCTTAAATTTTTGCATACATGCTCTGGAGATGTACAGTATTAGTACTGAAAAAGAATTGAATTTATCGAAAGCAGATTTTTTTATTGGTCGGAAATGAGGAAATATCTTTCAAAGTCGCCCGGTTTTAAGGTAACTTACGCCTAGAAAGCTCGCATTTGTCGCGCTTTGAGTAGGCCAAGTCTAGTTAGATATATTTATTTTAAACTCTTTGAGGTGTAAATAAATAGCCTATATCGGGATATTGAGCCGAACGGATACCAGTATTTCACAGTGCCTGGTTATTTCTGTCGTAACTTCGTTTTTAGAAAAAATGTCTCTATTCCGAGAGTTGTACCCCTGTCTTCTGACAACAAAAATTATTTGGGGTCTAAGTTAGTAAAGTTTATTAAGTTCACATAACTTAGCCTGATACGCCTACTAACAGTCAAGTTAGCCTATTCTAACTTCACTAAACCCATTAGCTTAGTATGATAATAGCCATAGACCATAGCCCATAAAACAAAACGACCTTTCCCCAAAATCTAATTACTTCTAAAAAACACATTAGCCTACTTCTGAACTCCAGCCTCTTGATCAGAAGACGGAGTGGAAGATGATTCTGTATCTACTCCCGTCTTCTGTCGAAAAATGAAGGCTTTTGCTTTCTTGTACCATACTTTTGGTCCATACGTATTGTGGGCTTTATATGCAGCTTCTTTAATATCGTCAGTATTTCCTAAAGGATTCTTGAAACCAAAGGAAAACATTCTTTTTCAGCAACCGAAAGTCAGCTGGCGTTGACACCAGTCAGCAACATGCCCCGCTATCTTTCGATCGCTGCCTTTTAGTCCATGCGACCGTCGTCACTACAATTATACGACGAAATTAGCAATTGTTACATCACAACCATTATAGCTTTTTGGCTATTGCAAGTACAATGGTTATTGAATGGACGCCAGGATAAGCTTGGGTACTAACCTCATTAATCCAGAAAAAAAAAAAAAGAAATAAAATTAAAATTTTAAAATGATGATTCTACATATTTTATTTTCCTCCAGGGAATCCCATTACGGTGGCATATGAACGATTTTGTGCATTCCTTTCTGATCGTATTCCGTATACAATGTGGGGAATGGATTCAGTCAATGTGGAGTTGCATGCATTCGGTATCAGAAGAAAAACGCGGAGAATTAATCCCATTCTGTCTCCTCATATTTCTTGGCGTTGTTTTTGTCGGAAACCTAGTGGTGAGTTTGGAATAAAAGTGATTCTGAAATTGCATGATTGTTGGCTATTTTATTACATATTGTACTATTTTTAGTATTTTACATCTCACCAAGCATTAGAAAGTATTGCGCAATGCATGCTATTTGCGGGCAGTCACCTAATTATTCCGATAGTTAAGAAGTAGGCTATGGGTCAGGTATTATTCTCACGAACACCTAGACTGTAACTTGCAAACTATGGTTATCTAAGGATCATCTTTCAAATATTTAAGATAACTTGAAAACGCGAGCCCATCGACACTAGAGGATCTGAACATCCAAATGAGATTACTGCTGATGGCACCTCCCCAAATTAACTTTTTCAAAAACAGGATTTATCCCTTTTGTTTTCAAGTTAATTTTTCAAAAAAAAAAAAAATGAAATCGTTGGTGCATTCAACAGTCAACGTCTTTTAAGGTATGTTTTTAAGGCATGATAAATTAGTTTGAGCTACTAGTTTGACTCACAAACCTCGCTAGGGATACAAATATGTCACCTCCAGCAGGGAAAGATTGTATATATATGATATTCTATATTGTAACTATTTACATGACGATACTTTTTATACGGAGGGTTATATACAGACTATATATATGTAACGTTTTCCAGGTTCTGAATCTATTTTTGGCTCTTCTATTGAACTCCTTCAGCGGCGCAGATTTGAATAGTGGTGGAGGAAGTGGAGGCGCACAGAAATTTTTGAGATCGATAAAAAAGGCTAGAGTGGTAGGTGCATTTTCAAGCAAGACATTTTTAGTATAACTATGAAAAAAACTATCACATTATTAAACGAAGCATTGAAAATCTCGTATGATTTTTTATATTTGTGACGAAACGAATCCTTTGCCCAAACGGAAAAATTATCAAAGTCACTGATGGTTCGCGTCAATTAGGATTAACAAAATAAAATTTCTGATTAGGTGATCTCAGATTATATCATATTTGCGCATAGCCTGTGCAAAATTACAGTAGACACTTTACAGTTTACATCAGTCTTGAAATTGGTAAAATGTTGGCGAATGTTCGTTGTCTCAATCGATGTTGGGGTCCTTAGGGATGTCCTTACGTTTTTTTTTTTTTTATATTTGTTAAACGTTTTTAAGGGACATTTGCCCCCCCCCCTCAGCGACTGAAATAATCTGTGCTGCGGTTTGCTGGAAGTAAAAACTGCATATATATAAGCCAACAAGTAGTTTGTGCGGAGTGGAATTCTCAATATTGAACAACCAATAACCAAGCTCTGAACATGAAGATATTCATTAAAGTAAATTGCTCAGAATATCTAGCCTGTAAAAATCAATATAATATCCTAAACAGAAAACACAATAATTCCTAACTGTTTAACCAATAACAAATTCCTAATTTGCCACGTCACATTCCTTAAACAATGAATAAGGACGAAGTCTATTTCTAAAATCGTCAAAAAGCATCTCTATACAGTCGCATAAATAAGATTTTTATGAGGGGGGAGGGAATTTTTTTTGATTTTTTGCGCGAAATCAAATCCATGTTATTATCAAAATATTATTGAACCGTAGAGTTGCAAAAAAAATTCAAATATTTATCTACGCAAACTCTATTCACTATGAAATCAGTAGGTATTTTATTTAATTACTAAAAATCCTTATTACGTACCAAAAAATATCTAGTCTGGTTTCTTCAATTTACAGGTGGCCAGAATGACTGCACGCAGGAGAAAGATACATCCAATACCAACAACATCAGAAAATGTGAAACTATCGACACAAAAAAATAGCAAAGAAAAATTAGAAGATGCAACAATCACAAGCGAGAATGCCAATGGGGTGGGTAGATTTATTACAAAGTTTTTCGACGACTATTTTTTAAGATTGCACCATATTTTGCTAATTATTGATAAAGCCCTTAGTAATATTTGAAAATACTGTATTTCCATAGAACGCTTTTGATCTGTTGGACACTCACAATGATAAAATACCCAATACCAAAATAGGTATGTGGTATAGTAGGTGGTGTAGTAAGTGTGCATATTACATTCGATGCTTTGTATGTAATAGTTATTCTTTTTATATCAATAAACTATATAACTTATCTGTAATTTTTTTTGCAGACCTCACTTAAAAATTGCGATGATAATGAAACTCAACGAAGCAAAGTACAAATTACTGATTCAGAACCAATAACAAATACTTCAAATGGTGTGAATGGTCATCTTTTTTCATCCACCCAAGTTAAAGAAAATATATCAGAATCATCTGTGTCAAAATACGTGAATGGAAAACAAGAGATTCATCAAGCTACCCCCAATTATCTTCAAGTCCCACTGCCAGATTCTACGGTAGGCTGTGTCTAAAATTTGAGATTAGACATCAATTTTGTTTTAAACTTAGTATACTTGGTGCGTATTTCCAAATATTCTATCTTATACTAATGGAGGTTGGTGCGTATTTCGTTTACGGACTACGCGGAATTCGATATGACCAACATGAGCAAAGCATTCTTGACTGGAGACATTTTTACCTTGCAAATAAAATTAGTACTGCTTTTCGCAGTAACATTCCTCCAGTTGCTATTTCTTACATGCTTATCTGTTATTATAAGGAATTTATTTATAGGCAGTCGACACGAATGTTTTCAAGACTGGGACCGTTCCTGTACCTGTAACAAGAAATTCAACATCTAGTTCTAGCACAAGTAATAGTGACGTGAGCACTTCACCGAAAGAAAGTGATAAACAGAACGATAAATATTCAACGTCCTCGTCAGCAACATCTCCTGCTTCTAGTTTGTCCGCAACTCCCACTGACGAGATACCAAAACAAGATCACAGAAATCGTATTCAAGTTGAAATGAATAAAATAGTTCAGCATTGGGTTTTCGAAACCTTCATAATTTTTTGCATCATGTGTAGTAGTATTGCTCTAGTAAGTAACACAACATAATCTTTTTTCAACATTTCCTATTATGTTTAATTAAATAATTTTCATTTAAAATTCGTTATTCATCTTTGTAAACAGAGTATTAATCGAAAATCCCAAAACATGTTAGGATCAACAATTTTACCAGTGGTACCAGTTTTGTTTCGAATTCGGATTTGATTTGTACCGCCGAAAAAAATATATTTAGATCGCGACCAATTCCAAATGTACGCACGTATCATACACATATAGTATAGAATTTACTTCCTTATACCATATCAAATATTTTTTACAATTCAGGTGTTTGAAGACGTGAATTTACCAAAGAAACCCATGCTGAAATCGGTGCTCGAAGTATTTGACAAAATATTCATGGCCATTTTTTTTGTTGAAATGATCATGAAATGGATCGGTTTTGGATTTAAAAAATATTTTACGAACGGCTGGTGCATTCTAGATTTCTTCATCGTTATGGTAAGCATGGATGAATGATATTGTTAATGGTTTTACAATTTTGCCAACTTAATAAATATTTGTAAAAGTATGTTTAATCAAGCATGGATGTTTGATGTACCGCTCAGGTGCGGTACATCTGGGGTTCGTACTTGACAAGTTTATTTTTATACAAGCTAAGATCCATGAATTCTGACCTTGAAATCACTGTTTGCAATTATTCTGAAAACCTTATACCAATTTCTGTGTAGGTTTCGTTTGTCTCATTATCCTTGGAAATATATGCAATGACAAGTGAATCAAATTCAACTGATCTTTCATCGTTGAGAGTTTTGAGAAGTTTGAGAGCATTTCGACCATTGCGAGCTATGTCAAGATTTAAAGGAATTAAGGTTTGTATCTGATTGAAAACATGTGTGATATGGTATATAGAAGTTGATACACCTGATCAATAGTTCCTATGAACTTTATAGGCATGATTTCAATTTAAGAAAAGTGACCTGAATGAGGTGTATTTTCGTACGAAAAACGTACAATCCAATCAAACAATCTGTTGTCCACAGCTGATAGACTTTACTATGCTGTGTCCACGTGTTTGGTTAGTGAAACATTTCTATACTGTAGGAATCACACAATAATTGTCTACAAGACGCACAAAAATAGATAACGTTCCAGAAAAATGTCTCATTCACTCTCTATTTTTAAATCATTTTTGAAGGTTGTCACGGATGCACTATTTCGTTCTATTCCATCTATATTGAATGTGTTTATCATATGCTTAGTATTCTGGTTGGTATTTGCTATCATGGGCGTCAATTTGTTCGCTGGAAAGATGTATGCATGTCGATGGAAAAACACTGGTGAAAAAGTATGGCATCCCAAGGACTTTGAGAAGTAATCATTTTTTGTTACTGTGTTTATATCTGGGTAAAGAATTGCTTACATTCATACGAAATGAAATAATTAGTGATACTTATTTTAACCGATTGAGAAAATGATTGATACTTAAATAATAGCATTCAAATCACCGATAGGCCTCAATCATAAAATAGCTTCCTTATTTTAAATCAATAAATAAATGTATCTGAAATGCATTCCAAACAAGAAATACAAATAGGGCACAAGCACGGCAAACTGTAGGTTTACCCGACTTTGTCCAAGTTTTTTAAGTCTTTACTTTCTTGCAATTATAACCGCCGCGTGATTTGATCCATATAAATTTTGTGCCGGTCGCTATATCGGCTCCAATCCACAACACTATTTAGTAATGTAAGTATCTTTGGATTCAACAACAAGCAGTTCCACTACGCGAGTACTCGACAAACGGAGCAAAATTAAATTGTTTGAATATTGCCTTTTTTTCACAGTTGGAAAAATCTCTCCGACCATTTCCAAAGACCTCCGATCGATGTATACAACAGATCAGATTGTGAAAGATTGGCCGAGATGACTGGTGGCAAAGTACATTGGAAAAATTTGTATGCAAATTTTGACAATGTACCAATAGCTTATGTGTCTCTAATGCAGGTAGGTTTAACAGATCTCAAAACATTTTCTCCTCAGAGCTGCTGCCAGGATTCATTTTCTTGTAGTAAGGCGGGGTAAACAATTACTATAAAAACTATTTTAATGGGCTAAACACAAGCAACAATTAAACATTTTTTATTAATTTATTTGCGGTGATATATGTATATGCGTGACTATATTTTAAAAATATATCATTAAAAGTTTTGAACTTTCATTATAGCAAAAAGTAATTTTCTTTAATTTGCTAATATTTCACTCTTATCAGGTTGCAACTTTTAAAGGTTGGATGCCTATCATGTACGCTGCAGTAGACTTACCTACGAAAATTGGAGACCAACCTATTTATGAAAATGCTGTGGAAAATTATTTTTTCTTTGTGGCATTCATCATATTCGGTGCCTTCTTCACACTGAATCTTTTTATTTCCGTTGTTATTGATAACTTCAATCAACAAAAGAGTAAATTTGAATTCAAAGGAGGACAAATATTTTTAACGGATGTATGCTTTGTTGTTCTATGTTTTTTTTATATTGATAATACTAGATGAATCGCGATTTCTACTTTTAATTCAATTCGCATATTTTAAGTGGTCTCACAATCAGGGAAAATGTTTTATGCTCCGTCGAGAGACGGAAGACCTTAGAATAGCAATAGTGGTTGTGGTTGATTGAAAAAGATAGTTGCGATCGATTTAAAGTAGTAATATAACTTCAACTAAATCAATTAGAATGTAATTGGAATAGTAATTTTTTTTTAAAACACCGACAAGGACCGTTTCATCGGCGACTCAGGCTAGTAACAAAACGAAATTTCTCTATTTTATTCGAAATTAAAATCTATGAGGGTAATGGAAAAGGCTGCGCTTTTTATCTATACTATTATAGACATTTTCTGTTTCACAGTCTCAAAAGAGAGCTTACGACATGTTGAAAAAATTGACTGCACGTACACCAAACAAACTTATTCCTGTTCCAAAATTGAAATGGAGGAGAAAACTTTATTTATTTGTGACTGGAGATAAATTTGAACTGAGCATAATGGTAGCTACATTACTCAATCTTTCTGTACTAGCATTGGAACACGACGAAATAACTAAAGGTGTGTTAATCCTTAAACTATATAATAGATAGGGATAGATACTGGGTGCATTCATTAATTACGATGATCGACGGGAAATTACGTGATCTCATCAAGGATCTTTTACATAGAAGACGTATCAAGAGCACAACAAATGTCCAAAACGAGCTCGAAAAAAATCTCAATCACGCCAAAGCGATGCAGTTATATAACCAAGAATTTAACCTTTACAATGGGTAAATTTTCTACTATTTCTATCCAAGTGAGAATTCTGATGAAATCTTGATAGAGATCAAGTATTTAAAAATTTGTTATTGGCAGAATCGGTTAGCTTATCCATCGGGTGCATGATTTATTGGATTATGGTATCTTGTCATGCATTATTATGAGCTGAATCAAAAATTTTACTATTTTATATTTTATTATATCTAACAAAGCATCCCCCAAAGATTGCATCTTGATAGATGTGTCACAGTCAGCCTGCATCTGAGATTTGGGAATTTGTTTGAAAACACTAGTTATTGATGATTATTTGAATATTGTTGAGATTTCTCTTGTCATAAGTTATCATAACATATCCGTCCAAAGATTACATCACATCTCACTGGCGCCGCAATGCTCTATTGGTTGCCTCTCTTTTATCATCTACTATTGCATTTAGATTTACTACTATTGCCCATAGATGTACTTGGTGGGCAAGTCGACAATTGAATACAAAATATAAATAAAAAACGCAACCTATGTTTCAAAACAATGTTGATTTTTCAAATCAATGAAAAAAACAAATTTCTACTCGGGTAGAGACCACATTACTTGGTAAAAACATGTCTAGAAATTGTTGAATAAAATACCATATGTGAAAACTTTTATTCGTTTGCAGCTGTTTCTGACGTCATGGAATATCTCAATTACGGTTTCTTAGTAATTTTCACAATTGAAATATTTCTTCGAATACTTGCTACGGGTTGTCAATTTTTTCGATCCCCTTGGAATGTTTACGATTTTCTTGTCATTGGAACTTCACTCATGGGTAATTGCCTAATAGTTTTTCATATTATTGATTCAAACTTGATGTTTTTCGTTGATTACTAAATCTTCACGATTAAATTAAAAGTTTAAAATAGGATATATCCAGGCATATTTTTTTTTATTTTACCAACCAAGAGACATAGATAGACCACGCCATGTTTTCAAGGGTGAGAGCACGATAAGAAATTTTTAACGTATTTCGAACGAAATAAATATTTTTTTTATCGAAATACACCCAACTATCGATGTTCGAAACGGCTTTCTACAAAAAATGAAATCTGCGCTTTATAATATGCTTAAACAATTAATTATCAAACATTTTTTTTAACAGATTTGTTGAGCAATCCTTACCCGACACATCATTTTCAAACGTGAGATTTTTTCGAGTGTCACATACACTGAATAAAATAAAATCATCTTCTTTTTTTTGTCAACGTCTTCTCTCCCTCCGGACAATACACTCACATCAGTTTTGTTTAGGCTGAGAACTAGAAATATTAAAAATCGCACAATTTTGGCCTTCGTTCCGTAAAAAAACGATTCAGTTTTGAAAAAATCGAGCAATCAGGAACCACGTTCTATTGAGTTATGTTATAAATGATTTGTCGCACAACAGAGGAGCGAACCAGTCATGCCCGATCTCATACTATAATGGGAAACTTGTGATAGGAAATGCCATAAAAACTGCATGGTTAAACATAATTAAACAGTGAAGCCTAACACATTCACAAAGAATGAACTATTTTCCCTTTCAGTCAACGTGGTGTCTCTGGTAAGATCTACAATCGACGGAAGTTCTTTGATTCAATCACCATGGTTACCAATGTTGAGAATGATACGTATCGCTAGAATTTTGAGAGTTGCTCGTGTAGCCAGCGGTATTCGAACCTTGCTATTTGCCTTGGTGCTATCTTTGCCCGCCCTGGTCAACGTTGGAAGTCTGTTGTTTTTGTTTATGTTTATTTTTGCAATTTTTGGAATGAGTCAGTTTGGACACGTTGAACATAAAGCAGCTATGACGGATATTCTCAACTTTGACACTTTTCCTAATGCTTTTATGTTATTATTTCAGGTAAGTTGTACATTTATCAATAATATAGCCCAATTTAAATTTTTAATTGGAACATCCTCACATATGTTAAAACTCAATAACCTCGCCAGTCACTGATTGACCGCTCTCCTCCTGAGTATAATTCTTCTTCCACATTTACAAGAAATTTAATTTTTATCAAGGGATATGTCATTTTAAACAATGTGTGATATAATTAACTGACTGAAAATGGCATTATAGCAAGTATTCCTAAACATTATGCATTTTACCGTATTTACCTGATTGTAAGCCTCATGTGATAGTGTTAAAAATTTAATGTAAGCCGCCCTTGAATGTAATCCGCATATACCGGTACTGTGCCGGTGCTTTTATTGGTTTATGACTGATAAAGCTGACCGATAAAGTTTAGACAGAGTATCGGCATGCAAAGAAAAATATAAGCCGCCTTTGAATGTAGGTCGCCCCTGAATTTAAGCCGTAAACATGATGGAGAAAAAACTTTATAAGCCGCTTCTTGCAATGGAATAAATACGGTATTAAAATTTTCAGTTCCCATAATTTTCCTTTGTATAATATTGACGTATAACACAAACGACTGGTGTTATCTGGAAAAAGTCTAAATTATGATTATATTTTCAACGATGATGCCGTATGTCTAAAAAAGACTAATTGACGCAGATTCCTAATCCTGATGTAGAATATGAGAAATAGAGGAAACGACATAACAATAAAAGATATGCCTCACTCCACTTTTTTATTTTCATACAATAAAACAACAAAAACTTTTTTCAAATACATATATATATAGACATCAACATCTGCTGGTTGGGATGGATTTCTTGAGCCTACAATATATGTTGATCCATCTTATGATGATTGTCAACCAGGCACTGAAGAAAGCAAAGGAACTTGCATGAAAACATCATTCATTGGGTACTTTTATTTTATCAGGTAAAAACACTTCCATTGTTATTAGCAACTTTGTGTGTGCAAACATGTTACCATCAGTAAAAATCAAAAAATTTACGATTCTTTGTTAACACCCTGTTTTATTGTTACCTTGCAGCTATCTTATCTTAACATTTGTAATCATCACAAACATGTATATTGCAATCATTTTGGAGAATTTTGATGCTGCGAACAAAGACAGTACAGAACCGTTAACAGCAGATGATTTTGAGCATTACTTCGATGTGTGGCAAAAACACGATAAAGATGGGACAGGACAGGTATATAAAATCTAAAACTTACGGAGCATAAGAGTGTGATGTCGCTTTGGCACGTGTTTAATTGGGAAAAGTGTATAGGTATATTTTAGACCGATAATACACATGCTATGTGCATCATAACGCAATGAACTTTTATGAGTTATTCTCGAATCTGGCTTCATAGGGAAATTCACTAACTGATGTGTCCGCTAGCATTGACAATATATTATCAGAAGTAGTGGTGTCTTCAGTATGTATCCCCAAAAGGTGTCAAGTAGAATATTAAAGACCAATAGGTCGTCATAGCGGAAAAGGTCAGGAAAATGAAAGTCGTAGAGATTGTATGATGCGAAAAATACACATTTTTCTTCAGAAACAGCCAAACTAACGCGAAGTATTGTGCAAGGGAATATATTTATATAAATACATATACTCACTTTTTAATTGGGGATTAAACCTGGTTTTTGGAATATGGCAACTGCTACAAAAAGCAAAAACTAAGGAATCGTCAGGCGGATAAAATGACGGGATATTTAACTTTGTTATTATTTTTATTCCAGCTCACTATTGATCAACTGAGTGGTTTATTACATACGATTGATCGACCTTTAAAAATAGAAAAACCCAATATTGAAAAAATAGCAGCTTTGCAAATACCTATGGATGAAAAAAATGAAATGCACATTTTGGATGTGGCAACTGCTCTTATAAAAAATATATTGGGTAAGCGGTAGTTTGAATGTAAATTGTCGTTTAAACCCATTCGTCGTGTTTTATTTACGTCATTCCATCGAAATATTATATCATAATCTTGTTTGTCGACATGTGCTTGCGATAAACTTGGGGTATATGATAATACACACATACACGCACAACGACTACATGACTCCTTTTACATAATTTGTAGCAGCTAGTGTAAAACCTAGCATCGTCACCCAAATTATTTTTAGATGAATGAGGTGTCAGTCTTCCCAAATTCAACTATCTTAAAATAAGTAACATAACTGCAAATCAATGCGATTCGAAATGGTGAAAAATTATTCCATCATTTCCATGTCTACGCAATAGTTAAAATGGCTTCATGTTTAATTCATTTCTTAATCGTTCTCTTTTTTATCAGTTTTTGTGGTCACTGCAAAGTAAATTTTTATTTAGTAGCACAGTATGTTTAGTTAGATTCACGAAAGACAGAAGGAGTTCAAATATATATCAATCATAATATACAACAAGTACAATATCGTATTCGGGACCAGATCCCGCCCCTCCCACAAGAATTCTAATTATTTAATCTTGGAATCCGCTATTATTTTTTTTTTTAATTATGACACCATACACCCCCACTTTTTAAAGTTCCAAATATGCCACTGGACAAGTACATGCACTTTTTCAGGCCATTGTCATTTTACTGAAGAGATGAAGACCGAGGTTGATGCTCATTTCAGGAAAAAAGCTGCCAGACTAATGCGAAATTATAGCAGAGATAGAAATCTGACATCATTCGAATACGCAAAGAATAAAAAACTTGTGCGACAAGATGCGGTTGAAAAACTAATGAATACCCCGCCATTGAACCCAAAAAGTGCACCAAACAACAGCAACCGACATGTTCAAACAGATGTATCGATCGTGCTCCATCCCATCCACGATAATGTAAAAACTGCTTCACTAATGCGTACTACAAGTCTCAATGAGAAGAAATATAGCGACACAAGTCAAAAAGTTACTCTGGAAGCTAAAAACTTTAATTCAAATTCATCGGCTACGGACGTTCCAGAATGGACTTACGCAAAAGTGACATTTCATAACCCAAGTATAACACAAAGACATCTTGATAATTCTGAATGTCAGAGTTCTAGATGTGTAAGAAGCTCAAATTGTACCTACAAACAAAATACTTTAGTGTTACCACATAATCATGAAGAAGTTAAGAATGCCTCTCTTGTTTTTTCATCCGACAAATACGGAAATAAAACCTCAAATACAACCATAAACTTTAATACAAACTCATCTGCGATATTTGCGCCAACGCCCGCATGGCGAGACAAGGTCGTGTCTGGCGATAAGAGTTTTTTTGGATTTCCCCACAAATTCAGGCGAATATTTTCTAGGAGACGATCCGAGGTACAGGAAGTCAATGGACAAGAAATCTTGTCGAAGGACGGTGGACTATCATTGGGTAATTCTTCATCAAATTTAGAACAAAATGGAAACGAACATTCTTTTGTTAATTTAGCGTTCGTGGCAGATCCTCTGCGCAGTAGTGTTCATACTCATAATCCGTATTCGTGACATTGTATACGTTGTATATACATTGTATTACGTTATTATACGTTGAATAATACCAAATTACTTGTCTCATGGTAGGCTACTTAAATGTTACAGAATAATATTCAGATACATTTCTTTTATTTATATATATTTATTTCACAAAATAAAGTTTTTATATATATATAAATGAGTGTGATTTTATTAACGTGCTGATCTACGCCAATTTTGCGACTATTCCTTTTTATAGATTTGGTCTGTAGTAGTCCAATAAGGTTGACGATCGTTCCAATTTAGCATTTTCATTTTAACATAATATATGGCAAAGATATAGCAAAAAATAAATAAAAAACTCAGAGTGAATTTTGATTTCATAGTTTTTAAAATTTTCGCGATTCGCGATAGCGCCCGGGTGATGTGCTTCGATTTCCACGCGTCTGTTGCGGTTGTACTATACTAATAATGATATCAAACATTCGCGTACCATAACCATAATAGTGCGGTATTGAGTGAGAAATTTGAAAATTTCTGATTTTCTAAATCGCAGCCGAAAAAAGTATTGTCGATCCGGCCATAAACTCGTTTCAAGCAAGGAAAGTCTTAAATCTTTCGACGATCAAGTTTATAAAGCTACGTGACATAGAGCGAAAACTAATGGAATCAAAAGTTTATACCAACCCAAATATAATGGATGGGATGGATAAATAAAAGAATCCGAATATATTTTCAATGCAGTTTTTCAATGCATATTTTAAACTATTTCAATATCGTTTTACTCAAAAACTGCCACCTAGTACGATCCGCGCATCACATTGTACTAAAATTCTGCATTACTCGTCTTTAATCTACAGTTTTCCCAGACTGGGCAACCTATCAATGATTCAATGATACTCGGGAAAGAAATCAAGAAAAATTTATCGCTGGAATCTTGAAACTATTCATTCATCTCAGAGATTATTTCATCCTCAGAGTTGTCAGAGTTATCGAAATATTCGAAAATGTGGGGAAAATAAAACTTGTTATACTTTACCAGGCGGTTTCGCTTCCATAATAGGGTATCTGTTGGCAACATCGACGTAAAATCCGTCTGTCAAGTCACTTGAGCACGTGCCTAGAATTCTTTACAAACTTTCCATAATACTAAATATTTTTCTTAATAGTCGCACAGCTAGTAGACGGTCCTTACCAGCTGGTAAATACTCTTCATATTGTCGTCCCAGGTGAATCGCAGCAATCTGATAAAAAATAACTAGCCTCCGCAATAATGCGATTTAGAAAAGTAGGTCACTTGGTTTACACGCACGCACACATAAAAATGACAAAGAGCACACTTTGTCAGGGCGATCTGCTTCAAACCTACAATGCATTACAACTTTGAATTCGCAAAGTGAGTAAGTCGGCCTATGACGTTCACACCTATTACACTACTACTATGAATGCCCCTAAAAATCTGTAGTCAAATGACGTGGACATAAAAATACAGAAGTGAAAAATAATATAAAAAAGTTATTATTTTTTCAACGGTCACCCAAGGTTTTACCTATTTGAATGTGTGATCAATCGACAGTTGGTCAAATAGTCCTGGCATGGATATTTTTGAAACAGTTTTCAGTCAAGGAATACACCATGACAATTGTTTTTAATGGACAAATATTATTAACTTTAAAGGTTAGAATTGATTTATACATATGAAAAACATTTTTATTTCCAATTTATCCAATTAAAACGTGCACGCTGGACGTGATCGACTATACTTTTTTGAAATTTTGGAAAATAGCCTACACCATGTTGGGCACATAAACAACACAAATATGTGGGATACCAGCATGCAAAGAGGTGTATACATGCAGAGATGAAATTAAGAAAATCTTCATCCCTACAAGATATCTATTGACGAGAGTTTTAAAACCTTGTAGACCAATGCGATGGCTATAAGAAAAGATTGAATCTCAAAGTTTAGAAGCTAGTGGAAAAAACCTCTTGCAAAAAACTCTCTGTAACACTGTCGGTGGGTCTTCTATAGTGAATAAATTTGAACTTGAAGTCAATCGCGCAGACCTGTTAAACATTTTGTTCCGAGGAACAAGGGGTAATATATTGTCTGTAAAATAAACGTAACGTTGCGGCAAGTTCTGCCAGCCGGAAGAAAGTTTTGCACTAATGATACTAATCTTATTCCGTTAAATACCATCAAGCATGTTGAAAGCAGAAACAGTAGTAGGCCTATTGCTTCACCCAAATGTGCTAGAAATAGGCCGCCTCTATGCTAGTCCGAGATGGGGATTTGTACAGATGAATTACCGGTATGATTTCGTGTGCGAGCCAATAAAGAGCTCAATACATACCAGGGATATCTGAAATCAAAATTATTTTTGTCTTCAGGTAAGCAAACGCGTGATACTCTCTTCGAATCCTATTTTATGGCTCGTTTGAAACTTTACCCTAGTTTTTTCCTTTACTGATAATTTTGAAAGGTGATATATTTTTATGTATCGCCTTTGGAATAGTTAGTATTCTTTGGTGTCGACAGAGAGGGAGGTCTGAATCGCCGACGAAGAAGTGAATAGACGTATTTATGCCAACGAAAATGCGCAAGGCTCGCAAAAAAATTGCAATAAATTTAGCTGGTAAGCATGTTATTACGTCATAATTTGGTCGTAAAAGACCAGAAAAGAAAGATTCGTACCGAAGGTGCGCCGAAGATCCTACACCACGCTCAAATCCGTTCCACATGACCTCTTTTCATCAAAACAATCAGTAACCAAGGCAACACAAAGAAAGGTCCGTACTGTTACAGTGCTGACTACTGACACTGCCGAGCTGTGGTGTGCGGCATAAGACTGTTAAATATAGTGATGCTGACAAATTTCAGTCTGTGCTAAAAATCTTCATTGAATCCAACATTCAAGGACTGATAAAATTCATGAGTCATAAGGCATAACACTGTTAAATACTGAATATGAAGAAGCTGAAAAATTTCCAGTCACTTTCAAAAATCTGTTAACGTTAATTAAACAGTAAATCCATCATTCAAGGAGCAATAAAATTCATGAATCATAAAGATAGAGAAATTATATTAGAAGATAATTTTGAACTAGATTTATTAGGCGAATCAGTAATGATGTAACCCAATTTAAACACTATGAATGTTTTTCCATGTGAGCATGGGCGGGAAGGATACAATATATGCACAGAGCAGAAAGTGCACTAGAAAAAATTTTGGCTTATATCAGAGACAAATTTTTCCAAAATGGCTCACAAACAAGCCACAGACGCCTGCACCGTGGCTCACTTGCAAGCCAAGATGGCTTATTTTGAGCCAGAGTGGCTTGTATTAAAGCCATATGGTATTCAGCCTGGCTTACGTTAGAGCCATCGTCATATTTCTATGGCTTGCTTTAAGCCAGGACACAAATGACCTGGCTGGACATGAGCCAAAAACTTGAGTTTGACTCGGAGCCAAGCCGGGAAGATTTACTTTTTTTCAAGGTAAGGAAATTGAGCTACATAGTGACTTGAAATGAGCCAGTTAAGATGAACAAATACTATGAATGGCTAACGGTAAAGCCAAAAAGAGCTTTCAAATCTGCTGACTGCAAACAAGCCATATTCTAATAATGAGCCAATATCAAAATGGAACAACCCTAGAACATTTTGGCTGCACTAAGTCTGTCTGAATGCTGGAATCAGCCCAAACATCCTGACCCCAATATTGACGGATTGATCCTGGTATATGGCTCAATGCAGAAAATAGTATAAAAATTTACTCTTATCAATGCCAAACATCATGAACAGGACTGAAGAGAACAGACAGACTTTGTCTTGTAGCATTAAATTACCAACAATATTGTCATTTCTGTTGTGATGAGATATTTTGCGAATTTTAAGTTTGATTATCCAAGATTGTTTAGTGCCACAAATGACCCACAGACCATATCCGATTTTCTCATGGTCGATGTGTATGTTTAGCGATGGTCAAGCATGAATCTTGAATTGGATAAATTGAAATTAGAACTGTTATTTTTCAAACAATATACATTTTAGTATTCACAAATTGAATCATTTGAATATCCCTGTATGTTTGAGACTTTTTTCAATATTGGCAAATGGGACTATGGTTAAAATGAGTGTGATATTTAATGATATTCTTAAACATACCACCGAAAGAATTGATTTGTATAGCACGGCATACTGCCTCTCAGAAAACGCAGCGACGTTCAACACACGCTCTGCGGTGCGCATGGTTCCCACTCCTGCCTTAAAAATTTTTAGTCGGGCAAAAAGTCTATTGTGACGTATATGTCAAGTGATGCTGATTGGTTGTTACGGCAGCATTGAAAAAGAGAAGAGGAAGCTCTGACATCACTTTCTACTGTTGGCAGGCGGTGTCAGTCTTTCTTTCTGGACTGTCGCGGGGTGTTGTGCTGGTTTGCATTATGGATCCAAAAATGTATGTTTTTGGTGACCCGATAATTAAACCAATGAAAGGTAATGTGTTTTTGTATTATTATATTTAAGGGATCTCAACCTGATGTGAATAATTTTATAAGCTTTATAAAAAAGCAATAACTTTAAGTTACAATGCCGATAGTGTGAGAATAAGATTGAGAGATTTAAGTTAGGCTGTTTATTTTTTTATGCAATAAGATACTGTGCTAATGACTGCATTTCTGTTCCAAGCAGTTTGAAATGAATTGAGTGCAACTTTTTACCGGTAAAATAATTGACTAAGTTACGCCTTGCACAAGCCATTAGACATGTTTTACTCTTTCTTTTATCAAATCCTGCTCCTGCTCAGTGGCTTGAATGTTTTGCAAGAATGTTTCGTCTGACTTAACTTAAAGCATCTTATTGGCAAACAAGGAGTTAATTTGCACTTACGTCTTAGCTTCATACAGATTGCCAAATGGTGGAAAATGATATGTTGAATCTTACAATAGACAATATAAACTCAGAATTCTCACAGTTCAAGTTCAGATATAGAAAGAAGATTTGCAACTTTTTTGAGAAGCTTAAAGTATGCAATACTATTGTTTTGAGGAAATTCTTGTCACTAAACTTGTTAAATGTAGTAACATTTTATTCCAACTGGCTGACAGTAATTGGCATATTACAGCAAGGTTTATTTGGAAGTTTAGATCCCTTTGTGCATTTTTAGTAGTATTGAATTGAAGACTCAAGTAGCACTATGTGCAGATGTATCCAGACATGGCAGCAATGATGTCCAGAACTATTGAACAGTAGAGCATATTTGAAAAAGTACATGTTCGATAGTCTACATATTAAATCATTTCTTCAGAGTATATTCGAAATATTAAATTATTTGGCATTTTTTTATGGTAAATTTTTTTTTTTGAAATTTCGAAACCGGCCTTATCTTCAAAATAGAGTTTGTCTTCAAAGTTTCAGCATTATATTGGGTTCTATAATATGCATTTTTAAAAGTGTGTAGAACAACTTTGAAAATTATTAGTTGCTATATTTGCTTTAGTTTAGAGTCTTTGCGATAGAAATTTTGAATTCAGTAACAAAATAGTTGGATTGAAAAGCAGTAAAGTTGAATATCTAATACTCGAAGTCTTGACCAAAGTTTGAACTTAGGTTTAGATCTTATAAAAATTCGCTCAGAGCAATGCTGGAAAACATACCTCTCTTTGCATGCTTTGGAGTGTTAATTGTTGAATATGTAAAATACTTTCTCAAAATCATGAGACTATATTTTAGTGTAGTGTGTATGGATATCATCAACAATTACGCTATTTGGCGATTCGCGATAATATAACCATCGGGTGGCATCAAAATCCCCATGCTTTTGATTGGCGTTAAACCCGTTTCAATTGGAAAGAATATATATATTGCTATATTTATTTTATAAAACTAAACATCAATTAAAAATTGTTGTAACAACTTGCCAAAGCAAATACAAGTGACAGAAAAAAATTCTGCAATTTATCAAGGTCCAACACAGGAAAACAATTTCTCTGAAACTTGTTGCTCTTTACAAATTGTATACCTTTCCAAATACCATAGCCTCCTAATTCTAACGTAATTCTAATGTAATTTTTCACAGGTCAATGAATCAAATGACGGTGAACGGGATTTGGAACCCAGCTCATTCAGTTCTGCCCACATTTAACAAGTCCATGATCTGAAGTACTGCAATGAAGATCAGGAAACATGCGCTTTGTATTCTCATCAGGTTCCTCAGTCAAAAGCATTCGCTGAGTTGAGAACAACTCCAACAGAACCACTAGAAACAATCGATAGTTAGGGCTTTTCAAAATATCCGATTCGTGAATTCTCATGAATTATAAGATTCGATTTTCCCACTTATTCGAAATCAATAGATTCTGAAAATTGTGCATTTCTGAAAATTTTGTTGTTTTTAACAATTTTCTGACTTTTGATTCAATACTAAATATTTTTATTTAAATTCATTCTGAGCAAGGCCTGGGGAAGTGCTTAAAAGGAACCAACTAACAGCCACTCGATAGCTGAAAGATGTATTACCAGCAACTGCACTCTTAAACATAAAACATCCCAAATGGAACTGAAATGTCACGGTAAAGTGAGCAATGATAAAGCCTGTCTACCACTTCTTTGCTCCACTTAGTTGCATCTTACGACAAGCAAGGAATACATTAGTACTATGCTGAAGCCAGTAACATGTATCAATTTGGCCACTCATAGTTTTTCAAGAAAAATAAATCTCTCACTAATATGACAACCATAATTCATTGCACTTTCGTCCTACCATTAGCAAAAACACACAATACCTTTTGAAAGAGTCCAAGTCTGCATGGTCTCCTCAATAATTTAAGCTGTTTTCGAAGGCTGCATTCCACTTAGTTATCTGATAATATTATATGAGCCAGAAAGTAGACTTTACTTTTTATGACATTTTTGTGTCTTATACATGTATCATATTTTGCTGAAAATGGTTTTATATTTGTGTGTCGTTCACACATGTGAAATATTTTCGCAAATAGGTATTATTGATGTCTGTAAGTTTCATGACATATAATCGATACATCCCTAGGTGCTTATCAGCATTTTATAGTCACTGAACATTTGCTTGATAAATTCAAAATCTGCTTGGCAGAAAACGTTTAATCTTGTATTTGATCATTTTATACTTTTTTCATTTAGTGTAAAGGCGATTTATAACATAGTTTTGTGGCTTGTCAAAATGAAAACTGTAACTAATATTGTTTATCACTCTGATAGCTTAAAAGGATTCTGGTGTCGAAGGTGGAATTTAATACTGTGGAATTTTACACATTTATATTTTGATATACATTCCTGGGCATTGTGCAGTACTGGCCAAAGTTCATATAGATATGATTCTGTCGCCCGAGATTTTACAAAAAGCAAAAGAAATAATACTAACTTATAACTGGTCACACTATATGGATTCCTAGACGAGTTGACTTTAATTAAGAAAAATGTTGTTTTTGGCTATGTGTTGGGATTTTTGTTAGTTTTATCTGAAATTGGCGGATTCAATGCTTTTGAATTGAACACTTGGTTCTTTATTTGGATTCTTGCTCTCAAAAAAATTGATGCCAGAGTTCTCTTCTATTTTTGCCATCCTACTACAATACCGAATAACAGTCAAAAATATTTTTTTATTGAAATAAGATTGAAGGATATGTTGTCTGCTTGGTTTGCAGTTCCTGATTGTGATTACCCTCAGTAGCTCTCTGCTTATCATTTGTTACAAGTGGTCGCTTCCCCCAAACTAAGCGATAAATGCAAATTACAGTCTACTGTACCTGTACTGTGTATGTTAGGTGTGATTTAACTAATTTGGTGGTATTTACAAATCTTTGTCTAACAGATTTAAATAATTATTTGGGAAACTCTATACAGATATAGTTGTGAATCAATTTTTTAATTACAAACTAATAAAGCTTCTTTCTGGTTTCAGCTAATCATTGTGGTTTATTATTCTGTATTGCAGACTTTATAAGCAATGCATGGTAGATTGTATCATGATTGTAGCTCTGAATAATCTGGCTCCTCGCATGCTGCCTTCGTGGCTGGCAGAGCCAGTGAAATTTAGGTTGAATTTGGCTAGTAGCAAGCCATCATGGTAGACGGCTTAGGGCGAGCCGACTTCCCAAGTGGCTCATTTTTAGAACCCATGCCTGCCTGGCTGGCAACGAGCCATATTTGGTGGCTAAAAACAAGCCATATATACGGCTAAGAATGAGCCAGAACAAGGGGAACACTGCTGGCTGAACGGTCAGCCGCCACTGACAAATGAGCCGATGTGTTAAAGTATAGGACTTTTTTGGCTCAAGTTCGAGCCAATATTTTTACTAGTGTGGCGTCAATATATGATCTGAAAAATATGTAAACTAATCGGGTGGAAAGACACAATATGTGAGCGAAGTGGTGGGAAGAGCAAGAGCTTTTGCATACATCAACACATGGGGGGTATAAGTTACACTAACGGGTGGGAAGGACACACACAATTTGTGCACAAAGTTGTGAAACACAAGAACTTTTTTATACATCAACACATTGACTGCGAAATATGTATAACTTATGTATATATGGTATACACTAATTGTCGTGAAGGACACAATCTGTGCACAAAGTAACGGGAAGTGCGAGAGCTTTCTGCATTTGTATACATCAACACGTGGACGGAAAGGATGAATATGCAGTATGTGCACAAAGTGGAGTCAATATATGAGCGAAAAAATATGTACTCTGATTGGGTGGAAGGAAACATTTTGTGTCTCACGTACACGCCCATGTGTTGATGGATGCAAAAGATTTTGCTCTTCCTGCCACTTTGTATACATACTGTGTCTTTTCCGCCCATTAGTGTATGTGTTTTCTCGCTCATGTCATCATTTACACAAATGTTCTTGCTCTTCCTGCCACTTTGTGTACATATTGTGCCTTCCCCACTGATTAGAGTATATATTTTCCCACCCATACGTTGATGTATACAAGAGCTTTGTGCACATATTGTGCCTTTCCCGCCAATTAGCGTATATATTTTCTCGCTCATGTGTTGATGTATGCAAAAGCTTTTGTACTTCCCGCTACTTTGTGCAGGTGTTGTGCCTTTTCTGTCGTTTAATGTATATATTTTCCCGCCCACGTATCTGATGTAGACTGATGTATTTTGTGTCGCTTTCACCACTCTGTGTCTTTCTGTCTTTTAGTGCTGCACTTTCTTCCCAGGTGCAATTTTTTGATTTTCTCGCCTTCCGTCCATCCGCCTTTCAGTTTAAGTAGTTTCCTGCTTCCCCTATCTTCCCGTCGTTTGATGTGCAAATTTGCCGCCTGCCCGCTCCCCGCATTTTAGTGTTTCCCATTTTATAAATTGCCATTTAGAATATGTTTCTCAATTTTTGGTAAAAATAAAATTGTTAAAACACAATCTGCAATTGTTATTTTTTATAAACCGTCTACAAATCATCATGAATATCTTATTTGTTCTGATGTTAGCAATTTGTACAACTATTTGCACTGACATAGACAATTATTTTCCGGATTTAAAATGGAAGAAAGACATGAAAATGATGTTGATGATGCCAAGAATATGCATATTACAAATCCATTGCCAGTGGATAATGCTATCAACAGGATAGAGGAATTGGGTTGGTGCATTGTTATTTCTATGATTTAGAATTTTTAGCTTCAAAGTCGATACAATATGTGTGTACTGAATTGTCAGTTCAGGTTTCTTACCATTTCACTACCTTTCCTGGAAAAATATCAAATTAAGTCCATTTTATGTTTCTTTGAAAAATATAGGCCAGTTTGTGGGACAACCTAGCAAAGTTTTGTATATATACCATATTTCTGAATGTCATCAAAATTTGTTTTCATAAGAGTTGGTACTGAGCAGGCCAAGAACCAATGAGCTAACTATCATTCACTCAAATCGCAGAGCTACTACAAGATAAAAATGCCAACTACACTCAAAGCATAAAACATTTCATACAGAACTAAACCCTCATGGTAAAGTGTAGTGAGTGGTATCTGCACCGGGCAATGATAAAATTACCTACCACTGCCTAAATATGGCAGAATATTCTCATCCTAACCTGAGGTCGCCAATGCTACAGCGTATGGCATTGCCTCTAGGTTTAACACAAGACGTTTCGACCATAGAAAATTTTCAACGATAATCTAGAATATGATACTAACTTCATGACACTGTGCTCCTCTAACATGATTCAGTTATTTTTAATATTTTGAAAACGATATCAGAATAATTTATTTGGAAACTATATCAGAATATTTCTTCAAACTATACAGTGTATTTTTTTACATCATTTAGTTCTTTCAAGACTCATTTTTTCACCTAAACTCTAACACCCTACATTTTGTTTACAGCTAATACATTGATTGAAACGGTTCATTACACAGAAGGGTTGCAGGAAAATTTTCAAGATTTAGCTGCAAGTCTAGTAGACTTGGTAGGTGACTGTATTCAATGAGTTTATTGAGATGAAAAAAAAATGAAAAATTTCAATTGACTTTGTTTATACTGGAAAGCATGTCAGTGACTTTGCTTATGAAACATCCTTACCCAATCAGAAAAAATCTGTTTTTTGTTGAGTATGAGTCACAAATGGGACGAGCGCATTGCTGAAGTGCAGTCAATATGTGACTCATGCTTAAGAAAATCAAATTCACGATTGGGCATAGATGGCTCATATTACAATAAAATACAAAAGCTTAGAATACCATACTTTATGCCAGTATTACATACAAATGGAACAAAATCTTTCTTTCAGGCGCGGTCAATCTGTGATTCATACAAGAGGAACAAAATCTCTTTTTCGGGTGTTTGACAGTAGCAAATTTATAAATCTGAAGAAGTTACAGAAGAGTTACATTAGGATAAAACTAGATTCTGTCACCCTAGTTTTACCATACAGTAGAAAGAGAGAATGACATAAAAGAGTGAGAACATGAAAGCACTTAATTCATTCTTTTCTCCAGGAAACAGAAAGGCTGAGATTACATGATGAATTAGAAATAAAAACAATCAACGCAAGTGTGAAAAGACATGCATTGAGAACAAAACCTCCTGAATATCAAAAGGAGTTGGAAGGTATCATTATAAACTTATTGTATACCTACTGTAAGTATTCTTTCAGAAAAATGAAATGGGGAATTAGATATTAATATTGATCTTTTTCTTTGATCGAATGTTGAAAGATATTGTGGATAATTAAGGTGCTTTCGTTTATTGCAGAGTATGTCACATGGATACTATAGTAGATATTACAACTTCAATCCAGTTTTAATTCATGATTATTAATTTATTTCTGCCTACTTTGGGGTTTCCAGAGCATAGCATATGATATAAGTTTAATTTGATTGCTATGTATATCAGTTTCGATACTGAATTTTTACAAAGAATTGATTCGAAAATAAATTAAATCATGATTTTATTGCAGCTTATATATTTAAATAATATGAAATAGTTATAGGACGAAGTTGTATGTAATTATGAATCCGAACTTTAATCCACACTCCAATCCATGTGTTTGATATGACATGAAATCAAAAATCATATACATTATGATTGTTTCAGAGGCGGTTTTGGCTGCAAGGAACAGTAATGCAGCAACCATAAAATCCTTACAAGCACAGATGTTGATAGCATCAGAGGAAACTGAGAAAGCTTTAAAAAGACAAGAACAGTTGCAACTTGAAAATGCAAGGTTCATACCAGAACGTGATGAGGTCACAAAACAGCATGATCAGATTATTGCTGCATTAAATCAAAGAATGGCAGATAAAGCCAGGTAATAAAGTACATATTTCTTTTAAATTAGAGATTACGGTAGGGTGGCAGAATTATAGTTTTTTGGGTGTCCGAAAGGTTCTTGTCATTTTCTTCTTCTGATGGAATCCATTTTCTATGGATGTCTGAGTAGCAGAGTAGCTGGCAGTCTGCGCTAGTCTGGATTTGAATTTGATTTCTCCAAGAAATATTTTGCCAGACTTCCAATCACAAACTTAAAAGTTTGTAAGTTAAAAGTCTTATAATAAATAAACAAAAGTATTCCCATAATTTTTGATTTGCTGAATATTGTCAATTTTATCATTTAATTTTGATCATTTTAATCGCATTAGAATTCATAACAAATAGTTTATAATTTGCCAATCAGGCTTGAATCAAATATTTCGAAAAGCCCTATTAGATATTATTTAAATTAACCTGTTTTATGTGGACTAATGTCATTTTTATTCATGTATTTTTAGTAAACAAATCAAATTGAATGAGACTCGAGATATCTTACGAGAAACGACATCAAGTGTGCAAGAATATGATCTTGGAATTAATAATTTGAATGAAGAAATGGAATCTTTCAGATTAGAATCTCGAACACAAGAAACAGAGTTACAACAAGATATTGTGAGTGCTATGTACATTTTTATTATAAATTAAAGCTATAATAAACTTAATGTTGAAATTGTAACAAAATTATTCAAAAACTTTTGCAGGCTCATTCTGAATCACAGAAATGATCATCTGAATTGGTCATTAACTTGAAACGAATAAAATAGTGAACCGAAAAGTTTCAAACTCAAGAATGATTTCTGTTAAAAGAGTTCTGAGAAAGTAAACAAACAAACATATTTTTTGTTAAGTATAAGTCTCTGATAGATCGTGCAGTTCTTCTAAAATGTACTGGTATAAGTGGCGCACCACTCGCATCACTTGCACTTCTCGCCTGCTCAAAGAGCTTGCTCCACTCACACCACCCACACCTGTATATTTTAGAGTCACCCCAGCCATTTGTGGCTTACATGTAACAGAGTAAAATTTACGGGTATATAACTCATTGATTGAAGTGTATAATATTATGCCATAGGCACAAACAGAAGATTCAATTATTCAACAAAATCAGAAAAATACAGATGAAAAAAGGTAAGCAAAATTTAGGAAATAAGTTGAGTTTATATAAATAGGAAAATTGAGAAATCAGTTTTTGCTTTCGGACTTTCAAGCATTTTAGTAGCACAAGTATATGATCCTTGTGTATAATATTTTTGCAGTCTTGTTAGCCATTTTTTTTTGCTTCATCAAATACAATCGATTACATAAATGAGTATTGAGTGATAGTACTGAAGTGCTGAATCAAATTTCAGGTCTCTTTCACTTTGATACGATCGCATTCACTGTCAGATTCTTTGTCTGGCATTTAAAATAACGGCTATTTCGGAACTCTATTAAAATAATTTGTTTTTAATATTTTAAGCTATGTTAAATGACAAGTTTTCATATTTTAAAATTTGACATAACTCTCAATATTTCCAAAAAAAAACTTTAACTTGATAACCCCAAATCTCAAAACATAATTTCACCAGTTCCAAGTAGTTTATTTTACTTATGAATACCTTTTCAGCAAAATTGTCTCTACTGCACAAAAGCATATATTTATTTTGATAAGATACACCTAGAATTTAATCAGATAATGCGATTGATGACAAGATGACTGACTGATGCTTTGTACAAGCTAACATCTGAGCTATTTTTTTTTTGAACAGATCTACTGATCAGATCTTGGATAGAATATTGGACATGGACGGGAAACTTGATGTGGTTCTGAAGGTTTGTTTTATATTACTTTATGACTTGAGCAGAAAAGATTTAATAGAGGGCGATCACTATGGTTGCCTCTTCCAGATATATTTATTCTCTCATGGGTATTGAAAAGGAACATTTACAATGAAATCTTTTCGAATCTGATTGACCACAAAAATACATCAAATTAGGGACCAGTTTATTGCTCCTAATCAGAAAACATTTTTTGGTGAATATTGGTGAAATGAAAAATATGTTTTCAATTTGTGCATATCATACAAATTATGAGTACTAATGGCGGCAATCACAGGATATTACCGAGCATTTTACGTCTCTATTTCTATTACGACTATTGATTCATATCAATTTGATCATTAGTGAGAATTTATTAATTTTTCTTTTATTATAGGATGTGAGACGAATAGAGAACTCGAAGGCAAGACTTGAAATGCAAAGTATACAGTTAGCAGAAACAGTCAATCGAGGAGAAAATGATAAACAGACAAACTGCCGAAGAAGTGTGAGTAAAAAATGTATTTCATTTCATAGAGACCAAATTTTTGCGAGTAGGTTTTTTCTTCAATAATTTTCAAGCAATATTATCATTTCTCTCTCTAACTACAGTATAACAGTATATCGCACAATTTTACTAATATATATATTAAATTTTGATTAGCGTATGACATTTTGTTTATTCATGAAAATGTCCAAAACGATTCGAATACATTCGAAAATAAACATATTCGATATAGTGAGATTATTGATTTCATACACACTTCAGAACATGGAACATGGAAATATTTATTTTTATGGCTTAGATCCGTGCAGGATAGACAGCTCATCAAATTGATATAGTTTCATAGAATGAAGGATATTGTGCACTACAATTAAAACTTTCTGGATTTTGCAATTTTATATCATTTTAGTTTTTATCAAAGGCATGGTTGAATTTAGAATTTATATATTCAATATTCAAAAATATTTTTTTTTAAATGTATTCGAAATAGTAAAATGCTTGGTTTTGGCCATCCCTGTTTATAACATACCATTTTTATACACCATTTTATACCAAGAAAATTCAATGATGAGTTAAACTTATAATTGTATGATGTTTTCCCTTTTGAGAATCAAAAATACTTTTTCTTTGTACATGTTTTTCACCAAGTTTTAAAATTTTTTTAAATGTCAAGGATATATTAGGATTCTTGGCCATCACACTTACTGGTGTGTTTTTTCTCATTCAAAATTGTTTGTGAAATAAATTTTTAATTCTACAGAGCGATGTTAGAAGCGACCAGAAACAAACATGCAATGAGTTTTAATGAAAAAATTCAAGAATTGGAAGTTAAAATAGACAAGGTAGTATATTCACAGATTGGGTAGTGTGGTACCCTAATTAAGTTCCAAGTGCAGCATTCGATTGTTCAAATTGGACTAGTTGTAATTGTCCAACCACTGGTATTCTCGATTGCAGTATGGAAGAAGCTTGTTTTTGTCTCTATTGCTGGATCGCTCAGAGTGAATTTCAATGAAGAAAAAAATGCTTTGGCCTTCTGACAGAGAGTATTACTTATCATAATATTTTTCTGTTGTGCATGTGGCAACATGTAATGTGGAATATGATAAAAAAAAATTTTCTTTTTGAATATTCTAAATTCATTTAATGCATTTATGCCAAGTTTTATGTTGGGAAATTTAAGTTACGGTAAATGATGATTTAACTATTCTTAGAGCCATTAAGAAGTCACAATAAATTGAGTAATGTCGATAACAGAATTTTCTGCATCACAGCGATTCTTTTTTCTGATATACATTACAACAATGTATTATTGATGATTGGTATTAACCATATAAATATTAAATGCATATGCATGAATTCTTAAAAAAAGCAAATTTAAGTTTGATGCATTCATTTTAAAAGCTTTTTATTTCCACATTTTTCATGTCATAATGTTTTGTGAAGGTAAATGTTGATCTCAAAGAAGTTGAAGAAACACATCAAATGTTGGAAAAAGAGAAAGACAAAGTTTTCTTACAAAAAGAAGAGAAATTAAGACTTAAATCAAAAAGTCAAGCTAGTGCTAGAGAAATAGCAAGAGAGTGAGTACAGTGTTTCTTCATAATTTTTGATGAATTAACTTTGATTCTTGTAATCAAATGTACTTTTTATGCAGTATGTGTTGGACCAAAAAAGTAGCTCAATCTCTCAGTTCCCTTGTACTTGAAAATAGCCAACCCCATGATTGATGAATTTTCGCCCACCCTAATTCAGCCCGTATGGAATTATTAACCCATATTTAATTAAGTAACTCAAGTAAGAAGCCATTCCCACGGCAAAGAATTACATGATACGCAATTTCAGCAACTGCACCCTAAGTGAAAAACCCTAAACCAAACTATAGTTCTTTAGAACAGCGCTAGAGTTCTCTATTTTTTATTGAAGTTTATTTAGTCCAAGCCAGGCTGGGAACAGCACTTGAAAGGAACCAGCTAACGGCCACTTATGTAGCAAAGACCTAGTACAAAATGAAGTACCGTCAACTGTGAAGTGAAAAACCTCCCCGAGAGGACAAACTACTATAATGAAGTGCAGTGAGTAATATCTGCCCTAGGCGATGGTAAAACTATCTACCACTTATTTACTCCCATTTTACGACACACAGGAACTATGTTGGGACAATGCCAACCCTGCACCTAAAGACCATATTACAGTAAATTATGGTTTGCAACCATGTATAAAATGATAATAAAATGACATGAAATCTAAAGGAATGTTAATACAACGTCTTTCGTAATACATTGTTATTTTGCTAAAAAATTCGGTTTAAAAATTTCAAACCAAAATAGTAATTATTTTTATTTTTAAATTTAGAGTACAAACGATAAAAGCGAAAACAACAAGTTTGATTGAGAAATCAGCTCATTTGTCGAGCGAAAATACACAATATCAAGAAGATATTCAACAGTTAAACGAAAACCACAGGTCTGCCATTTTTCATAATGCTATGTACATGTTTATCTCAAACTAATGATATTTATAGAAATTGGGAATTGTAAAAGGTCAATATATTCTAAATTGTATATAATTTACAAAGTAAAATTTGACATATATCATGACTTTGCTACCGGTGTACAAAAAATCAATCAAGAATGATGGAAACTTGAAATTAATTTCAGGTTTCATTACACAATATTTATCGATGCAGATAAGGATATCTTTATTGCCAGCGTTTTTGTATTCATTAGTCCTGTTCGATTCTTATTAATGAATTTTGCATAAAAATATTTTTGTTTAGTTCAACTATGGAAACATTTAATGCACAAATCATGGAATATCAAGCAAATCTTGATGCAGAAATCGTTGAAAGGTAAGTTTTGTTTCTTTATTTATATAATATGATTTGTAGTTGAAAATCTAATATATCAATATATAATGTTAATAACCAATTGAGTAACTGTATTAGGACTACTGTGGGTGAGTTGCAGGAGAAGTTATGGTATTTGGGAGGGTCAATTCGAATTAAGAATACAGGAGTCAGATCCCAAACTCTCCGAATTCATAAAGCAGATTTGAATGACATGCTGAGTTGCTGTACATTACGCTATTCCCAAATTTGTAACTTTTACTTTTACTCCAAAAATTACTTCTTGTTGTGTGTGAACCACAGATGCAGCATTCTCAATAACCAGCAAAATATTTATTTATTATATTTTTTTTTATTAAAATTCACTCTGTGCAAGGTCGAAAGCAGTGCCAAAAAGGAACCAACAAAAAGCCAAAAAAGCAGAGAGCTACTAAAAGATGTGGTACCAGCAACTGCACTCTAAACGGAAAACATCGCAAACAAAACGCCATTGTAAAGTGTGTGGTGAATGAGTGAGTGGTATCTGCCCTGGACAATGGCAAAACCATCTAGCACTTCTTTGCTTCATTTTAGTCGCCTCCTACGACACGCAGGAAATACGTTAGTACTATTCTAAAACCCGTATCTGCAGTTCTCATGGGCCGTTTATATTTTTTTCTATGTCTCTTATCATGTTAAATTTCATTTTGTGTTAAAGCATGTTAAAAAAAAATTTCTGATTTTAATTATGTACTTTGAGTTTATGCTATACTTTTTTGGATGTATCACAAAATCAAGAAAATTGTATTTCAAATATGCTCCATTAAGCTTGAGTCACTAATGGATCGTTCTGTGAAGGCCTGGTTCTTTTGTGACTCATACTTGATAAAATCAAATTTTTTATTGAATGTTTTTTCCAGATTGAAAGCTCAAGAAGATCGGGAACAAACCGATAAAGTTCTTGATGATTTTAAAGCAGAACAAATTCAATTTATGAATAATATGACACAGAAAATAGAAGAAGGAAGGAGAAAACATAAAGCATTGGTGAAACAGGTTAGGAAACAAATGCAGCTATCAGCTCCATGTTGGGGATAGAGGCTTTTATCGTAAATTATACTCTGTCAAGTATTAATTGGGGGCTCTCATGTTTCGAAACAGATTTCTATTCACATTGCCCAAGACCAGATCTGCAATTTACCATAGTGGTCAAGTTCAGTTTGAGATGTTTTCCTTTCAGGCACAGTTGATGGTACTACATCTTTCAGTAATTCTTTGCTTTTTGGTAGCCGTTCGTTGATCTCTTTTAGGCACTGCTTCCAGTCATGCTCTGAGATAATTTTAATGAAAAAAAGTACTCTTTATCAATGATATCGTTATTATGTTTTTCTGCTGAATAGTAATATTGATATCGGCTGAAAGTTAAGTTTATGTATTGGCCTATTTATGGATGTATTATAAAAATATTTGTATCTTAAGTTTTGACATAGTGCCTCAAATTTTACCCTTAATGTGTTTTCTTCAATTTCTGATTTTTTTTATTATAGATTATGTTGTGGTGATAGCTCGATTCAATTTATTTTTATCAATTTCGCCATTGTTATTACAATATAGAGCATCCTATTCCAATCAAAAAAATTGATGTTTTGTCCATCATTTGCTCATACTTATAAAATATTATTTGTGTGCAGGATTTCAATCATGTCAAGGTATCAAATTCAGAAACAGTATATTATGTAATTGATAATAACTTGATTAGGTTGATTTAATACAATTTGGAATTGTTATTCGATACCCATTGCATTAAAGAGCTCAAATAGGTTTGTATAATAACACTGAGAATAGCCACAGATTATGAGACATAGAGGAGCATACTACTTGCTATTGGTAATTTGGAAAATTTAACAAAGCCAGGTGTTACTTGATCTGGCTCCAACCATGTCAAAAACAAATATTGTTTGGAACCTTTCTTTTTCTCTGTATTATTTAGTTACCATTCGTTTTCTATCTTTTTTTTGATAGCATATTTTTTGAACTGATGGGTGCGGGCTTCAGAATTGCCCTGGGTTATTTTCTGTATGTCATAAGAGGCAAATAATATAAAACGTGGTATTATGTGTTCAATGATTTTATTATCACACATAGCTTATATTACTCTTTGCAATGTACTTTATTATAGCGGTTAAAGTCCATATCGAATGTTTCCTGATTGAAGGACATTTGCTGATTTTATATTTTGCAGCATTTCCGCAATTTAAGTGGGTAGTAGTTGTAGTTCTTTTTAGATGCCAATTTTTGTCTTGCTTGGAGTGATTTTAGCGGGAAATTTTATTCTGATTAGTTTGATTTGTCTCTATATTTGCGCATTGTGGCAAACGCAAGTTTTTTACTCAATTTGAAACCATCATTCTGCTCATGCTATTCGAATCATTGGTATGCCACATTATGATGCTCTGATCATTTAACCTCAGGCATCCTAACCATCCATCGACTTGTGGTGTTGTAAAGTGTGGGCTCTTCGTTGTTGAAAAAAAAAACGTTATTCAAGTCAATTGCCATCAACTTCCGTTTGTCAAATTCAACATATAAAAATTTAAAATTTTTCCGTTCGAAACTTTTTCAGAGCACAGAGTATAAGCAAGCTGTAGCAAAGAACAAGAAGAAATCAAAATCTTTGAAAGTAAATGTGGAATTGGCTGAAAAAGGTCTTGTTAGAATGAAAAAAGAATTACATATGGAAATCGAGCGATTGAAAACAAGTATTGAGTTGTATAAAACCGAGAACGATAAAAAAGAACAACAAATTGATGGTATGTGGACATAGGTGTTGAATCAAAATAGCAAAGTATTCTAATTACAATCAAATCATAATTTATTCCATTATTTTCTTATTAGGTTTCAGAATATTAGATATTTATATTTTGCAAGACTGCAAAATATAATATTATCTAGTATCTTGAAATCAAATTCTCTCAAATGCATTTAATTTGATATGTTCATAACTTATTTCAACACCACTGTTGAAATATAAAGCACCTCTACCTCAAAGATTTAAAATTTCGGAATTAGAATTGGATATTTCAGTGCATATGGATGTGTATATGCTGACCTATTATTAAATTAATATGGCAAAATCGAAGGTTAAAATGTTCAAAACCTTAAAAGTTTCAATGATTGTCAGTATATTTGGAGAAAGATTTTTATCAATTATCGTATATTCGAAGTGTGACCTTTTTAGCTTTAGGTATTTTGGAATTGTGAATTATGCTGAATGCCCCTACGAGCTTGACTTGTGAATACACTCACAAATTTTACCTGTTTTCATTTAAGATAAGAAACCAATACTTAAGGGTTTGGAAGAAGAATTGGAGGAAATTGAGAAAGAATATTTGCATTACAAAAATGAAGTTGTGTCTGTTCGAAACAAACAGAAGAGCGTTCAGGAACAAATTAATCGAACTCAAGTTATGCTCGATAGATTAGCCAAGCCTCATGTGAGTATAGTTTGTAAAGTTTGTGGTTGACTAGAGATGATGCCACTTCTAGATAAAATGTTCATGTCAATTTGGATCCATGCGCAATTGGGATGATTCGAACCCCAATTTCTGCGATTCGACAAAGGTCTTCCCAATTCAAAATTTTATTTTTTAAAGGATGAGGTCCAAATGGTCCTCGCCTCAGTGCTGCAGTCCATCAATGAGTTGATGTCTAACGAAATTATGTTTGACACAAGTGCAACGCTGAACATGCGCACGTTCACATTTTCCAATGCAACCAAATTGTTTTTTGAAGTTTGTTCGAAAGAAATATTTCTGACATAAATTATAAATTTCACATAATTTAAATTTTAGACTAAGTTGAAAGAAGATATAAAAGATTGTAGAATTGCTATGCTCGCACAATTAAGAGATAGTGCACAGGAAAGAAAATTGCAAGAAGCTGAAATTTATGACAGAACACAAAAACTTGAGAATGTTGTTCAAGAAAACACCAAATTTGAAGTTGTGAGTGAAATATTCAGCATTTTGTATCAATATATTTTCTGTTATTTATATTTGAAACTAAGATTACCTTTTTGGAGTTTTTATACTCATTTCCTGAATTTCTGCCCACATGCTCGTTAAGCTAGGATTCGGTGATAGGATTCAACTTGGAGATGCACCAGGTGTTGTGCGAGAAACTGTCAATACTCTGCTCCACTCACCTTGCGAGGAGAGGTCCATGTGTAACCATAGTCACAAGGGTACTTGAATTGAGAGCGTTGAGCAACAAAAGGTCAGAATCTTATCCCACATCAGGGTTCAGGGGTGGTTGGGGTTTGCAATCCGCAACCTGTTTTCATCAAGCTGCAACTTGATCACAAATACCGCCGAGTATAATTACCTTTTACTCCTTGATTTAACCTTATTTGTGATGCATAGATCAATGTACACCCGTCCAATCAATGATTTATTGTTGTTCCCACAAAATAGCAACTGCCAGATTCTCTAATTTTTCGAAAAACGCAACTTATTCTTCAAAACTTAATTCAAATTGTTCCCCATAATACAGAACTTATTTACCAAGCTTTCACTAGAGCATAGTTATATTCTAGTAAAGGCTTGGTAAATAAATTTTGTATTATGTGGAATAAGATTTCAATATGTTGTTTTTTAATTTTGTTTTACTTGAATTGGAAGGCATTCGGGCATACATACACAGGCTTGTTTATTTACAGGCTTGCAAATTTGCGGGAGTACGTGTTCCTAGAATCTCCCACAGACTCTAGTAAAACTCTTGTGAAGCCAGGATGAGAGATTATTTTCTATGTAATCCAGCATTGATTCCATCTATTCAGCTATATTACGCTCCCTATGGAAACTTGGGAAAATTTGGGAATCTTGCAAATTCTATTGAATCTACAAACATGCATTTATATTGTTTTATTGAGCACCGCTGTTGGAACACTCTCCAGTTTCATTTCGAAACCCTAAGTTACTATACTAATGTTTCTTATCTTATCATATTTATCATTATATCTTTGATTTAGTCTTGTAAAATCAAGAAAGAACTGGTGGTCGATATACAATTGGATATAAAAGCTCATGGGTATTATCAAGGATTTTTAATTAGAGAATTAAAAGAATTACAACGAAAATTTGCAGCTGCTTGGGAAGTCTGTGTTGAAATGGAAAAAGAATCGGCTGTACAGGTGAACTTATATTGAATTGACATTTCAGAGATCACCAGAATAGGTAGCGTTTTTCCTCAATATTTTCAAACAACTAAAATAGTATCTTACCTGATGAATGAATTAGTAGAATGATATTTGAAAAGATTTTAGATAAATTAATCTCATCACCCATGTCACACATAACTTGTGTTGTGCTTTCTCTAATATTTCAAGTCAAAGATGTTGCCGGTAGTAAAGATTTCCATTTTTACTACTCATTAACCAGATCAAACAAACCCTACACTACCCTAACTGCCGGTCACAGTAACAGGGAGATTTCACGAATTTCTGAGGTTCAGTGGCTGAAATTTGAAGAAACTATGATTTATATGGCTACATTCCAATTTTTCTCATACAATTGTATTCTATAAAAAATTGTGGATATAGATTGTGGTCTAGCTAGCAGTCCAGTGTCATCATAGTACTTCATAACTACATTAATTTGGTATAATAGTAACCACAAAAGTGGCTGTTAGTTGACTCCTTTGGCACTTCTTCCAGTTTTGCATGGAACGAATTACAGTAAAAGCCCTGTGTAGGTACAAGCTTTAGAATATGCATAATGTATTTCCTGTGTGTCGTAAGAGGCGACTAAACGGAAATAAAGAAGTGGTAGACGAAATAAAGAAGTGGTAGATGGCTTTATCATTACCTGGGGCAGATACCACTAAGTGTATTTTATCATGATAGCATAGTTCTGTATGGATGTTCTCCGCTGTGCGGTTGTTGGTGCTTTACCTTCTTTTGACCTCGCTTGGAGCAAACTTCTTTTGAAAAAAAAAGAAAATAATGTGATAAATGCCAGTTTTGTGAAGTTTGTATGCTGATTTTGAATGTGACCCCTGGATTTATATTGATTATTTAAAAATACTCTATTTTTAAATACATCGTCTATATTTCAGGACGATGTGATTTTACATGGTATTAAAGAATTACAAGAAGAAACAAAAGATAGATGCAAACTGCTGACTGGTATATCTGATCAGTTGGACAATGAAATGAACATTTTAACAGGATTTCTTGATAATGTTAATAGCAGGAGACCTAAAGGTTGGTAAATTATGACTTTGAAGAGGCCGAAATTTAATTTTGTCATGATAGATTATCACCTGTTAGCGGAAGATTTTTCTGTCCTCTTGTGAGTGTCTTAAGGAACATAATTTTATAAAAGTCATCAAAATCAAAGGTTTTCAAGACTTTTGTAAAACTTTCGACTAATTCAAAGAAAACCAAATGAAAAATTCATACAGTCGAAAAAAACTAAGATTCTGTAACAATGGTCTCACAGTATTCGATCGAAAGCTAATGCTTAAATTATCAAACGTTTTTTTATATAGAGATGCTCTTGAGTAAACAAATCACTTCAAATAAATATCTGAATCAATGCGTTTCATTATACACAAAATTAAATGTCAAAGATTACATTATGCTTGCTTCAAAGAACTTACCACATTGCTTGGACCATAATACTATTGATAGTTTTGATATCTCCCCTAAGTTTAGAAAAGAGGGAGTAAAATTTTAGGATTTTATACGAAAAACTTAAAATGAGCATATTTTTCTTGCGTTTTCGGTGTACATCAACATCTTCCACATTTTAATTGTCATTCCCCCAAAATAGTACATTTTTTTCAACAGAAATACCAAAAAATTGCTGACACTTTCTGCCCCCAATATCTATTTGTACGACATTTTTTGATTACTCCAAAATACCAATGCTGGAAGAAATGTGTGTGACCCCTCGCCTACCCAGTTTTTCTTGAATTTTTTTGAGAAAGTGGCTGCCTATGCTACAAGTTCATGCTGCTTCCTGTCAACAGTAAATTTAAAGAAGCGTTAAGGTGGAGAAAAAGTAGTGATATTTGTTGCGCCACAATTTAATGTACTTTTTTGTTTCTAATACATCTCTAATTATACCAGACACAAGACAGCAGTCGAGACACAATGTACCAATGCCACCAACCATGCGCCCATCATTGTTATTGAAACATCGAACAAGTACATCTCCATTTACTACACCTTCTGGAAGAAATTTAAGGTTACCTGTCAAACCATCACCATCGTATAGTAGAAGAATATCAGGAATAGTCCAAGCATAACAGGCAAAAAAAGTGTAGTAGAAATTAAAGGATTTTAGGGAACTCTGGGTGTTCAGCAATTTCGTCTGTAGGGATGACCGTATCCTATTCTACAAGTGTAATTTCGATTAACATGTTCAGAGTTTATCCACTTTGTTGCAAAATAATGATATATGCCAACTATTGAAAAATGTGATATCCTGAAGATTTTTAAAATAGGCCCAACATATTTTCCATATGTGTCATAGCAGGTAACCAAAAGGAAACAAAGAATGATAGTCGGTTTTGCCATCACACACGGTAGATGCCACTCAGAGACTTTTCCTTGGTGGTTCATTTCTGTAAGTAATGTTTTCCGCTTAGAGTGCAGTTGCTGGCACTTTATCTCGTAGTAGCTTTTTGACATTTGAGTAGCAGTTATTTAGCTTCTTTTAGGGACCACTTTCGGCCTTGCCCAGAACGAACTTGTATAAAAATAATGTCACAGTTCTTTTGTTTTGTCAAACAAAAGTTATAAATATATTGTTATTGTACCCGAACCAAAAATTATAATAAAAGCGAAGATGCTGATGGGAGAGTTTTACATGGTCCTCCATCATTCTATTTATCGATCCAGGTGGCCAAAAGTTCTTATGTGCTAGAAATCATGCTCAATGACAAAGGATTTTTTGATATCATATCCCGAATGCATGCTCCAATAATCAAAATGTATCAGATAAATAGAGTGAATAGCCTAAAAAGCTGATATAATTAGGTGCCATATTAATAGGTTGAAGTAATTATCACTAATTGTCAAGAGTTGTGACAACATTAATGTTGTATAGAATACTCTGTTTTCAATATGTAAAGCAGACTAACGGAAATCGTAGGGCTCAAATCAATATTATTAGTTAGCTCAACCAGTGAAGCGCTGGGAATGCACTCCGAGCTACGCATCACTGACGTCTTCAGTTCGAATCCCATTGCGGAATGATTATATGTGATAGGTCTGCTGGACTCCTTGCCGGTGCACGGTGATTAACATAAGCACTCCTCACGGCCTCCTCCACCAACCATATCCATGCACAGACAAATTGAGTAAATTTTAGACCAAGAACCCCCGATTCGGAACTGGTGTTCACGAGTGGTCATGGTTTGCCATTTGACTATGCTGTATACTCATCTTTCCTCTCCTGCAGGATAAAAATGAAATCCTATCCTTCTATCTATCTTATATCAGTTATCATAGGAAGAAAATCTACTAAAATAATAATATTCCATTCAGCATGTGGCAGAAACAGTCTGTTGAATAACTTTATACAGGTGCTCAAGAGAATGCAAGACTAGATGGATTTTGTTCAATTTCACTGCCCAATGTGATATGTTATTTAAATCTTACCTATTTGAATTGACATTTATGTTCTGAATATTTTTTTACCAAATGTATAGATTTAGTTGAATATTTCCATTTTTCAGGCAAACGGGTAACAGCCAAAATTGAATTGAACCATCAGTTTTTTAATCTTTCATAAATTTATATTATATATATTTGAGATTTTTGTAATAAAAAATGAAGAATTTCATAAACCAAGTTCAATAGAGTTACTGTGGTTTTTTTGATATTTTTATGGAAGCAGATGCAGATATGCAAATCGATCAGCAGCAAACTTTCCCCTACAAAATGTTAATTGAGATTATTGGAGAACGAGAATGTTTAGCCGTTCCTTTTGTGTTAACTTCCATGAATTAGCATATCTAATGTTGTAAAAAAATGTTATTCAAGTGCATAATGACTTTAACCCAAGGGTATTCAGCGATGTTAATTTGTCAAAATGGCTACTTCCCTCATATTGGTATCTCTCGAATGAGTAGAAAACCAACTACCGTACGTTAAATACAAGCTACCCTCTAATAGAAATAGAATGAGATTTCATTCTTACCCTTTGGCGGAAAGCTAAGAACATGGTCTAATATGGTGAACTGCACATGCACACCAAATTGAAGTGAAGGTTTTTGCCTCAACATATTTCTCAATTTTTCTATACAATAGACATGGCTATTGGAGCAAGCTGGGGCAGCACTAATATACATCGCATAGTACACTTTGACAGGGAAGAATTAAATCCCACATTCTTGGCAACCGCTATTGAATAATAGAGAAAAACGCAATACCGGCAAGTTTTAATGTTATTTATTCACAGTGAAAAAGATCCTGTATTCACGGTTTTTACCTTAACAGTTGTATGTCTTCAATATGTTGGACAAAAAAGAGAAATAGGAAAATTGGCAATTTATAAAATATGAATGTATAATAAAGAGAAATTGAAATTCTATCCAATTTAAGTTCTGCGAAGGACAAGACTTTTGGGAATAGTAACCCTATCGGTAAAATCTGTGGCTGATACTTGACAAAATATAATTTCTAATTGGAAAGTTCCCAGTTAGTGGAACAAATATACAAAAATATGAAAATAGACGTTTCACTGTTTTGAATTTGTTAACAATTAAAATTTGTGCAATAAACTTCTTTAATTGACAATACAACATTTTATCTATTGCAAGTATTATTTAAATGTGATAAAAGTATACAGAATAGAAAAAACTATGCAAGATTATGGTACTCTTCTTCGATTGTCATTACGGAAAAAGTAATTCAAACTGCACCAAGACCGATTCCTCAAAACAAATTAAAAAATCAATGTAAGCTAGGCCAAATTAAATAACATTGCTAGGTTTATACTTGTGGAAGTCAGATGGAATTAGGAAAATTCGCTCTCATTGTTTAAAAAATTTATCACATCAAGACGTTTTTTATGTCACAAAACAGTATTCATCGAAGATCTTCAATACCATTCAACTAATTTGTAGAACTTTGTGTACCAAAAAAGAAATTGTATACATAAATGTTCCTATTAATGAGACACTTGAAAAAAGACAAGATTTATCTACTCAAGTCAAACATGCTTTATTTTATATTTTGTACAAAAGTCGATGCGTGGAAGATCGATGACTGATAAAAGTTCATTAATAGGCGTGTGATCAAGCGGATGTCGATCTCTATGAAAAAAAAGGATTTCTTCTCTGTTATTCATTATAAGTTGTCCTCCCATTTGGAAAGGTGAACCCTGTTCAGTTTGACTTTTCATTACTCTCCACACAGTCTGCCAAAACCCAACGAATGAATTGGATTTGATATGGGGACTACGAGCTATTGGAGTGTCAACTGGTATTGTGTGGAATCCTAAGCAATTGTGTATTGTTCTACCAGAATCGCAATATATTTCATGAGGGCAACTTGTGTCTTCCACAAACTGACGAATAAACCTTGCTGGTGCACAACCAATCAGCACAATTTTTGCTTCTCTCTCTTCCAGAGTGTATGGAAATATTTTTGAAAAATCTTCCACATATTCACGAGTTACGTAATCGAGAAAATGTCTAATAAAAACAAATATTGTCCACGAAGATTTGTTGTTGACAAGATCAGCAAAAGAAATTGGCTTTCTATCGATGTCATATAAAATACACTTTTTTACCTCTTCCAGATCAAATGACTTTTCGGGCATTCTGTCAATAGCGTCGATAAGAGGCACTTCAACTTTACATTCGTTATCACCCATTATTACTAAGTTAACAATTCAGTGCCCCTCCGCCACATACCAAATTTTGAAAACCGAATTGTTTTCTTCAGGCAGAAAACGGTGATGTTTCACCCTGCACACCTACGATAAATATCATTATCAGAATATGAAAAGCACGCTTCACCGACAATCACACTTGTAACGCGGAACACTCCATTAGCAAACAAAAGCCACTTTGTTGAAAGGTAACGCCGTGTGTAAACAAAAAGCGGTTTCCAATAGTTATTGTTATGGTCTATGAACTTTCGGTTGTAGGCGAAAAAAGTGCCGAAAAAGTATCGGATGCAAAAATCGGATTTTTATCGAATTGCCCCAAAGGATTCATATGAATGATATCATATCACGTTTCCTTTACATACTACCTATACAGTAATGAATCTTATGCGTACGAAGTACTGGATTCACCTAGCCACTGGCACCACGACTATGCCAGTGGCATGGCCTGTGCGCCACGTTTGAGACGATCAGAATTCTTTTTCATTTTGATCAAGATCGTTTGCCTTGCGTGAACTATGATGTTTGATTAAATTGAATCCCAGATTGGGATCTACTTTTCACAAGCACAGCTGCGCGAGGGATGATGTTATTTTTATCCTGCGGGAAAAATGAAATAAGGATACGGCTGAACCTTGGGCCAAAGTAATATCTTTTCAAATCTGACTGAACCACACGCCGGATCAGTTCCAAGTTGGAGAAGTTGTCAGGGCGCCGTCAGTCTTCTCAAACGGGAAGACGGCAGCAAACGAATGCCCAGCGGCAAGTTACCTTAATTCAGTTGCTCCACAGCCTTTTTGTGTCGCCACCCAATATGAGCGTTGAGTAAATTACATGTACGGTGCGGTACAACAGTTGAACGCTGACGACCCAATGATCCAAGAGACACAACACTACAATTTGTGAGCCCTTAAAACGGTTTCGATATTTGACACGTGATCTAGGTGTCTTCGTCCAGGTTTGCTCCTAGCTACTATAGGCAAGACTGAGAAACCTCAAGCCCACATCTTCTTTCAGAGCATACAATCAGGACACAATGAAGTTTTAAACCCTATGCTATCAAAATAGAAGAAAAATAACTGCTTCACAGTAGTAGCGAATACCTGCTGTATTTTCAAACGAACATGCAAATGGAGTGCGTTAATTGGTGATTAGGAGGCTTTGTTAAAACAGTGACCCAAGCTAAACCAATTGCGACCTTTATCTGGGTAGTGGGTCTGGTCTGATTCCTTGATCCATGGAATAGGCAGCTATGACAGGAGCTATCGGGTACCCAATGTCCTGTGTTAGAATCCGGTGTTGGATGCGAGATTACTGTAGAAAACTTCATCAGCGCAACTAGCTCCTGTCACTGGTTTTATAAACTCGTATCGTATTTCAGTGCTGTTGGAACGGGGGTCATTATGTAGATTTTGGGAAGATTGGATTAGAAATTTATTTATCGTAGATTCGATTGAAAAAAATGAACTAAATGCAAGTTCAAGAAATTGGTAAGTTCAGTTAAAACTCTGGGCACTACGGAGTCACTGGTTTACACTCTATGCATTTCTTGGTGCACTTTGAAAATTAGCGGCATGCTCGGAATACTTCTGTTACTGGTGGAACATTTAAATACATTGTGATACAATTCTGGAATAGTTTACAGATTTCAAGCCATGGGCTGCCACCGCACCCTTGCACCAAACAAAATTCACAAGTTGATAAACGGCTCTAATCATGTTACTAAAACAACCTTCTACATTTTTGCATAAAAAACATATTATTATTCAGTTATTAGCTAATCAGCTTTGCACTTGAATGCAGATACACAGAATGAAAGTGTGACATTCACTGGCGACAGAAGGGGTCAAAGCTTTTTTTTGCTGAGTAGTGGAGTTCAATCCCTTATAAAAAGGGATGAATTTCACTGGAAATTTGCACCTGTTACAAGATTTTCTTTGATCAAAATGTGAACAATGGAATGCAAACGTTTTTCAACTCACATTTGAAGTCAATTAGGTATGTGAATAAATAGCTTGTGTAATCTTAGGTTTTGACCGTTTTTTCTGACTCCAAACTGCTAGTAAATTTTGCTCAAACCAATATTTAATGCTTCATTGAGATAATAAATCATTTTACACATTTGGAACTTATTACAGTAATTAATATCAAAATTCAATATACATACGTCACATCGAAATTTCGATTTTGTAGTAAGCTGAAATGGATTGCACCATGTAGGCGCGATTCATAATAGGGCAGACGTCTCCTCTACTAAACAAAACTATAAGTATTCTAAGTAAAATATATTGCACAGAATTATATGTTGGTAGAACCACTTGCACGAGCCAACTTATGAAACAAAGAATCAGAATCTGTCATCAATAAATCAGGAGGTCCAAACTCTGCAACCATTCCATCATTCATCACAAGCACTCGATCGCAATCCATGATTGTCTCAATCCTGAAACAATATGGCATGGATCAAGTAATATACTAGGCTCACGGTGGTATTGCAGGCAAAAGATCTGACTCATATTAGCACACATCTTGTCAATCAAGCCTATCTAAATAAACATAAGAACCTGGGATGACTTGGTCAGACTGTAAAGCTCATTGCATGTCAGAAAGTTCGAAACAGTGGTCACCACCCAACCAAAGTTTGACATACTTAGGGAGACTCGGCAGAACAGGAATGCTTGTGTATATGAAAAAAATCAACCTCACTCAATAAAGAAACAATTTAGTGCGGCTGACTAAAATGAGTCACTGTCAACAAAATGTATTTGCTTATAAAAAGCTGAAAAAGAATTTTTATGTCAAATTGCATGCTTATTCAATAATACATATTTTTTCATTAAAAAGAAGAACTTAGCTAGAAGTTTTATCTTATTTCAATTCAAACTATGACTATATGAAATCGATCGTAACTAGCAAGCTACTTGCAACGTACCTACCTGTGTGCAATAGTTAGAACAGTTCGGTCCTCAAATTGTTCTCGGATTGTTTTTTGTAAAATTGCATCAGATTCACCATCAACGCTTGCGGTTGCTTCATCCAAACAAACAATCTATAAAATTCAGTTTAAAAATTTTCACAAAACAAAAAGATTTTGTGATAAAATGGATATTCTAGTTGTTTCAACAGAAGTATTAATAGACACAAATATAGGGTATACAGGTAAGTGCTAACTATAATTTTTGACAAAGTTGACAATTATTAAGCGTCACCACGTGCAGAATAATCTGTAAAGATAAATGGTGTATATTTTTTCACAATAATTTGGCATTGAGGCAAAAAATCATTAATCAACAATAACTAATGTGTGACAATTGCTGTATATATATTTACTATCTTGTACACATGTTTTTTCAAGTTTATACAGTTTCCAAATTACTAGAAGTTCCATTTCAATATTGGCATTAAAATGAACAATGGCTGTTGAGATGAAGAAGACAAATAGAGTCCTGTCATCTAAGAGTATTTTACCGGTGTGTAGAAATGTCAAAATATTGATCATATTGATAATAATTTTAAAAAAATATTGGTGTTGTGCTGAATTGAAAATAAGTTTACGCTTACTTTTGTATTTGTTAACAATGCTCTAGCCAAGCACAGAAGTTGCCTTTGTCCAACCGAGAGTCTCTTTCCACGTTCACCAGCATCTGTAAGTAATCCTCCCATTTCAAATATTTTATCTTTCAAATTGCATTGTTGTAAAACATCCAATAAATCACTTTCATTATATTCTTCTTCAGCTGAATTTGGAAGGAGATTTTCTTTGATAGATCCACTGAATAGGAATGGATCTTGTGGAATGACTGACAGCTTTGATCTGAGTATAAAATGTGAAAAAGATTAATAGAAATGGAGATGTCTAGATAATTTTGGTTTGTTTGACATATTCACTAATAATTTGAATATGTTTTCGTGCTTAGAAACACTTTTTCAATTCTTCAGTTTTAATAAAAGATATAGTGGTCAAAATACATATCAATTAGGTATGAGAATCAATACTGGCAGGACACAACAAATTATGTTTAGTCATAAGTGTTTCAGTAGCCCAGCACTCAAATAGAAGATCTCATAGAAGGTTGATGGAAATGAAGCCTAATTTTCTAATAATGTTCATACATATATATTTATGACATGTAGCATTAATAGAATTCCCAGAAGACAGACATTTCACAATTCAAAAGTTTAAAGGTATGCTTGTTTAGGTAGCAAACCATCATATCATATTATAATTGTTGGCTCATGAACGTCAGAAGGCATTTTTTTAGTTTAAATCAAAATAAGCTTTTATCAGTAAAAAGCTGAATAAAATTACCTTAATAATTGTAATGGAATTTCTTTAATATCAATCCCATCAATAAGAATATCTCCCTCACTTTGTTCAATCATTCCAAACAATAACATGAGTAAACTAGATTTTCCACTCCCAGTTCTTCCCACAATTCCAATCTTTTCACCACTTTCTGGAATGCAAGTAATGATTAAATCAATGGTGGCAAATCTATTTTGTGTTGGGGGCCACTGTCAGAATACTTCTTGGATATATGAATGAACAAAATATTAATTTTCATCAACAATAATGAACCACAAATAAATGTATAATATATGTGGATCATGAATTTCAATCTATTATTTATTACCTGATCTAAAGAAAAGAAAAACCTATCATCATATATTAAATTTTTTGCTTAGTAAATATTAAAAAATTTTAATGTTCAATCAAGCTTCATGAAAAATATTAGTTGCTCAATTTTGCTATCAGTTATTGATATTACATTGTTCAAAGTTAGAAACAACTCGTAGAAAGTTTAAGACGGCTGATGTTTATTTTTTTTACTTTGCCATACAATAAAAGTTGTCAAAACTATTTTTGGTTGCTGAAAACTATTATGTGGGCAGCATGGCCATCAAATCGGACACATTTTTAGTTAGTATATGGACTATGATAGTAAAAAATCAATATTCATACTAACCTATTTTGAAAGATATATTTTCCAGTGCCAATGGCAATCCTTCTCTGTACCGCAAACTAACATTAGAAAATTCAACTGTGCCATAATTTGGCCAATAATTTACAATATTTGTATCCAAAGTTTCATTCTCACGCTCCTGATTAATGTTAAGAAAAACATAGAATAGACTAAATTTAAATTTGAAAGCAATCTTTCTCAGGTTTTCAAAATGCAACATAAATTCAAAATATAAACTGAACATGCATATGAACATCACTATATAAAAGACAATATCAATAAAGAACTATAATGTTTTTTTAATAAAATATTTGTTCCCATATATTACATAATGACCTATGAAACTTTAAACGAAGGAAACAGCCAACATTGTACAATACCAGTCAGTTCGAATAGCTTATTATTCAATTTGAATATTTGATTCGTGGTGCTCAGGCTAATTTAGCAATGAAACATACTAACTTTTGGAATGTTATTGATATAGTGTGATTCTCTCTCCACTGCAACCATTTGTTTTTCAGTCTCAGTGAATGATGTGATGACACCAGATAAATTGCTGGTAACTGATAAGGCATATGATAATGCCAAACCAGCAAGACCTAGAAAAAGGAACTTATAATAAGTATATCATTCTGGGAGGCAAACTTTCTGATAATAAAATGCAGTCTAGCAGAATGTGAGCTGCTCTGCTACTCTAAAGACACCCAAAGAAAATGTTGCAAATAGGCAATATTTGATGATATATCTGTGTCTAGAAGATTTAAATTTCTCGTTTTGAGTGTCTGGTAGTAACCAATCTGTATAAAAAGTTTAAATATCATCAATACTACTATGAAATAGTAGTGTTGGTGGATTTGAAGCTTTTTTTCCATCCAAAGGAAATAAAACATTTCAGACACCGAAAAAAACAATTTTCTGATACTATGACGAACATATAATTTACTCTAAAAAAACAATATAAAAATGTTATCAACAAAACTAAAAATAATGAGTGCGAAATTGATTAAAGTAAAGTCAGAATATGAGAAGAAAAAGAGTTGAACATTGTTTTCAAATAACGAGTACCTACCCGGAGACACAGACCGACTTTGATGCATTAATACAGTTACAAAAGCTACTCCAGTAACCATAGCAACACCAATCATTTGCAATCGAATACCGAACCATTCTTGAGCAGCGAGAGTTGAAAAATTGCACCTCTGATTTGAGGTAACTAAACCAATATTTTTATTCCTGTAAAACAAAACGCAGTTTTATACAGTAAATCCCACAAAATTTTTTGAGAACCTAGCGAGTGGGAATGCCAAAAATATCTTTTGTGGAGTATGGGACAATGATGTATCACGTCAACATAAGTTGCTGATGAGTTGTCATCAGCATTTCAAAACACAATTATTGTCTCTTCAAAATAAATCTACTCAAATTTAAACTGGCTGCCATTTGCATCATACTTTCGGTCTCATAATCCCCAAAAAGTAAGAATGATGCCTTGTGATAATCATGTTTACATCACAAGTTGATTACTGTTAAATCCAGGATGGATAAGTCAATGACCAAAGCTACCCAATCACCATTCAACTTTTGATGTGATAACTGGGGTAGGCACGAATGAATTGAAAATTTCAAACCATAGTTGTATTCTATATGGGGACTTGAGTGATTCGTTCAAATGAATGAGCGTAAAAATGCTGATAATAAAATAGAATAAAAACGTCTTAGTAAGTAAATAAAACTAAAATCCACGCATCTTAGTTTGGATTTTACCTATTAAGAATATTTTCCAGAGCACCAACTCACAATAGAGTGAACATCTATCTAACTAAACAAATGTTTAATTCTCTTGGAGACGTTTTATGCTTAGAGTACAGTGGCTGATACTGCATTTCAAAGTAGCTCTTTGTAATATAAGAAGTCCTTTTAGGCACTGATCCCGGCCTTGCTCAGAGCGAGTTTTAAAAAAAAAAAATCAACATCAACAATATTATACTGGGATATAATTTATTGTACCAGTACCTAAATATGTCTTGTTTTCTGAAAGCACGGATGGTGGAGAGTCCAGATAAACTTTCGGTAAAATGAGCATATATGGGAGATAAACTAATGCTGCTTAATCTTTTCAGTTCTCGTGATGTTAACCTGTAATAATGCTGAAAAAGGAAGTTCAAAAAGTGATATTTTGAGGACAATAATTCCCAATCTCGATATGGATGTCGGAATAGATACCCTTTATCGATTTGATATACTTCACTGAAATCATGATAAATATCAAATTTTACAACGTTGTTTATGTTGTAAGCAGATCCGAATGTTAAAAGAAAGCTTTTTATAACATTTATATGAAAAATTCCGAATGACCAAAATTTGAAGGAAAATGGTATATTGTAATTACACCAGAATCGAGCCTGGGAATGTATTGCCATTGGTCTCCTTACAATTTGCCTGAATGTCACATCACAATTAAATAACTTTTGCCATAATATGTTTTGTGAAATGTGTGACACTGATGTTGCGCCTTGGCGGTATGATCTATCTTTGACTCAAGCTCGACAAAATTAAATTTCTGATTGAGTAAATCATTTTCATTGAGTAAATCAATTCTGACTGCATTTCCGGCATGGTTACGATATTCGTTATCAATTCTATCGCTAAATATAACAAACACTAGAACGAAAAAAAAGTGGTTGTGAGGGATAGGTTAACTATCGCCATTAAAATTCAAACTTTTTTAATTTAATCGAACATTTTATGTAATCTTTCCGTTATGAAACTTAAAAATAATATTAACCTGTATATAAAGATAAAAAGCACCAAGCGGAACAAGTGCAATTGCAAACCAAGGTAATCCATAACATGTAATAACAACTGTACCAATAACACCAACAAATTGTGCCAAGAATATATTTAATATAAATGGAAGAGAATCGTCAACAGTGTATGTATCACTGGAAAATCTATTTAATATTCTTCCAACAGGTGTGATATCAAAAAATGAAACAGGAGCCTGGAAAATATAAGACAAAAAAATAACAATCTAGTAATTTCAAACATACGACAACAGACTGGCAGAATGTCAGCTACTTTGACCCCAGAAAAATGAGTCCCCGCTGATGATTTTTCAAAAGTACAATAACCCATCATAAATATTCAACTTAATAAAGATCGAAATGCCTAATTTTGATTGCCTGGTTGCAACAGCTTTGTACAAAAAGTACAAAAAAGTGTAGAATATTGGAAAAAAATTGGCATTCCTAATACATAGAATTGTCAAAAATTTTTCGCTTACGACAATAGTATCGCTACGACAAACACTCAAAGTAGACCATTTTATCTTTTCATAGACCATATCTCAGAAAATACGCAGCCTGTGTTAAATGAAAATTATCATGGAAGGAATCAATAATTGAATAGTCACTGGACAAAATATAAATACTAACAACACAGTGACATTGCCCTCAACCAGATTAAGACATGGATGAAATTTCTAGATAAACGCATAGATTGAAGTCTTCTATATTTAAAAAAGCAAAAAAGAAGATCACATGATTGTATACCTGGAGAACCCCTTTTAACAATGCACTATGCAATACTTTAGCAGCTTTTATTCCACCATAAGCAAACAAGAATGATCTGAATAATGTGAATAAACTATTTGAAGCAGCAATACATCCATATATCATTAAATACCATTTTGTATCATCTTTCATTGTGGTTTCAACATCATAACCTTTAACAAAAGACGAAGTGGTTATCATTTAAAATTAAGATTCATTGAAAAAATTTTCAAAATCATCAACACTGCCATTTCCTGGTAGTATTAATGATTTTGAAGATTACTGTTCAATTTATATTATACAAAAAAGACATGTCATTACTCTAATAAGTATTCTACCTAAGTTTAATTAGGTAAAAAGAAGTTGAAATGCTAGAAAGCAAAACTCTTGTTTTCATCCATTTATGTTTCACCAATATACCGTAAATCAACACGCAAATCCAAAGTTGGAATTTCATGAATTAGAAATCAAATTTGTCGCACTATTTACACCAACTTGTAAGCATCAATTAGCAATGGTAATAGGGCAACAGAATGGAACTACACCAAAGATAATCGAACAAATATTTTAAATCTAGACCTACTGTCCAACAGTTTATAATAATAACATAGCAAACCTTTAAGAAAAGTAGTATAGCTTGTTATAGAAAGAGACAGTGGTTGATTGAACTGAAGATATATAGGAGTATGATTTGAATGCAATTCTGACAATGCATAATATAATCCATCATTACTAACATTAGCCTTGATATTTGTCACCCAATATGATAACCACCAATCTGACATGACTTTCGAACCTGTATAAAATATATTGAGAGGTTATTATGATAGTACTGTTACCACACCGGAAATCTTATTCTGCCAAAACACAGTCAAATGATGAACAAAGCTTCAACGGTGCATTAAAAAAGGCACTGCTGGTAAATACCAGGACTTTGTGGCAATATTACTCAAACATCACGTAACAAGAGTAAGAACAATAAGAAATAATATATTCACATGAATTACCTCATGGAATTAAATGAAACAACAATAAAGCATAAGCATAATTGATGCTATATCGTGGAAAGTAAATTAAGGACTTTGCATATAAATCAAAAAATAAGCTTGAAAATATATACCCATTAATCAAACTATGCGCCCAACATACCTTGCATTAAAAATAAAAACATAATAATCGAGGATGCAAGACAAGATCCGATCGCCAACCAATATGATTTATAAACACTGAATGCAACTGTTCCTATAGCTCGTTCTTCTTCAGTCATCAACTTAGTTTCCGATTCAGTCTGGATTGACTGAGAATCAATAGAGATGGCATTTGATACTGTGTGAAAAAAGCTGAAGGTTAGAACTTAAGCAATAAAACGTAACATTATGTGACTGAAAAATGTATGAAGGCTTGGACCAATTAGCTCTGAAGAAGATGAAAGAATTTCTTCAATATTACCAAAGAAATTCAAATTTTAACAACAGTGCATAGTGCCATATCAAAAAAAAAAAAGTACCAAATTTAACCCAGTCAGAAATATCATGTCTAAACATGTATTTGGTAATAAGTATGGGTTATTGATGGAGGGCGTCGGCAAGATGCGGTCTATCTATGACGCATGACTGACATAACTAAATTTCTGATTGGGAATGACAAGAGTTTTTAAGTTTAAAGAAGTGAGTTGGTTAACAACAAATATAAATTAGCTTTAAATCAAAAAGTTTAAAAAATGTGCCAAGAAAGCAAGGAGGAATTTTTGTTCAAATTTTAAAAGTCACCCACACTAACACAACCAAATATTGCTATTCAGGAGGCTGAAAAATCAGCAGATTGAACAAATATAAAGATGAGATAATAGCTATTTTATGTCAATGTTGAATAAATCAAATTTTGCAAACCTAGACTTGATTTACTCTTGCTCCCCATAATTTTTCCTGTTATTTGCGGTTGAAGATAATTGTAATATTTCATCAGGAGTTCCAATCTGTTTGATTTTGCCATTTTCCATTAATATTATCTTGTCAGCATGTCGTAAATATCTGATACAATGTATATTTCATGTGACAATTGTAAACTTTAAAAGGGTTTGCGATACAGTTCTAGAATCCGCCCTATCCATGTTATGTGAAATTTTTACATTCATAATATAAAGCAACATTCTATTCAAATCGATGAAATATCAGCTACACTGCTGCACTCTAAGATATACCTGACATGAAAGGAAAATTAATGAAACAGCATTGTACTGCTGACCCTGTCGAAAAAACATGTTTAAACATGTGTCTGTTGAGTATAGCTTACTGATGGATCTGTAACGCATGATTAACAAAATAATACACTGGTATACTCTAAGAAATAGCTGACATGAAAGAAAAATTTAATACTGCTTCCGGTCTTGCTTAGAGCAAATTTGAGTAAATTTTTTTTATTAAAAACACCAAAATAGCAATATGCATGTTTTTGAATACCCAATACCGGTAATGATAAGAAAAATAAACAAAATTTTTATGTATTGAATCAATCATCCCTCATGTTAGTAAAGGAATCAAATAGAAAATTTCTTCTTAAAAACTTACTTTGTATGGTGAGTGCACAATATTCTAGTTTTTCCAACCAATTCACCCATAATACATCTGTCATGCAAATAACTGGCAACATGCTGATCTACAGCTGATATTGGATCATCAAGCAGATATAAACTTTTATCCTGAAATAAAAATACAATATTTTCTTGAAAGATACTCTGTTTTTCAATTCAGTTTGACAAAAGCATACATTGCAACTAAATCATCTGTTTGCCAGTCTTGGAAGCCATTGCTTCCATGTATTTTCGAACTCGCATTTATACAAGTGCAACCAAAAGTCTCGCAAACATACATGAGTAAAAATGATTCAGGCACTGGCAAGGGGGGGAGGAAGTCCAGTTACCTACGGGTGCGAAGCTGTCGCCAATAAATTGAAAGTACGTCGAAGTACTACGGTACTATTGTATCGGTATAGGAATACAAATTGAATATGACGTATGCGAACTATGCAGTATCAGCAAAAACTATGATATCTGCCAATCACCAACAATAAATGTTTGTAAAAATTCCATGATGAATGAATCGAATTTGGTATAATTTGTGATCGACGTTGCTTTCAGTAAAGCTATACAATGCCAAAATTTTATTGTTCTGTGGATGGTAATGGTACGTGAAGATATAAATGCCAGTAACACAAAAATTGCTAATATTTAACAATAATACTGATTACTCTGATACCTCGGCACACACTGACGTAAAAGGCACTACTATTTAGACATGTGAAACAATCAATCCTACCAAGGGAGAAATTACTCAAATAAAAGTTGATTTGAAAATATATATAATCTAAGGATGCTAACAAGTTCAAAATGTATTTTGAGTGTCTGATCAATACCGCAGTAAAATATATGATCAGTTTTAAAGTTTTGAAAACTTGAATGAAAAAGGTATTCTGCCACCTTGCTTTGACACATCAGTGAAAAAATATGATTACAAATTGTGATTAAAGCTTACCTGATAAACAGCTCGAGCAAGAGCTACTCTGGCTTTTTGTCCACCGCTTAATGTAACACCATTTTCCCCAACTTCAGTCAAATCTTTATCAGGAAACATTTGAAAATCTTCTGTCAATGCACAGGAATCAACTACAGAGTGATATTGTTGTTCGTTGTATGGTTTACCCCATAATATATTGTCTCTAAAAATATTTCAGGTTAATTAATCATTATTAATATGTAAAAATTTTTCAAACTATTTTGATATGTTGGTCTATACCCTTGCGCATCGATGGTGATAATTCAAGATCTCGTAAGTTCGAATTTTGCGCATTTTACTTGGTATCTTGACCTTGCATATCGCACCAATGATTCAACATAGAAATTTTTTTCCAAACATGTTCGTCAAGTGTGAGCCACATCTCCGGTATATATGATATTAATATCAATCAAATAAACATCAACAGATTCTTGGATCCAATAACATTTTTGATTTTTGAGAAATTAAATTTCATCTTTGTCTTGTCATCTTTGTTATAAAATTGTTATATAGAAAATACCTGATAGAGGCATGCTGTAACCAGGGTTCCTGTTTAACAATGGCAAAACCATCATTTACACAATCAACATAAAGTTTTCCACTTTCTTTCCTCATTTCTGCAAGAACCGCTGACAACAAAGAACTTTTTCCCGAACCAACTGTTCCGATCACACCAACAAATTGACCCTTATCAAGAATACTAAAAGGATTAATGGTGAAACTGGAATGAAGACAGAATAGCCTCAGCAAGTATGTAATTTTTTTTACTTGTGAACATGACCTATACTTGGAAGTGTGATGTGGACCATGAACACATGAAAAAAAAAAATAACATTCATGGTTCAGGATATCCTTATCCAAATAAATGGATATTTTGAAATTTTGATTGATATAATTCTGTTGTTCAATATGTTAAACTGACTCATGTTACAGTAAAATACTGCTAATTTTACATTCAAACTAGGATATAAATAAGCGTTTGACTGCCCACAGAGTCTTCCACATTTGTTTGCATTTGAGGAGTGCCGGTGAAAATATTGGTGGTTAAAGTCAGGTGACCAAAATCCACAGAAATTTAAATATGTCGAATTACATAATAAACCACGACTTGAGAGATAAGAGTACAAACCTCTTTAACTTTCAGAGAAATATCAGTCAATCCCTGATCCTGCCCATGCACATCAACATTATCGGACAAACCCCATGAAAAATTTGCTTTGTTCATGCCAATAACAACATCCATCTCATCTTAATACAGTAAAAGATAAAATTCATAACCAGGATAGAGGTTTAAAAAGAATTTGAAATAAAATTCAAAAATCATTAACAATGCTGACTGAATTTCTGCATTTAAAAATAATATACAAATACTATATATATATATATATATATATATATATATATAAAGAAATATATATATATATATATATATAATATAAGAATATTTTCGAATTTAATTATTCCTACCTGATTCAATTCTTGATGGAAAATCGTAGTATTTTTCAAATTCTAGATTTTGTAGTTGAATGAATTTATTCAGTCGTTTTAACGAGATCCATGCCTCCATTAATCCATTTATAACCCAGGGAAAAGCATTTAATGGTGAAATGAGCATATTTATCAACGCAATCACCGTGAAAACCTGCATGAATACAAAACAAAAAACTCTTTGCAAGATACAAAAGCCAAAAAATATACAAATACCAAAAAATCAACATAGGAAATTTGAAATTCAAAGAAGGAAGAATTCCCGAATGAAAAACTTGTATTGCAATAAGAATATCGAATCGGACATTCCAGGGCAAAACTTTTTATCAAAATATGTTTTTCCAAGTGTGTGCCACTGATGGATCGTGCAGAGCCACGGCCCATCTGTGGCCCATGCTTGACAAAATTTAATCCCTCAATTGCGATGTAATAGGCAAGGGAGAAGGTGATGCTGGCTTTGGATTGTTGCATCCCCACCAGACAGCTAGTAAAGTCAATTTCAATATAAAAATGCAGCTTCAGTTGAAAAGTATATTTCCCATAATTAAACATACCTTAGCTGCACTTAAATTCATAACCAAGGGACGAGTAAATAGAAAAAGTAAGCAGAGAAATAAGAACTGGAGTTGTTGCCCACAGATATACACATCCTGCATCAAAATATTTAATTCCTTTCAAATTCCTCAATTCTTCATTCCTGATCCTATGAAGTTTACGAAAAACATGTTAATTTATTCTCTAATATAAAATGAAAATACCACACAGAGAATTTCCAGATAGTTTAGTGAATCAGAATTACAACATAATGTAAAAATGCCCTTCAACGAGAATATCGAACAATTCTAACAGTATTAATTAATTATGCAATAAAATAACTATTAATTTTAAATTTCACAGAAGGTGTAGTGATCTTGGTGTACGAGAAGAGAATTAAATTTATTTTACATCACATAGATTGCTGTGGCATTAATGACAATCACAGTAGGCATAATCACCCGCTGTCTCAGAACCATATGATAAGTGGTCAGCATCCCCCACTGACAGAATTCAAACACCTTCAAAGTCTTGGATAACGACATCTCGAAATGCATTCAAATTTGTAACATTTTTCTTTCGATATATGCCACCCTCAACAAGGTAGAATTTAAAAAAAAAATAAATGAACAAATGGAAAGATCATGGGAAAGAGAGATACAAAGAAAACATCATACTTTCCCAGTTTTTCTGACATGAAATATTCCCAAGCGTTGAATTTGACAACTCTTATTCCTAGAAGTATCTCAGTCATCAACTGAATAAAATAATGATCAGACATAAAATTGAATATTCAAAAGCAACCTGACATAAAGTGCAACAAGTAAGGAGTATTACATAATTCACTTAACTTTTATGCAGATGCGGATGGCAAGAAATATGCTGGCTATATATATAATTCAAAAATTATCTAAAAAGAATTTCAGGTTTAGCTGTTTGCCAGAGACCACTGAGGAGGTATTCTATAGTATTTTAAATAAAAATATTCATCAAACAAACCTTCACTCTGTTGTCTTTCTCCTTCATCATGGCAGAATTGTATTTTCCTATTTGTTTAGCAAGATATCGATTGAAAAATATCATGATGACAGCAAGTCCCACACCAGCTAGAAAACACGATCCCAACCTGAATGAAAGATAAAGCTTGAATGGAGATATTACGCATCCCAAGTAAAAGTATTCAGAATATGTTTGTTGTTAAGTATATATATTGTATATAGTATATATATTGTGATGCTATGGCCCAAACTTAACAACATCAGATTTATGTGTTGTAATTTTACAGATCAATTTAAATTTTCGGAAAACTGGATTGATTCATAAACACAGATACCAACCATTCGGGTAAAAATGTCAGCAAAGAGTTTTGAAAATACAGAAAAAGCTACCAAAACAAAATCAATCCAATAGGTACATTATACATACCTGGAGATAGAGTAAATACAGAGTGACAGCAACTTGGAATGGCAAACTCCAAAAACTGTGAAAACTAATACAGAAGTTGACGACTCTATCAACATCAGTACTCATGAAGTTTGTTATTTCACCAGTAGTGTAAGATGATAGTTCAGACGGTTGAGCTTGCGTAGTCTTACGATATATATTCGTGATCAGAGCAGATTTCACCCTCAGATTTACTTTGTTCACCTAATAAAAAGTTAATAATGGTAATGAAGGTCTGGATTTTGATGATAACACCTTTTGTTGCTTCTTTTCCAAGTTCACTAAATCATGACCAAGTCACCAAATTTGAACACATTCAAAACATACATAATGAATACCATTCTGAATACTTTCGAACCATGATCACTCATAGAGATTTCAGTAGCAGTACCGTACATGAAATCATCATGTTAAAAACATCAATAACCCTTTCAAACTAAATATGATATTGCAGATAAATAAACATAATATATAATTTCCATAACAATCGATTAAGGTAGATAGCACAATCCAACGTCACTTATACAGAAAAATTTATGTCCATATTATTTTGTCAAGTACCGGTATGTAACCTTGATGAATCGTTACCATGTAGCAGTGCAACATGCCTTGAAACCAAAATTTTCTTGGAGTTGGTCAATATTAATAAGGGCACTGGTATTTTATGATTTCCTATTCATTTACATTTTAGCATTTTATATCTTCCATAGAACTTGCCTGATAATCAAAGTGAGTAGAAAATAGAGATCCAATAAATGTAGACAAGAATAATCCAATTGCATAATAGTAGCCATGTACAAGTGGTTCATCAACATTTTCAATGAAGTTTACAAGTTTGTTTAAAAGCAGAGGACCAGCAAATGCCAGAATATCTGCAAGAAGTTTCAATATCCCTGATGCATAATATACCAAACCGAAACTTCTATTGAGAACCTTCAAAAGAACATGTTTTCCTTCCAAATTTTCAGTAGATTCCTCCAAGCACGCTTGATGAAGATAATTCGAAAAAATATCATCTAGAGTTGAGGTAGTAATATCTTGTGGCAATTCATAAACTGAGGATTCATCTATAAGTTGCTGTTTGGCACCTTTCCTCATCAATGAGTTGACCCAACAGAAAAATAGTTTTGAAAATATATTGGCAGAATCAGCTGGACATGGCCTTGTGTCAAGCTGTTCACGAGAATGTCCAGAAAGATAATAGCTTCCACTTGTACTATCCAAAAGCTGCTCCTTTTCTTCTGTCAGGGCTCGATCAGATTCCGCTACAGAAACAGTTCTGAATCTTGAATATGGAAGAACGATACAAAGAAGATAGACGAGCTGTGATATACATGCTAATACAGCTAATCCTATTTGAATTTCCACAAAGTAACTGGCAGAATCTGTTTTAATTATTTTCGCGATATGGTATTCAGCAGCAGCAACATAATAGGGAAGAGTAAGCACCCATGAAATTGTTACTAACCATGGTCCTCGTTTGAATAGAAAATGTATTTTAGGCCAAACGTATAAGGAACAGCAAATGCACCAATAACGTGATGGAACAGAACGCAAATGTTATTGTCACAGAACCACATCCTTCCTCTAACGCAAATATACTTAACAAATTAATAATCACAGTGAATATTAATGTAATGATGGTGCATATTTGTCGCAATAAATATCGCTTAGGGGTCTTCAGTTTCAGATCTGGTATTTTGATCCGTCCAACATAGTATGAGCTGGTTGCAGCCAAAAGCAAAAAGGGGAAAAATATGAAAGCAATTGTTTGAAAACAATCCGAAAACGCTGGAACTGTAGAATCAAACACTTTAAATTCTTTGCCACAAAATGATTTAAAAATTTCCTTTGCAGTTGTCATTGCTGATTGATCTAAATAAAAATTGTAAATCATTCTATAAAAATTCTTTTGAAAAAGAAATTTGTTTACCCTCAGAAAGCTTTAGAAAAGAAACAAACTTAATAAGAGGGTGATATATGAGAAAAGATCATACAATCAAGATAATAGTCAGAAGTAACCCCCTAAATACAGCCTTATTTCAACATAGTTTCAAGAGACATTCAGAACTGTCTTTTCAAATCATTCTTGTTCTATAGGTTCTTCTATAGAACCTTTCAGGTAGTCAAAGATCTCACCTCAAAAGTCTTCGAACACTAATTATCAGAAAAACGTCTAATAACCTTTCAAAGATAAATAATTTCAACAAACCTTCAATGATGAAATGATTCCAAAGATGTGAAGTGAGAGCATTCTTTGTATAATTATAACACTAATGGACAGAGGTAACAAATATTTCCAAAACACATTTTGTTCTAAAATACAAACCCAATAGTAAAAAATCTAAACGAGAAATAGTAATATGCATCAGCTGGACCATATGTACTTAATGATTAAAATTGCATGAATTATAACATCTAAAATAACTAGGAAAAATCTTGTTACAGATTTGCAACTTTGGTAACATAATATCAAGTTCGAATACACATAATTAAACAAGAGTAAAACCTAGATGGACACATAGGCATATTATGAAAAATCGATATAAAAATATTTTGTCAAGCAGAGCAATAAGTGAGGTAATATCAATGAGAATCCAGCTCTTATAGAGACAAATTAATTTTTTCCCAAAAAATGCCATTCGAGCTGGTTGGCACAAAGTTACTAGTTATGGACCGCTGATATGCTACCATCTACACAAAGTCAACAAAAAAACAGAAATATCAAGTGTTCAGGCATAATATTGTTTTCAAAAATAAAACATAGGGAAATTATTCAAAACTAATATCCAAAAACATTGCAAAAAGGTGTTTTAAAATATCATGCGAATATACAAAGTTATACAACAAATACATTTTTATTGACACTCCATAGTGCCTTCCATTTCAGTACCTTGTGTCTAATCGCTCGCATTACTTATATATTGGATGTCTTGAAGTATTAAAGGCTATGGACAACTATGAGGGCGTGACATCTATTCAATCACATTAATTAGCGTTTTTTTAATCAGAATTAGTGCCTAAAAACTTATTTAATGAAAATCAATTCAAAGTGAAGTCAAAAACTGAAACGTTTTCTCATGTTCATTCGAAATGAGGTGCTATCAGAAGACAAAAAGCAATCAGACCTTTTTTAAGGGTGGTAGAATATTAGGATTGCATGTGTTGCCGTTTTTACAAAAGGATCCTTAAATCATGTGTTCTTAAAGCCTATCCTGACAATCAACTACCGATTCCATTTCTGCCTGTTACTGTCTGAGCATATTTGTTAAGATCTTCAAATTCAACCTGAATACTATTTAATATTTTCATCTTGCACTTTTAAAAGAACTTTTCCAATGTTTTTGTTATCCAAAACATGTTGATGAGCATCTGAAACAGACTCTAGAGCAAATTCTCTATCAACAACAGGTTTCAATCGGATTTCTTCTCCATGAACTATAGCAGGTTTTGTAAAATATGACAAGGCATTCTTAGAAAATTGTGCAATCAAGCGAGCTTTGTATTCATCACTTCGGCTTTTTAATGTAGTTGTGAGTAGACTAGCTCGTTTTGAGAGAAGTGATCGCAACAAACCTCCATTCACATCAGCTAAAAGAAGAAAAAAATTCTGTATGCATGGATAAGGAACAATCAGTTAGCATTATGAATGTAATAATGTTCACATTCAATCAATAAAAAGTGGAAGAGATTATCAAAAAGAACATGGTTTGAACTGAAATTTATCAAGCAATGTACAGGAAATAAAACTTGGGTGGTATATGCACTGCAGCGTAATCTTGGAAATTTAATAATGAAAAACTGTATATATATGATGAAAATAATTCAACATTAACGGAACCCAGCAGAAAAATTTTTTATCTATGGAACAACATGAACAAATTTAGATTTTATATAGTCATTCACTATCGTGAAAAAAAATTTTATACTCAAGTTCTACTTGCCAATCCTGGGCTCGAAACTTTCACTTTGCAAATGAGATTCATTTTATATTTGCACAAAGCAATATATGAGAGTATCAAGTAAATATTAGCAGAATATGGGTGCACTGCACTGCATTTTTCATGTTCTTAGTTTCGCATACAAATATAATTTGATTTGTTGAACTTTTTCAACAATGCCAAAATGAACGACACTTGAATGCAATACCATTAGTCATGTTTTTTGTTTGAAATGTTCCACTCATCACTCTATTATAGACAAATGAACTTATTTTATATGATACAAATACTGTTTTTCCCAATTATTTTTTTTATTAAATGAATTAGAGTCAATCAATTGCATTGTTGGATCATACACAAGCGATATGTACATTGCAAACAAGGAAATGAACAATATATTTGACAGAGAACATCTATATACCCCTCGAAATGGGCCAGAAAACAACAAGTTACCTCCACCAAGCAATCCATAATTCACCCATGTCCCATCTGTAGCCAGGCAAGCTACGTTTTGCTTCCAGAATGAACCACCGACACAATCCAAGATGAGATTTACCCCTGTCAATATTTAAATTGAAAGATTGAGTCAATCAGAATGTTTTTCAAGCATGAGTCACCCATGTATCAATTGACCAAGGTGCAATAAAACAGTGGCACACATTCAACATAATAAATTCTGATCAGATAGTAAAGCGAAATTTACGTATCACAAAAAAGTAAAAACGATAGTTTTCATGTTGTACTTTGTTTCATGTTGCTTATTCAAATATTCGTGCCTTGCGGTATTAGGTGTTCGCAACAGGTTTACAGGATCAGAGGTACGTTAACAAATAACTTAGAACCTCCAAAAAACCCCATGCAAAAAATTATATTAAAAGGAGTTGCTAGGTACCTGACGAGGATTTTTCATGTTCACAGTAAATACGGCTTACTCAGGGGCGCTGAAACATATGCCCAGTTGCACACCTCTATCTGCACAAGTTTGCGACTAAAAAACGTTTCAGAAGTTTTGATACAACACTATTCAACAATTTTTGAGCAACCCCAATGAGAAAATAATCCTGTTATTAACGTAACAGATTTAATGATATCCTATTCTATTCATTCTATCTAGAAGTTTAAATGAATAATATGAGGAGTTTATTGCGAGAGTTAAAGTTGCGCTAAATTTACGCTCTTACGTAATCAGTAAGTGTGCTTGTATTACTCAATCTGTTGTTGATAACGTAATAATTACGATAAAAGCATTAGCTTGATTAGCAAAGGTGACAGTAATTTTCACGAGACAAGAGTAAAGAGTAATAATATCGGATTGCTTTTACAGTTTAAAAGTTTCATGTAATATTAAAGAGCAACCTGTGTTCGGTCAGTATGCAATAAATACGCTATAATGAAATTTAGTTTGAAATTTTCCGACGCATAACGCGTTATCATACTGTAGCCAACATTAAGATGCTGGAAAATCAAGGGAGGAAGCAAATGAGTTCCAACTTCTTTCGGTTTCGGTGCAAAAGTATTTATGCGGTTGCGCCACAAGTTGCAGTGAACGACTGTTTAGCACAGCTTGACAAGTGTTAGACCAAGGCGATGACTACTCCAAATTAACTCAATAAACTTTTCGATAGCAAAAATGCTGGGACGTAGAATGTTTGATGAAATGTGCTTCGCGCGACTATTCTGGCTACTTTTATCTTTTGTCGGCTTTTACCTCTGCCGACAAATTTTATCACTGACATACATCGCGCACTACAACTTCAGCATTGATAATTGTCAAGAAAGTACCCAATTTTAAAATGTCAATATATTCCACGATGGTAATTCGAAAATAAAAATCTGCCTTTATTAATGTAGCAAGTTGGATTAAAGCTATTATTTTTCACCCTCAATAATGATAAGAAAAACCTTGCTAAAGAATCTTAATTTGCTTTGGTCGCGGTAAATTAAAAAATCGAAATAAAAAATTCTTCTATGGTTTATCTCGAATTTTGTGGTAAATAAAAACAATTGTTCTTAAATTTAAAATATCGAAAGCTTAAAGCTCACAGAATGAAAACGCTGAATGTTTTCCCAGAGATAATGAATTAGAGATTGTCATCCATAGAATAGGTATTTAAAAAATCAGCTTTGTTTTAATGTCACAATCTTCGGGGTCCGGGCCTGACGAAATATAGCGTATCATATATCTTTTGCTGCTTTGTTTCAAAGAAGTAGACGTTATTACCATTTTTAAAATGTTTTTTTGAGTTTTCTGGGTGCGCCACATGAATTATGAGTGTAAGATAACAATACTCAAACTATGCGAATGGCCGCATTTGCAAATTGAATATTTTTGATAAAGCATGATAATAGCAATAATGATCAGAACGATGTAATGAGATAACGCTACATAATTATCAAGTATTCATTTTCATGAAACATATCGAATATGCATCCAACAATCTTAGATATTAATTAGAATTCATTATCGCATGTCAGACAGATAATGTCTATACTTGAATTGGGCCTATTGTCGAAAATTGAATTGAGTGTAATTACTTAAGCGCTCAAGGGCGAGTACACGCAAGACTAGCTTGGGTCACAAGATATTCACAATAGTCAAGATTTGCGCTGGGTTAAAATAGTTCCAAGTACCACTGTCTTATGGAAAAGTAGTCCCCAAAATTGGAAGATTATGTCATTGAATAAAAACAGTAGAAATATAAAAATTAAGACCAATTTTCAGCAAAAGGTTATATATGAATTGAAGGCAAAATGGTACATCTACATACCGCCAGTTGCTTCCAATACACCAGGTGCAAACTCCCCCTCTTTGTAATTAAAACCTTTTTGTGCTCCAAGCCTGATACAGGTATCTATTTTATCTTTTGTTCCAGCAGTTACTAGAGGAACAGCTCCAGCAAGTTTCGCGAGTTGTACAGCAGCAGTACCAACACCACTGCCACCTCCATGAATAAGTACAAAGTCATTTTCTTTTACACTGCCTGTATACAATATTAACAATATTGAATCAATATATGATAACATCATCATGTTCCATCATGTAAATAAACAGGTTCTAACTAAGGTAGTTCTTATCGAGTAGTAATTAGGATAATGTTTCAACCTTTCAAATAAACGAAACTGTTGCCATTTGGTCATATTTTACAATGTTTCAGCAAAGTCTTGATTTGTGTCAAACTCTACAAAATAAAATTTAGCACATTGCATGAGTTTTCTGCAAAACGATCAATTTAAGAATATTCAAAGAAAAAAATAATAATTGCAATAAATCAGAATTCTAAAAGCAGAGCCTGAAAAGGACAAATTAACGAACACTACTAGAATTAGAAGGATTTAGTATTTAAATAAGACAAGTTGCATTTACACATTCATTGGCCAAATTCATTGGCCTTGGAACACTAAAATTTTAAACAGACAAAGACATACCAACAAAATGGAGCAATTGGTAAGCTGTTAACCACACTTCAGGAATTCCTCCAGCGTCACTTAATGAAAGACCGTCCGGAACCCTCATAACATGATTTTCACTGACTGCAACATATTCTGAATAACCGCCCTTCGGTACAAGTGCCATCACTCGGCTTAAATTAAATAAAATTGTTGGCAAATTATAAAATGAAGAATTAGTAAAAACAGTAAGACCTCAAGGAAGAAAGAATGTTTGTTTTCTAGAGAAAAAAATAGTATAAGTTTACCCATACCATTAAAATTAGATTCAAAAGTCATAAAATGCATAATTCATAGAAAATAAAATTTTTTTTAATCATTTACGGTACACAATTTTTAGAATAATTGGAAGCAGACTAATGCCTCAGACTGTAATCCTTTTTTCTATAACTGTGTAAGGAAAGTATTCTTAAGCAGAAAATTGCTTTTCTATTTTTCCTGGGTTTGATTGAGATATAATATTAAATGCTCCTGGTCCTAGAACTGAGCATGTCACTTTTAAATTAGAAATTTGTATCGATTAGGTTAAATGTCTGATTCGGAACTTATTTCAATAATTCGACAGAGGTTCCAAGAAAAAATTTCATAAGAGATATGATGATAACATATATATATATGTATATATATATCAAAAATATGCCATATTATATTAAAATTTTCCCCTTACTAAATAAAACCAGATTCAGAAAGATCTGATTCAACAGTCAATTCGAAAATAATGTATTTGAGAGAGGTAACAGAGGTTTTTGATCTATGCAAATCCACAAAGAACTTACTCTCCAATTGACCACTTAGTTGATGTAGAACCAATACCATGAACATTTCCAGAAACTTCAAGACCTAATACGTCTATCTTGCTATCCTTCCTTTGTCCAGGATAAAAACCTTTACACTAAGTAAAAAAACAAGACAATATCAATATAATGAAATAATTAAGAATTTTAGCGAAAATCTGAGGTAAATGGGTGAGAAGTTATTATATTGTAATATTAGAATTGCTTTATTGTAATCGTGCAAGAGCATGTTACGTTGTTTGAGGATTCACAACTACAGCATACTTTGACATGAGAAACCATCCATCACTTGGTATACTAAATCGATTGAAATCAACCCAAGGTTTTAGGTCCCCTTTCTTGGATAAATAATTAAAGGGGTTCAAATCGTCAAGAATGTCTATTCCTGCAAACATTTAGCCAATTTATTTTAGCCAATTTTATTTTACCCAGACAATGAAAAGAAATGCTATAAGACAGGCTTTTCGTGAGTCTAACTACTTATCACCCTTCTAGGGAGGAAAATACATTCCTAAGCCATTTCCTTCAAAAGATGTATCTTGGAATGCTGGCTTCTCTGATCAATTTTCATGCGACAAGCTATATCTATTTGGTTTTCAATAACAGAATAGCTGATGGTGACTTTCAAGCTCAATTTAAAACATATATGGAAAAAATACAAGAATAACCCCAGTTAATAAAACTTATCCTAATCTCTATTTTTAGCACAGATGATTGAAAGAAAATGATATAAATACATACTGTGAGGCAATCTGCACGATTCACTGCAGTACCAAAAACTTTGATCAGAATTTGGTTTTCAGAAGGTTGCGGAATATCAGCTTCTCCCATATATAATTTCTCAGGACCTCCAAACTCATCTTGTCTAACTGCACGCATTATATTTGATGAAAAAGATCGTTTGCGAATGGCCTGAAAAATTGATATTTTTATAAAGGATACAAAGTTTTTTTTATATAGCATAAAAATTCAAAGAAGAATATATTGACTGCAGATACTTCTCTTTGAGCTAGCATTCCCTGGCAAAATATATAATTTCAAACACAGATCCAGTTTTTCTTTGCAAAAATGCATGAAAACCATAATTTTTCTTAACACAATCAGTTGAATGTGAAGCGTGAGACCATAACGCTCTTCGGCCATCCATTCCATCTTCCCATCAACAAAGTATGCAAGAGTATTTCAAAGTAGCAAGGAATATAATTTGCAAACATTCATCCTTATTAAATCAGTGCTTTGATTCCCTTTAGGGTTCACAAAATAATTTTTTTGTAATTTATTTTGGATGAGTGTCAATTCTATTGAAACCTATTATATCTTGAGCATCTTATGAATGATATAACTTCAAATATATCCTTTACACTAAATCTTATTCTAGATTTAGCTATTTTATTCACGCGTCAGGGATCAGGACAGTCCACATTCTTCTAGTCTGTCACTGAGTTAAATACCAACTATATACATCTATGCGCACGATAAGCAAATCAGCAAGCAATAAACGAGTACGAACCTGTAAAAAAGGTAATAAACAACTTGATGCTGGAACAGAGTTTAAAAAGTTTATGTGATGTTTTGCATTGACAACTAGTCTCAACATTATAACTATCAAGAAAAGAATTAATTTATGTTTTGGTAACAGTAATAGCATTGTTATTGCTCGCAAATCTAACAAAAATTACAACAAAGGATATAAAAAAAAAATCACAAGATAGGAAAGCTAGTTTATTGGAAATCGTCTTCAACACAATTTGACTCAAAATGTTTCGATTATCAACCAATATAGTATGTGGAAGTGCCTAACTATAAATTCTTATCAAGTGCAAGTTTTAAAAGAAGTCAAGGTCTACTAGCAAAACGGCAATTTTAGGAAAAAACAAGAAATTGGGCGATGACGTGTCATACTAATCATACATATAATCAATTGCATGACAGACCGGGTCGCTGACACTAAGGTGAACAGCTTTTTTCTAATAGAACTTGAATCAAAGAATATTTGATCTGATACGACTAAAAATGAGATAATTAGGACGTAATGACACAGCACAATAAGTACCATATTCGGAATTGAATAAATGCAAACATCCTTCTATTAGCAAACGGGAATAATGATTAGGAAATATGTGATATAGTTAGTTAATGATGATGAGACGGCCGAAGTCTCAGTGTTTGAAAATAATAATGTACACATCATGTACAATCTTCTCGAACATTTTAAGAGGTAGGATTAGAACATGCCGGAGGTATGTTACTGCTGCCAAAAACATGCTATTGTGCTGTTTTAAAGAGCTATGTGATCATGCCATAATAAAAAAATCGGGTGCATATCTGGAAACTCTGTAAATGTGGGCAATTGTTGTTGCATGACATCATAAAAGTTCAAACAAGAATTAGCCGATGTAAATGGGCCATGGTTTTTTTCTGTCATTACTCTGTGCGATATGGCATTAATCTGTTAGCATTTAAGGTGATATGCCATGAACTACAGGTGTCACAGCAAACTGGCACTGCGAAGATTGATGTTGATGTCATACAGTATTTTGGCCAACTGAATACCAGTATTTATCATCATAACCAGAGGTCATCCAGCACTAGTATGGCATTCTTGCATAGTTTACAAACTTCATTTAAATCACATAAAACATTGAAATCAGTAATGTTAACCAATCTTGCTTTCCCAATATTATAAAGAAATTATTGCACATAATACCCCCAAAAAATAGAAATATTTTACTACGAGGATATAAAACACTGCATGCATTAGATATATATCTAAATACAGTAGTTTTTCAACAAAATATTGTATACATTTAAAATTTTAGGTAATCTAAATAGCTCTACTGGGCAATAAAATCACGACTAGTGGTGGCAAAATTGAAGTACCACTTAACTTCAGAGTTGATTCGATTTTTTCAAATCAAATATTCAGATTAGAGAAAATATATGAAACTGATGTCTAAGAATACCTTGCAATAAATTGTCGAACAGTTTAATAGTTGCATTTAATCTTTGAAAATATACGCTTTTTTGACTATGTAGAATTCGAATAGCAGCAAAACTTGAATGAAATATTTTTGAAAGCAGTAACCATGACATATGCCAAAATCATTCTCACAGAGATCGGACATAAATGACAATTAAGTCACAGAAAGAGAAGTGAATACACTCAAAAAGTGTTCTATTTTAATTGCATAAATATATAAATGAATACTTATTCTCTTTAATACTTTGCCACATTCTGGAAGTCAGTTTTTAACATTTCACTGACAATAACAGCTAATTCTTCACTATGTCGTAGGACAAAAGCATGGATATAGTTATTTTGACACAGTCTCGCATTGATGTTTTGAAATGAATTTTTCAGGTCTTCATAATACGACACAGGACACCAATCATCAATTGCACCATAATAAAACACAAGCTTATCATGATGAGCTTCGATAATGTGATCATCTCTTTCATCAACAGATTGCATCTCTTGCATACCCATATACATGCAAGATCTCGCAACCTCAGGGTATATAACATGGTTTAATACCGTATCACGCGATGCCTCTTCATCTCTTCGAAATAGAAAGTCAACAAGTTTTTTCCTAACAAAATGTGGCACAAAAGTCAATATCCATGCAAAAACGGATACCAATCCTTGACCATGGACAACAAAAGGAGTCACCCATTTACCTTTTGGGGATACAGCCATTCGTTCAATGGTAGGAAAAAGCATAATGCCTTTATGTAGCTTGGGATCATCCATTTTATCCAAAATGTGCAAAATAATGTAACATCCGATGGAATGACCAACAAGAAACACTTTGTCCACTTTTGGAAGCACCTCCAATTTTAAGAAACTTATTTTGTGATGTATTTGATCAGATAGTCCACAACTTTCAGCTTTTGGATGCTCAAGCTTATGTTTATCATTAGGAGATGCAACTGATGTTGTTGCATGGCCTGTATGAGAAATACCCCACACTGGAACCCCAGTATTTTTGTATAATGCTTCAGAAAAATTGTGATAAAATCCTATGCTGCCTGGATTTCCTGGAATAATTAGAAATAATGACTTTTCTTGAGATTGTGATCTCCATCCACCACATTTAAGAATGTGAAGAGGAATTCCATCTATACATGTCCAATCATATACAACACCATCCCCATTCATTCTCATTTATTGATAATATAGTTTATCTAAATAAAAATAACATTGAAATGTTAAATTAGTTGTAAGCAATTTTTTGGCTTAGTTGAAAATGATAAATAAAGATTTATACTCTATCTGAGGGGCATAACCGAGGATGCAAATAAGAATTTCTGTATGTGGGCAGTACGTTTATGATCTTTAACATGTAAGCATTTCTGATATGAATCCAGACTATTTTGTATAAAATTATATACTTTCATTTTGATGCTTTTCCAAATTTTAAAAACTTTATGATAAATATGGGTTATTAGAATTCATCAAATAAATGATGGCAGAAGAAATTTATTACAACAATTCAAACAAAATTTGCTATTTTCAAGAGTATTTGAGGACTTTCGTAGATGCCCTCATGAGTACAGAATAAAGCAATACTCTCTTGCTATTTGCACCCCTGATAACTAAAGGCAAAATTCGTTATTTGCATAGCATATTACAACATTTCAAATTTCTTGAAAATTCTGAAAAAGGCAAAGGCAATGATTTTGTTTCTAAATGCTTGACTAAAAAGCGGCAAACAAGGTGAAATTATTTTAAAAAAGAATTTAAAATACGATTAAAAATATACTATAATTCAAATGCTTATTCTACAATTGGTGCAATTTATTTGATTGGTACAAAACTGCATTTGTACTGAACAAATAAAACAATACTTTGTGCATAGAAAATATTGAATAAAAAATGTGCAATATCATATTGCCGGTATGTGGAAGATCAAAATTTCTATATCTTCGTCAGTCCTCATTGAGAGACTTCGAACCAGACCAGTAGAATGTCGACTTTTCAGAAACAAATGAAAATGGATTTATCAAAATACATTTGAAAAAGATATGAATAAAATGTGGAGAGTAATAAAAAATCAAAAACTCGCTTCTCAAAGCCAAAGACGCAACTATTCATCCAACCCAAAAAAAGACATGGATCCTGAAAGAACTAGTATGAAATGTATAATTTTTATAAATATAAATTCATAACAATTCCATTCACCAAAAAAGGATTACGTCTGTATGTTAGTCACATTTGGGAGTAGGGTCCCACATGTAAGCAGTGAAATTCATTTAAAACCTATCGTCGCTTCAGTCCATATACAAAATATCATCAGATTTGTAATGAATAATTTGGCCCCTTTTAAAATTTCAAATCAATATTCATGATAGAATTAGGAAATAATAGATTGAAAACACTTAGATTTTTATCTGAAAGTGCAACAAAATTAGAACATTAACTTATCACAAACTTTGAATACCGTACTACAACCACGAATACGAAAGATATCAGAATCTTTTCGAATCCCGGTACATGCTTGACTAATAATAGCTATGATTTGACAATGGAATGTCGATAAATGGGTCTTTATTAAAGTTTTACGATAAATTTCTTAATTTGGATTAGATTCCAATTACGACAGTAAATTCGACTTGAAATTGAATGTATCTGCAAAAGGTAATCCTAAATATGAGTTCACTCATTCTATACAAAACGAAAATCGTTTTTCAGCATGTCTCTTACAACAATGGCCATATTTTTACTATTTTGCAGGACAAATGCATGTCTATAATTTTTATCACATAATTTTGCATTGATATCTTCAAATGTCAATTTTATTTCTTCATAGTATGGTACTGGACACCAATGATCAATCCTACCATAATAGAACACCAGTTTATCGAGATGAGATCTTATTATATCGTCATTTCTTTGATCAACCTGTTGCATCTCCTGCATACCAAGAAGCATACAAGCATTTGCTACATTAGGCTCCAGAACATGGTGCAAAATTGTGTGCCGTGATGTTTCTTCAATATTTTTAAACAAAAAACTTACTAGCTTATTTTTCAAAATATATGGCACAAACTTTAACAGCCAAGTGAACATTGTTACCAATATATGGCCATGTATCAAGAGGGGTGCCAGTTGCTTGCCTTGAGGAGAGATTGCCAATCTTTCAATCCCAGGAAAAAGCATGATGCCTTTGTAAAGTTTTGGATCATTCAATCTGTCTAGGACATGCAATAAAATGTAGCAACCAATGGAATGGCCGATAAGATACACCTTGTCAAAGTATGGAAGAACCATGCATTTTAAGAACATTAATTTATGCTCAATTTGAGAGGACAGGCTACAATCAACCGACTTGAAAATACCAGATTTGCAATCATTTATTGTCTTGGCATGCCCTGTGTGGGAAACTCCCCAAACTGGAATATCAGTCGCCTCATTAAGAGCTTCTGAAAAGTTGACATAGAATCCCATATTTCCTGGGTTACCTGGAATGATGAAAAATACTTCTCTTCCAAAACTCCCAGCATGACCGCATTTGAAAATATGGAAAGGTATACCTCCAACAGATTCCCAGTCGAATTTGTTCATATTAATATGTTAAGCTGTACTGTGTATGTCAACATCAGGATACTTGCAGACTCTGTATTACAGTATAATTATGACATTTATTTTGTTTCTTGATGTACCGGTATGTTGTTAGCAAGAAAGGTAATGCAGTACTATATTACGAAAAACAATACAGAATATTAATTAATCACTGTTTGAGTTTCGAGCATTAGCATATTCATTAAAAGTAGGGGACAAACAAAAGATTGATTTCAAAGGTATTTATTCCTCGCTTGTACTCTAAGAATCTAAGGTGGTGGGCATACAAATATTATTGCAACAAAATTTGTACGCCAAAACTTTTTCGGCCCTTTCCCTAATAAAGATGCCATTTTGGGGACAAGCACTATTACAGATTATATTCAGTGTAATATGTGATTGAACACCAAATTCCAAAATCTTGCAAGGAAAACTG